>CM057460.1:221839710-222439710 GCA_030035585.1 Dugong dugon
GACCCCATGTACAACAGAGCAAAACACTGCCCGGTCCTGCGTCATCCTCACAATCGTTGTTATGCTTGAGCTCATTGTGGCAGCCGCTTTGTCAATCCATCTCGTTGAAGGTCTTTCTCTTTTTTGCTGACCTTCTACTTTACCAAGCATGATGTCCTTCTCTAGGGACTGATCCCTCCTGATAACATATCCAAAGTATGTGAGATGTAGTCTTGCCATCATTGCTTCTAAGGAGCATTCTGGTAGAACTTCTTCCAAGACAGACCTGTTTGTTCTTTTGGCAGTCCGTGGTATATTCAATATTCTTCACCAACACCACAATTCAAAGGTGTCAATTCTTCTTCCGTCTTCCTTATTGATCGTCCAGCTTTCACGTACATATGAAGCGACTGAAAACATCATGGCTTGGGTCAGGTGCACCTTAGTCTTCAAGGTGACATCTTTGCTTTTCAACACTTTAAAGAGGTCTTTTGCAGCATATTTGCCCAATACAATGCACTTTTGATTACTTGACTGCTGCTTCCATGTATTATACAGCTTCAAATATTAAAATTTTATCCTATGTTTTAATAGCCACCATGATGACTTCATCCACATTCCATTTCTTTTTCAAAGTTTTTCAGGCTATTCTTATTTTTTCACATGAACATTTGAATCAGCTTGTATAGATACCCTCCTCCCAAAAATACATATTAGAATTTTTATTGAGATCACATTAATTTATACTTTAACTTACAGAGATCTGGCACCTATCTGATGTTGAATTATCTTATGCAAGAAGAAGAAATGTGTTTTCATTTGATAATTTCTTCTTTTGTGCCCCTTAAAGGTATTTTAAAACTTCCTTGATATAGGTCTTCCCAATGTCTTGTTAAATGTATTCCTAGGTATTTCATTTATTTTATTATTATTGCAAATGAGATATTTTCTCCCATTAAATCTCCTAACTAGTTGTTTTATGTGAATATGTAAGTTGTTGATTTCTATACATTAATTTTGTATTGCACTTTTTTAGTGAATTCTTTTGTTTGTGATTTTTCAGGCGAAGATTTTGGGTTTTGTAGGTATACAATTCTATCAGGCACAAGTAGTGGTAGTATTACTTCATTCTTTCCCAATTTTAAATCTGTTTTCTTCCTGCTGTCCGATTACATTGTCTAATACCTCCAGTATAGTGTTAAGTAATAGTAATGATGATGGCCACCCTTATTTTGTTTCTAACTTAAAAACTAATACTAGTGGCTGCGAGAGATTTACAGTGAAACCTGTGAGAGCCGGAACTTGACAGGACTGCCTAGTTTTTCTGGGTCTCTCAAGTTTTCCTCCTTTGACGGGGTGCAGTCTTACTACTTTTCTATCGTTCTCTATTAGTGGAAAATATTTGTATTTTCCTTCTGTAAAAACGGAGTGGGGGTGGTGTCTGACCTCCTTTAACTTCACAAGGAGGGAGGAGAACCAAGATCAACAGCCCAAGACTGATTTCTTTGAGGCAGAGTTCAGACATGCCTCTTCTCTCCGCCATCTTTACCAACTCTGACACCAGCTGTTTCTCCCATGGCACTCTCTACTTCTCTGCTGGGTTCGATAATTCATTGCAATGGCCACAAAGAACTCACAGACCGTACTCACAATTATCAGGTTTATTAGGGAAGTAACAGGTTACAGTTTAGGCTCTTTCATCAGGACAGCCTCTTGCCAACTATGCTCACAGGCACGCCTCTCCCTGGCTGTAGGCCTCTCTCCGGCTCTAGGCCTTTCCCCAAGGGCACTCAGCTTTCTCTGTTGTGGGCCAGAAAGCCCAGCACGCCATCTCCTGCTGCCAATTCTCTGCTGCCAGGTTTCTCCTGCCACCGCTTCTCACCATCTTCAGAGTTATGGCTTGCTCAGTCTCTGTCTCTCTCTCAGTCTTCTGCTTCCAGGAGCTTCTCAGTGCAGGGATCCAGGCCAGGCCCAAAGGATGCGTTCTTCGCTCCTGGCTCTTCTTCCTTGGTGGTGGTAGGATCCGCCTCTCTGCTCTGGAATTGGCTCTCTTTTAAGGCAAAACTGACCAATTCCCTTGGTAGGCCACAATTGTCCTCTCATACATTCCCGCCCAATCACCTGGGTAGGAGTTACAAGACTGTGGCTCGAAAGACCACACACAAAAGTCATTAATCCATCGCAGGCCACCCTCTGGCTTTTCTAGCCATGGTTCTTTCATATTTAGAGGTAACTTCCCCTCCCAATCATTCTACCAGTCCAAAAACAGTCATTAACAATTAGTCCTTTAGCAGGGCAAAGAATCCAAAGGGTGAGTTTACTCAGGTTCCAGCCATTCAGGTCTGCTGCAGGTGTTCATCTGATCTGGTCAGGTTCTCCAAAGGTCATCTTGGTTTCCCCCTTCCTGGCTTCTAATAAAATTAACTTAGGGAAGATTATTCCCTTGCTCTGAGCCTCACGTGGTATCAGCATAGCAAAACCTTAAGGGACTTTAAGTTCGGCCACTGTACTCGAGTCCAGCAGTAACTCCCCCTTAGTCCACTCTTTCACACTTACAGCTTCTACAATCACAGTTAACCCTGTTAACAATCAGCACTCACAGCTGAATCATATAATCCTATCAGCATCTTCCTCCACCCTCTCTTCCCCAGACCCATCAGGAAAAGAGGGATCTATTCAGTGAGGATCCTCCCTTGCCCCCTCCTGTTGAGTGTGAGCACACCCACGAAAGCACATAAGCCAGCCACATCATGCCTTTATCTCTCCCTGTTTTAGATAGCCAATGTTTACATTGCCTGTCCCTATCAAACCAGTACTGAGGAGACAAGCATGTTCTTTAGTCTTGAAGAATCCTCAGTTCCAGCTGGAAGTTGGAGCATCTGCATCCACGAGCAAAGCCCAGTCCAGAGCAAGCCATTGAATTGCAGCAGTCTACACCAGCTCACAGTGTCAAACATCTTTCTCTTCATTTGTTTGGGTTCTGGTCAGCTCATCCCTAGCCATCCAAGCTAGGTCACAATGGGTAGCAGCCTCAGGCTCGAGAGTTCACACACACCTCTTGGCACTTCAGACAGCCCCTTCACTTCCTCATCCCTATCCACCGTGGGCTAGGTCAACGGGTTCTATTCGTAAACTTATGAGTCCACACACAACTCCCTTTACTTCTGACCAGCCAGCCCTTCCTCTCATTCTCTCATCCCTAGCCTCTGTAGGCTGGGTCATTGGGTGCCAATGGAACATATCCAAACTCAGCCCGTCTCTTTCTTGCTACACTTCCCCCACTTCCACTCGTTACTGGACCCAGGTGGTCACTGTAGACGAAGCTGTCTACTTGCCAGTTTTCTTTAATTTCCAGTTCTGGAAGAGAGTTCCTTCTGATGGGCAATGACTTTTCCCACCTCTATGCATCCAACAGCAAACTGCTTGCTCAAAATTCAAAAAGCAAAACAGCCATTTTTTTCCTGTAAGTCCTTCCTTCAAATGCAAATCTTCAGTTCTCTCAGCAGTTCTGGGTGGTTCTGGGTGGTTCTGGGTGGTTCTGGGTAGTTCTGTATGTCTTTTCAAATGCAAATCTGGGTGGGGCTCAAGATTTTTGACCTAAGTCCCCCACTCTATACACAGGGCCACTGCATTCAAATAGCCTGTGTTTCCCTCCAGTAAATCCTCGTTCTCCTCTGGCAAATCCTAGTTCCCCTCTTAGCATATTCAATCAAGTATTGACTAATGGTGGAGTTACATGCTCTGTGTAATCAATAATACCCAATATTCATTTCTAGCATACATTTAGGTCTGCTTTATAACATTAGGGGAAATTCCGGTGGCATAGTGGTTAAGGGCTATGGCTGCTAACCAAAAAGGTCAGCAGTTCGAAGCCACCAGGCACTCCTTGGAAACCCTATGGACACTTCTATTCTGTCCTATAGGGTGGCTATGAGATGGAATTGACTTGCCGGCAATGGGTTTGGTTTGGTTTTTTACAACATTGGGCATGAGAACCATTCAATATCCATAGTATATTCAGATAAACACATAATCCTAAACACATAACCCTTTTAAAACATTCCAGTTTAGTCTTCTCTGTACCTTAACTATCTTCCCATTCATATGCATATGTCCTTGGGCATCTGGCTAGGTGGAACCAGAAGATGCTAGCCCTCTATCAATCATCCTGCTTATCTGGCCTGGCTTTTGCCCCAGGCCACTCCAGTTGCTGCTTTTCAGCCATTACAGGCAACAACAACCAAAGCAATCATCCGAGAATCAAAAGTATCACTTCTCAAGCTTCATCGTTCTTTCTCTTATAAAGTCCCATGCTTCCATGAGTCTGGAGACATTAAAGAATCCCACTCCTGACACCAACTGTAAAAATTGCATGGGGCAGTGTCTGACCTCCTCCAACCCCACAAGGGTGAAGGAGAACCAAGATCAACAGCCCAAGACTGATTCCTATGAGGCAGAGGTCTGACATGCCTCCTCTCTCCGCCATCTTTACCAACTCTGACACCAGCTGTCCCTCCCATGGCACTCTCTACTTCTCTGCTGAGTTCAATAATTCATTGCAATGGCCACACAGAACTCACAGACCTTACTCACAATTATGGGGTTTGTTAGGGAAGTCACAGGTTACAGTTTAGGCTCAAGAACGCTCAAGGATACAGTTCTTTCATCAGGACAGTCTCTTCCCAGCAGTGCTCACAGGCATGCCTCTCCCTGGTCCTAGGCCTCTCTCCAAAGGCACCTAGCTTTCTCTCTCCATAGGCTGGGAAGCCCACTGCACCATCTCCTGCTGCCGGGTCTCCTGCCACTGCTTCTCACCATTTTCAGGGTTACAGTTTGCTCTCTCTTGGTCTCCCGCTTCCAGGAACTTCTCAGTGCAGGAATCTTGGGTCCAAAGGACATACTCTCTGTCCCTGGCTGTTCTTCCTTGGTGGCAGTAGAATCCTCCTCTATGCTCTGGAATTGGCTCTCTTTTAAGGCAAAACTGACCAATCCCTTTGGTAGGCCACAATTACCCTATTGTACAGTCCCACCCAATCACCTGTGTGGAAGTTACAAGACCATAGCTAGAAAGGCCACACACAAAAGTAATTAATCCACCGCACTTTCTGACAGGTTTCTGCCTTGCACAGATTTCAGCTTTCACAGGTTTTACTATAATATATTACGTTAAGGAAATATCCACCTATTCCTATTTTATAGAAAATGTTATGAAAAATGGTACAATTTTGTTAGCTGCATTTTCATCATCTATGGAGGAGGTCACGGTTTCTCTCATTAGATTTAATTAACATGATGAATTATATTATTAGGCTTCCTAAGATTATACCATTTGCATTTCTGCAATAAATTTTATTTGGTTGTGATGTATTATTCTAATATGCTTCTAGATTCTGTTTGATCATATTTATTTAGCATTTTTTGAACCATGTTCACAGAAGTAGTTGTCTGTTAAAAAAAAACTAACCTATTTCTGTGGAGTTGACTCCAACTCATAGTGGCCCTATAGGACAGGGTAGAACTGCTGCATAGGGTTTCCAAGTGTGATCGTTAATGTTACGTGTCAACTTGGTTGGCCTATGATTCTCAGTAGTTTGGCAGTTATGATGTAGTTTGGAGGTCATATGATGATGTGATCACTTCCATGATGAGATTTGATATAATGTGATCACCTCCATGATGGGATCTGCTATGAGCAGCCAATCAGTTGAAAGGGAGTTTCCTTGGGGATGTGGCCTGAATTCAATGTAGGTGGACTTTCTGTCAATGCTTGTGGGCTTTTGCTCCCTCTGGATCCTTCAGCTGGCTCCTGTTCTTCCGACCTCAGGTTCTTGGGACTTGAGCTAGCAGCTTACCTGCCATATTGCCTGCTGATCTTGGGATTCGTCAGTCTTCACAGCCTGTGAGCAAGAGCCCTGCTGTCTGACCTGCCAATCTTGGGTTGGCTAGCCCCTGTGACTATGTGAATCAGGAGAAGCCTATATCCTGATCCACAGACTTGGGACATTCCAGCCTCTACAACTGTGTGAGCAATTTCCTTAATGTGAATCTCTCTCTGTTCATATATTTATGTGCTTTACTGGTTTTGCTTCTCTAGACAACCCAGCCTAAGACACCAATGCTGTAATCTTTACAGAAGCAGACTGCCACAGATTTCTCCCGTGGAGCAGCTCGTGGGTTTGAACCACCAACCTCTTGGTTAGTACCTGAGTGCTTTAACCACTGTGCCACCAGGGCTCCTTAGTTGTCTGTAGTTTTCTTTTTTTGGCTTTCTGGTGTTGCCATTGATGCTATTCTCCCTTTATAAAAAGAATTTGGACATTTACCTTTTTTCTAGGCTTTGGAAGAGTTATCTACAGACATGGAATTTTCTGCTTTTTAAAAGTCTGGTAGAATTCCCTTAAGAAACTCTCTTGGTCTTGTGTTCTTTTGAGAGTTAGTACCTTGGTAACTTTATCTTCTTTGGAAATAATCAGTTTAGATTTTCTATCTCTACTAAGATCAGTTTTGATAAATTATATCTTCTTATAAAATTATCCACTTTAATCTTAGTTTCCAAATTATATTTAAAAGTTAAGCAACACAATCTTATGTTTTGTTTTTTTTTTCCATTTCACTTGTTTTTGTAGTGGGAGCCCTGATGGTGTAGTGATTAAGAGCTCCGCTGCTTAGGTGGGGCCACGGCAGAGTAGTCAGATGCTTCCTGTGGTCCCTTTTACAACAAAGACCCGAAAAAACAAGTGAATCAATTATATATGACAATCTAGGAGCCCTGAACATCAAAGACAAAGCTGAGGAGTCAGACTGAGCAGCAGGAGGAGGGAGAGACAGTTCAGAAGAAGTGAGGATTTGCCAGACCTACCCGGCTGGCACCCTGCAGGCTGGATTAGCCTGGCGTGCACGGGCTGAGGCAAGCATCAGCACCTGGGACGTGTTTTCCACATCGGGAGATACTGAGTGGCGGAGAGTCTGCACAAGCCTCCAGAACCGAGGAGAAGCAGTGCTGGATCTGTGAAAGTTAACTGCAAGTGTCTAACCTACCGTGTGGGATCAAAATAACCCTTCCCCCTCTTGGAAGTACCTCTCTCCTATTCACCCACCCCCTCCCCACTCTGCTCCTGTCCTGGTCTGGCTTCAGCGATTGCTGCGCCCCCTGGGCTGGAAGTGGGACCACCAGGCGTCCCAAGCCATTCTCCCGGCTATGGAGAGGGAACAATATAACAAACAAATAAAAAAGAGGAAAAAATAATCTGCCAGCTCCCCTAAACTGGGACCTCAGGGCAGGCATAGCCCCTTTGCCTAGGGACAGGCATAAGGGGTCCACAGACTTTGAATGCCTTTCACCCCTGCATAGACCTGGGTGGGCCATTTCAACAGTGTAGGCCCTCATTAGCATAGTACAACAGGGTGTATACCTGAAGCCTATTTTCAACTGCAACAGCTGAAGGAGAGTGGCTGATTTGTGACATTTAACACTTCCCTGCCCAGTAAGGAGGGTCCTCACCTACTCACATCAGGGGCCTAAGAACTGGTGGCTCCACCCACTCCATCTAGCCACCCACGACAGGGATCCGAGAATAAGTAGTGCCCCCCAGTCATTACAGACAAAAGCATTGGGTGCCCAAAGTCCAGCCACAAAAAACACCCACCTACATGCTCTAGGGAACAGGGACACGCCTTCCACCCAGGCACTCAGGGACAGCCATCAGCCCTCTACCTTCCTCAGCCCATAACCCCCTACTGCAGCCAGATACCTGTGACTGCTTCAATCAACCATACGTAGCCCTGCCCATCTAGGACTGTAGGTGAGAGCCTGCACCATACACTCAGTGACTGACGACCTGGACACCTGAGCTGAATCCACACAAGAAAAGTAAATGAATTCCTGGGCTCACATACCTAGTAGCAGCTCTAACCACCTGGTGACAGGACGTTAGAGCTTCAAAGGTACAAATAAACAAACAAGCTCACACGACCAGGCTATCTGGGGAATACTAAAACAAAATAAGACAAGAAGCTAGAACACAGTAAGTAAACATAAAATAAATAAATATAATAAATTATCTATGGCTCAGAGACAAGAGTCAGCATCAAATCAGAAAAAGAGGCAGACCATGATGGCTTTAGCAAGCTCTCAAAACAAAGAACCAAGAAACCTGCAGAGGAACGGAAGCTCTTGGAATTACCAGAGGTAGAATTCAAAAGATTAATATACAGAACTCTTCAAGAGATCAGGAAGGAGATCATGCAAAACACAGACCAAGCCAAGGAACATACAGCCAAAGCAACAGAAGAACTTAATAAGGTTATACAAGGGCAAAATGACAAATTTAACAGGCTGGAAGAATCCATAGAGAGACAGCAAATAGAAATCCAAAAGATTAACAATAAAATTTCAGAATCAGACAACTCAATAGAAATTCACAGAAGCAGAACTGAAGCAATGGAAGTCAGAATTAGTGAGATTGAGATTGAAGGTAAAGCAATTGACACCAATTCATTTGAAGAAAAATCAGATAAGAGAATTTTAAAAAATGAAGAAACCCTAAGAATTATGTGGGACTCTATCCAGAGAAATAAACTATGAGTGATTGGAGTACCAGAACGGGGGGGGGGATAACAGAAAATACAGACAGAATGTTGAAGATTTGTATACAGCAAATTTCCCTGATATTGTGAAAGATGAGAAGATATCTATCCAAGATGCTCATCGAACTCCACATAAGGTAGATCCCAAAAGAAAGTCACCAAGACATAATATAATCAAACTTCCCAAAACCAAAGATAAAGAGAGAATTTTAAGTGCAGCTAGGGATAAACAAAAAGTCATCTACAAAGAATCATAAGACTAAGCTCTGACTACTCAGCAGAAACCATGCAGGCAACAAGGCAATGGGATGACATATATAAAGCCTTGAAAGAAAAAAATTGCCAGCCAAGAATTATATGTTCAGCAACACTGTCTCTCAAATATGAAGGCAAAATTAGGGCATTTCCAGATAAACAGAAGTTTATGGAATTTGCAAAAACCAAGCCAAAATTACAAGAAATACTAAAGGGAGTCCTCTGGTTAGAGAATCAATAATATCAGATAACAACCCAAGACAAGAACACAGGACAGAGCAACCAGATATCAATCCAGATAGGGAAGTCACAAAAATAAGTCAAAGCTAAAATAATGAAAATAGGGAAATAGAGACGTCAATATGTAAAAGATGACAACGTTAAAACAAAAAAGAAGAACTAAATAATGTAGCATAGAACTTTCATATGGAGAGGAACCCCTGGCCCTGACACCTTCACTGGAGAATTCTACCAAACTTTCAGAGAAGAGTTAACACCACTACTACTAAAGGTATTTCAGAGCATAGAAAAGGATGGAATACTCCCAAACTCATTCTAAGAAGCCAGGATAACCTGGATACCAAAACCAGATAAAGACACCACAAAAAAAGAAAATTACAGACCAATATCCCTCATGAACATTGACACAAAAATCCTCAACAAAATTCTAGCCAATAGAATTCAACAACATATCAAAAAAATAATTCACCATGATCAAGTGGGATTCATACCAGGTATGCAGGGATAGTTCAACATTAGAAAAACAATCAATGTAATCCATCACATAAATAAAACAAAAGACAAGAACCACATGATCTTATCAATCGATGCAGAAAAGGCATTTGACAAAGTCCAACACCCATCCATGATAAAAGCTCTCAACAAAATAGGAATAGAAGGGAAATTCCTCACCATAATTAAGGGCATTTATACAAAGCCAACAGCCAACATCATCTTAAATAGAGAGAGTCTGAAAGCATTCCCCTTGAAAATGGGAACCAGACAAGGGTGTCCTTTATCAACACTCTTATTCAACATTGTGCTGGAGGTCCTAGCCAGAGCAATTAGGCTAGAAAAAGAAATAAAGGGCATCCAAATTGCTAAGGAAGAAGTAAATGTATCTCTATTTGCAGATGATATGATCTTGTACACAGAAACCCCAAAGAATCCACAAGAAAACTACTGGAACTAGTAGAAGATTTCAGCAAAGTATCAAGATACAAGATAAATATACCAAAATCAGTTGGATTCCTCTACACTAACAAAGAAAACTTCAAAGAGGAAATCACCAAATCAATACCATTTACAATAGCCCCTGAAAAGATAAAATACTTAGGAATAAATCTAACTAGAGATGTAAAAGACCTATACGAAGAAAACTACAAGACACTACTGCAAGAAACCAAAAGTGACCTACATAAGTGAAAAAACATACCTTGCTCATGGATAGGAAGACTCAACATTGTGAAAATGTCAATTTTACCCAAAGTGATCTACAGATACAATGCAATCCGAATCCAAATTCCAATGACATTTTTTTTTAATGTGATGGAGAAACAAATCACCAACTTTATATGGAAAGGGAAGAGGCCCAAATAAGTAAAGCATTAGTGAAGAAGAAGAACAAAGTGGGAGGCCTCACACTACCTGATTTTAGAACCTATTATACCACCACAGTAGTCAAAACAGCCTGGTACTGGTACAACAGATACATAGACCAATGGAACAGAATTGAGAATCCAGACGTAAATTCATCCACCTATGAACAGCTAATATTTGACAAAGGCCCAAAGTCCGTTGAATGGGGACAAGACAGTCTCTTTAACAAATGGTGCTGGCATAACTTGATATTCATCTGCAAAAAAAAACGAAACAATTTCTGCTGGTGGAGGGTCTTGCCTTGATGTTGATGGTTGCTAACTGATCAGGGTGGTCGTTGCTGAAGGTTGGAGTGGCTGTGGGAATGTCTCAACAACGAAGTTTACCTCATCAATTGACTCTTCCTTTCACAAAAGATTTCTCTGTAGCATGCGGTACTGTTACATAGCATTTTACCCACAGTAGAACTTCTTTCAAAATTGGAGTCAATCCTCTCAAACCCTGCCTCTGCTTTACCAACTAAGTTTGTGGAATATTCTAAATCATTTTGTGTCATTTAAACAATATTCACAGCATTTTTAGCAGAAGTCGACTTCATCTCAAGAGATCACTTTCTTTGCTCATCCATAGGAAGGAACTCCTCATCTGTTAAAGGTTTGTCATGAGATTGCAGCAATTCAGTCACATCTTCAGGCTCCACTTCTAATTCTAGTTCTCTTGCTATTTCCACCACGTCTGCATTTACTTCCTCCACTGAAGTCTTGAACCCCTCAAAGTCATCCATGAGGATTGGAATCAACTTCTTCCAAACTTCTGTTGATGTTGATATTTCGATCTCCTCCCATGAATCACAAATGTTCTTAATGACATCTAGAATGGTGAATCCTTTCCAGAAGGTTTTCAATTAACTTTGCCCAGATCCATCAGAGGAATCACTATCTATGGCAGCTGTAACCTTCCTAAATGTATTTCTTAAATAATAAGACTTGAAATTTGAAATTACAACTGGGTCCATGGGCTGTAGAATGGATGTTGTGTCTGCAGGCATAAGAACAACAATAATCTCCTTGTACATCTTCGTCAGGGTTCTTGGGTAACCAGGTCCATTTGTCAATAAGCAGTAATACTATGAAAGGAATCTTTTTTTCTGGGCAGTAGATCTCAACAGTGGGCTTAAAATATTCAGCAAATCATGTTGTAAACAGAAAAAAAAAAATGAAACAAGACCCATACCTCACACTATGTACAAAAACTAACCCAAAATGGATCAAAGACCTAAATATAAAATCAAAAACGATAAAGATCGTGGAAGAAAAAATAGGGACAATGCTATGAGCCCTAATACATGGCATAAGCAGAATACAAACCGTAACTAACAATGCACAAACACCAGAAGAGAAACTAGATAACTGGGAGCTCCTAAAAATCAAACACTTATGCTCATCAAAAGACTTCACCAAAAGAGTAAAAAGACAACCTACAGACTGGGGAAAAAATTTTGGCTACTACGTATCTGATCAGGGTCTAATCTCTAAAATCTATAAGATATTGCAAAACGTCAACAACAAAAAGACAAATAATCCAATTAAAAATGGACAAAGGATATGAACAGACAGTTCACCAAAGAAGACATTCAGTAGGCTACCAGATACATGAGGAAATGCTCACAATCATTAGCCATTAGAGAAATGCAAATCAAAACTACAATAAGATACCACCTCACCCCAACACTGCTAGCACTAATCCAAAAAACACAAAATATTAAACGTTGGAGAGGTTGTGGAGATACCGGAACACTTATACAATGCTGGTGGGAATATAAAATGGTACACCACTCTGGAAATCGATTTGGCCAGAAATAGAAGTACCATACGATTCAGCAATCCCATTCCTTGAAATATATCCTAGAGAAATAAGAGTCATCACATGAATAGACATATGCACACCCATGTTCACTGCAGCACTGTTAATGATAGCAAAAAGATGGAAACAACCTAGGTGCCCATCAACAGATGAATGGATAAACAAATTGTGGTACATACACACAATGGAACACTACACGACCATAAAGAACAATGATGAATTGGTGAAACGTCTCACAACATGGATGTATCTTGGAAGGCATTATGCTGAATGAAATTAGTCAGTCACAAAAGGACAAATATTGTATGAGACCACTATTATAAGAACTCAAGAAAAGGTTTAAACACAAGAAAACATTCTCTGATGGTTATGAAGGTGGGGAGGGAGGGAGAGGGTTATTTGCTAACTAGATAGTAGACAAGAATTATCTTAGGTGAAGGGAACGACAGCACACAATACAGAGGAAGTCAGCACAACTGGACTAAACCAAAAGCTAAGAAGTTTCCTGAACACAACCAAACACTTCAAGGGACAGAATGGCAGGGGCTGGATTCTGGGGACCATGGTTTCGAGGGACATCTAGGTCAAGTGGCATAACAAAGTTTATTAAGAAAATGTTCTGCATCCCATTTTGGTGAGTGGTGTCTGGGGTCTTAAAAGCCTGTGAGCAGCCATCTAAGATACTCCACTGGTCTCATCCCTTCGGGAGCAAGGGAGAATGAAGAGAACAGGATACAAGGAAAAGATTAGTCCAAAGGACTAATGGACCACAGCTACCAAGGCCTCCACCAGACTGAGTCCAGTACAGCTAGATGGTGCCTGGCTACCACCACTGACTGCTCTGACTGGGATCACAACAGAGGGTTCTGGACAGAGCTGGAGAAGGATGTAGAACAAAATTCTAACTCACAAAAAAGAGACCAGACTTACTGGCCTAAAGGAGACTGGAGAAACCCCGAGAGTATGGCCCCCAGACACCCTTTTAGCTCAGTGGTGAAGTCATTTTCGAGGTTCACCGTTCAGCCGGGGGGTGGACAGCCCCATAAAACCAAATGGGACTGATGAGGCACAGCAGTCCAGGGACAAGGGCCAGAAGGCAGAAGGGGACAGGAAAGCTGGTGATAGGGAACCCAAGGTTGAGTAAGGATAGTGTTGATGTGTCATAAGGTTGTTAACCATTGTCATAGGGCAACACGTGTACTAACTGCTTAATGAGAAACTATTTTGTTCTGTAAGCCTTCATCTAAAGTAAGAATAGCAGCACAATCAGAAGGGTGTAGTTGATGTCACTGAACTGTGCATGTAGAAATTTTTGAAATGGTGTATCTTTGGCTATGTGTATTTTCACCAAAAAAAAAAGAGGTTGAGAAGTTAGAGGGTTGACATGTTGTGGGGTTGTTAACCAATGTCATAAAACAATATGTGTACTACTGTTTCATGAGAAACTATTTGTTATGTGAGCCTTCACCTGAAGTGCAATAAAAAAAATTTTAAAAAAAACTAATGAGTGGCCATCTAAGGTGCATCAATTGGTCCCAACCCACCTGGTGCAAAGGAGAATGAAGAACACCAAAGACACAAGGAAAATATTAGTTCAAGAGACAGAAGGGCCACATGAACCAGAGACTCCATCAGCCTGAGACCAGAAGAACTAGATGGTACCTGCCTACCACCAATGACCGCCCTGACAGGGAACACAACATAGAGTCCCTGATGGAGCAGGAGATAGGTGGGGTGCAGAACTCAAATTCTAGTAGAAAGACCAGACTTAATGGTCTGACTGAGACTGGGGGAACCCTTGAAGACATGGCCCCTGGACTCTCTGTTAACCCAGAAGTAAAACCACTTCCTAAGCCAACTCTTCAGACAAAGATTAGACTAAACTTAAAACATAAAATAATACTCGTAAAGAGTATACTTCTTAGTTCAAGCAGATACATGAGACCAAATGGGTGGCTCCTGCCCAGAGGCAGGATAAGAAGGCAGAAGGGGACAGGAGCTGACTGGATGGACACGGGAAACCCGGGGTGGAAAGGGGGAGTGTGCCATCACATTATAGGGATTGCAGTTAGTGTCACATAACAATATGTGTATACATTTTTGTATGAGAAATTCACTTGAGCTGTAAACTTTCACCTAAAGCACAATTTAAAAAAAAAAAAAAGCTCCACTGCTAATCAAAAGGTTGGCAGTTCGAATCCACCAGCCGCTCCTTGGAAACCCTATGGGCAGTTCTACTCTATCATATAGGATCCCTATGAGTCTGAATTGACTCGACAGTAATGGGGTTTTTTTTTTTTTTTTTTGGTTTTGGTTTTTCCTTATTTCTCATTTTTTACATTTGTGTTCTCTGTTTTTAAAATCCATTTGGTTTGTGGTTTATCTATATTTATTATTTTCTGAAAGGATTTATTTATTAGTTCTACTGTTTAGTACTCTTATTAATTTCTGTGTTTACTTTTATTAATTTCTTCCTTCAGCTTCCCTTTTTCTGATTGATAATTAATTCATTTATTTCCATTCTGTTTTATTGATATAAGCATTTGTGATAATAAATTATTCCTCTGAGTGCTGATTTAATTATACAGTAAAACCTGTGAAAGCTGGAAACTGTGTAAGGCAGAAACCTGTCAGAAAAGGAAAACTCAAATATTTTCTACTAAAAGAGAGCTAGAAAAGTAAGACTGTACCCTGTCAAAGACGGGAAACTTGTGAGACCTGGAAAAAAAAGGCAGTCCAGTCGAGTTCCAGCTCTCACAGGTTTCACTGTATTTCATACATTCTGACAGGTAGTGTTTTTATTATTATTGTTTACTAATAATTGTACGTTTTTTGTTTATTTTCTCTTTCACCAATGAGAGGTTTAAGAGATTATTTGAAATTGGCCAGTAGGAGTGACTTTTTGTTCTCTTATATTTTTACTGTGGATTCCCAGAGTGGTGCAATGGTTAAGCGCTCGATGACTAGCTGAAAGGCTGGTAGTTAAACCCACCTGGAGGTGTGCCTCAGAAGAAAGGCCTGGCAATCTGCTTCCGAAAGGTCGTAGCCTTGAAAATCCCATGGAGCACAGTTCTACTCTGATACACATGAAGTTGCCATGAGTCAGAATTGACTCCACGGCAACTGTTTTTTTTTTTTTTTTTTTTTTAAATGGGTGCTTGAAAAGAAGATGCATTCTTTTATGGTAGAGAATTTAAAATACAGCCATCACTACGGCCTCCACCACACTGAATCCAGCACCACTAGATGGTCCAGCTACCACCACTGACTGCTCTGACAGGGATCACAATAGAGGGTCCGGGACAGAGCTGGAGAAAAACGTAGAACAAAATTCTAACTCATAAAAAAAGACCAGACTTACTGCCCTGACTGGAGAAACCCCAAGGGTAGAGCCCCTGGACATCCTTTCAGCTCAGTAATGAAGTCACTCCTGTGTTTCACCCTTCATCCAAAGATTAGACAGGCCCATAAACCAAAATGAGACTAAATGGACACACCAGCCCAGGGGCAAAGACGAGAAGGCAGGAAGGGACAGGAAAGCTGGTAATGGGGAGCCCACGGTCGAGAAGGGAGAACGTTGACATGGGGTTGGTAACCAATGTCACAAAACAGTATGTGTACTGTTTAATGAGAAGCTAGTTTGTTCTGTAAACACCTTCATCTAAAGTATAAAAAAATTGTTTAATAAAGTATAGCCATCAGTGCTACTTTCTTATGCTATGTAGGTGTTCTACTTCTTTACTTTTTAATGTAATCTACCATGGACTGAGAGAGGTAAATTGAAATCTATTAACATGCTTCTGTCTGTTTCTGCAGAGCGCATTTGATCTCCATCTTATGAACATTGCTTCGATATTACTTGGTCCACACATGTTATATTTTATATATTTGCTAGTAATCGCTCCTTTAGCAAATAACGCAAAGTGTACTTCTGTGTCTTGTTTAATAAGTTTGGCTTAGATTCCCCTTGACTGGTATTAAGACCCTAAACCAAAAAAATTCATTGCCCTCAGGTTGATTCCGACACATAGTGACCCTACAGGACAGAGTAGAACTGCCTCATAGGGTTTCCAAGGCTGTAATCTTTATGGAAGCAGACTGTCACATCTTTCTTCCGCAGAGCAGCTGGTAGGTTCAAACCGCAGACGTTTCAGTTAGCAGCCTAGTGCTTAACCACTGCACTACCAGGGCTCCTGTTAAAACCCCAGGCCCTACACTTTATTGTTACTTGCATTGCCCTGCTATTCACTGTCCATTCTTTTATTTTCAGTTTTTCTAAACCACCCATAGATTTCAATCAATCTTTCAATCCAATCCAGAAATCTTTTGTTGAAAAAATAGACAAGTTATTTTTTAAAAGAAAAAACTAGTATACAAATGTTTGTAACAGCTCTATTCACAATAGCCAAGAAGTAGAAATGACTCAATCTCCATCAATGATAAATGGATAAACAAAATGTGCTACATCCATACAATGGTGTACTATTCAGTCATAAATAGAAATGAAGTTCTGATACTTGCTACCACATAGATAAACGTCAAAAACCTGACACTGAGTGAAGTAAGCCAGACACAAAAGCCCACGTTATATTATTGCATTTACGTGAAATAGCCAGAGTAGGCAAATCCATAGAGACAGACAGCAGATTAGTGGTTGCCAGGGGCTGGGGGAAGATGAGGCTGAGGAGTGGCTGCTCAATGGGTACAGGGTTTCTTTTTGGAGTGATTAGAATGTTTTGGAACTAGATAATGGTGATGGTTGTATAACATGGTGAATATACTTAATGCCACTGATTGCACACTTTCAAATGGTTTAAGTGGTAAATTTTATGTTATGTATATTTTATCACAATTAAAAAAAATACATGAGTTAAGTCCATTTCCATTCACAGTCATGAGAAGACAGTCTGATTTTGGTTTTACTATTTTATTTGATATTGACATTTATATCGTTTTTATCCCCCTTTCCCTGTATGATTTGTTTTTGCTTTGCTATATTTTTTTGCACATAGTTCTTTCATCCAGAAAAGTCTGTATTTTTAGGATAGTCATTACCTTATAATTATAGCTTTATGTAATGGCAGAGAGAGAGCCCCTGAGTCCTGTGTTTTGAGACAGTATGTATTAGTTTATGTGCGACGATTAGATGAATACATTTTCTCTCCTGCCCCATCTCCCGCCTCTCTGCCACCACCTAGTTTTAGGTCAGTCTGAATATCTCTCTTTGTACCGTCAGCCATATTTTATTTCTGTTGGTTCCCAGCCAGTATAGATGAGACAATCAATTAATTCATTGACTGGATTTATTCTACCACCTACCTTCCTTCCCACTTCCTTTCTTAGTTGTATCATTTCTACATTGCCCAGGACATAAAACATTTACTTCCTGTTTTGTCTCCCTAATGCCCACAACTCTGAGTGTTCACATTATCCTGTTGCCATAGTTTCGCCAGTTGCGTCTTGGTTGGCTAAAGTTTTCCTCTCGAAGTTTCCTCAAAAAGGACTTTTAGAAACAGTATTTCCTGAGTCCTTGCTTGCTAAAACTGTAGCCTTTATACTTAAAGAAAAGTTTGGCTGGATATAAAATTCTTGTTTTTCACCTTTTTTTTTTTTTCCTTAAGTATCTTGTAAGCATTATATCATTGTCTTCTGGCTTCGAACCTTGCTTTAGAGGAATCTGAGGTCAGCTTTACATTCCCGCTCCTATTTTGAGTGACTTGATTTTTTTTTCCTGACTTCCCAAGAGATTATTTCTTTATATCTAAAGCCTGGTAACTTTAGTAGAATATGTCCCATCCTGAACATTTGGGGTCAAATTGTTCTGGCCAAGGAAAGTTAAATATTTCTTTTGATCCATTGTTTTAGCCCTTCCCTTTTTTTATGCAGGCATCATTTATACGTATTTTAGATCTGCTTTGCCTGTTTTATCTATCTTTTTTTATTGTACTTTAGATGAATGTTTACAGAACACATAGTACACATACCGTTTTATGACAATGGTTAACAACCCCACGACATGTCAACACTCTCCCTTCTCGACCTTGGGTTCCCTATTACCAGTTTCCTGTCCCCTCCTGCCTTGTAGTCCTTGTCCCTGGGATATTGTACCCCATTAGTCCTGTTTTGTTTTATGGGGCTGTCTAATCTTTGGCTGAAGGGTGGACTTCGGGAGTGACTTCACTACTGAGATAAAAGGGTGTCCGGGGGCCATACTCTTGGGTTTCTCCAGTCTCTTTCAGGCCAGTAAGACTGGTCTTTTCTTGTGAGTTAGAATTTTGTTCTACATTTTTCTCCACCTCTGTCCAGGATCCTTTGTTGTGATCCCTGTCAGAGCAGTCAGTGGTGGTAGCCGGGCACCATCTAGTTGTACTGGACTCCATCTGGTGGAAGCCATGGTAGTTGTGGTCCATTAGTCCTTTGGACTAATCTTTCCCTTGTATCTTGTTTTCTTCATTCTCCCATGCTCTCGAAGGAGTGAGACTAGTGGAGTATCTTAGATGGCTGCTCACAGGCTTTTAAGACCACCAGGGTAGAATGTGGAACATTTTCTTTATAAACTATGTTATGCCAATTGAGCTAGATGTTCCCAGACACCATGGTCCCCACAGCCCTCAGCCCAGAAACTTCGTCCCTCAGGGAGTTTGGATGTATCTGTGGAGCTTCCATGACATTTCCTTGTACAAGTTGTGCTGGCTTCCCCAGTATTGTGTACTGTCTTACCCTTCACCAAAGTTACTACTTATCTATTGTCTAGTTAGTATTTCCCCCTCCCACCCCTCCCATCCCTCTTAACCATCAAAGATTGTTTCTTTTTGTGTAAATTTTTTTTTAAATGAAGACATGTTAAAGATTTTATTTAATTCATTACCCAATGAAGGAACCAGTAAAATGTTACAATCAGTTCAAAGGACAGTCCAAAGAACAGACACATTTATAGATGAGGAATATGTGCAAATAGGGGCAAAACTGGCTTCTTTCACAGTGGGGGAAGGAAGCCAATTGAACCTCTATGGGGACAGGACAAAATGTGCATGTCTATAGGCAAGAATTTTTTTTTGTTGTTGCTATCAGTTATCTACAATTTACAGAGTTTAAAGTAGCTCAAAGGCAATGAAAGGTACAGAGCCCCCATGGAGTCAGAATAAAATAATCTGAAAGGGTGTACTCTAAACAATGCCTAGTGTTCCACTAAAGCACAAATTTCTTCCCTACAGATCTGTGTAGAGAACATCCATAGAACAATTCCAGGAAACACTAGAAGAGTGAAACGTGGAGACCTGGATATTTAGAACTTGCCCCAGTTTCTTTATATAATTTGTCAAAACACTATAAATTTTGCTCTGCTGATCATTCTCTGATAATCTGATGGAAAGAAACATTCACAGCTCAAGAAGGCTAAGGAAGTTGCCCACTGTTGCAAATTTACCTACTTGTCTAAAAACCTTGTTTATTTAACCCATTTTTTAAAATTTTTTTATTGTACTTTAGATGAAGGTTTACAGAACAAATAGTTTCTGATTAAACATTCAGTACACATATTGTTTTATGACATTGGTTAACAACCCCACGACATGTCAACACTCTCCCTTCTCCACCTTGAGGACCTTTTTTGGGCAAAAATATACATAGCCAAAGTTACACCATTTCAAAAGTTTCTACATGTACAATTCAGTGACATCAATTACATTCTTCCAGCTGTGCTGCTATTCTCACTATCCTTTTGCAAATTATCCCATCACCATTATCTTCAACTCACTGTCCCCTAGTCTTGCCATCAAACCTTTTGAGTTGCTGTTGTAAATTTGATCTCACATAGATAATTTTTTTTGGAACCTTAGATGAAGGTTTGCAGAACAGTTTCCCATTAAACAGTAAACATATTGCCCTATGACAATGGTTAACAAACCCATGACATGTCAACACCGTCCCTTCTCAACCTTGGGTTCCCTATCACCAGCTTTCCTGTCCTCTCCTGCCTTCTAGTCCTTGTCCCTGGAGTGCTGTGCCTCATTAGTCCTGTTTTGTTTTATGAGGCTGAACAGTGAGCTTCGGGAGGGGCTTCACCACTGAGCTAAAAGGGAGTCCAGGGGCCATACTCTCAAGGTTTCTCCAGTCTGTTGGGCCAGTAATCTGCTCTTTTTTTTTTTGTGAGTTAGAATTCTGTTCTACATCCTTTTCCAGCTCTGTCCAGGACCCTCTGTTGTGATCCTGGTCAGTGTTGGTAGCCAGGTACCATCTAGCTGTACTGGACTTAGTCTGGTGGAGCCCGTGGTAGCTGTGGTCCATTAGTCCTTTGGACTAATCTTTTCCTTGTACCTTGTTCTCTTCATTCTCCCTTGCTCCCGAAGGGGTGAGACCAGTGGAGTATCTTAGATGGCTGCTCACAGGCTTTTAAGACCCCAGATGCTACTCACCAAGGTAGAACGTAGAACATTGTCTTTATAAACTGTGTTATACCAATTGAGCTAGATGTTCCCCAAGACCATGGTCCCCACAGCCCTCTGCCCAGCAATTCAGTCCCTCATGGAGTTTGGAAGTGTCTGTGGAGCTTCCATGACCCTTCCTTGTACAAGTTGTGCTGGCTTCCCCAGTAACGTGTACTGTCTTACCCTTCACCAAAGTTACTACTTATCTATTATCTAGTTAGTATTTCCCCCTCCCACCCATCCCATCCCTCTTAACCATCAAAGATTGTCTCTTTTTGTGTAAAATTTTTCATGAGTTTTTACAGTAGTGGTCTTATACAATATTTGTCCTTTTGTGATTTACTTATTTCACTCAGCATAATGTCCTCCAGTTTCATGCATATTATGAAATGCTTCGTAGAGTCATCATTGTTCTTTATTGTTGCATAATACTCCATTGTGTGTATGTACCATGGTTTATTTATCCATTCATCTGTTGATGGGCATCTAGGTTGTTTCCATCTTTTTGTTATTGTGAACAATGCTGCAATGAACATGGGTGTGCATATGTCTATTTGTGTGATGGCTTTTGTTTCTCTCTTGTTGAGGATTGCTCTATGGCCTAAGATGTGGTCTATTCTGGAGAACGTTCCATGTGCATTGGAAAAGAATGTGTACTTTGCACCTGTTGGGTGGAGTGTTCTATATATGTCTATGAAGTCAAGTTGGCTGATTGTGCCCTTTAGATCTTCTGTATCTTTGCTGAGTTTCTTTCTAGATGTTCTGTCCTTTACTGAGAGTGGTGTGTTGAAGTCTCCTGCTATTATTGTGGAACCATCCATTTCTCTTTTCAGTGCTATTAGAGTTTGTTTTATGTATTTTGGAGCCCTGTCATTGGGTGCATAGATGTTTATGATGGTTATGTCTTCATGATGGATTGTCCCTTTAATTACTATATAGTGTCCTTCTTTGTCTTTTATGGTGGGTTTTGTTTTAAAGTCTATTTTATCTGAGATTAGTATTGCCACTCCTGCTCTTTTTTGGTAGCTGTTTGCTTGCTGTATTTTTTTCCATCTTTGCTTTTTAATAAATTTACATCTTTGTTTCTAAGGTGTGTCTCTTGTAGACAGCATATTCATGGATCCTGTTTTTTTATCCATCCTGTCACTCTCCATCTGTTTATGGGTACATTTAGGCGATTTACGTTCAGTGTAATTATTGATAGGTGTGAGTTTATCACTGTCATTCGTAGTGCATTTTTTTATGGTGCTGTCGTTTTCTGTGTTCCTCTTACTCTCCTGCACTGAATTCCTTTTGTTTGTGGATTTTTTTTTTCATTTCTTTTGTTTTTGTAGATTTTGTTTTCACTGAGACTTTATTTTTTCTTCTATATTTTGATGAGTGGGTTTGTTAACTTTCTTTGTAGTTACCTTGAAATTTACCCTTATCTTCCTAGGTTTGAAGCAGTCTATTATTATTTGGTATCACCTTGCCTTCCTCTCCATCGGAAGGTTCTATACCTACACAGTTTATTCCCTCTTGTATTGTTCTGATATTGTTGTCGTTTACAGATTAACCTCTGTGGTTCCCTGTTGTAATTCTTTTGGTTTTGGATAGTTCTTGAGAGTTAATTTCTTAAGTTGGTATCTAGTTGGTACAATCCTGCATCCTAGATTTTCAGCCTGTGGTCTGATGTTGTTTTTTCTCAGACGGAAGGACTCCCTTTAATAATTCTTGTAAGTTTGGTTTTGTTTGGTTTACATAGTCCCTTAATTTCTGTTTATCTGGAAATGTCCTAATTTCACCATCATAGTTGAACGAGAATTTGAATGAGAATTATTCTTGGCTGGCAATTTTTTTCTTTCAAGGTTTTATATATGTCATCCCATTGCCTTCTCGCCTGCATGGTTTCTGCCAAATAATCCAATCTTAGTTGTATTGTTTCTCCTCTGTATGTGACTTTTTGTTTTTCTCAAGCTGCTCTCAGGATTCTTTCTTTCTTTGTCTTTGGTTTTAGCAAGTGTGGTTATGATATGCCTTGGTGATTTTCTTTTGTGGTCTATCCTACGTGGGGTTCGTTGAGCTTCTTGGATGGCCAGCTTTTCATCTTTCATGATATTGGGGAAGTTTTCTGTCAGCAGTTCTTCAATGATCCTCTCTGTGTTTTCTGTTTTCTCCCCCTGTTCTGGATCTCCGATCACATGCAAATTTTTGCTTTTGATTGTATCCCATGTAATTCTCAGGGTTTCTTCATTTTTCTTTGTTCTTTTTTGTGATTTTTCCTCAGAGTTGTATCCAAGTGTTTGTCGTCATTTGCTGATCCTGTCTTCCATCATTTCAAACCTGCTCCTCAGCTCTTCTATGATACTGTCCATTTCTGAAATCTTGTTGTTTCTCTTTTGTATTTCTAATTGTTGTTTTTGTATGGTTTCTAGTTGTGAATTTATTTTAGCATTTTGTTTCTGTATTATTTTCCTGAATTCTTCCCTTTTTTGTCTGTATTTTTCATGAATTTGTCTATTTTTTTCTCATGTTTGTCAGCTTTTTGCCTCAGTTGTTGGCAAATTCCGAGTATTAGAGATTTGAATTCCCTATCAGGTAGTTCTAGTGCCTTTTCTTCTACTGGAAAGTCATCTGGCATTTTATTTTGGGTGCCTACTGGAGCCATCTTGTCCTGTTTTTGTACATGTTTTGATATTGTCTGCTGTCTGCAGGACATTTGGTAATTATTTTCCTTATTTATGGATTGTAGATTTATTTATTTCATCCTGCATTTCTGTTTTATTTGGTTATGTCTGAGTAGACTGACTGTGTGTTCTTTGTTGTTTGCTTGTCTGTGGGCATGAAACTTTTCAGCTCCTTGTCCAATGGGCAGGGTCAGTTGCTTAGCTATGGTGCAGCAGGGCAGGTCCAGCTGAAGGGGAGTTACTGGGATGTGTTGTTTGTGGCATGTACTAGGGCTGACAGGGTAGGCTGGGAATCAGCACAGGGCAGGTTCTGGTAGGTCATGCCTATGCTGCTCAGGGGTGTGAGGTTCAGTGCTTGGTGCAGGCAGGAAGGAAGGAAGGAGGGGGGAGATTGGGAAGTACGGAGCTAATATGGGTATGGTAAAAAGGAGAGAGAGGAAAGAGAAACAGGAACCAAAAAGAAACCAAAAAAGAGTGCTAGGGGAGCTTACTATTGGAGTGGAGAGAGGAGAGACTGAGAACTGGAGAAAAGGAAAAGAAAAAGGGTAAAATAAAGAAATAAAAATTAGAAAGAAAGAAAGGCAAAGCCTCCAGGGATCCCACCAGTGCAGCTGCGAGGACTGGGAAGTAGCTCCCAGGCTGCGAAGTACAGCCTAGCTGGAAGCGGTAGAGGTGTTACACAGCACCAGGTATTCAGGATCCAGGAAGAGAAAGTAAGTATAGAGAGATGAGAAACTAAGAAATGAAGAAAGACAAAAAGGGCAAAAGAGAGAAAAGAAAACGAACAGGCAAACAAAAAAAAGAAAAAAGAAATGCCCCCATGGATGCCACCGTGCAACTGCACAGACTGAGGAAGTACCTCCTAAGCCACACAGCAGTGCCCAGCTAGAAGTGGCTCCCAAGCCAAGAAAAGAAAAGGAAAACAAACAAATCAAAACAGAATGAATCAAATCAAACAAACAAACAAAAAGCCCCAGGGATCCCACCAGCATGGTGGTGCGGGCCGGGAAGCAGTTCCACAGTCGAGCAGTGTTTCACAGTCTTTCAGGAAGAATAAAAGATGGCACACAGAGCCAGGTATTTGAGAGAAAGGAAGGGGAGGTGGTGAGAGGTATGGAAGAAACCAAAAGAGGTGGGAAAAAGCAACACCAGCAACAAACAAATGACACTCCGGGAGCTGGCCAGCGTGGGTGGGTGGAATACAAGCCACACAGAGCTAAAACCAGTGCCTCCCAGCCAAGAAATTGTGGCCACAGGAAGCAGAGGAGGCTGAGTGGGGGTGAAGAAGCATGGGGGGTGGGAAAGCATATATCACTGGTTACCAGTTGTTCTATCTCCTGTTAGGAGCTCCGTGAAGCTGCTTTCCTGTACTCCATGTTCACTGATCTCCGGCTGGAGTCCAAGATGGCGAATCCATGCTGTGTTAGCTGATAGGGGACCTCTCCTTGCTCTCTGTTCTCTGTCAGTTTCTCATTCCATTCGGTGCTTGGCTGAGTTCTTTATCTCTTAATTTGATGCTTAGGGTTTCAGGATTGACGTTTGTCTGTGTTTGACTTAGTTTTTTGGGTCGTTGCTGTGGAGAGACAGCGTGGTGCTTCTGTCTATAGCGCCATGTTGCCTGGAAGTGTTTATCTATCATTTTTAAAATGCTTTAAAAATGTTCCTTTATTTTCATTTTTTTTTAACTTTCCTCATTTCTATCTCCTTTCTTCCTTACCATGTTTTCATTCATATCTATTTTCCATGGTTTTTACTTCTGTCTTTCATAAGTTTTGTCAGCTCACATTTAATCTCTTCCTGTTATTTGCCACTCATTTGATTTTTTTTTTTTTTCATTTCTTCATTGTGGGCACCCCACATTGAAAAAAATTGCTTCAGTGAGTTTTTATCTTTGTTTTTAATTTATGATGAAATGTTTACTTACATTGTTCTTCTGCTCTCTGTAAACTTTTTTTCTGGTGAGAGTCCATTAGGCAGTAAGTTTTGCATTTCTTTTTCCAATTTTTTTTCTTACAACAGATATCTGTGTGTCCATTCTTCTTGAGTTCCTTTTTTAAAATCATTCATCATGGAATGAATTGGATTTTCCTGGACCAGTTATTTTCAGAAGGTTCCAATGGGAGGGAGAGTTTAGGTAGCTTTCTAGGTTTTAGGATTCTAACATTTCCCTCTTCCTTGCTGCCACAGAGGCAGTTTTCTGGAAATTTGGAACATGTGTGTGCATGATTTCGTAGTCCTGTCTCTTCTGATTCTCTGAGGAGTGCCAGAAGCCCTGCTTACTCCCTGTTATGGATTGAATTGTGCCCCCAAAAATGTGTGTTAATTTGGCTGGGCCATGACTCCCAGTATTGTGTGGTTGTCCACCATTTTGTGATCTGATGTGATTTTCCTATGTGTTGTAAATCCCACCTCTATGATGTTAATGAGGCAGGATTAGAGGCAGTTACGTTAACGAAGCAAGACTGAATCTACAAGATTAGGTTGCGTCTTAAGTCAATCTCTTCTGAGGTACAAAAGAGAGAAGTGAGCAGAGAAAGAGAGGGACCTCATTACCACAAAGCAAGAAGAGCCAGGAGTGGAGTGTGTCTTTTGGACCCAGGGTCCCTGTGCTGAGAAGCTCCTAGACCAGGTGAAGACTGATGACAAGGACCTTCCCCCAGAGCCAACAGAGAAAGAAAGCCTTCCCCTGGAGCTGGCACCCTGAATTTGGACTTCAAGCTTCCTAGATTGTGAGAGAACAAATTTCTCTTTGTTAAAGCCATCCATTTGTGGTATTTCTGTCACAACAGCACTAGATAACTAAGACACTTCCTTTCCTGTTCCCATTACTGTGAAGAAGGAATTGCACTTTTTCATGTCAGTGTGAGCCCTTCATGAAGGGGAATGAATTTTTCCTGGTATCTTCTGAGACTGGATGCTGCTGAACTCTTTAATCACTTGCTGTCCTCTGTCTCTTCATTCTTCCTCCATGACCTCTGCCCTATCTCAGCTGCTTTAGGCAACTCCTAGGCATTCTTTGATTTCCACACCCTATCCCTCTCATCTAGTTTCACTAAAGATTCAAGGTTCAGGGCTTTGTAGCTTGGTTTCTTATTGGTTTTCTGTGATTTCCAAGAGAAGAAAGGGGAAGTTCCTGGCTTACATAACAACTTTCATACTGGAAATGTGACCTTCAGTTTTCATTGTGCATATGTGCATAGTTTAATTTGTTTTACTACAGGAATATTTTAGTTTGCTTATTTAATTTTTTTACTGAAATTTGGATAAAGATATATTACAAACATATTCATTGCAGCATTATTTAAGATGGTTAAAAAATGGAAGTGATTTAAATGTTCACAATTAAAAAATAGTTCAAATAATTGCCATACATCCATAATGTAGAATACTTGGCAGTCATTAAAAATATATATGAATAATTTTAAGGTCAAAAATGATTAAATTATACTAAGGGGGAGAATTATATAAACTGCAGTATGATCAGCAATTATAAATGTACCCCTTCCTCTCCTCCCCCCTCCCCACACATACATGCATATATACACAGAAAGAGAACAAAGATTGGGAAGAAATGCATCAAAAAGTTGAAAAAGTTTTCTCTAAAAGAATTACAGGATAATTTAAATATTCTTCTTGAAGAATGTCTGTTTTTCTTAAAGGTATGTTATTTTTATAATCAGAAAATTCTACTAAAAGAAGAACCCTAGCCCATTACTTTCTCCTGCCCTTCACTCTTGATCTTGTTCTTGTTTCATTCTATCTTGTTGGATGACCCCCCACCCACCCACAGCATGGGCTGGAAACCTGAGTCATTCTTATTGTCTCCCTTTTCTTTATTCTCCACACCCAACTGGTTATTAAAATCCCTTTAGTTCTCCTCCTAAACAGTTCAAATCTAATTTTGTTCTAATCACCTGTCTTCTGGACTCCTGAGTTGGTTTCCTCATTTGTCTGCTGGCCCTCAGCCTCTCCCACCTTGAAACCACCATCTTTATGGACTGTGCCACTCTCAGCCCTGAACTTTTTCTATGACTCTTTACAGCCCGCAGGAGAAAATTCAAACTCAAGTATTCGAGGCCAGCCCAGTCTGACCCAAATCCACCTCCCCCATCATACACCTGCCACACTGCAGACTCTAGGTACCCCAGGTATTCTGGCTTCATTCCTGTAATCAGCCATGATCATCAAATTATGTAACAACTGGCATGCAACATGCTCCAAACAACCAGGACAGATGCCCGCCATGCTGGCTGCTACAGACAGACTGAATCTGCCTTCCCTGGAATACAGCAGGTGCTTAATAGAGAGGGCTTCAGTGTCTGAAGCTTTGAGGGAAGTGAGTCAGTAAAGCACCCCTTCCAGACAGTACCAATTCTAAGCCATGCGAGAAAAATAATGATTGCTCCTAGCTTAAAAAACAAACCAAAACCATTGCCATTGAGTCAATGCTGTCTCAGGGTGACCCCATGTGTTATAGAGTAAAACAGCCATAAAAAGGTTTATTTTTTTTTTTGCTATAACAATTATGGGAAAAAAATGGTATGTGTCTGTCAGTTTGTTGTACTGTGGGGGCTTGCGTGATGCTGTGATACTGGAAGCTATGCCACCAGTATTCAAATACCAGCAGGATCACTCATGGCAGAGAGGTTTCAGCTGAGCTTCCAGACTAAGACAGACTACGAAGAAGGACTTGGTGGTCTAATTCTGAAAAGAATTAGCCAATGAAAACCTTATGAATAGCAGCGGAACATTGTCTGATATAGTGCCAGAAGATGAGCCCCTCAGGTTGGAAGTCACTCAAGAGATGACTGGGGAAGAGCTGCCTCCTCAAAGTAGAGTCGACCTTAATGATATGGATGGAGTCAAGCTTTCAGGACCTTCATTTGCTGATGTGGCACAACTCCAGATGAGAGGAAAGAGCTGCAAAATCCATTAATAACTGGAATGTGGAGTTTAGAAAGTATGAATCTAGGAAAATTGGAAATCATCAGAAATGAAATGGAAGGCATAAACATTGATATCCTAGGCATTAGTGAGCTGAAATGGACTGGTATTGGCCATTTTGAATCAGACAATCATATGGCCTATTACACCAGGAATGACAACTTGAAGAGGAATGGCATTGTATTCATCATCAAAAAGAACATGTCAAGATTTACCCTGAAGTACAACACTATAAGTAATAGGATAATATCCATATGCCTACAAGGAAGACCAGTTAATATGACTATTATTCAAATTTATGCACCAACCACTAAGGCCAAAGATGAAGAAATTGAAGATTTTTACCAACTTCTGCAGTCTGAAGTTGATCAAATATGCAATCAGTTTGCATTGATAATTGCTGGTGATTGGAATGCCAAAGTTGGAAATGAACCAGAAGGATTGGTAGTTGGAAAGTATAGCCTCCATGATAGAAATGACACTGGAGATCACATGATAGAATTTTGCAAGACTTCTTCATTGAAAATATCTCTTTTCAACAACATAAACAGCAACTATACATGTAGACCTCACCAGATGGAATACACAGGAATCAAATTAACTACATGTATGGAAAGAGATGGTGAAAAAGCTCAACATCATCAGTCAGAACAAGGCCATGGGCCGACTGTGGTACAGACCATCAATTGCTTATATGCAAGTTCAAGTTGAAACTGAAGAAAATTAGAACAAGTCCAGGAGAGCCAAAGTATGACTTTGAGTATATCCCACCTGAATTTAGAGATCATCTCAAGAATAGATTTGACGTGTTGAACACTAATGACTAAAGACCAGTCGAGTTGTGGAATGACATCAAGGACATCATACATGAGGAACGCAAGATGTCATTAAAAAGACAAGAAAGAAAGAAAAGACCAAAATGAATGTCAGAAGAGACTCTGAAACTTGCTCTTGAACGTCGAGTAGCTAAAGCAAAAGGAAGAAATGATGAAGTAAAAGAGCTGAACAGAAGAGTTCAAAGGGCAGGTCCAGAAGACAAAGTATAGGATTATAATGACATGTGTAAAGACCTGGATTTAGAAAACTAAAAGGGAAGAACAAGCTTGGCATTTCTCAACCTAAAAGAACTGAATAAAAAATTCAAGCCTCGAGTTGCGATATTGAAGGATTCTATGGGAAAAATATTAAACAATGCAGGAGGCATTAAAAGAAGATGGAAGGAATACACAGAGTCACTGTACCAGAAAGAATTGGTAGACGTTCAACCATTTCAGGAGGTAGCATATGATCAGGAACTGATGGTACTAAAGGAAGAGGTCCAAGCTGCACTGAAGGCATTGGCAAAAAACAAGGCTCCAGGAATTGACGGAATACAAATTGAGATGTTTCAACAAACGAGTGCAGAATTGGAAGTGCTCACTCGTCTATGCCAAGAAATTTGGAAGACAGCTACCTGGCCAACTGACTAGAAGAGATTCATATTTATGCCTATTCCAAAGAAAGATGATCCAACTGAATGGGGAAATTATCAAATAATAGCATTAATATCACACCCAAGTAAAATTTTGCTGAAAATCATTCAAAAGCAGCTGCAGCAGTACATTGACAGGGAACTTTCAGGAATTCAAGGATTCTGAAAAGGACATGGAACAAGGGATATCATTGCTGATGTTAGATGGATTCTGGCTGAAAGCAGAGAATACCAGAAAGATGTCTATCTGCGTTTTATTGACTATGCAAAGGCATTCAACTGTGTGGAACCTAAGAAATTATGGATAACATTGCGAAGAATGGGAATTCCAGAACACTTAATTGTGCTCATGAGGAACCTGTACATAGATCAAAAGGCAGTTGTTCAAATAGAACAAGGGTATACTGCATGGTTTAAAGTCAGGAAAGGTGTGTGTCAGGATTGTATCCTTTCACCATACTTATTCAATCTGTATGCTGAGCAAATAATCTGAGAAGCTGGACTATACGAAGAAGAACACAGCATCGGGATTGGAGGAAGACTCATTAACAACCTATGATATGCGGACGACACAACCTTGCTTACTGAAAGTTAAGAGGACTTGGAGCACTTCCTGATGAAGATAAAACACTACAGCCTTCGGTATGGATTACACCTCTACATGAAGAAAACAAAAATCCTCATAACTGGACCGGTAAGCAACATCATGATAAATGGAGAAAAGATTGACGTTGTCAAGGTTTTCATTTTACTTGGATCCACAATCAACACCCAGAGAAGCAGCAGTCAAGAAATCAAAAGATGGATTGCATTGGGCAAATCTGCTGCAAAAGACCTCTTTAAAGTGTTGAAAAGCAAAGATGTCACCTTGAAGACTAAGGTGCCCCTGACCGAAGCCATGGTGTTTTCAATTGCCCATATGCATGGGAAAGCTGGATAATGAATAAGGAAGACCAAAGAAGGATTGATGCCTTTGTTGGTGAAGAATATTGAATGTACCGTGGACTGCCAGAAGAATGAACAAATATGTCTTGGAAGAAGTACAATCAGAAGGTTCCTTAGAAGCAAGGATGGTGAGACTTCATCTCACATACTTTGAACATGTTATCAGAAGGGATCAGTCCCTGGAGAAAGACATCATGCTTGGTAAAGTAGAGGGTCAGCGAAAAAGAGGAAGACCCTCAATGAGATGGACTGACATAGTAACTGCAACAATGGGCTCAAGCATAACAACGATTATGAGGATGGCGCAAGACCGGGCAGTGTTTTGTTTTGTTGTACATGGGGTTGCTATGAGTTGGAACCAACTCAACGGCACCTAACAACAACAACAACAAACATTTATGGAAGCAGATCTCCAGGCCTTTCTTCTGCAGCGCTCCTGAGTGGATTTGAACAGCCAACCTTTTGGTTAATAGTTAAGCACAAACTGTTTGCACCACACAGGGACCTTTTTCCTAGCTTAGGGATGTTAAAAAGGAGGAGCCCCACATTCCTGCATGAAAACCAGTATAATACTGAATCAGTGTTTTGATTACTTGAATGTTTTATGTTCAGAAAAGGGTCATATTACATGTTACCTCTCTGCCTGCTTTCTCTGCACTTCCACTTTCTCCCGTGATCCCCAGATACCGTCATTAGGTAGCTAAAGCAGTCCGCTTCCCTGAGTTTCAAGAAGTGGAGGCTCTGGAGGCTTAGTGCCTTGCTGGATACTTCTCCAAGGAGGCTGGCCAAAGTCATGGCACGTTCAATCACGCCATGGAGACAAGATTCCTGACTCCACTCAGCAGTGCATCAACTTGGTCACCTGCCTTCTATTGATATTATTGCTTTTTAAATCTTTGCTAACTTTAGAGGAATCTGCTTGTTTCAATGGTAAGATTGATGTGTCTTTCTCCTGCACATCACCTATTTGGTGAACCATTGCTTCATTGCTTTGGCTCATTTTCTATTTGGGTGCTTGGCCATGCTATTTGGGAGAGTTTTTTACTTAAGGGCATTAATGTTTTTTTTTTCCTTTGATTGTACTTTAGGTGAAGGTTTACAGAACAAATACTTTCTCATTAAACAGTCAGTACATATATTGTTTTATGACATTGGTTAACAACCCCACGACATGTCAACCCTCTCCCTTCTCGACCTTTTTTTTTTTTTTTTTTTTTTTTGGTGAAAATATACATAGCCAAAGATACACCATTTCAAAAGTTTGTGCATGTGCAGTTTAGTGACATCGATTATGTTCTTCCAGTTGTGCTGCTATTCTCACTTTAGATGAAGGTTTGCAGAACAAAATAGTTTCTAATTAAACAGTTAGTACACATGTTGTAAGGGCATTAATGTTTTAATTGGTCCATTGAACTCTGTGCATATATAAGCAAGGAACATTCAAAAAGAAATTCACATCCTTGGCCCAACATGGAAATCCTGGTGGCGTAGTGGTTACATGCTACGGCTGCTAACCAAAAGGTCGGCAGTTGGAATCCACCAGGTGCTCCTTGGAAACTCTATGGGGCAGTTCTACTCTGTCCTGTAGGGTCGCTATGAGTCGCAATTGACTCGATGGCAATGGTTTTTTTGGCCCAACATATTAATTACCCACTGAGAGAAGAACTGCATCCTCTCCTGAGATTCTCTAAATCAATGTCTTGCTTATTGATTGCATTTCTTTCAATTGAAACATAGGGAATTGCTACAAGAGACGACAAATAAGATCAAATATTAGCCTGGATTAAAGAAAGAAAAATTAATTCCCAGGTCTTGCTGGCCTCCCTTATGCGAGAGAGAGATGGAACTAGAGTAATGGTTTTTGAACATCTCTCTTTCTTATTCCCATGCACCTGCTCACGTGCAGCTTCCGAGATGGCCTTGGATTCTCTCTTGCCTCCAAGCTTTTGTACATGCAATTCCCTTTGCACAGAATTCTCTAGATCGGGGCTTCACAGGCTGTAACATGCACATGCATCACCTGGGGATCTTGTTAAAATGCACTCTCTGATTCTCTAGGTCTGGGGTGGGGCCTTTCATACAGTCTCCCAGGTGATGCTGATGCTGATGGCCCATGGGCTCCTTTAAATGGCAAGGTCTAGGTAACCCCCTCTTTCCCAACCCTACCTTCACTGAACATCCACCTGGTGATTGACTCTTAGCCTTTGGGCACCAGCCAGACTTCTCTTGCCCCTGGAAGTCCTTAGTGGCCTCAGATGAAAATCCCACCAGGCACTCCCCCTCATCATACTGCATTAGCTCAGCCCGTATCCCCCTTGACCATCAATTCCTGGAAAACAGGTAGTAGGTATGGTCACCATTGTTCTACCAGGATCCAGCAGGTACTGTGCCTGGACAGAGAAGAAGTTCACTAACTATAGAAACTAGGATGCCAAGACTTCATCTTTGGACATCATCAGGAAAGACCAATTGGTAGATAAGAATATCATGTCTGGCAAAGCAGACGTTCAGTGAAAATGAGGGAAACCCTCAATGAGATGGACTAACATAAAGGCCACAACAATGGGCCCAAACATACCAATAATCATGAAGATGGTGCAAGACCAGGTGTCTTAGTTATCTAGTGCTGCTATAACAGAAATACCAAGTGGATGGCTTTAACAAAGAGAAATTTATTCTTTCACAGTCTAGAAGGCTAGAAGTCCAAATTCAGGGTACCAGCTCCAGGGGAAGGCTTTCTCTCTATCAGTTCTTGGGGAAGGTCCTTGTCATCAATCTTCTCCTGGTATAGGAGCTTCTCAGCACAGGGACCCAATGTCCAAAGGACGTGCTCTGCTCCTGGCTCTACTTTCTTGATGGTATGAGGTCCCCCTCTCTCTCTGCTTGCTTCTCTCTTTTATATCTCAAAAGAGATTGACTAAAGACACAGTCTAATCTTGTAGATTGAGTCCTGCCTCGTTAACATAAGTGCCTGTAATCCTGCCTCATTAACATCATAGAGGCAGGATTTATGATACATAGGAAAATCACATCAGATGACAAAATGGTGGACAATGGACTGAATTGCTGGGTTGAGGGCTGTGGGGACCATGGTCTCGGGGAACATCTAGCTCAATTGGCATAACACAGTTTATAAAGAAAATGTTCTACATTCCACCTTGGTGAGTAGTGTCTGGGGTCTTAAAAGCTTGTGAGCAACCATCTAAGATACTCCACTGGTCCACGGGAGCAAGGGAGAATGAAGAAAACCAAAGACCCAAGGGAAAGATTAGTCCAAAGGACTAATGGACCACAACTACCACAGCCTCTACCAGACTGAGTCAAGTACAATCAGATGGTGCCCGGCTACCACCACTGACTTCTCTCACAGGGATCACAATAGAGGGTCCCACACAGAGCTGGAGAAAAATGTACAACAAAATTCTAACTCACCAAAAAAAAGACAGATTACCGGCCTGACAGAGACTGGAGAAACCCCGAGAGTATGGCCCCCGGACACCCTTTTAGCTCAGTAATGAAGTCACTCCTGAGGTTCACCCTTCATCCAAAGGTTAGACAGGCCCATAAAACAAAATGAGACTAAAGGGGCACACCAGCCCAGGGGCAAAAACTAGAAGGCAGGAGGGGGCAGGAAAGCTGGTGATTGGGAACCCAAGGTTAAGAAGGGAGAGTGTTGACATGTCCTGGGGTTGGCAACCAATTTCACAAAACAATATGTGCACTAACTGTTTAATGAGAAGCTAGTTTGTTCTGTAAACCTTCATCTAAAGTACAATAATGATTTAAAAAAAAAAAAAAAAGGTGTATAATCACACAGTGCTGGGAATCATGGCCTAGCCAGTTGACATGCATTTTGGGGGGACAAGAGTCAGTCCATAACATTCCAGATTTTGGCCCCCCAAAATTCATGTCATTGCCACATGTAAAACACATCCACCCCATCATATCATATCAAAAGTCTTAAATTAAATCCAAAATCTAAAAATTCCTCTTCATCCGTGAGATCTAGAATACAAGTTATCTGCTTCTAAAGTACAATGGTAGAACAGGCACAAGATAGACGTTTCTATTACAAATGGGAGAAATTGGAAGAAAGAAGGGATAACAGGCACCAAGCAAGTCAGCATAACACATTACATTAACTCAAGGCTTGAAAATAATCCTCTGTTCTCTGAGACCATTTAGGCAATGACCTTGCCCTCCAGACTCTGGGTGTTGACCACACTCTCCGGATTCTGGGTGGAGGCCCCATGGCCTCGGGCTTCAGCTCTGCCTTCCAGGTTCACTGGAGGCAATTCTGCTCCCTTGTATTTGGGTCGGCCCTATTCTTCTAGTCCATCTGAGCAGCGACTCCACCCTTTGATACCCCAGAGGTGGTGACCCCACCCTTTGAGACTCAGGCAGCTCTGTTTCCTATGTTCCTTGTCTCTTCAGCATCTGCTTCCTGGTTCCTTGGCTTCTCGGTGCCTGAAAGATAAAGACTGAAGGTTTGAGTCCACCCAGAGGCACCTTGGAAGAAAGGCTTGGCAATCTACTTCTGAAAAACCAGCCATTGAAAACCTTATGGAACACAGTTTACTGTGACACATACGGGGTCACCAGGAGTCAGAGTCCATTCAATGGCAACTGGATTACTGGTTTTATTAATATGAGTCATTATTAATGTCTTTGAAAGAACAGAATGACTCTAAGCAACCAGGCTATCCCTAAGGAATAGTAAAATTGAGGTACTTGTCTTGTTCCTTTACTGGGGACACCCCAAGTAGCTTTTTAAAAGCAAATAAATATACAGTGAATCAAAAAGCTATCGGAAAGAGAGGAAGAAGGAAGAGGTGGTTTCTTTAGTTTTTATTAAATAAACCTGATGCTTACCAACGTGTTTGCTCATCCACTTATTTAGTCATTCTACGAATATTTAGGGAGTGCTGAGCCCTGGTGGTACAGGGTTGTCCTGTAGGGTTGCTATGAGTTGGAATCAACTCAACGGCAATGGGTTTTTTTAGTTTTGGGGCGTGACCCAGGTCCTGTCCTAGTCTCAGGGGATTCAGTGAAGGAGTCAGAGACTTGACCCTCTTGATGAGAGGATTACACTTAGATAATAAGTTAATAAGTAAATATTACAACAATGTTAGGTGAAGCTAAGTGCTATGGAGGAGGAGGAAAAGGCAGGGAAGAGGGAGACAGTGATGGGAGGGGGTGCTAAACCAGTTGCCATCAAGTTGACTCTAACTCATGGCGACCCCATGAGTGTCAGAGTAGAACTGTGCTCCGTAAGGTTTTCAGTGGTTGATTTTTCAGAAGTAGATCACAGGTCTTTCTTCCAAGGAGCCTCTGGGTAGACTTGAATCTCCAACCCTTTGGTCAGTAGCCAAGTCCGTTAACCGTTGGCACTACCCATAGCATGGGGCCCAGCATCCCACCCTCCTATCACCATCTGTGACCGCCTCTGCCTTCAAGGCTAACCTTGATCTTTATATTCCAGCCAGCTATCACCTGCACGCATATTTGGGGAAAGGAAAGGAAGTTCCAGGAACAGGCTTGTCCAGGAAATGGAGTGCAGCACCAGCTGGCTGGCGGCTCTCTGCTCCCCTCATTACCACAGAAGGTGTGCCAGCCTGGCTCAGTTCTGTACCTATGCTTCTGGTTAACTCTTAACCCACCAGAGGTTCATACCCCAGGAAGCACCAGGCAGGCATGGTGTCTAGAAGGGAGGGGTATAGGAGGAACAGATTGTCTCTGTGATAGCCACAGACTCCCTCACCCAGTTCCCTGATTGTGACTTCGTCATTTCTGTTCTCCCCTAATTCAGCTGTTCTCACTCCCACCCCTTCTACCCAGCAAGAACCATCTTAGATTCAACATCATTCCCTCACATGTCCCTCCCTGCTGCTCACCCTGGCAAGCTCTGCTTCCCAGAACCAAACCACCGTTGCTGTCCTTGTGTCTATTTCCAAGGTCCTTTCCATTTTGACTCACCACCTGTCAGTTTGTAGCACTGTGGTGGCTTGCACGTTGCTATGATCCTGGAACCTAAGTCACCAGTATTTCAAATACCAGCAGGGTTATCCCTGGTGAACAGGCTTCAGCAGAGCTTCTAGGCTAAGACAGACTAGAGGGAAAGGGCTGGTGAGCTACTTCCAAAAATTAGCCAATGAAAACTCTATGGATCACATCAGAATATTGTCTGACTCACTTGCTTTGGACACATGATCAAGAGGGATCAGTCGCTGGAGGAGGACATCACGTTTGGTGAAGTAGAGGGCCGGAGAGTGTGTGGGAGACCCTCACTGAAATAGATTGGCACAATAGTCACAACAGTGGACTCAAACCCTGCTGGCGATTGTGAGGGTGACACAGGACTGGACGGTGCTTCGTTCTGCTATGCATGAGGTCACCATGAGTTGGAGTGGACCCAAGAGCAGCTATCTAGCTCGCTAGCTCTGTCTTCCATGTTGATGTTCTATGACTCTGCTCTCATATTTTTGGGATTCAAAGGGTGAATTGCTATGTTAATAAACTGATCCTGTTAATATGTGTTTCCAGGGGAGGAAAGCCTGACGCCCTAGCGATGCTTCTCAAACTTCCCGTGCACTGGAATCTCCTGGGGATCCTGTCAAAATGAGGATTCTAGTAGGGGCAGGGGGGCCTGCAGTCTAGCAAGCCCCCACGGGATGCTTATCAAGAGCCAGGGTGCCCTCTCTCCTCCCACCCATTTGTTATCTAACTCAGTGGTTCACAGTCTGGGGGGGATTTTGCTTCCTGGTGACAATTGTGTCTCACAAGGAAAAATTTTGGGTTGTCACAAATGGGGCAGTGCTACTGGTCATTTATCCAGAGGGTAGAGGCCAGGGATATTGCTAAACACCCCACTATGCACAGGACAGTCCCCACAACAAAGAGTTATCCCACCCAAAATAGCAATCGTGGCTAGGTTGAGAAAGCCTACATTCTGACTCAGTGACCTAATTCAGTCTATACACTAGAGTCATGTGGTCAATGCCCTCAGCTGCTAACCGAAATGTTAGTGGTTCAAGTCCACTCAGAGGTGCCTCGGAAGAAAGGCCTGGTGATCTCCTTCCAAAAAATCAGCCACTGAAAACACTATGGAGACACGGTTCTACTCTGACACATGTAGGGTCACCAGGAGTGAGAATCAACTTGGTGGCAACTCGTGAACTAGTAGAGTTCTTTTTAAAAATGTGGATTCTAGGGCCCCTCCTGGATAATGGCATCAGGATCTCCGGGGGTGGGGCCTTGGTTCTGTAGTTTTAGATGCTTCCCTGTGATTCTCATGTGCAACCCAGGCTGAGAACCAGTGGTCTCAACTGGTACTGAGGCCAATGGTGGGACTCACGGGCTGGGATGGAGGGCTGGTGTTGGGGACTTTCTGTGTTCCCTGGAAGGGTACAGCAGATATCTTGGCCGGCACCAGCTGCCACGTGCGGAGCAGCCTGGAGACAACCCACTGAGGGGTCTGCTCAGTCAGGACCTGGCAGAATCTGGAGACCTTTTCCTAGATGTCCCACGGTTCACACTCAGCTCCAGTACAAGGGGAGGAGCTGTGTTCCTTTCTGCTACCTTTGCAGTAAACTCATTCTCCTTTTTATTTGTGTGTATTGGCTTCAAACAGCACAGAGACTATGTGGGCTTTTCCATTTGATCGCCATGTTGGATTAAAAAAAAAAAGAACAGTTGACGTTGAGTTGATTCCAACTCATGGCAACCCCATGTGTGTCAGAGTAGAACTGTGCTCCATGAGGTTTTCAACGGCTGATTTCTCCAGGCCTTTTTTCTAAGACACCTCTGGGTGGACTCGAACCACCAACCTTTCAGTTAGTAGCCGAACACATTCACCGTTTGCACCACCCAGGGACTTCAGGTGGATGGTTAATAATAATCATCATAATCTTCCGATTTTACAGATGAGAAAAGTAAGAGAAGTGAGGTGAACTAGCTGGAAAAGTGACAGGGTTGGAATTAGCAGCCAGAACTTAAACGATGTCCTCACTTGATGCCCTTGCTTTCCCTATAGCTCATTTGTTCATTCACTCACTCACTCATTCAGAACGCACGAAAGGTTTACTATGTGCCAGACACTGATTTAGGAGCCAGAAGAAGAAGTCATAGTTCTTGCCCACAAGTTACTCATGGGCTGGTGGGTGGGGAAATGCCAGTGAACAGATAGTTACAAGACAGTGTGATAGATGCTGTGGAGCCTTGGGAGACAGAGGAGAGGTCCCAGCATGCTGCGCTCAGCCCGAGTCTCAGTGTCTGTGTGTCCAGGACAGTGCACTACACCTCCCACATCCTCAGTTGCCTTATTTGTAACATGAGTGTAACAACCCACCCTGCCTGCGTTGTTGTGGCCGTTATAAAAAAACCAATCAGTGAAGCAGCAGGTCCCAACGAACGTCTGTTCATTGATTCATCAGCCTCGTTATAGTTGAAGGAAGGGAGGAATGGAAGGCAGCAACCAGTCAATGTTGATTCCATGAAAAACTGAACATTTTGGTTTATTTCTCTCTTTAGAAAGAAGGCAGATGTTTTCATTGAACAGATTTTTAAAACTTTCTTGTCGCCTTTAATAAAACCACACGTGTGTGTATGTAAGCATCTGTGCATGTCTGTGAGTGTCTGTGGTGTGTTTCTGTGTGTGTGTGTGTGTCTGTGTTTGTGACTGTGTGTGTGTGTGTCTTTGTGTGTTGTGTTTGTGATTAACCATTTGCCACTTTGCTAGATTCTTGCTTTGCTTTATAAAAGAAAGGCGGTTTGGGACTTATGTCTAAAAGAGAGATATAAGAATAAAATAACCCCTTTGCTGTTGAGTCGATTCTGACTCATCGTGACCCTATAGGACAGAGTAGAACTGCCCCACAGAGTTTCCAAGGAGCAGCTGGTGGATTTGAACTGCTGACCTTTTGGTTAGCAGTCACAGCTCTCAACAACTATGCCACCAGGGTTTCTAAGAATAAAATCAGCCAGGTTAATTGGCATGATTTTTGTAAGGCAATGCAACAAAGGAACTTTTGCTGTGCATTGCTCATCAGCTATTCTGGCTTTTATTCCACACAATGAGATCAAGAACAGATCATGAGAAGAGACTCGGTTTAGTGTTTGTATTTCTCTCAGAAAGCAGCTTTTCTCCAGCCAAATCCTGTGCTGATCAAAACCACGATACACCTAGCTGTCAGCGTTGATACCGGGATAATTGGAGTTACGGCATCTATCCTAACTCCCTGATTCCTGTGGTCTGAATGTGGATTACCGTTACTGGCAGGAGCCCAGAGCACTGTTCTATGCAACAAATCGTTGTTCCAAAAATGCTAGCTCATTATTATTCCCAGTGAAATCCACTTTGAGGCCCTTGAAGCTCAGGCCTTCAAAGACAAGATTTATTAATAACCATGAGAAGGTGTGTGTCTTAGTCATCTAGTGCTGCTGTAACAGAAATACCACAAGTGGATGGCTTTAACAAAGAGAAATTTATTCTCTCAAAGTCCAGTAGGCTACAAGTCCAAATTCAGGGCGTCAGCTCCAGGGGAAGGCTTTCTCTCTCTGTTGGCTCTGGAGGAAGGTCCATGTCATCAGTCTTCCCTTGGTCTGGGAGCATCCCAGCACAGGAACCTCAGGTCCAAAGGACACACTCTGCTCTCAGCTCTGTTTTCTTGGTGGTATGAGGTCCCCAATTCTCTGCTTGCTTACCTTTCTTTTTATCTCTTGTAAGATAATAGGTTGTGCAGGCCACACCCCAGGGAAACTTCCTTTACATTGGATCAGGGATGTGACCTTAGTAAGGGTGTTATACAATCCCACCCTAATCCTCTTTAACATACAATTACAATCACAAAATGGAGGACAACCACACAATACTGGGAATCTTGCCCCAGTCAAATTGATACACACATTTTGGGGAGACATAATTCAATCCATGACAGTGTGGAAGCCTCCATGGAGAATCCTCGATTCTCACTTTCACTGACTGCAGAATAAAGAACCTGGGGAGCAGACTCCCTAAGGACCTTCCTTCCAACTCAGTGGAAGGCGACGTCATTCCAGGTTTGAATTTTCCCTGGAAGGGGAGAAAAAGTCTCAGGGGGTTAAACCAAGTTAAGCCACGACTTTTTTCCTGCTCCACATTCTAGTAGACACTCATTCAACACACATTTAATCCCCGAGTGCTTACTTAGTGCGCTGTGCTGGGCATTGGGGATGTGGAGAAATGGACACGGTCCCCACCTTCCAGGAACCCACATGCCAACAGGTAAGGCTGACGTGCAGACAAGTGATTAACCCTATTCTGTAACAGAAGAAGTCCCTAGGTTACACAGATGGCTAAGTGCTCAGCTATTAACCAAAAGGTTGGCAGTTTGAATCCACCCAGAGGTGCCTTGGAAGAAAGGCCTGGGGATCTGCTTCCGGATAATCAGCCATTGAAAACCCTACGGAGTGCGTTCTACTCTGACACACATGGGGGTGCCAGGAGTAGGACGCGACTCCATCGCAACCGGTTTACAGAAGTACAGGAAAGTACTGTGGGGCGACGGGAATTAAGGCTGGAAGAGATTTCACAGAAATATTTTAACACAGAAATTTAATTTTGAAGTACTTCACTAGAGACTCCTCAAACTTTTTTTTTCCTAATGAGACGTGACTATACAGGGGCTGATAATAGCAATGAGAAGGAGGCCAAGTCCTTACTTTAGGAAGCACAGTGTTGGTTCTGAGATGCTGCGGAGACATCCAGAACACTAAACGGGGCGTCCTGCTGGCGAGCAGTCCCCACACACTGCCCCAAAATGGCACTTCCAGCCGCCGCCCGATCATACCCACTCTCCCCACCCCGGTGGACTTGCCTGTGGATTCGCTTTTGGTTGAGCAAAGCTTCAGCACCTAGAGCTCCAGGAGGGGTTAGGTCAGCAGTGAGCTGGGCCAGTGGGTGCAGGCCCCCTGGGGAAGGGCCGCGTGGACCCTTCCTACTGACCTGGGGCAGAAGAGACCTTGTAGACCTCACATGCTCTACCTGGGTCTGGTCCAGAAGGAAAAGCCTGGTGAGCCAGCTGTGCCTTCCCGCGACCCCGCTCCGAGGGAGAGGCAGTGTAGGACCGCCGTGCCGCCCAGGGTTCCCACGCTGCGGGAGAGGCCGTGTAGACCCGCCGTGCCGCCCTCGGGGTCCCGCGCGGAAGGGGAGGCCGCGTAGACCCGCCGGCCACCCGGGACCCCGCGCGGTGGGAGTAGCTGCCTGGACCCGCTGCGCCGCGCAGGCCGAGCCCGCCACGTGCTCAGACACCCGGGCCGCTGGGCGCACAGACCCGGCCGGCGGGGATGGCGCGGCGGCGGGGCCTCCTACCAGGGCGCAGGGCCCGGAGCGGGGGACTCGGTGAGAGACGCTGGGCGAGCGGGCGGGCGGGCCGGCCGGGGCTGAGCGACGCTGGGCGACAGAGGGGGCCCCTAAGGGCCGGGCTGGAGTTGGGGTTGCCAGGGCGCCCGAGCCGTTTTCCGGGGACCGTGATCTTCGCACTGGGCCGCACCTGTGGCTGTCGGACCCCTCGAGGGCCCGCCAGTTCTCACCTGGGCGACCAGAGACCTCATTCCCTGCAGAGGGTTCCAGAATCTGCCCCAGGGGAGGGGTGGCGACTCCATGTTCTTTCTCTCCGGAAACAGGAGGAGGCCATGAAGGTTTTCCTCTGATGAGAGAGTCTGTCAAATCCTTATGTTAAAAAGGTCCCCTGGGAGCAGGTGGAGGACATACGGAGACTGGCAGGGTCAGTAGGGAGGGAGGAGACTAGTTAGGTGGCTGTTAAGGTCAAGCAGTCAAAGGTGGGACCGTCAGAGTGGAGAAAGAATAAATTTGAGAGCTGAGGGACCTCGAATCAGAACAACATGGCAGACAGTTACAGGTGGGACAGTTACAGGTGGCACTTGAGAGCGAAGTGGGACTCCAGTGACTCCGTGTTTCTGCTGAAGTGACAGAGTACATACAATACAGTGACTCCAGAAACACTTTTTCCTCCTTTCTGGCACCACAGATATTATCACTTCTCCAGTAATTTCTACAGGAAGTGTGTACAAACTAATGAGTTTCCAGGCTTGAGCCATGCTTGTCCTGAGGCAATTTCCTGGAACCAAAACCCTAGGTTGAATGAGAGGCCAGTGGTATTTTAAGTAGGAGTCGCTGAGTGGTGCAGTTACCTGCTCAGCTAGGAACCTAAAGTTTGGTGGTCCACCCAGAGGTGCCTCGGCAGAAAGGCCTGGAGATCTACCACCAAAAAAATCAGTCACTGAAAACCCTAGGGAGCACAGTTCTACTCTGACACACAGTGGGGCACCATGAGTCAGAGTTGACTCTGGGGCAACTGTTCTGTTTGTCTTTTGGTGTGGATGTTTGAAGTACTTTAAAGGAAGATATAAAAAAAGAGGTGGTTGGGCCTCAGGCTAAAATGTTGATGTACATTGAGTCTGCTCACTCTGGCAATGTGATTGATGAGAACATCGCTCTTAAGATCCTGGTGAAGAACCAGATGGTATCCGGTAGAAAACCAGCACCGTGAGTTTAAAGAGCCTGCAATGGCGGCCATCTAGGAGCTCGACTAAGTCCAGGTATTGATCATTGATGTGTTATCTACGTTCTCCTATCAAAAGGAGGGACTGATTTAGGAAATAATATTGGAGTAGTTATTCCCTCTCCTTGAGCATACAGAATGTGACCCAGCTGGAGCTGGGCTCACAAAGGCTCATAAGGACGCACAAGGACACATCAGCTGGGGCCTGAGGTATAAAGACAGTAGCTAAGATAATCTTGGAAAATATCTTTTAGGGAAACTTTCACATAAATCCCATCAAACAGAACGCGAAAGACTTTCCACTCTTATTTTTTTCTATTAACATTTAGTGAATAGGAATTTGTTGGACCAATGAAGACCCTCCTGACTTTCGTAACTGAAGCCCGTACCAATGATTGTTAAGAAAGATGATTCAAAATGTGATTACAGTTTCTAGCCAATCAGTGAAAAAGTGACGCTTTCAATGATTCTACCCATTTTGTGAGGTAGATAAATACTGATGGCTCTGTAACTATTCTTTGGACTCGGGCAGACATGGCTCTGGCAGCATGCTTGTCCGCTTCCCGCTTTTGACCTTTTGAATATATGCCAAATAAAACTTTCTTTTTACTTAAAAAAAAAAAAAAGAGGTGGTTGGAGCCGGTCCCTTGTGGGGATCCAGGCAATATGTTACTGGCTTTGTGAGTGATGGCTTGGCATAAAGGATGAGACCACAGCCCTCCCATGAACTTAAAACCACTAGAGTCTTGCAACTCAGTCCAATTTATGAATCACCAAATTTCAGAAGTATTATCCATATTAACATGTTTGGACGATTACATACATATGTGGAGGTTCCTGGGTGGCACAGTGGTTAAGCGCTCAGTGGCTAACCAAAAAGCTGGTGATTCAAAACCAACAGAGCTGCTTCATGGAAGAAAAATCTGCCAATCTGCTTCCATAAAGATTACAGCCTAGAAAACCCTATGGAGCAGTTCAGCTCTGTCATATGGGATCACTGTGAGTTGAAATCAATTTGACTGCACCTAACAACAAAAGATTGGTGGTTTGAAGCCATCCAGCAGTGTCATGAGAGAAAGGCCTGGTGATCTGGTTTCATAAAGATTATAACCAAGAAAACTCTATGGAACAGTTCTACTCTGTAACTCATGGGGTCGCCGTGAGTCGGAATGGACTCCACCACAGCTACATATGCTATTGGATGTTTTGTTTTATTTGTTTTTCTTTCCCAAAGCCTTTGCCTTTAAGAAATGTTGGCAGGTAACAGTAACAACACTCTTTAATCATTATATAATGTCCATCCTTATGCTTTATGGTGGATTTTACTTCAAAGGCTATTTTGTCAGAGATTAATATTGCCACTCCTGCTCTGTTTTGAGTGTTGTTTGCTTGATATATTTTTTTCCATCCTTTGAGTTTTAGTTTGTTTCTGTCTTTAAGTCTAAGGTGTGTCTTTTGTAGGCAGCATATAGATGGATCGTGTTTTTTGATCCCATCTGCCAGTGTCTGTCTCTTTATTGGTGCGTTTAGTCCATTTACATTCAGTGTGATTATTGATAGATATGAGTTTAGTGCTGTCATTTTGATGTCTTTTTGTGTTGTTGACAGTTTCTTTGTTCCACTTAATTTTCTGTGCAGAGTCATTTTACTTTATGTATTTTCTTGTCATCTTTTTCATTGTTGTTGTTTTGTATTTGCTGAGTCTTTATGCTTTTCTTGTTTTTTATTTTGATGTGTAGGATTGTTAGTTTCTTTTGTGGTTACCTTAATATTTATCCCTATTTTTCTAAATTTAAACCAATCTTTTATTTCTTTATATCGCCTTGACTTCCTCTCCATACGAAAGTTCTATGTCTACATTTTTAGTCTCTCTTTTTTGTTTTAATGTTTTCATCTTTCACATATTAATGTCTCTGTTTCCCTATTTTCAGTGTTTTAGCTTTGATTTATTTTTGGGACTTCTCTATCTGGGTTTATGTCTGGTTGCTCTGTCCTGTGTTCTTGCCTTCGGTTGGTATCTGATGTTTACTGATTTTCTAACCCGAGGACTCCCTTTAGTATTTCTTGTGATTTTCTATTTGATGATTCCAAATTCCCTAAACTTCTGTTTATCTGGAAATGCTCTGATTTCATCATCCTATTTGAGAGATAGTTTTGCTGGATATATAATCCTTGGCTGGCAATTTTTTTCCTTCAAGTCTTTGTATATGTCATCCCATTGCCTTCTTGACTGCATGGTGTCTGCTGAGTAGTCCGAGCTTAGTCTTACTGACTCTCCTTTGTAGATGACTTTTTGTTTCTCCCTAGCTGCTCTTAAAATTCTCCCTTTATCTTTGCTTTTGGCAAGTTTGATTATAATATGTCTCGGTGACTTTCTTTTGGGATCCACCTTGTGTGGGGTTCAGTGAACATTTTTGATAGCTATCTTCTCATCTTTCACAATATCAGGGAAGTTTTCTGCCAACAAATCTTCAACAACTCTCTCTGTATTTTCTGTTATCCCCCCCGTTCTGGTACTCCAATCACTCATAGGTTATTCCTCTCGATAGAGTCCCACATAATTTTTAGGGTTTCTTCATTTTTTAAATTCTTCTCATTTTTCCTCAAATAAGTTGGTGTCAAGTGCTTTATCTTCAATCTGACTAATTCTGACTTCCATTGCCTCAATTCTGCTCCTATGACTTTCTATTGAGTTGTCTAATTCTGAAATTTTATTGTTAATCTAGATTTCTGTTCGCTGTCTCTCTGTGGATTCTTGCAGCCTATTAAATTTGTCATTATGCTCTTCTCTAATCTTCTTATGTTCCTCTGTTGCTTTCTCTGTGTGTTTCTTGGCTTTTTCTGCATTTTGCCTGATCTCCTTCCTGATGTCTTGAAGAGTTCTATATATTAATCTTTTGTATTTTACCTCTGGTAATTCCAAAAAGTTCTCTTTCTCCGGAAGATTTATTGATTTGTTGTTTTGGGAGATTGCTGAAGCCATCATGGTCTGCCTCTCTATGTGATTTTATGTCGATTGTTGTCTCCAAGTCATCGATAAGTTATTATATTACTTATTTTATGTTTGCTTACTGTGTCCTATCTTCTTGTTTTATTTTGTTTTGATATGTCCAAATAGGCTGCTCGTGTGGGCTAGTTTGATTATTGTCACCTTTGAGCTATTAACATTCTGTCACCAGATGGTTAGATCTGTTAGTAGCATGTGAGCCTGGGAGTCCATTTACTTTTATTGTATGGATTCAGCTCAGGTGTCCAGGTTGTTGGTCACCAAGTGTGTGGTGCAGGCTCTCCCCTACAGTCCTAGACAGGCAGGGGTGATTGGAGTAGGCACAGGTATCTGGCTGCAGTAGGGGGTCACACGCTGAGCAAGGCAAGGGGCTGACGTCTGACCCTGAGTGTCTGGGAGGAAAGTGTGTTGCTGTTTCTAGGGTGCGTAGGTGGATGGGTTTTGCAGATGGACTATGGGCACCCAGTGCTGTTGGCTGTAAGGACTGGGAGGCACCACTTATTCTCAGACCCCTGTCACAGGTGGCTAGGTGGCATGGGTGGAGCCACCAGTCCTCTGGCCCCTGATGTGGGTAGGTTAGGACCCTGCTTAATGGGCAGAGTGGTGTCAAATATCACAAAACTGCCAGTCCACCATGTAGTTGATACAGCTGAAGTTGGGCTTCAGGTATATACCCTGTTGTACTGTGCTAGTGAGGGCCTACACTGTTGAAATGGGCCCACACAGGTCTCTGCAGGGGTAAAAGGCATTCAGAGTCCATGGACCCTTATGCCTGTGCCTAGGCAAAGGAGCTGTGCCTGCCCTGAGTTCCTAGCTTAGGGGACCTGCCAGATTATGTTTTCCTGTTTGTTAATTTGTTCCCTTTCCAAGACTGGGAGAATGACCTGTGTGTGACAGGTCTTACTTCCAGCCTAGAGGACACGGCAGTTGCTGAAGCCAGCCCGGGACCTGGTATAGAATGGGGAGGAGACAGGTAAATGGGAGAGAGGTTCTTCCCAAAGGGGTGTTTTTTGATCCGTGTGGTGTATTAGATAGATGTACTTATCTTTTGCTGATTGAGTGGTGCTTTTCACTGATTCTAGAGGCTTGAGTAGACCCTCCGCCGCTTGATCTCTCCCAATGTGGAAAACACATCCTGAACACCACTGCTTTCCTCACCGCGCACACTAGCTGATCCAGCCTGCAGGGTGCTGGTTCCCACCAGGTCAGGTCTGGCAACTCCTTGCTGCTTGCGAATCATCTCTCCCTCCCCCTGCCACTCAGTCCGATTCCTCAACTTTGCCTTTGATGGTCAGGACTCCTAGACTGTCATATATAATCGATTCACTTGTTTATTCAGCTCTTTGTTGTAAGAGGGACCACAGGAAGCACTGACTACTCCGCCATCTTGGCCCCTCCTCTTGAGTCAATCTCTTTTGAGATATAAAGAGAGAGACAAGTGAGCAGAGAGGAGAGGGACCTCATTACTACCAAGCAGGAAGAGCCAGGAGTGGAGCGCATCCTTTACATCCAGGGTCCCTGTGCTGAGAAGCTCCTAGACCAGGGGAATATTGATGATGTGGATCTTCCCCCAGAGCTGACAGAGAGAGGAAGCCTTCTCCTGGAGCTGGCCTCCTAAGTTCGGACTTCTATCCTCCTAAACTATAAGAGAATAAATTTCTCTTTGTTAAAGCCATCCACTTATGGTATTTCTGTTATAGCAGCACTAGATAACTAAAACAGTGACCACTTATGGGGTGTCCCTTTTGCATCCAGCATTGTTCTGGGTTCCTTCACTCCATTCTCTGATTTAGTTCTCAAATAACGCTATGAGGTGGGCATTGTCATCCCCATTTTATAGGTGAAGAAGCTGGAGGCTCAGAGATGTAAGATAACTTGCTCCAGAATACCCACCTGGTGAGGGCCCAAACTAGGATATCCCAGTCAGTCTGATCCAAATTTCATGGCCTTCCTTCTAAAATTTTCAGCTACTTCAGGCAACAAAACTGTTTTATAAAGAGTGAAAACTAGCAACAAAGGAAATTATTTTGGCTTTCTGCTATGTTTTCACACATCTTGCATCCCAAGCAAAGTTCAAATGAACCCAAACATCAGATTACAGGATGGCAGCAAGGTCAAGGAGAAAAAAAATGGAGTCTGAATTACACAAAATCTGGGCGGTCAGTGTACGCATGGAGCCCCTGGCTGGTGCAAATGGTGACCACGCTTGGCCACTAACTGCAAGGTTGGAGGTTTGAGTCCACCCAAAGGCACCTTGGAAGAAAGGCCTGGCTGTCTACTTTTGAAAAAATCAGCAATTGAAAACTATGGAGCACAGTTCAACTCTTACACATGTGGGGTCATCATGAGTTGGAAATTGACTTGATGGCAACTGGACAACATAAGCTTGTGAGCGTTTCCCTTGACACTTGAGGGCCTGGAAATCTCTCAGTTTAGATTTGTCTTCCTGAGAGGAGGCATGGAATGCCCTATAGGAATCCAGGCTACTCTGACAGAGATTGGAGATTTGAAGACCCAGGTTCTAACTGTCACCTTGGGTTACTAAGGAACCCTTTGTGCATTTCACTTGTCAGGCATTGAGATGGATTGTCACAGTGCTCAAAGTGGCAGGGAGCATCATCTACCTACTGGGACTAGCCAATGAGATGGTCCTGTAACTTCTAGTACTGATTTCTATTACACTTTTGGCCAAAAGGAATCTTTTTTTTTTATTAAAAAAAATTATTTTTATTGTACTTTAGATGAAAGTTTACAGAACAAATAGATTCTCATTAAACAGTCAGTTATACATATTGTTTTATGACAATGGTGAACAACCCTCGACGTGTCAACACTCTCCCTTCTCAACTTTGGAGGATCTTTTTTTTTTTTTTTTTTGGTGAAAATACATACAGCCAAAGATACACCATTTCAAAAATTTCTACATGTACAATTCAGTGACATTGATTACATTCTTCCAGTTCTGCTACTATTCTCACTTGCCATTTCCAAAGTATTCCATCACCATTATCTTCAACTCACTGCCCCTTAGGCTTCCCATCAATCACTTTGAGTTGCTGTTGTCAATTTTATCCCACATAGATAATTCTTTTTTTTTTTTTTTTTTGTACTTTAGATGAAGGTTTATAGAACAAATGGTTTCTCATTAAACAGTTGGTACACATATTGTTTTATAACTATGGTTAACAACCCCACGACATGTCAACACTGACCCTTCTCAACCTTGAGTTCCCTATCACAAGCTTTCCTGTCCCCTTCTGCCTTTTAGTCCTTGTCCCTGGATTGCTGTGCCTCATTAGTCTCATCTTGTTTTATGTGGCTGTCCAATCCCCAGCTGAACGGTGAACCTTGGGAGTGACTTCGTTACTGAGCTGAAAAGGCTGTCTGGGGACCATACTCTCGGGGTTTCTCCAGTCTCTGTCAGGCGAGTAAGTCTGGTCTTTTTTTGTGAGTTAGAATTTTGTTCTACATTTTTCTCCAGTTCTGTCTGGGACCCTCTGTTGTGATCCAGGTCAGAGCAGTCAGTGTTGGTAGCTGGGCACTGTCTAGTTGTACTGGACTCAGTCCAGTGGAGGTCGTGCTAGTTGTGGTCCATTAGTCCTTTGGACTAATCTTTCCCTTGTACCTTGTTCTCTTCATTCTCTCTTGCTCCCGAAGGGGTGAGACCAGTGGAGTATCTTAGATGGCAGCTCACAGGCTTTTAAGACCCCAGATGCTACTCACCAAGGTAGAATGTAGAACATTTTCTTTATAAACTGTGCTGTGCCAGTTGAGCTAGATGTTCCCCCGAGACCATGGTCCCCACAGCCCTCCCGCCCAGCAATTCAGTCCCTCAGGGACTGTCTGTGGAGCTTCCATGACCTTTCCCTGTACAAGTTGTGCTGGCTTCTCCAGTAGTGTGTACTGTCTTACCCTTCACCAAAGTTACCATTTATCTATTGTCTATTTAGTATTCCCCCGATCCCTCCCATCCCTTGTAACCAACAAAGATTGTTTCTTTTTGTGTGTAAACTTTTTCACGAGTTTTTACAGTAGAGGTGTCATACAATATTTGTCCTTTTGTGATTGATTTATTTCACTCAGCATAATGTCCTCCAGTTTCATCCATGTTATGAGATGCTTCACAGATTCATCAAGTTCTTTATCATTGCATAATACTCCATTGTGTGTATGTACCGTAGTTTGTTCATCCATTCTTCTGTTGATGGGCATCTAGGTTGTTTCCATCTTTTTGCTTTTGTGAACAGTGCTGCAGTAAACAAGGGTGTGCATATGTCTATCCGTGTGACGGCTCTTATTTCTCTAGGATATATTCCTAGGAGTGGGATTGCTGGATCCTATGGTATTTCTATTTCTAGCTTTCTAAGGAGATGCCATATCATTTTCCAAAATGGTTGAACCATTTTGCATTCCCTTTCCCAACAGCAGTGCATAAACGTTCCAGTCTCCCCGCAGCCTCTCCAACATTTGTTATTTCCAGATTTTTTGATTCATGCTGGTAATGCCGGGGTGAGATGGTATCTCATTGTAGTTTTAATTTGCATTTCTCTAATGACTTGTGATTGCAAGCATTTCCTCATATGTCTGTTGGCTACTTGAATGTCTTCATTGGTGAAGTGTCTGTTTGTTTCCTTTGCCCATTTTTTAATTGGATTATTTGTTTTTTTGTTGTAGAGGTGTTGGATTTTCTTGTAGATTTTAGAGATTAGACCTTTGTCTGACTTGTAATGTCCAAAACTTTTTTCCTAGTCTGTAGTTTCTCTTTTCACTCTTTTGGTGAAGTCTTTTCATGAGCATAAGTGTTTAATTTTTAGAAGATCCCAGTTATCTAGCTTGTCTTCTGGAGTTTGTGTGTTGTTGGTTATGGTTTGTATCCTGTTAATGCCATGTATTAGGGCCTCTAGCATTGATCCTATTTTTTTCTTCTATGAACTTTGTAGTTTTTGGCTTTATATTTATGTCTTTGATCTATTTTGAATTAGTTTTTGTATATGGTGTGAGGTATGGGTCCTGTTTCATTTTTTTGCAGATGGACATCCAGTTTTGCCAGTACCATTTGTTAAAAAGTCTGTTCCCCATTTGATGGACTTTGGGCCCTTGTCAAAGATCAGATGACCATAGGTAGATGGATTTACATCTGGTTTCTCAGTTCTGTTCCACTGGTCAGTGTATCTGTCGTTATACCAGTACCAGGTTGTTCTGACTGCCGTAGCTGTATAATAGGTTCTGAGGTCAGATAGTGCGAGTCCTACTTTATTCTTCTTCTTCAATAGTACTTTATTTATCCGGGGCTTCTTCCCTTTCCAAATAAAGTTAATGATTAGTTTTTCCATCTCTTTAAAGAACGTTGTTAGTACTTGGATCAGGATTGCATTGTATTTGTAAATTGCTTTGGGTAGAATTGTCATTTTCACAATGTTGAGTCTGCCTATCCATGAGCATGGTATGTTTTTCCATTTATGTAGATCCCTTTGGGTTTCTTGCAGTAGTGCTTTGTATTTTTCTTTATATAGGTCTTTAACATCCCTGGTTAGATTTATTCCTAAGTATTTTATTTTTTTAGGGGCTATTATAAATGATATTGCTTTCCTGATTTTCTTTTTGTAGTTCTATTTATTGGTGTATAGGAAGCCAACAGATTTTTGTATTTTTATCTTGTATCCTGCTACTCTGCTGAATCTTTCTATTAGTTCCAGTAGTTTTCTCATGGAGTCTTTAGGGTTTTCTATGTATAGTATCATATCATCCACAAACGGGACAGTTTAACTTCTTCATTACCAATTTGAATGCCCTTTATTTCTTTTTCTTGCCTTATGGCTCTAGCTAGGACTTCCAGCCCAATGTTAAATAGGAGTGGAGATACAGGGTATCCTTATCTTGTTCCTGTTCTCAAGGGGAATGTTTTCAGCATCTCTCCATTAAGAACAATGTTGGCTGTTGATTTTGCCTAGATACCCTTTATTATGTTGAGAAAGTTCCCTTCTATACCTATTTTATTGAGAGTTTTTGTCAGGAATGGGTGTTGGACTTTGCCAAATGCCTTTTCGGCATCAGTTGAAATGATCATGTGATTCTTCTCTTTCCTTTTATTTGTGGTGGATTACATTGATTGATTTTCTAATGTTGAACCATCCTTGCATACCTGGTATATATCGTACTTGGTCGTGGTATATTATTGTTTTTGATACGATGCTGAATTCTATTGGCTAGAATTTTGTTGATAATTTTTGCATCTATATTAATGAGAGATATTGGTCTGTAATTTTCTTTTTTTGTGGTTTCTTTGCCTGGTTTTGGTGTCAGGGTTATGCTAGCTTCATAGAATGAATTCATAAGTGTCGCTTCCTTTTATATGTTCTGAAATAGTTTGAGTTGTACTGGTATAAGCTCTTCTCTGAATGTTTGGTAGAATTCTCCAGTGAAGCCATCTGGGCCAGGGCTTTTTTTGTTGGGAGTTTTTTTTATTACCTTTTCAGTCTCTTCTCTTGTTATGGGTCTGTTCAGATTTTCAACATCACTTTGTTGTAGTTTGGGTAGGTAGTGTGTTTCTAGAAAGTTATCCATTTCCTCTAGGTTTTCAAATTTGTTGGAGTAATTTTTTCATAAGACTCTTTATGATCCTTTTTATTTCAGTTGGGTCTGTTGTACTATCCCCCATTTCATTTCTTATTTGGGTTATTTGCATCCTCTCCTGTTTTTCTTTTGTCGGTCTGGCCAGTGGTTTGTCAATTTTGTTGATCCTTTCAAAGAACCAACTTTTTGTTGATTCTTTCTATTGTTTTCCTATTCTCTTTTTCATTTATTTCTGCTCTGATCTTCATTATTTCTTTTCTTCTAGTGGCTTTTTTTTTCTTTTTTCTTTTTTTGCTGTTCTCTTTCTGTTGTTCAAGTTCTGTAGTTAATGTTTTGATTTTGTCCCTTCTCTTTTGATGTGTTCGTCTATTGCTGTAAATTGTCCTCTAAGGACTGCCTTTACTGTGTCCCAAAGGTTTTGGTATGATGTGTTTTCATTCTATTTGATTCTAGGAATTTTTTTATTCCATCTCTGATTTTTTTTCTGTTACCCAGTGGTTTGTTAGCAGGGTGTTATTCAGTTTCCATTTAGTTGATTTTTTTTCCTTGCTCTTTCCATTGTTAATTTCTACTTAGATGGCATTGTGGTCAGAGAAGATACTTTGAATTCGCTCAACATTTTGGATCTTGTTGAGGATTGCTCTGTGGCCTAAGATGTGGTCTATTCTGGAGAACGTTCCATGTGCATTGGAAAAGAATGTGTACTTTGCAGCGGTTGGGTGGAGTGGGGTATATATGTCTGATATCAAGTTGACTGATGGTTCCCTTTAGGTCTTCTGCATCTTTGTTGAGTTTCTTTCTAGATGTTCTGTCCTTTACCAAGAGTGGTGTGTTGAAGTCTCCTACTATTATTGTGGAACTGTCAATTTTTCTTTGCAGTGCTGTTAGAGTTTGTTTTATGTATTTTGGAGCCCTGTCATTGGATGCGTAGATGTTTATTATTGTTATGTCTTCACGATGGATCATCTCTTCACTCACTATATAGTGTCCTTCTTTGTCTTCTATGGTGGATTTTGTTTTAAAGTCTATTTTATCTGAGATTAGTATTGTCACTCCTGCTCTTTTTTGGTAGCTGTTTGCTTGATATATTTTTTTCCACCTTTGCCTTTTAGTAAATTTATGTCTTTGTTTCTAAGGTGTGTCTCTTGTAGACAGTATATTGATGGATCCTGGTTTTTTTATCCATTCTGTCATTCTCTGTCTCTTTGTGGGTGCATGTAGCCCATTTACATTCAGTGTAATTATTGATAGGTGTGACTTTATTGCTGTCATTCTGTAGTACTTTTATTTTATGTTACTGACGTTTTCTTTGTTCCTCTTACTCTCCTGTGCTGAATTGCTTTTGTTTGTGGATTTGTTTTTTATTTCTTTTGTTTTTGTAGGTTTTGTTTTTACTGAGACTTTATGTCTTTCTTCTTTATTTTGATGAGTAGGTTTGCTAACATTCTTTGTGGTTACCTTGAAAGTTACCCTTATCTTTCTAAGTTTGAAGCAGTCTATTATTACTTCAAATCGCCTTGCCTTCCTCTCCTTTGGAAGGTTCTATACCTACACTGTTTATTCCCTCTTTTATTGTTCTGATGTTGTTGTCATTTACAGATTAACCTCTATGGTTCCATGTTGTAATTATTTTTGTTTTGAATAGTCCTTGAGAGTTCATTTCCTAGGTTGGTATCTGGCTGCTAGGTCCTGCGTCGTAGATTCAGCCTGTGGTCTGATGTTGTTTGTTCTCAGATTGAAGGACTTCCTTTAATATTTCTTGTAAGTTTGGTTTCATTTTTACATAGTCCCTTAATTTCTGTTTATCTGGAAATACCTAACTTTAGCATCATATTTGAATGAGAGTTTTGCAGGTTAGATTATTCTTGGCTGGCAGTTTTTTTCCTTGAAGATTTTATATATATCATCCCATTACCTTCTTGCCTGCATGGTTTCTGAAAATAATCTGAGTTTGTCTTATTGTTTCTCCTGTGTATGTGACTTTTTGTTTTTCTTGAGCTGCTCTCAGGATTCTTTGTCTTTGGTTTTAGCAAGTGTGATTATGATATTCCTTGGTGATTTTCTTTTGGGGTCTATGCTATATGGGGTTTCTTGAGTTTCTTGGATAACCAGCTTTTCATCTTTCATGATATTGGGGAAGTTTTCTATCAGCAGTTCTTCAATGATCTTCTCTGTGTTTTCTGTTTTTTCCCTCTGTTCTGGATCTTGAACACTTGCAAATTTTTGCTTTTGATTGTATCCCACATAATTCTCAGAGTTTCATCATTTTTTTCATTATTTTCTGTGATTTTTCCTCAGAGTTGTATCCAAGTGTTTGTCTTCAATTTTGCTGATCCTGTCTTCCATCGTTTCAGACCTGCTCCTCAGCTCTTCTATGACACTGTCCAGTTCTGAAATCTTGCTTATCTTTTGTATTTCTAATTGTTGTTTTTGTATGATTTCTAGTTGTGAATTTATTTTGACATTTTGTTCCTGTATTATTTTCCTGAATTCTTCCTTATTATTTTTTTTTTTTTTGTCTTTATTTTCCATGAATTTGTCTATTTTTTCTTCATTTATGTCTGGTTTTTGCTTCAACTTTTGTATAGCTCTGAATATTAGAGATTTGAATTCCCTATCAGGTAGTTCTAGCGCCTTTTCTTCTACTGAAAGTCATCTGGTGTTTTATTTTTGGATGCCTACTGGAACAATCCTCTCTTGTTTTTGTTATGTTTTGATATTTTCTGTTGTCTTCGGGACAGTCAGCAGTTATTTTCCTCATTTATTTACTGTAGATTTGTTTGTTTTGTACTGTTTTTTTATTTTATTTGGTTATATCTGAGCAGGTGGGCTGTGCATCCTTTGTTGTTTACTTGTCTGTGGACACAGTACTTTCATCTCCTTCCCCAGTGGCAGGCTCAGTCACTCAGGTATGGTACAGCAGGGCAGGTCTAGCTGAAGGGGAGTTGCTGGGATGGGTTGTTCGTGGCACATACTAGGGCCGACAGAGTGGGCCTGGAATCAGTGCAGGGCAGGTTCCTGTAGGTCATGCCTGTGCTGCTTAGGGGTGTGATGTTCAGTTCATGGTGCATGTAGGCAGGAAGAGGGGAAAATTGTGATGTGTGGAGCTAAGATGGGTATGAGATAGAGGAGAGAGGAACAGAAGCCAATAAAATACAAACAAACAAAAAAAAGCGCTAAGGGAGCTTGCTGTTGGAGTGGAGAGATGAGAGACTGAGAAATGGAGAAAAACATAAAGAAAAAAAAGGGTAAAGGAAGAAAAATGGATAAATAAAAATTAGAAAAATAAGAACAAAGGCCCCAGGGATCCCACTGGTGTGGCTTCGAGGTCTGGAGAAATTGCTCCCAGGGCGTGAAGTACAGCCTGGCTAGAAGAGGTAGAGTTGTCACACAGTGTCAGGTATTCAGGAGACAGGAAGAGAAGGTAAGTATACAGGGAGAAGAAACTGAGAAATGAAGAATGACAAAAGGGGAATAAGAGAGAAAGGAAAACAAAACAAAGAAACTAAAAAAAAAAAAGAAAAAAAGAAAAAAGAAATGCTCCCAGGGATCCCACTGCATGTCTGTGCAGAGTAAGGGAGTCGCTCCCAAGCCATGCAGTACTGCCCGGCTAGAAGGGGCTCCCAAGCTGAGAAAAGAAAACAAACAAACAAACGCAAAGCCCTGGGGATCCCATGAGCATGGCAGCATGGGCCGGGAAGCAATTTCACAGTTGAGCAGTATTTTGCAGCATTTCAGGAAGAAGCAAAGATGGCACACGGAGCCAGGTATTTGAGAGAAAGGAGGGGGATGTTGTGAGAGGTATGGAAGAAATCAAAAGAAGCGGAAAAAAGCAACACCAGCAGCCAACAAATGGCTCTCAGTGAGGTGGCCAGTACGGGCGGGTGGAATCCAAGCATCACTGGGGTGAAGCCAATGTTTCCCAGCCAAGGGACTGTGGCCACAGGGAGCAGAGGAGGCTGAGTGGGGGTAAAGAAGGGTGGTGGTTGGGAAAGCATATATAACTAGTTGATCTGTCTCCTGCTGGAAGCTCCGTGAAGCTGCTTTCTCATACCCCCTGTTTGCCAATCTCCAATAGGAGTCCAAGATGGTGGATCCGTGCTGCTTTAGCTGATAAAGGACTTCTGCATGTATCTCTCCTCACTCTCTGTTCTCTATCAGTTTCTTATTCCATTCGGTGCTTGGCTGCATTCTTTATCTCCTCTTTTGATGCTTAGGGTTTCAGGATTGATGTTTGTCTCTGTTTGACTTAGTTTTTGGGATCTTTGCTGTGGAGGGATGGCATGGTGCTTCTGTCTATAGCGGCATGTTGCCTGGAAATCCAAAAAGAATCTTTGAATGGTACAAACAGTTAACACACTCAACTGCTAACTGAAAGATTGGTGGTTCAGGTCCACCCAGAGGTACCTCAGAAGAAAACCCTGGCAATCAACCTCTGAAAAATCAACCATTGAAAACCGTATGGGGCAAACCCACACATCTGTGGTCAACTGATTTTTGACAAAGGTGCTAAGTTCATTTGATGGAGGAAAGAAGAGTCTCTTCAAAAAATGGTGTTGAGAAAATTGGTTTTCCACATGCAGAAAGATTAAACAGGATCCATTCCTCACAGCATCCACAGAAACAAATTCGATTGGATTAAGGACCTAAATGTGCAAAATAAAACCATAAAATTCTCTGAAGGAAAAGCAAGAGCAATGGTGTCAGACCTAATTTTTAACAATCGATTATCTCATGTAATAACAAAAACACAAACAGCAAAAAACAGAATAAATTAATGGAACCTCATAAAACTTAAAAAATTTTGTTCATCAAAAGACTTTACAAAAAAAGTGAAAAGACGGGCTATCAACTGGGAGAATACCTTCAGAAACCATATATATGACAAGAATCTAATAACCAAAATACATATGAAACTTCAACAACTTAACAACAAAAAGACAAACAACCCAATCATAAAAGGGGCAAAGGACTTGAATAGACATTTCACCAAAGAGGATATTCAAATGGCCACCAAACACATGAAAAGATGCTCAATGTCATTAGCCATCAGAGAGATGCAAATCAAAACCACAATGAGATATCATTTCACTCCCACTAGGATGGCTAAGATTGAAAGAAAAAAAAAAAACCGGAAAATAGCTAATGTTGGCAAAGAGGTGGAGAAATTGGAACCCTTACCCATTGCTGGTGGGAATGCAAAGTGGTACAGCCATTGTGGAAAACAGTGTGGCGGCTCCTCAAAAAACTAAAAATAGAACCACCATAACCAGCAAACCAAACCCGTTGCCATTGAGTCAATTCTGACTCATAGCAACCCTATAGAACAGACTAGAACTGCCCTATAGGGTTTCCAAGGCTGTAAATCTCTACGGGAGTAGTCTGCCATATCTTTCTTCCATGGATGGCTTGTGGGTTTGAACTGCTGACCTTTCAGTTAGTAGCTGAGTGCTTAACCACTGTGCCATCAGGGCTCCTAGAACCAGAATGTTAGCGTCACGAGTCCAGGGATCTTTGTTTTGTTCACTGATGTATCTTCTGGGCTTAAACGGGACCTGGCATCTGTTGTGATTAGTTGCCATCAAGTCGGCTACAGCTCATGGCAACACCATATACAGCAGAACAAAACAATGCCCAGTCCTGTGCCATCTTCATGATCGTTGGTATGTGCAAGTCCATTATTGCACCCACTGTGTATTTTGAGTGCCTTCCAACCTAGGGGGCTCATCTTCCAGCACTATATCAGACAATATTCTGTTGCAATCCATAGGGACTTCATTGGCTGATATTTAGAAGTAGATTACCAGGCCTTTCTTCTTAATCTGTGTTAATCTGGAAGTTCCACTGAACCTTGTCCACTGTAGGTGATCCTGTCAGAATCACAGCAACACACAAGCCGCCACAGTATGACAAACTGACAGACGGGTGGTGGTAGCATATAGTAGGTGCTTCATAAACCTTTGCCAAATTTATTTGAATTGAACTTGGTCCTGTAACTTCCACAGAGCTGCTCTGTGTGGGTTTCTGGCCCCTGGAAAGATGAACATCTCCCTTCCCCAAAGGGTGGAAGAGCTCTGTGGAGTCAGCCCTCCAAGGGCTTTTCCCAAGACATGAACCAGGACATGGAGAGTCTTTTGCTTTCCTAGTAGTTGGTCAGCTGGCCAAGATTCTCAATAACTTTACCCCCAATTTAGTGGGGTCTCCGGCTTCCTCAGTGCCTTGTGGGATGAAGTGCTGCTTATATAAATAAGTATATTAAGGGCTTACCAGCTGCAGCTTGTCTTATGTGTCTTAGATACCTAGTGCTTTCATACCAAAAGGGATTTATTGTTGTAGTTGCTATCAAGTCAATTCCGACTCATGGCAACCCTACATGTGCATGGTAAAACTGTGCTCCATAGGGTTTTAAAGCTGTGACCTTTTGGAAGCAGATTGCCAGGCTTTATTTTCTAGGTACCTCTGGGTGGGTTTCAACCACCAACTCTTAGGTTAGCAGTCCAGTGCGTAACCATTTGTGCCACTCAGGACTCCCAAAAGGGCTTTAAAGAACAGGAATTTATTGTCTCACTGTTTGGGAGGTGGGAGGCTAGGAGGCCATCAGCTCTAGGGAGGGTCCTTCCTTGTTGGTAGCCCTGGGCATTCCTTGGTGTCTGTCTTCTTCTTGTGGGTATGTATGTGTTTCTGTATCTGTTCTTCCCTTTTTATAACACAGAAGGGATTAGGTATATGACCCACCCTACTCTGGTATGACCTCATTAACATAATAAAATAAAACTATTATTTATAAATAGGGCCACATTTATAGATAGAAGGATTAAGACTTCACATATTTTCAGGGGACACAATTCAATCCATAATACTGTGCTTATACTTTACATGCATTATCTCATTTAACCTTCTCAACAATTGTGAAAAAGATGTCATTCTCTCCATTTAACAGATAAAAACTAAGGCTCAACGTGTTATGTAAATTACTCCGAATTCTACCATTGTGTGGTATGGGATCTTGATTAAAAACCAGGGCTTTGGTGAGTAGCGTCTTGGGTCTTAAAAGCTTATAAGTGACTGTCTAAGATACATCTATTGGTGCCATCATGTTTGGAGTAAGGGAGAATGAAGAAAACCAAAGACACAAGGAAAATGTCAGTCCAAAGGACTAATGGACCACATGAACCACATCCTCCACCAGCCTGAGCCCAGAGGAACTGGATGCTGCCCCACTGCCACCACTGACTACTCTGAGAGGGATCAGAGTAGATTGGAGATTGGAACTCTTATGCATTGCTGGTGGGAATGTAAAATGGTATGATCTCTTATGCAGTGCTGGTGGGAATGTAAAATGGTACAATCGCAAATAGATTGGAGATTGGAGGGTCCCAGACGAAGTGGGAGAAAAATGTAGAACAAAATTCAAATCCACAAAAAATGACCAGAATTACTGGTCTGACAGAGACTGGAGGAACCTCTGAGACTATGGCCTCTGGACACCCTGCTAACTCAGAACTGAAGCCACTCCCAAAGGTAGACAAGTCTATAACACAATAACACACGTAAGGAACATGCTTCTTAGTTCAATCAAGTATATGAGACCAAATGGGTAACACTTGTCCAAAAGCAAAGATGAGAAGGCAAGAAGGGACAGAAAAACTAGATGAATGGACATGGAGAACCCAGGATGGAAAGGGAAAGAAGGAGAGTGCTGACATATGGTAGGGATGCAACCAATGTCACAAAACAATTTATGTATAAATTTTTGAATAAGAAACTAATTTGCACTGTAAACTTTCACCTAAAACAATTTTTTTTAACAATCACTCAGAAAAAGCTCAATAGCCAATAAGCCAGTAGAACCCATTGATGTGGAGTCGATTCCGACTCATAGTGACACTACAGGACAGAGTAGAACTGCCCCATAGGGTTTCCAAGGAGTGGCTGGTGGATTTGAACTGCTGACCTTTTGGTTAGCAGCCTAGCTCTTTAACCACTTTGCCACCAGGGCTCCAAATAAGCCAGCACACATATCAGAAGTTGTGTAATCTCACGAGTAATCGAAGTGTAGCTCTGCGGTGTGATGGATTGCTTTTATATGGCCTTTCTCGCCGTGTTCTTGTAACTCCCACCAAATGGTTGGGTGGGACTATGCAGATAATGTGCTTGTGGCCCACCAAGGGGATTGGACAGCATGCTAATAATGCAAATAAGGTGCATGGCACCCTTGTGGGGGTGGGACCATGCAAATAAGGTGTATGGAACCCTAACAAAGGGATTAGTCAGTTTTGCCATCCTGCTAGGCTTAAAATGAGCCATCCTAGAGGTGGAAAAGGGGGACCTAACTACCACCAAGAAGAACACACGGGAGTGGAGTGTGTCCTTTGCACCTGGGGTCCCTATGCTGAGAGACTTCTAAACCCAGGAGACAGAGAGGGAGCTGTAACACAGAAGACCGCAAGAGATGGCAGCACAGCAGTAGCAAGAGCAAGAGGGGCGCGAGACAGCAGGAGGCAGGATGCCAGCAGGAGACGGCCACGATGGGGCTTGCTGACCCATGGAGCTAAGAGTTCTAACACCCGAGAAGGCCCCTAGCAGGGTGCAGCAGCAGAGGGCGAGAAGAAGCTGTCCTGATCAAGAACAGTATCCTGAGTTGTTCCTGTTACTTCTGAGTTGTTCTTGATCCCAAGTTGCACCATGTTACTTCCCTAATTAATCACTTAACTGTAAGTACGGTTCATGCATTCTCTGAGATGTTGAAGCGGATTACTGAACCCAAAGACAGGAGGGAGAGTACTGAGGAGAGGGGAAGTAGTTGATGTTGGAGATGATGGAGTGGTACAGCAGTTTGGAAAGGTTGGACATATCGGACATCTTTAACCTCCACCTGATAGGAACTAGCTTTGTGCAGATCCTTATAAAAGAAAGTATTCATTTAAGCCCTATGATTTTTTTTTAAATTTTTTTATTGTACTTTAGATGAAGGTTTACAGAACAAATAGTTTCTCATAAAACAGTCAGTACACATATTGTTTCATGACATTGGTTAAGAACCCCACGATGTGTCGACACTCTCCCTTCTCGACCTTGAGGACTTTTTTTTTTGGTGAAAATATACATAGCCAAAGTTACACCATTACGAAAGTTTCTACATGTACAATTCAGTGACATTTATTACATTCTTCCAGCTGTGCTTCTATTCTCACTATCCTTTCCCAAATTATTCCATCACCATTATGTTCAACTCACTGTCCCCTGGGCTTCCCATCAAACCTTTTGAGTTGCTGTTGTCAATTTGATCTCACATAGATAATTCTTTTTTTGTACCTTATGTGAAGGTTTGCAGAATAAATAGTTTCTCATTAAACAGTTAGTACACATACTGCCCTATGACAATGGTTAACAACCCCATGACATGTCAACACTATCCCTTCTCAACCTTGGGTTTCCTATCACCAGCTTTCCTATCCCCTCCTGCCTTCTAGTCCTTGTCCCTGGACTGCTGTGCTTCATTAGTCCTGTTTGTAGTTTTATGAGGCTGTCCGATCCCTGGCTGAACGGTGAACTTCAGGAAGGGTTTCATCACTGAGCTAAAACAGTGTCCGGGGAGCATACTCTCGGGGTTTCTCCAGTCTGTCAGGCCAGTAAATCTGGTCTTTTTTTTTTTTTTCTGTGAGTTAGAATTCTGTTCTACATCCTTTTCCAGCTCTGTCCAGAACCCTCTACTGTGACCCCGGTCAGAGCAGTCAGTGGTGGTAGCCGGGCACCATCTAGCTGTACTGGACTCAGTCTGGTGGAGGCCTTGGTAGATGTGGTCCATTAGTCCTTTGGACTAATCTTTTCCTTGTATCTTGTTCGCTTCATTCTCCCTCCCTCCTGAAGGGTTGAGACCAGTGGAGTATCTTAGATGACTGCTCACAGGCTGTTAAGACCCCAGACACTACTCACCAAGGTAGAATGCAGAACATTGTCTTTATAAACTGTGTTATGCCAATTGAGCTAGATGTTCCCCGAGACCATGGTCCCCACAGCCCTCTGCCCAGCAATTCAGTCCCTCAGGGAGTTTGGAATTGTCTGTGGAGCTTCCATGACCTTTCCTTGTACAAGTTGTGCTGACTTCCCCAGTAATGTGTACTGTCTTACCCTTCACCAAAGTTACCACTTATCTATTTAGTTCCCCCCATTCCTCCCATCCCTCATAACCAATAAAGATTTTTTGTGTGGGGGTGTAAACTTTTACATGAGTTATACTGTAGCAGTCTCATACAATATTTGTCCTTTTGTAATTGACTTATTTCACTTAGCATAATGTCCTCCAGTTTCATCCATGTTTTGAGATGCTTCACAGATTCATCATTGTTCTTTATCTTTGTATAATACTCCATTGTATGTACCATAGTTTGTTTATCCATTCATCTATTGATGGGCATCTAGGTTGTTTCCATCTTTTTGCTATTGTGAACAGTGCTTCAATGAATATGGGTGTGCATATATCTATTAGTGTGATGGCTCTTATTTCTCTAGGATATATTCCTAGGAGTGGGATTGCATTTTGTTGTGCTGACATTTTATTTGTTCCTCTTACTGTCCTGTGCTGAGTTCCTTTTGTTTGTGGATTTTTTTTCATTTATTTTGTTTTTGTAGATTTTGTTTTTACTGAGACTTTATGTTTTTCTTCTTTATTTTGATGAATAGGTTTGTTAATTTTCTTTGTGGTTACCTTGAAGTTTACCCTTATCTTCCTAGATTTGTACCAGACTATTATTACTTGGTATTGCTTGACTTCCTCTCCATTAGAAGGTTCTATACCTACACCATTTATTCCCTCTTTTTTTGTTCTGATGCTGTTGTCATTTACAGATTAACCTCTCTGGTTAATTTTGTAATTATTTTGGTTTTGCATAGTCCTTAAGAGTTCATTTCCTAAGTTGGTATCTGGCTAGTACAATCCTGTGTCCTGTATTCAGCCTGTGGTCTGATATTGTTTGTTCTCAGATCAAAGGACTTCCTTTAATAAGTCTTGTAAGCTCAGTTTGGTTTTTACATAGTCCCTTAATTTCTGTTTATCTGGAAATGTCCTAATTTCACCATTATAGTTGAACGAGAATTTTGCAGGATATATTATTCTTGGCTGGCAAATTTTATTTCAGTGTTTTATATATGTCATCCCATTGCCTTCTTGCCTGCATGGTTTCTGCGGAATAATCCGAGTGTAGTCTTATTGTTTCTCCTGTGTATGTGACTTTTTGGTTTTCTCGAGCTGCTCTCAGGATTCTTTGTTTGTCTTTGGTTTTAGTGAGTGTGATTATGATATTCCTTGGTGATTTTCTTCTGGGGTCTATCCTTTATGGGGTTGGTTGAGCTTCTTGGATGGTCAGCTTTTCATCTTTCATGATATTGGGGAAGTTTTCTGTCAGCAGTTCTTCAATGATCCTCTCTGTGTTTTCTGTTTTCTCCCCCTGTTCTGGAACTCCGATCACTCTCAGATTTTTGCTTTTGATTGTATCCCACATAATTCTCAGGGTTTCTTTATTTTTCTTTGTTCTTTTTTCTGATTTTTCCTCAACGGAGTTATATCCAAGTGTTTGTCTTCAATTTCACTGATCCTATCTTCCATCATTTCAAACCTGCTCCTCAGCCCTTCTATGACACTGTCCATTTCTGAAATCTTGTTGTTTTTCTTTTGGATTTCTAATTGTTGTTTTTATATGATTTCTAGTTGTGAATTTATTTTATCATTTTGTTCCCGTATTATTTTGTTGAATTCTTCCTTTTTTTGTCTGTATTTTCCATGAATTTGTTTTCTTTTTCCATGATTTGTCTATTTTTTCCTCATTTTTGTCTGTTTTTTGCTTCAACTCTTGGATAATTCTGAACATTAGAGATTTGAATTCCCTATCAGTTAGGTCTAGTGCCTTTTCTTCTACTGGAAGGTCATCTGTTGTTTTATTTTGGACGCCTACTGGAACCATCCTGTCCTTTTTGTGTTAATGCTTTTATATTATCTGCTGTCTTTGGGGCATTCAGTGGTTATTTTCCTTGTTTATTGATTGTAGATTTGTTTGTTTCATCTTTTTTGTTTTATTTGGTTATGTCTGAGCAGGCGGGCTGTGCATTCTTTGTTGTTTGCTTGTCTGTGAGCATGATACTTTTCACCTCCTTCTCCAATGGGCAGGGCCAGTCACTCAGGCATGGTACAGCAGGGCAGGTCCAGCTGAAGGGGAGTTGCTGGGATAGGTTTTTTTGTGGCACATACCAGGGCTGACACTGCAGACTGGGAATCAGTGCAGGGCAGGTTCCAGTAGGCCATGCCTATGTTGCTTGGGAGTGTGATGTTCAGCACACGGTGCAGGTAGGCAGGAAGGAGGGGGTAGATTGTGATGTGTGGAGCTAAGATGGGTATGGGAAAGATCAGAGAGAGGAGAAAGGAACAGGAGCCAAAGATATACACACAAACAAAAGAGTGCTGAGCTTGCTATTGGAGTGGAGAGATGAGAGACTGAGAAATGGGGGAAAAACAAAAATTTAAAAAAAAATAAAAAGGATAGAAGACAAAAATGAATAAATTGAGAAACTGGAAATGAAGAAAGAAAAAGAATAAGAGAGAGAAGAAAAGTAAACAAAGAAATGAAAAAAAAAACAAAAACAAACAAGAAAAAAGAAATGCCCCCAGGGAAGTCCCTGTGCATCTGTGCTGAGCAAGGGACTAGCTTCGAAGCCACGCAGTACTGCCCGGCTAGAAGGGGCTCCCAAGCCGAGAAAAGAAAAAGAAAACAAACAAATCAAATCAGAGCAAACAAACAAACAAAAAAGCCCCGGGGGTCCCATCAGCGGGGCAGCATGGGCCGGGAAGCAGTTTCACAGTCGAGTGGTGTTTCACAGCCTTTCAGGAAGACGCAGAGATCGTGCACGGAGCCAGGTATTTGAGAGAAAGGAGGGGGAGGTGGTAAGAGGTAAGGAAGAAATTTAAAGAGGTGGAAAAAAGCAACAGCAGCAGCCAACAAATGGCACTCAGGGAGCCGGCCCCTGCGGGTGGGTGGAAGCCAAGTGGCACTGGGGGGAAGCTCATGCTTCCAGGCCAATAGACTGTGGCTGCAGGAAGCAGAGGAAGCTAAATGGGGGTGAAGAAGGGTAGGGAGTGGGAAAGCCTATATCGTGGGTTACAGACTGTTCTGTCTCCTGCTGGAAGCTCCGTGAAGCTGCTTTCTCGTACCTCCTGTTCACTGATCTCCGATAGGAGTCCAAGATGGCAGATCCGTGCTGTGGTAGCTGATAGGGGACCTCTGCGTGTATCTATCCTTGCTCTCTGTTCTCGGTCAGTTTCTTATTCCATTTGGTGCTTGGCTGAGTTCTTTATCTCTTCATTTGATGGCTAGGGTTTCAGAATTGACGTGAGACTCTGTTTGACTTAGTTTTTCTGATCTTTGCTGTGGAGGGATGGCATGGTGCTTCTGACTGTAGCGCCATGTTGCCCGGAAGTCAAGCGCTATAATGATTTTATGTAGGACTTTTGTGTACTCACCACCCACATCAAGATATAGAACTTTTCTATCACTCCAGAAAGTGTCCTCATGCTCCTTCCCATTAAATACCTATCCACACCCTGCACTCAGAGGAAACCACTAATCTAACTTGTATCACCATTAATTTCTTTTGTCTGCTCTTGAACCTCATTTAATGCAGTCATACAGTATGAATGCATATTGTTTATGAGAGTCATCCTTGTTATTGTGTTTATCAGTAGTATATTCCTTTTGTATTTCTGAGTCGTATTCTGTCATGTGCATATACCATAACTTGTTTATCCATTCTCCTGTTGATGGACTTTTGGGATGTATCCAGTTTTTGGAGATTATCAATAAGGCTACTATGAACATGCGTGTACTTTGTTCTCTGGGGTATATATGTTTGAGCAGAATTGCTGAGTTGCATGGTAAAGTGTATGTTTAGCTTTGTTGTTTATGTTGTTGTTAGTTGTGGTTGAGTCAGCGCCAACTGATGGCAACCTTATGTATAATAGTACAAAATGTTGTCTGGTCCTGCACCATCTTTACGATGATATGTTTAAGCCCATTGTTGCAGCCACTGTATATTTTGAGTGCCTTCCAATCTAAGGGGCTTGTCTGCCAACACTATATTGGACAATGTTCTTTTGTGATCCATAGAGTTTTCACTGGCTAATTTTCAGAAGTAGATTGCTAGGCCTTTCTTCCTAGTCTAAGTCTGGAAGTGCCACTGAAATCTATACACCATCAGTGACCCTGCTGGTATTTGAAATACCGGTGGCACAGCTTCCAGCATCACAGCAACGCACAAATCACCACAGTATGAAAAACTGACAGGCAGGTGGTGGTTAGCTTTATCAGAAACTGTCAAATGGTTTCCCAAGTGGTAGTGCCATTTTATACTCTCACAGATATGTACGAGCATTCCAGTTGCTCCACATCCTTGCCAACACTTGACATCAGTCTTTTAAACATTAGCCATTCTTTTGGGTATGTGTTGGTATCTTGTTGTGTTTTTTTTGGAGGGAAGGGGGCATAGAATGTGCTGCAATTTATTTCTTTATGGTTTATCCCATAAGATACTCCTGACAGCCTATTTACAGGGATTTAAAGATGTTTTGGAGTACCTATAGGTTCTACTTCTGAGCAGTGGATAGGAAGCTTTCTTTTTTAAAAAAAGAAAGCATGAAATGTGTAAAAATTTTAGAGAATTAAAAAGACACTTAGGGTTATGTTTCGATTCTGAGACATTAAGGTGTAGTTGTAATCATCATCTGTTCTGAATGTCCTTCATTTGTAATTCAAGTATTGCAAGAAGTCAACCAAGGTTGTCCTTCATTACCTTAATTGGACGACTTCACTGTTTCTGACCTTCCCTCTTCCAATTACAGCCCTGTCCTCTAATGCCTGTTGTTGACTGGGCTCTGCCTCTTAGGCGGCCTTCTACACCCTCCCTCAGGATAACTAAATCAGAACTCATAAATTACTTCCCCCTGCCATCTTTAGTTCCTCTAACTTCCTGTCTCTTCCATTGGAATCTTGAATTCTCTCATTCATTCTTTCTTTTATGAGATAGCCCTTATGTGTCAGGCACTGTTCTAGGGGTAGTGTCCCTGCAATGCACAAGATGAGAACCTGCCTTAATGGAACTTAACATTCTCCAGGGAAACAGACAGTAAACTAACCCCAAACAGGGAAAATCATTTGGATGGTGATAAGTGCAGTGTGAAGGGCAAGAAAGTAGGGGCTGGGAATCTGGGGTCATTTTCCTGGGTATTCAGGGAAGGCCTCTCTGAGGAATCCCTTTGGAATGGAAATGTGAATGTCATAAAGGAGCTAACCATCATCCTCTCAGCCACCTGGCCCCAATGGTAGACTGTTGTTGTTAGGTGCCATCTAGTCCATTCTGACTCATAGCGACCCTATAGAACAGAGTAGAACTGCCCCACAGGGTTTCCAGGGAACAGCTGGTGGATTTGAACTGGCCAACCTTTTGGTTAGCAGCCAGCCTCTTAACCACTACACCACCAGGGCTCCAGTGGTAGACTGGGCCTCTGCTTTGAGCCTTACACAGGTCATCAGTCCCAAGGGCCTTTGCGGTTATTTTCCCGTATCTTTTCTATCTCCTTATTCTTTTGCGTTATAATGGACTCTCCCTAGTTGAAGATGCATCATTCATCATTTGCTGCAATATTCTATCACCTCTGCCTCCTTTTTCTCTGTCTACTCTGATTGCACCATCTCCCTCTGTGTCCTAGTCTTACCCTGTTGCCTCTGGGTGAACTCAAGATCTCATTAGCTTATACTTTGGAGTCAGACCTGGGTTTAAATCCGCCACCTAATTAGTTGTGTGTGTGGGCAAGTTGCTTAGCCTCTCTCTAATCCTCCACATCTTCATCATTGTTGTTAGCTGCCATTGACTCAAGTCTGACTCATGGTGAACTTTTATACAACAGAACAAAAGGTTGCCCAGTTCTGTGTCACCCTCACAGTTGCCAGTATCGCTGTGGCTTTTGTACCAATCCATCTCGTTGAGTAACTCCCCTACTGTCATTGGCTGTCTGTTTCACCAGACATGATGTCCTCCTCTTGTGATTGATTCCTCCTGATGACGTGTCTAAGGCAAGTGAGTCGGGCAGTGTTCTGTTGTGGCCCATAAAATTTTTTAGTATTTTTCGGAAGCCAGTCACCAGACCTTTCTTCCTAGTCTTAGCCTGGAAGCTCTACTGAAACCTGTCCACCATGGTGACCCTGCTGGTATTTGAAATACCAGTGGCATAGCTTCCAGCATCATAGCAATACATAAGCCACTACAGTACAACAAACTGACAGGTGTGTGGTAGGTCCTTATCATTAGATGGCTTTAATAATACCTACCCCTGGGTTGTGAGGAGTAAGGATAGTTCGCATCAAGGGCCAAGGAACCCAGAGCCTGTAGGTGCTCAATAAATGGTGACTTTTACTAGTACTATTTTATATCATCAGCCTGACACTTAAGATTTGAGTTTCTGCCTTACCTAGTTGTATTTCACAGACTTCAATTCAGCTGAGAATTGTCAGGTTCAGCCTAGCGTGGGCTGCGGGCTTGCCTGGATCTAGAAGAGACCATGGAAGAAACTAGTGGTCAGTGTACTGCAGACCTTTCTTTGTGCAGTCACAGGAGGTTTGCTCAGTTGGACATTGTGATGCTGAATTTTGGCTTGGCTGTGGTGCCCAGTTGTTTGGTCAAACCCTCGTCGAGGTGTTGGTGTGAAGGTATTTGGTAGACGTGATTCACATTTACAGTCAGTTGACTGTAAGTATAGGAGATCACCCTCCATAATGTGGATAGGCCTCATCCAATCAGTTGAAGGCCTTAAGAGCAAAAAACTAGGGTTTCCCAGAGAAGGAGGAATTCTGCCTCAAGACTGTAGCATAGAAATCCTGCCGAGTTTTCAGCCTGCCACTTGCCCTACAGATTTCAGACTTGCCAGCCTCCACAATCTGGTCAGTCAATTCTTTTAAATACATGAATGCGCATGCGCGCGTGCACACACACACAGAGTTGCCATGAGTCGACTCCAACTCATGGCAACCCTATGTGTGTCAGAGCTGAACTATGCTCCATAGAGTTTTCACTGGCTGATTCTGTGGAAGTAGATCACCAGGCCTTTTTTCTGAGGTGACTATGGGTCGACTCAAACCTCTGACCTTTGGTTAGCAGCCAAGTGCGTTAAATGTACGTATGTGTGTGTGTATATATATGTGTATATATACATACATACAGTTATATTTATATATAATTATATATATACAGTATATATGTATACACATTGTATATATATATATATGTATATATTATTACAGCCCTGGTGGCACAGTGGTTAAGAAATTGACTGCTAACCAAAAGATCAGCAGTTCGAATAAACCAGCTGCTCCTTGGAAACCCTATGGGTATGGGTATGGGTGTGTGTGTGTGTGTGTGTGTGTGTGTGTGTGTGTGTGTGTGTGTACATATATATGTATTTGGCAGACCAAATCTCACATATATTCTACTGGTGTCCCACATTTGCTTTAAAAATTAAATCCTGGTTTTACCATTTCATGTGACTCTGGGCATGTGAGTGCTAGAGCAGAAAAAGACCCCTTAGTATCAGAGAGGTTCACCCACCCATTCACTGTCCCTCACACTCCTGCTAGAGCTAGGCTGCCAGCAGGGGAAATTAAACTCTATGCCTCAGTTCCCCATCTGTAAAATGGGAATAATAATAGCCACTGTTTCTTTTAATTGAATGTCTACCTTGTGACAGGCACTGTACTAGGCAGGCCCTGTGCATAAATTATTTCAGGACAATGCTGCAAGGTAGGCATTAACATCCTCGTTTTTCAGGTGAGGAAACTGAGGCTTGGAGAGATTCAGTAACTTGCCGAAGAGTAGTTAAACTATTACTGAAACCCAGGGCTGACTTCGATACTAGGCTGCAGCCCACATCATCCCCTCCCACTGGAGCCTCAAGCTTTCCTTGGGTCTTGCCATCTCTCCTGGCTTCTCCCTGCTTGCTGTCTGGGTGTAGAAAGCTGACCCTGAACCACTGGAGGTCAGAGAGCTGAAGGGAGGTCAAAGGTCAGAGTTGATGGGTGTGATCGGGAGTAGAAGAGGTTTAAAAGGGCTATGTTGATATATTCCTTGGCATTAAAGGGAAATCATTTTTATATTGGCTGATGAACTGAGAGTTAAGTTTCTTCTCACTTTGTAACTTACGCCTTGCCCATGGGGGTGCCCAATAAATATTGATTTGATTTGATTTGATTTAATCTGTGTCCGTTTCAAGAGATGATATCTGTGTCAAATGAAAATCTGGAAGAAAAAATGTAAAAGGAAAAGATTTTTTTTAAATACGGTGTTTTTTTGTTGGTGGTGATGTTGTTTTGCTTTTAAAGTCATATTATCAGGAGTTCACTTAAGGAAATGTGACTTCTGGGGTCACTGATCAGAGAGAAAATAATTGGTGGAGAATATCTAGAAGAATCCGAGGGCCAAACTGTGGTCTTTGTGGTATAGTATAGTCCTGAGTAAATTACATAATCTCCACTGTCCTCAGTTTCTTCATTTCTAAGTGGTATTAATAGTACCCAATAAGGTAATAGAGATAAGGTGGTCATTGTTAACACACTGATTGCACTTTACAGGTGCTTACTAAATGCCTGTTGAATGAAATGTTATAAAGTGTCGGTCAAGTTTCCCAGGCCATCCCAAACTCTGTGAGACTTTTAAGGAATTTTCCAATATCCTAAAGTACCCAGATTATACCTAATTTCTTCTTACTATCTAATCAACTGTTCTAGGCTGTCAAGAATTCTCACCTGAAGACAAGAACAGGAAATTATGGCTCGTAGCAGGACTTTGAACCATTTTGTTCCAGTTCAAAGCCTGCTAAGAATTTGCATTTCCACCCTAGATGTACTGAATCCAAAGCTACAGTTTAACAAGATCCCCAGGTGATTCTGATGTACGATAAATTTTGAGAATCACTGCTCTACTAATGGTTCTCATAACTGGTCCCTAACCAGCAGCATTAGCGTTGCCTGGGAACTTGTTAGAAATGCAAATTCTCAGCAGGGATTCAAACAGCAATGAACCAGTTCGAAGCCTTGGCTTATAGGCATCTTCATCCACTCTCCTCAATATAAGCTTGAAGAGGCAGCCAAAGATTAGACAGCCCCATAAAACAAAACAAGACTAATGGGGCACAACAGCCCAGGGACAAGGACTAGAAGGCAGGAGGGGACAGGAAAGCGGTAATAGGGAACCCAAGGTCGAGAAGGGAGAGTGTTAACATGTCGTGGGGTTGCTAATCGATGTCATAAAACAACATGTGTACTGTTTAATGAGAAACTATTTGTTCTGTAAACATTCATCTAAAGTACAATAAAAAGGGGACCTCATACTATCAAGAAAGCAGTGCAGGAGCAGAGCGCGTCCTTTGGACCGGGGTCACTGTGCAGAGAAGCTCCCAGTCTGGGGGAACACCGAAAAGAAGGCTGACAGAGAGAAAGATCTCCCCTGGAGCTGACACCCTGAGTTTGGACTTTTAGCCTGCTTTGACTACAAGGAAATAAACTTCTCTTCATTAAAACCATCCACGTGTGGTTTTTCTGTTGTAGCAACACTAGATAACTAAGACAGAATTTGGTACTGAGAGAGTGGGGTGCTGCTCTAACAGTGACCTAAAATGTGGAAGCGGCTTTAAAACTGTGAATGGATAGACGTGCGGCAGTGACAGAGGACCAGCAACAGCAGAGAACCTACAGCAGCAGAGAAGCAGCAGCAGCAGAGAACCAACGGCAGTAGAACCAGGAGACCAGTGAAAGACGGTGCTGGAGCCGACCCACGGAGCGAGAGAGCTGAGTGCCTGTGTGCAGGAAGCTTCCTGGCAGAGTGGGGTGCCTCTGGGCACTTATCGGTGGAGCTAGGCTTGCCAACCCACAGAGTGAGAGAGCTGAGTGTCTGTGTGCACGAGGCTTTCTGCCAGAGTGGGGTGCCTCTGGGCACTTACCGGTGGAGCTACTGAGCTTTGGAACACTTGCCCCAGCAGGGCAGATGTGGGCGTGAGGCCCGAGGGCCGAGAGGCCATAGGAAGCAGAAGTTGAAGAGACAAGGGACACAAGAAGCAGAGCTGCTTCAGTCTCAAAAGGTATGGCCATGACCTCAGGGGTTTCAAAGGGTGGAGCCATGGCCTCTGCTGTTTCTAAGGGTGGAGTTGTCACTGATGGACTAGGAGAATGGTGCGCCTAAAGCCAAGGGAGCAGAGTTGCTGTCCCAGTGGGCCTGGAAGGCGGAGCTGAAGCCCAGGGCCAAAGGGCCTCCACTCAAAATCCAGAGACTGTGGCCAGTACCCAGAGTCTGGAGCTCAGGGCCGTTGTGTAAATTGTCCAGAGAACAGAGGCTTACTTTCAGAGCCTTGAGGGCTAATGTAATGTGTTCTGCTGAGTTGCTTGGTGCCTGTTATCACTTCTTTTCCCCTAGTTTCTCCCATTTGTAATGGAAATGTCTAGCTTGTGCCTGTTCTGCCATTGTACCTTTGGAAGCAGATAACTTGTATTCTAGATTTCACAGATGAAGAGGAATTTTTGGATTTTGGACTTGGAGTTAAGATTTTTGCTATGATATGATGGGGTATGTTTTCCATGTTGCAAGGATGTGATTTTTGGGGGGCCAAAGGATGGAATGTCATGGTTTGAATTATGTCCCCCCAAAAAATGCATGTATCAACGCTAGGCCATGATTCCTGGTACTGTGTGATTTTCCTGTATGTTGTAAACCTGCCTCTATGATGTTAATGAGGGAGGATGGGTGGCAGTTGTGTTGGTAAGGCAGGACCTGGTCTACAAGACTAGATTGTGTCCTGAGGCAATCTCTTGAGATATAAAAGACAGAAGTGAGCAGTGAGACAGGGGGACCTCATACCATCAAGAAAGCAGTGCCAGGAGCAGAGCACGTCCTTTGGACCGGGGTTCCTGCGCAGAGAAGCTCCCAGTCTGGGGGAGCACCGAAAAGAAGGCTGACGGAGAGAAAGACCTCCCCTGGAGCTGACACCCCGAATTTGGACTTTTAGCCTACTTTGACTATGAGGAAATAAACTTCTCTTCATTAAAACAAAATAAATAAATAAAGTACACTAAAAAAATTTACAAAAAAATCTTGAAGAGGGCAGGTTTATTTTTCCTGTACCCTGTAATTGTAGACTAGATGATTTGAAAATAGCTAAAACACAAAATATTCAAAATATGTTTTAAAAAGTATAAGAAGACAATAAGGATTGCTTGGACAATATTAATCAGTGTTCTGCAGAGAAACAGAACCAATAGAATATATATCTCTCTCTATATATATTTATATTTATATAATATATATAGAAGGTCCCTGGGTGATGCAAGTGGTTTGCGATTGGCTGCTAACCTAAAGGTTTGCAGTTTGAACCCAACCAGTGGCACTGCTGAAGAAATGCCTGGTGATCTCTTTCCGTAAAGATTACAACCAAGAAAATCCTATGGAGCAGTTCTACTCTGTAACACATAGGGTCACCATAAGTCAGAATCAACTCCATGCCCACGGGTTTTTTATATATATATGTATATACATAAACACAGAAGAATCAATGCCTTTGAATTATGGTGTTGGTGAAGAATATTAAATATACCATGGACTGCCAGAAGAATGAACAAATCTGTCTTGAAAGAAGTACAGCTGGAACGCTCCTTAGAAGTCAGGATGACAAGACTTTGTCTCACGTACTTTGGACATGTTATCAGGAGGGACTGGTCCCTAGAGAAGGACATCATGCTTGCTAAAGTAGAGGGTCAGCAGAAAAGAGGAAGGCCCTCGATAAAATGGACTTATGCAGTGGCTGCAACAGTGAGCTCAGTATAACTGATTGTGAGGATGGCGCAGGACCGGGCAGTGTTTCCTTCTGTTATACGTGGGGTTGCTATGAGTCGGAGCCAACTCTACAGCACCCAGCAAAACGACATACAGAGAGAGAGAGATTGATTTATTTTAAGGAATTGGCTTACATGATTGTGAGCAGCGGGCTGAAAACTCAGTTTGGATTTTTATGTCACAGTCTTGAGACAGAATTTCTTCTTCTCCAGGAAACCTCAGTTTTGCTCTTAAGGCCTTCAACTGATTGGAAGAGGTCCCTCCACATTATGGAGGGTAAACTCCTTGACTCAGAGTCAACTGATTATAGATATTGAATCACATCTAAATACCTTCACAGTAACATCTAGACTAATGTTTGACCAAACAGCTGAGCACCACAGCCTAGCCAAGTGTTCACATAAAATTAACCACCGCAATGAGTATGAAGGAAAAATAACCCCATAAGATAAGCAAGCCAGAAAGTCACATTTGTCCCTAGGGCATTGGTTAAACCCCCAGATTAGAATGGGGAGTCTGATAGGAGACCCTGCACACAAAAAGCTGGGCGCCTCACTCTGTCAGGGTAAGCATTAACCATAAGTGAGCAGCCCATGTGGAAGTACAGCTTGTTTTGAATTGCCTGAGTCATCCAAGGATTTCAAGCCTTGAACGTTTCTTTTTAGGGTGGCTTCAGCCTAGTACCAACCCAACACCCAGCAGAAGCGAGCACAGATCTTTTCTGGATAAAATTACTTTCACTGGCCTCAAGACAGTCCTTCATATTTTTTTTTTCAAACACAGTGCCCAGCACAGAGCCAGTCAAGTAAGAAAGCTCCTTGAGCTAGAAGCGGAAAGCTTGCACAGACTTCAGACATATGCAAATAATCAAATCTCTGGGCTGAGTATGTTTATGGAAATAAAAGCAGACATCAAGTTACCTACCAAAAACCAAACCCGATGCCGTCAGGTCAATTCTGACTCATAGCGACCCTATAGGACAAAACAGAACTGCCCCATGGGGTTTCCAAGGAGTACCTGGTGGATTCGAACTGCTGAACTTTTGGTTAGCAGCCGTAGCTCTTAACCACTATGCCACCAGGGTTTCCAAGTTACCTACAGGAAACATAAAATACAAAGTATAACAGAGGGGTGGAGCCAGCATGGTGCTGTAGACAGAAGCACCATGCAGTCCCTCTGCAGCAAAGACCTGACAAACTAAGTAAAATGGATACAGATGTCAACCCTGGAACCCTCAGCATCAAATCAAGGGATAAAGAACTCAAGCAAGCACTTAATAGGAAACTGATGGAGAACAGAGAACAAGGAGAGCTGTGGAGTGGAGGTCACCTACCAGCTAACACAGCATGGACTTGCCATCTTGGACCTCACCTGCTGGGAATGGCGGACAGGGAGTACAGGAAGGTAGCTTCACGGAGCTACCAGCAGGAGACAAAGCAACTAGTAACCAGGGATACACGCTTTCCTACCCCTCACACTTCTTCCCTCTGTGCGGCCTCTGCCACTTTCCTGCAGGCTACGATCCTTTGACCAGGGAGATGCCGGCTCCTTGCCACTCGGATTTACCCTGCTCCCACTGGCGGGCTCCCTCAGTGCCCCTTTTTTGTTGTTGCTGGATTTGTTTTTTTCTTCTTTTTCTTTCTTCTTTCTCTCTCACCTCCTCCCTTTCCTTTCTCCTGCCCAGCTGGTGCCGTGTGCCATCTCCACTCCTTCTTGATGGGCTGTGACACACGGCTCAGCTGGGGAGCCACTGGCACACGGTTTCCCTGGTCCTTGCTGCCCCGCCATTGAGCTCCCTCAGCACCATTTTTTTTCTTTTTCAGTTTCTTATCTCTCTCTCTTCCATCTCCTTTCTCCTGCCCAAGTAGCCACATGTGCCATCTCTGACCCTTCTTGACAGGCTGTGCCACAATACTTCACTAGAGAGCCATTGGCATACACCTTCCCAGGCCCGTGCCACCCCACCGGCAGGCTCCATCAGAGCCTTCCCCGCCCCCTCGGTTTCTTATCTCTCTCTCCCTTCCTTCTTTTCCTTTCTCCCACCCACCTAGCTGCATGTGTCATCTTGCCCCCCCCCCCTTTTTTTTCTTTTTTTTTATATTTTATTGTACTTCAGGTGAAGGCTTACAGAACAAATATTTTCTCATGAAACAGTAGTACACATGTTGTTTTATGACATTGGTTAACAACCCCACAACATATTAACCCTCTGAATGCTCAAACTTTTTTTTTTTTTTTTTTGGTGAAAATACACATAGCCAAAGATACACTGTTTCAAAAATTTCTACATACACAGTTCAGTGACATTGACTACGCTCTTGCAATTGTGCTGTTATTCTCACTTAAGATGAAGGCTTACAGAACAAAATAGTTTCTCATTTAACAGTTACTACAAATGTTGCACTATGACAATGGTTAACAATCTCACAACACATCAACAATATCCTTACTCAACCTTGTGTTCCCTATCACCAGCTTCCTTGTCCCCTTCTGCCTTCAGGCCCTTGTCACTGGACTCCTGTACCTCGTTAGTCTCATTTGGTTTTATGGGGCTGTCCACTCCCAGGCTGAACAGTGAACCTCGGAGGTAACTTCAGCACTGAGCTAAAAGGGTGTCTGGGGACAATACACTTGGGGTTTCTCCAGTCTCCTTTAGGTCAGTAAATCTGGTCTTTTTTTTTTGTGTGTGTGTTAGAATTATGCTCTACATCCTTCTCCAGCTCTGTCCAGAACCCTCTGTTGTGATCCTGGTCAGAGCAGTCAGTGGTGGTAGCCGGGCACCATCTAGCTGTACTGGACTCAGTCCGGTAGAGGTCTTGGTAGCTGTGGACAATTAGTCCCTTGGACTAATCTTTTCCTTGTATCCTGTTCTCTTCATTCTCCCTTGCTCCGGAAGGGATGAGACCAGTGGAGTATCTTAGATGCTCACAGGCTTTTAAGACCCCAGACACTACTCACCAAGGCAGAATGTAGAGCATTGTCTTTATAAGCAGTGTCATGCCAATTGAGCTAGATGTTCCCCAGAGGCCTCCGCCCAGCAATTCAGTCCCTCAGGGAGTTTGAATGTGTCTATGGGGCTTCCATGACCTTTCCTTGTACAGGTTGTGCTAGTTTCCCCTGTATTGTGTACTTTCTCACCCTTCACCCAAGATACCACTTATCTATTGCCTATTTACTATTTCCCGCCCCACCCCTCCCATCCCTGGTAACCAACAAAGATTATTACATTTTGCGTGTGAACTTTTTCATGGGTTTTTACAATAGAGGTCTCACAATATTTGTCCTTTTGTGATTGACTTATTTCACTCAGCATAATGTCCTCCAGTTTCATCCATGTTATGAGATGGTTCACAGATTCATTGTTGTTCTTTCTTGTTGCATAGTACTCCATTGTGTGTATGTACCATAGTTTGTTTATCCATTCATCTGTTGATGGGCATCTAGGTTGTTTCCATCGTTTTGCTATTGTGAACAATGCTGCCATGAACATAGGTGTGCATATGTCTATTCGAGTGACGACTCTTATTTCTGTAGGATATATTCCTAGGAGTGGGATTGCTGGATCGAATGGTATGTCTATTTCTAGCTTTCTGAGGAAGCGCCATATCATTTTCCAAAATGGTTGTATCATTTTGCATTCCCACCAGTAGTGCATAAGAGTTCCCATCTCCCTGCAGCTCCTCCAACATTTATTATTTCCAGTGTTTTTGATTCGTGCCAGTAATGCTGGGGTGAGATGGTATCTCATTGTGGTTTTAATTTGCATTTCTCTGATGGCTAGTGATCGCGAGCATTTCCTCATGTGTCTGTTGGCCATTTGAATGTCTTCTTTGGTGAAATGTCTGTTCATTTCCTTTGCCCATTTTTTAATAGGATTATTTGTCTTTTTGTTGTAGAGGTGTTGGATTTTCTTGTGGATTATGGAGATTAGACCTTTGTCTGACTTGTACTGTCCAAAAATTTTTTTCCAGTCTGTAGGTTCTCTTTTTACCCTTTTGGTGAAGTCTTTTGAAGAGCATACGTGTTTGATTTTTAGAAGATCCCAGTTATCTAGCTTATCTGTTGGGTTTTGTGTATTGAAGGTTATGGTTTGTATCCTGTTAATGCCATGTATTAAGGCCTGAAGTGTTGGTCCTATTTTTTCTTCTATGAACTTTATAGTTTTAGGCTTTATATTCAGGTCTTTGATCCATTTTGAAGTAGTTTTTGTATACGGTGTGAGGTATGGGTCCTGTTTCATTTTTTTGCAGATGGATATCCAGTTTTGCCAGCACCATTTGTTAAAAAGACTGTCTTTTCCCCATTTGATGGACTTTGGGCCCTTGTCGAAGATCAGGTGACCGTAGGTGGATGGATTGACATCTGGGTCCTCAATTCTGTTCCATTGGTCAATGTATCTGTTGTTGTACCAGTACCAGGCTGTTTTGACTACTGTAGCTGTATAGTAGGTTCTCAAGTCAGGTAGTGTGAGTCCTCCAACTTTATTCTGCTTCTTCAGTAGTGCTTTACTTATTCGGGGCTTCTTCCCTTTCCATATAAAGTTAATGATTAGTTTTTCCATCTCTTTGACGAATGTTGTTGGTATTTGGATTGGGATTGCGTTGTATTTGTAAATTGCTTTGGGTAGAATTACCATTTTCACAATGTTGGCTCTGCCTATCCATGAGCATGGTATGTTTTTCCATTTGTGTAGATCCCTTTGGGTTTCATGCAGTAGTGTTTTATAGTTTTCTTTGTATAGGTCTTTTACATCCCCGGTCAGATTTATTCCTAAGTATTTTATCTTTTTAGGGGCTATTGAAAATGGTGTTGATTTCCTGATTTCTTTTTCGTCATTCTCCTCACTGGTGTACAGGAATCCAACTGATTTTTGAATGTTTATCTTGTATCCTGCTACTCTGCTGAATCTTTCTATTAGTTCCAGTAGATTTCTCGTGGAGTCTTTAGGGTTTTCTATGTGTAGTATCATATCATCTGGAAACAGGGACAGTTTAACTTCTTCATTACCAATTTGGATGCCCTTTATTTCTTTTTCTTGCCTTATTTCTCTAGCTAGAACTTCCAGCACAATGTTAAATAGGAGTGGTGATAAAGGGCATCCTTGTCTTGTTCCTGTTTTCAAGGGGAAAGTTTTCAGCCTCTCTCCATTAAGAATGATGTTGGCCATTGGTTTTGCATAGATGCCCTTTATTATATTGAGAAATTTCCCTTCTCTACCTATTTGATAGAGAGTTTTTATCAGGAATGGGTGTTGGACTTTGTCAAATGCCTTTTCTGCGTCAATTGAGATGATCATGTGATTCTTTCCTTTTATTTATGTGGTGGATTACGTTGATTGATTTTCTAATGTTGAAGCATCCTTGCATACCTGGTATGAATCCTACTTGGTCATCGTGTATTATTTTTTTGGTATGATGCTGAATTCTATTGGCTAGAGTTTTGTTCAGAATTTTTGCATCTATATTCATGACAGATATTGGTCTGTAATTTTCTTTTTTTGTGACATCTTTGCTTGGTTTGGGTATCAGCATTATGCTGGCTTCATAGAATGAATTTGGAAGTGTTGCTTCCTCTTCTATGCTCTGAAATAGCTTGAGTAGTACTGGTACAAACTCTTCTGTAAATGTTTTGTAGAATTCTCCAGTGAAGCCATCTGGGCCAGGGCTTTTTCTGGTTGGGAGTTTTTTTATTACCTTTTCAATCTCTTCTCTTGTTATGGGTCTGTTCAGATTTTCAACATCACTTTGTTGTAGTTCAGGTAGGCCGTGTGTTTCTAGAAATTTATCCATTTCCTCTAGGTTTTCAAATTTGTTGGAGTATAGTTTTTCATAATATTCTGTTATAAGCCTTTTTATTTCAGTTGGGTCTGTTGTAATGTCTCCTATTTCATTTCCTACTTGGGTTATTTGTGTCCTCTCCTGTTTTTCTTTTGTAAGTCTGGCCAGTGGTTTGTTGATTTTGTTGATTCTTTCAAAGAACCAACTTTTGGTTTTGTTGATTCTTTCTATTGTTTTTCTGTTCTCTATTTCATTTATTTCTGCTCTGATCTTTACTATTTCCTTTCTTCTGGTGGTTGTGGGCTTTTTTTGCTGTTCTGTTTCTATTTGTTTGAATTCTGTAGTTAATGTTTTGATTCTGTCCCTTTCTTCTTTTTGATATGTGCATCTATTGCTATAAATTGTCCTCTGGGGACTGCCTTTGCTGTGTCCCAAAGGTTTTGGTATGATGTGTTTTCATTCTCATTTGATTCTAGGAATGTTTTGATTCCATCTCTGATTTCTTCTGTTACCCACTGATGTGTAAGCAGGGTATTATTCACTTTCCATGTAGCTGATTTTTTTTCCTTGCTCTTTCTAGTGTTAATTTCTACCTTGATGGCACTGTGGTCAGAGAAGATACTTTGAATTATCTCAGTGTTTTGGATCTTGTTGAGGATTGCTCTGTGGCCTAAGATGTGGTCTATTCTGGAGAACGTTCCATGTGCATTGGAAAAGAATGTGTACTTTGCAGCGGTTGGATGGAGTGTTCTATATATGTCTGTGAGGTCAAGTTGGCTGATTGTGCCCTTTAGGTCTTCTGTATCTTTGCTGAGTTTCTTCTTAGTTGTTCTGTCCTTTACTGAGAGGGGTGTGTTGAAGTCTCCTACTATTATTGTGGAACTGTCAATTTCTCTTTTCAGTGTTGTTAGAGTTTGTTTTATGTATTTTGGAGCCCTGTCATTGGGTGTGTAGATGTTTATTGTAGTTATGTCTTCATGATGGATCATCCCCTTAATCATTATATAGTGTCCTTCTTTGTCTTTTATGGTAGATTTCGTTTTAAAGTCTATTTTATCTGAGATTAGAATTGCCACTCCTGCTCTTTTTTGGTAGTTGTTAGCTTGATATATTTTTTTCCAACCTTTGACTTTTAATAAATTCACATCTTTGTTCCTAAGGTGTGTCTCTTGTAGACAGCATATTGATGGATCCTGTTTTCTTATCCATTCTGTCACTCTTTTTCTCTTTATGGGTGCATTGAGTCCATTTACATTCAGTGTTATTATTGATAGATGTGAGTTTGTTGCTGTCATTTTGTAGTGCTTTTTTTTTGTGGTGCTGACGTTTTCTTTGTTCTTCTTACTCTCTTGTGCTGGGTTACTTTTGTTTGTGGATTTTTTTTTTCATTTTTGTTTTTGTAGGTTTTGTTTTTGCTGAGACTTTATATTTTTCATCTTTATTTTTATGAGTTGGTTTGTTAACTTTCTTTGTGGTTACCATGAATTTTACCCTTATCTTTCTAAGTTTGAAGCAGTCTACCATTACTTGGTATCGCCTTGCCTTCCTCCCCATTAGAAGGTTCTATCCTATGCCGTTTATTCCCTCTTTCATTGTTTTGATGTTGTTGTCATCCATCGATTGACTGCTCTGATTCCCTGTTGTATTTTTTTGGTTTTGGATAGTCCTCAAGAGTTCATTTCCTAGATTGGTATCTGGCTCGTATGATCCTGGGTCCTAGGTTCTGCCTGTGGGCTGAAGCTGTTTGTCCTCATATCGAAGAACTCTCTTCAATAATTCTTGTAAGTTTGGTTTGACTTTTACGTATTCCCTTAGTTTCTGTTTATCTGGAAATGACCTAATTTCACCATCAAATTTGAACGACAGTTTTGAAGGATATATTATTCTTGGCTGGCAGTCTTTTTCAAGATTTTATATATGTCATCCCATTACCTTCTTGCTTGCATGGTTTCTGCCGAATAATCTGAGCTTAGTCTTATTGTTTCTCCTCTGTATGTGACTTCTTGTTTTTGACAAGCTGCTCTCAGGATTCTTTGTTTGTCTTTCGGTTTGGCGAGTGTGAATATGATATGCCTTTGTGATTTTCTTTTGGGGTCTCTTCTATATGGGGTTCGTTGAGCTTCTTGGATGGCCAGCGTTTCATCTTTCATGATATTGGGAAAGTTTTCTGTCAACAGTTCCTCAGTGCTCCTGTCTGTGTTTTCAGTTTTCTCCCCCTGTTCTGGAATGCCAATCACTCATAAATTTTTGCTTTTAATTGTGTCACACATAACTCTCAGGGTCTCTTCATTTTTCTTTGTTCTTTTTTCTGAGTTTTCCTCAAACAGAGTTGTATCCAAGTGTTTGTCTTCAGTTCCACTGATCCTGTCTTCCACAGTTTCAAATCTGCTTCTCAGCCCTTCTGTGACATCATCCATTTCTGAAATCTTGTTGTTTATCTTTTGGATTTCTAATTGTTGTTTTTGTTTAATTTCTAGTTGTGAATTTATTTTGGCATTTTGTTCCTGCATCATCTTCCTGAATTCTTCCAATTTTTTGTCTGTATTTTCCATGAATTTGTCTATTTTTTCTTCATGCTTGTCAGCTTTTTGCCTCAGTTCTTGGAAAATTCTGAGTATTAGAGATTTGAATTCCCTATCAGGTACTTCTAGTGCATTTTCTTCCACAGGAGAGTCATCTGGTGTTTTAACTTGGACGCCTACTGAAACCATCCTGTGCTGTTTTTGTAAATGTTTTGATATTGTTTGCTGTTTTCGGGACATTCAGTAGTTATTTCTCTCGTTTATTGATTGTAGATTTGTTTGTTTTGTCCCGGCTGTTTTGTCTCCCACTGGACGCTCCGTGAGGCTGCTTTCTCGTACCCCCATTTGCTGGTCTCCGATAGGAGTCCAAGATGGTGGATCCACGCTGCGTTAGCTGGTAGGGGACCTCTGCATGAATCACTCCTGGCTCTCCGTTCTCTGTCAGTATTCTCACTCCATTTGGTGCTCGGCTGAGTTCTTTATCTCTTCATTTGATGTTCTAGGGTTTCGGGATTGTTGCATTCTCTGTTTGGCTTAGTTTTTCAGATCTTTGCTGTGGAGGGACGGTGTGGTGCTTCTGCCTAGAGCACCATCTTTCCGGAACTCCCCTTGGCCCCTTTTTGTAATTTTATTTTATTGTTGTAATTTAAGTGAAAGTTTAGAATTCAAGTTAGTCTCTCATACAAAAATTTATACATACATTGTTATGTGACCCTAAATGCTCTCCCTATACTGTGACAGCACATTCCTCCTTTCCATCCCTGATTTCCCGTGTCCATTCAACCAGCTCCTGACCCTCTCTGCTTTCTCATCTCACCTCCGGACAGGAGCTGCCCATTTAGTCTCATGTATCTACTTGAGCTAAGAAGCACACTCGTTGTGAGTATCATTTTATGTCCCATAGTCCACCCTAATCTTTGTCTGAAGAGTTGGCCTTGGGAATGGTTTTAGTTCTGGGTTGACAGAGAGTCTGGGGGCCATTCTTTCTGGGGTTCCTCCAGTCTCAGTCAGACCATTGAGTCTGTTCTTTTTACTAGAATTTGAGTTCTGCACCCCACTTTTCTCCTGCTCTGTCAGGGACTCTCTGTTGTGTTCCCTGTTAGGGTGGTCATTGATGGTAGCTGGGCACCATCTGGTTCTTCTGGTCTCAGGCTGATGCAGTCTCTGGTTTATGTGGCCCTTTCTGTCTCCTAGGCTAATACTTTCCTTGTGACTTTGGTGTTTTCATTCTCCTTTACTCCAGGTCAGTTGGGACCAATTGATGCATCCCAGATGGCCACTTGCTATCTTTTAAGACCCCAGATGCCACTCACCAAAGTAGATGCAGAATATTTTGTTAATAAACTTTATTATGCCAGTTGACCTAGATATCCCCTGAAAGCATGGTCCCCAGACCCACACCCCTGCTACTCTGTCCCTCGAAGTGTTTTGTTGTATTCAGGAAACTTCTTAGCTTTGGTTTAGTCCAGTTGTGCTGACTTCCCCTGTGGTGTGTGCTGTCCTTCCCTTCACATAAGATAATTCTTGTCTACTATCTAGTTAGCAAATAACCCTCTCCCTCCCTCCCCACCCTTGTAACCATCAAAGAATGTTTTCTTCTGTGTTTAAACCTTTTCTTGGGTTCTTATAATAGTGGTCTTATACAATATTTGTCCTTCTGTGACTGACTAAATTCACTCAGCATAATGCCTTCCAGATTCCTCCATGTTATAAGACGTTTCACGGATTCATCATTGTTCTTTATCATTGTGTAGTATTCCATTGTGTGAATATACCATAATTTGTTTATCCATTCATCCATTGGTGGGCACCTAGGTTTCCATCTTTTTGCTTTCACAAACAGTGCTGCAGTGAACATGGATGTGCATATATATATTCCTGTGATGGCTCTTATTTCTCTAGGATATATTCCAAGGAGTGGTATTGCTGGGTCGTATGGTACTTCTTTTTCTAGCTTTTTAAGGAAGTGCCAAATCGTTTTCTAAAGTGATTTTACATTCCCACCAACAGTGTGTAAGTGTTCCAGTCTCTCCACAACCTCTCTAGCATTTATTATTTTGTGTTTTTTGGATTACTGCTAGCCTTGTTGGGGTGAGATGGTATCTCATTGTAGTTTTGATTTGCATGATCGTGAGCATTTCTTCATGTGTCTGTTTGCCACCTGAATGTCTTCTTTGGCGAAGTGCCTCTTCATACCCTTTGCCCATTTTTTAATTGGGTTATTTGTCTTTTTGTTGTTGAGGTTTTGCAGTTTCTTGTAGATTTTAGAGATTAGATGCTGATCGGATTTGTTGTAGCCAAAATTTTTTTACTGGTCAGTAGGTTGTCTTTTTACTCATTTGGTGAAGTCTTATTGATAAGCATAAGTGTTTGATTTTTAGGAGCTCCCAGTTATCTTATTTTTCTTCTCTGGTGTCTGTGCATTGTTACTTATGTTTCGTATTCTGTTTACGCCATGTATTAGGCCTCCTAGCGTTGTCCTTATTTTTTCTTACATGATCTTTATAATTTTAGATTTTATATTCATGTCTTTGATCCATTTTGAGTTAGTTTTTGTACATGGTGTGAGGTTTGGGTCTTGTTTCATTTTTTTGCAGATGGATATCCAGTTATGCTGGTACCATTTGTTAAAGAGACTGTCTTTTCCACAATTAACAGACTTTGGGCCTTTTTCAAATATCTGATGCTAATAGGTGGATGAATTTATGTCTGGATTCTCAATTCTGTTCCATTCGTCTATGTGTCTGTTGTACCAGTACCAAGCTGTTTTGACTACTGTGGTGGTATAATAGGTTCTAAAATCATGTAATGTAAGACCTCCCACTTGGTTTTTCTTCTTCAGTAATGCTTTACTTATCTGGGGCCTCTTCCTTTTCCATATGAAGTTAGTGGTTTGTTTCTCCATCTCATTAAAAAATGCCATTGGAATTTGCATTGGGATTGCATTGTATCTGTAGAGCGCTTTGGGTAGAACTGACATTTCCACATGAGCAAGGTATGTTTTTCCACTTATGCAGGTCTTTTTTGGTTTCTTGCTGTAATGTCTTGTAGTTTTCATTGTATAGGTCTTTTACATCTCTGGTTAGACTTATTCCTAAGTATTTTATCTTCTTGGGGGCTATTGTAAATGGTATTGATTTGGTGATTTCAACTTGGAAGTTCTCTTTGTTGGTATAGAGGAATCCAACTGATTTTTGTGTTTATCTTGCATCCTGATGCTTTGCTGAAATCTGCTATTAGTTCCAGTAGTTTTCTTGTGGATTCTTTAGGGTTTTCTGTGTATAAGATCATACCATCTGCAAGTAGAGATACTTTTACTTCTTCCCTACCAATTTGTATGCACTTTATTTCTTTTTCTAGCCTAATTGCTCTGGCTAGGACATCCAGCACAATGTTGAATAAGAGTGGTGATAAAGGGCATCCTTGTCTGGTTCTCATTCTCAGTGGGAATGCTTTCAAGCTCTCTCCATTCAGGATGATGTTAGCTTTTGGCTATGTATAAATGCCCTTAATTATGTTGAGTAATTTCCCTTCTATTCCTATTTTGTTGAGTATTTTTATTATGAATGGGTGTTGGACTTTGTCAAATGCCTTTTCTGCATCGATTGATAAGATCATGTGGTTCTTGTCGTTTGTTTTATTGATGTGATGGATTACATTGGTTGTTTTACTAATGTTGAACCATCCCTGCATACCTGGTATAAGTCCCACTTGATCATGGTGAATTATTTTTTTGATATGTTGATGAATTCTGTCAGCTAGAATTTTGTTGAGGATTTTTGCGTCAATGTTCTTGAGGGATACAGGTCTATGATTTTCTTTTTTGTGGTGTCTTTACCTGGTTTTGGTATCATGGTTATGCTGATCTTGGCCCCTTCTTGATGGGGCTGTGTCACACTGCTTGGCAAGAGAGCCACGAGCATGTGGTTTCCCCAGGTCCATGCCACCTCACCAGCAGATTCCCTCTGTGCCATTCCTTATTCTGTTTCATCTGTTTTTTTCTTTTTCCATTTCTTATCTCTCTCTCCCTTCCTTCCTTTCCTTTCTCCCATCTTCTAAGCCCCATTTGCCATCCCCGTCCCTTCTTGACGGGCTATGCCACACCACTCGGCTGCCATTATATTCAGTTTTTCTTTTTGTTTTTGCTTCTGTTTCTCTTCTTACTCACACCCACTTAGCTCCACACATCACATCCTCCCGCTTTCCTCCTGCCTATCTGCAAAGGATACCGAGTGTTGCACCCACAAGCAGCACGGGCCTGGACCACTGGACCCCACCCTACAACGCCCCCCAGGCCCACCTGTCGGCCCTATAATGTGCTGCAAATGACCCATCCCCGCTCCTCTCCCTCTACCAGACCTGCTGCTGCACCACAGCTGAGCAACTGACCCTGCCCATCTGGACAAGGTGGTGAGAAATATCATGCCCACAGACAAACGAACAACAAAGTGCACCCAGCCTATCTGCCCAGACATAACCAAATAAAACAAAAAATCAGGTCAAAACAAACAAATCTACAATTAATAAACGAAGAAAATAATTCCTGAACGTCCATAGACAGCAGACAATATCAAAACGTATTAAAAAAAAAAAAGGACAGGATGGCTCAAGAAAGTGTCCAAAATAAAACACCAAGTGACCTTTTGGTAGAAGAAAAGGCACTGGAACTACCTGATAGGGAATTCAAGACTCTAATATTCCTGGCTTTCCAAGAGATGAAGGAAAATGCAGACAATAATAAGGAAAAAATAGAAACAGTCATGGAAAAGACAGACAAAGCAATGGAAGAATTCAGGAAAATAATACTGGAACAAAATGCCAAAATAAACAAGTAGAAATCATAGAAAAACAACAATTAGAAATCCTAAAGATAAACAAGATTTCAGAAACGGACAGTGGAATAGAAGGTTTTAGGAGGGAATAATCTGAAACAATGGAAGACAGGATTAGTGAAATTGAAGAGAAACCCTTGGATACCATTTTGTTTGAGGAAAAATCAGAGGAAAGAATGAAGAAAAATGAACAAACCCTGAGAACAATGTGGGATACATTCAAAAGCAAAAATTTGGAAGTGATTGGAGTTCCAGAACAAGGAGAGAAAATGGAAAATGCAGAGAGGATCATTAAAGATTTGCTGACAGAAAACTTCCCTAATGTCATGAAAGATGAAAGGTTGACCATCCAAGAAGCTCAACAAACCTTATATAGGATAGACCCCAAAAGAAAATCACCGAGACATATCACAATCATACTCACTAACACCAAAGAAAAAGAAAGAACCCTGAGAGCAGCTCGAGAAAAAAAAAGTTACATACAAAGAGGAAACAAAAAGACTAAGCTCTGATTACTCAGCAGAAACCATGCAGGCAAGAAGGCAATGGGATGACATATATAAAAGTTTGAAAGAAAGAAATTTCCAACCAAGAATAATATATCCTACAAAAATCTTGCTCAGATATGATGGTGAAATTAGGACATTTCCAGATAAACAGAAATTAAAGGAATATGTAAAAGCAAAACTAAACTTATAAGAATTATTAAAGGGAGTCCTTCAGTTAGAGAACCAATAACATCAGGCAACAACCTGAACCAAGCACACAGAAGAGCATCAGCCACATGCTAACCTAGGTAGAGAACTCACACGGATAAAACAAAACTAAAAGATTTACAACAGGGAAGCAGAGTTCAATCTGTAAATGACGAAAAGGTCAGAACAATAAAAGAGGGAATAAAAAGTGTAGGTATAGAACTTTCGAACAGAGAGGCAGTCAAGGCGATATCAAGTAATAAAAGGCTGGTTTAAACTTAGGAAGATGGGGTAAATTTCAAGGTAACCACAAAGAAAGTTAACAAATCTACTCATCAAAATAAAGAAGAAAAACATAAATTTCTCAGTAAACACAAAATCTACAAAAATGAAAGAAACAAAAAAAAATCCACAAACAAAAGAAATTCAGCACAGGAGAGTAAGAGGAATAATTCTACCCAAAGCAATCTACAAATACAATGGAATCCAATCCAAATACCAGTAGCATTCTTTAGCAAGATGGAAAAAATAATCATCAACTTTATACAGAAAGGGAAGAAGCCCTGGATAAATAAAGTATTACTGAAGAAGAAGAATAAAGTAGGAGGACTCACACTATATGACCTCAGAACCTACTATACAGCTGTGGTAATCAAAACAACCTGATACTGGTACAACAACAGACAGATTGACCAATGGAACAGAATGGAGAACCCAGATGCAAATCCATCCAGCCACGGTCACCAGATCTTTGACAAGGGCCCAAAGTCCATCAAATGGGGAACAGACAGTCTTTTTAACAAATGGCGCTTGCAAAACTGGATGTCCATCTGCAAAAAAAAGAAACAGGACCCATACCTCACACCATACACAAAACCAAATTCAAAATGAATCAAAGACCTAAATATAAAGCCCAAAACTATGAAGCTCATAGAAGGAAAAATAGGATCAATGCCAGAGGCCCTAATACGTGGCATTAACAGAATACAAACCATAATCAACAACATGCAAACTCCAGAAGATTAGCTAGATAACTGGGATCGTCTAAAAATTAAACACTTAGGCTCATCAAAAGACTTCACCAAAAGACTAAAAAGAGAACCTACAGACTGGGAAAAAATTTTTGGCTACCACAAATCCGACAAAGGTCTAATCTCTAAAATCTACAGGAAAACCCAACAACTCTACAATAAAAAGACAAATAATCCAATTTTAAAATGGGCAAAGGAAACAAATAGACACTTCACCAAAGAAGACATTCAGGTGGCCAACAGACACATGAGGAAATGCTCAGGATCACTAGCCGTTAGAGAAATGCACCTCAAAACTGCAATGAGATACCATCTCACCCCAACATTACTGGCACAAATCAAAAACACAGAAAATAACAAATGTTGGAGAGGCTGCAGGGAGATTGGCACTCTTATGTACAGCTGGTGGGAATGAAAAATGGTACAACCATTTTGGAAAATAATATGGTGCTTCCTTTAAAAGCTAGAAGTAGAAATACCATATGATCTCGCAATCCCACTCTTAGGAATATATCCTAGAGAAATAAGAGCCATCAATAAACATCTGCACACCCATGTTCATTGCAGCATTGTTCACAATCGCAGAAAGATGGAAACAACCTAAGTGCCCGTCAACAGATGAATGGATAAACAAGCTATGGTACATACACACAATGGAATGCTATGCAACAATAAAGGACTGAAGAGTCTGCAAAACATCTCACAAGATGGATGAATCTGGAGGGCTTTATGGTGAGTGAAATAAATCAATTTCAAAAGGACAAATACGAGACTGCTATTATAAAAACTCGTGAAACAGCTTACACAGAAAAAGAAACAATCTTTGATGGTTACAAGGGAGGGGAGAGGCGGGAGGGAAAAACACTGAATAGACAATAGATAAGTGGTAACTTTGGTGAAGGGTAAGACAGTACACAATACTGGGGAAGCCAGCACAACTTGGCCAAGGCAAGGTCATGGAAGCTTCATAGACACATTGAGACTCCCTGAGGGCCTGAATTACTGGGCTGAGGGCTGGGGACCAGGTTTCAGGGGACATCTAGCTCAACTGGCACAACAGTTTATAAGGAAAATGTTCTACATCCTACTTTGATGAGTAGCATCTGGGGTCTTAAAAGCTTGTGAGTGGCCATCTAAGATACTCCACTGGTCCCACCCCGTCTGGAGCAAGGGAGGATGAAGAAAACTAAAGACAGAAGAGAAAGAATAGTCCAAAGGACTAATGGACCACAAGTACTACAGCCTCCACCAGACTGAGTCCAGCACAACTAGATGGTGCCCGGCTACCACCACCGACTGCTCTGACAGGGATCACAATAAAGGGTTCCAGTAGAGCTGGAGGAGATAAATGTAGAACAAAATTCTAACTCACAAAAAAAAGAACAGACTTACTGGTTTGACAGAGACTGGAGAAACCCTGAGAGGATGGCCCCTGGACACCCTTTTAACTCAGTACTGAAGTCACCCCTGAAGTTCACCTTTCAGCCAAAGATTAGACAGGCCCATAAAACAAAACAAGACTAAATGGGCACAGCAGCCCAGGGACAAGGATGAGAAGGCAGGAAAGGACAGGAAAGCTGGTAGTGGGGAACCCAAGGTCGAGAAGGGGAGAGTGTTGACATGTCACGTTGTTGGCAGCCAATGTCACAAAACAATATGTGTATTAATTGTTTAATGAGAAGATAATTTTCTGTATAAACCTTTATCTAAAGCACAATAAAAAGTATAACAGCAGTTTTGAAAAAGAACCAAATAGAACGTCTAGAAATTTAAAAGACAAAGTACAGTAATGACAATAACAACAACAGCAAAAATCTCTCCATAAACAGGTTTAACAGCTGATTGGATAAAACTGAATATATAGTCAGTAAACTGGAGGATGAATTTAGAAAAAGCTAAAAATAGTGGAACAAAAGCCCAAAGATGGAAAACAAAGAAGAAAGGGTCAGCGATCTTGAGGAGACACAGTGATAAAGTCTAACACCCACGGAGGAAGGAAAATTATTTTCCAGACATTTCTAGGTATTTTGACATATTTAGTTTGTTTTGTTTTGTGGTGTATATATAGATAACAAGACATTTGCCGTTTCTACAATCTTCACATGTCATTAATCTTCCGTGACATGAGTTACGTTCTTCGTGTTGTTCAACCATCACCATTAACCATTCCCGAATTTGTCCATCACCCTTAACAGACGCTCAGTGTCCCCTAAGCATTGTCAACACATTTAGTTTTCAGCTGGAGGACGAATAGGAAAAACAAATCTAATTCTTAAAAAAGGGAGGGGGGTTAGACTTTTTTACGTGCTCTAGGAATTGGATGTGATGAATTAAAGTTAGGAAGCCCGACCATTTGACAGATACAGGTAGACTGAAAGGAGAGCGGGAAGGATCATGACTGTTAAAACATTGCCATAAGCAGGCCCTGAAATTGGCTTATTGCTTTGAGTTAAGCAAATGAATAGACACATGGAAAGAGAAAGTGTGGAGTGTCTTGGAATCAGTGTTAGACTCCTCGCTTTCTGACTGATTGGCATTGTGACCTCTCATAATTTCACTTCACCTTCCTGAGGGTTAAGCCATTTGCAGAGCAATTAAGAGGACTTCCCTTTGGGGGTGTTGGGGGATTGAAAAAGATTTCGAAGTACAGCTTCCAAAACAGAGCATGTCATGTGGTGGGGGGCTCTGTGGCTGGAGGGTGACAGGTGTCATGAGCAGTGACAACTGGGTCCAAAGTTCAAGTGAAAAGTTAATATGCAAGAACCACTAGGAAATCTCTGATAAAAAAAGGGAATGAGGCTGGAGGAACAGAATATAAAATCCAGATGGACACAAGTACCTATGGGAACTCAATATAAAGAAGGGGCTTTTCAGATCAATGGAGGAAAATGTGTCATTCAACAAATAGCAAACAACTGGCTAGCCAGCTGAAAGAAGGTAAGTTTGCATTTTCATTGAATTCGTTATATAAAGGCATCAAAGATTTTCATTTTAAAAAGGATAAGAATGTGTAGCAGGAGGGGCTGGCTTTTGTAAGCAAGGCAAAACGCAAAAGCTGTAAAAAGAAAAATCAGATAAAAAATTTTTCATCTGCCCGGTGAGGGAAAAATCCCTACATAAAGCAAAAACCAGACAAACTGGGGAAAACATTTTCTTTACATACAGAAAGGGTCTAATTGCTATGGAATTGTAAAAGCTACGCTGTACAGTTTAGAGTTATATATTAATGTATACAATAGGCTTCCGTTTGTGTGAAAAGGGGGGCTCTATAATGTCAGGCACTCCTTGGAAACTCTATGGGGCAGTTCTACCGCATAGAGTAGAACTGACGGCAACGGGTTTGGTATTGGGTTTATAATGTGCCTAGGGCGTGGTGGAGTTATATGCCGTTGACATGATTCCTACTTATAGAGACACTATATGACAGTCGAACTGCCCCACAGGGTTTACTAGGCTGTAATTTTTACCAGAGCAGACTGCCACATCTTTCTCCTATGGAGTGGCTGGTGGATTCAAACTGCTGGCTTTTGGGTTAGTAGCCAAGCACTTAACCACTGTGCCACCAGGGTAGTGGTGGTTCACTGGTAGAATTCTCACTTTCCGTGCAGGAGACCAGAATGCAGACATTATCATGACAAACAATATCATTAATATTGTCTGCAAGTAAAATTATGCTGAAGATAATTCCAAAACAGTTGGAGCAGTACATCAACAGAACTGCCAGAAATTAAGGCTCATTCAGAAGAGGATGTGGAATGAGGTATATCAATGCTGATATCAGATGGATCTTGGCTGAAAGCAAAGAATACCAGAAAGATGTTTACCTGTGTTTTATTGACTGTGCAAAGGCATTCGACTGTGTGGATTTTAACAAATTTTGGATAACATTGAGAAGAATGGGAATTCCAGAACACTTAATCAGGTTCATGAGGAACCTGTAGACAAACCAAGAGGCAGTTGTTTGAACTGAATGAGTCAGGAAGGGTGTGTGTCAGGGTTGTATCCTTTCACCATACTTATTCAATCTGTATGCTGAGCAAATAATCCAAGAAACTGGACTATATGAAGAACAGGGCATCAGGATTGGAGGAAGACTCATTAACAACCTGTAGATGATACAAACTTGCTTGATGGAAGTGAAGTGGACTTGGAGCACTTACTGATGAAGATCAAAGATCACAGCCTTCGGTATGGATCACACCTCAACATAAAGAAAACAAAAATCCTCACAACTGGACCAGTAAGCAGCATCATGATAAACAAAGAAAAGATTGAAGTTGTCAAGGATTTTGTTTTACTTGGATCCACAATCAATGCCCATGGAAGCAGCAATCAAGAAATCAAATGATGTATTGCATTGGGCAAATTTGCTGCAAAAGACCTGTTTAAAATGTTCAAAAACAAAGATGTCAACTTGAAGACTAAGGTGTGCCTGACCCAAGCCATGATATTTTCAGTCACCTCATGTGCATATAAAAGCTGGACAATGAATAAGAAAGACTGAAGCATTGATGCCTTTGAATTATGGTGTTGGTGAAGAATATTGAATATAACATGGACTGCCAAAAGAATGAACAAATCTATCTTGGAAGAAGTACGGCCAGAATGCTTCTTAGAAGTGAGGATGCCGAGATTTCTCAGGTATTTTGGACATGTTCTAAGGAGGCACTAGTCCCTGGAGAAGGACATCATGCTTGGTAAAGTAGAGGGTCAGCAAAAAAGAGCAAGACCCTCAACCAGATGGATTGACACAGTGGCTGCAACAATGCGCTCAAACATAGCAACGATTGTGAGGATGGCGCAGGACCGGGCAGTATTTCGTTCTGTGGTACATAGGGTTGCTATGAGTCGTAACCAACTCAACGGCCTCTAATAACAACATGCAAGCGACCCTGGTTGGATTTCTGGCAAATGCACCTCATGCATAGCCACCACCCATCTGTCAGTGGAGGTTTGCATGTTACTATGATGTGGAACAGGTTTCAGCGGAGCTTCCAGACTAAGACATACTAAGAAGAAAGGCTTAGTGATCTACTTCCAAAAATCAGCCGGTGAAAACCCTGTGGTTTACAATGGTCCAACCCGCTTGAACATGGGGTCGCCATGAGTCGGGCCGACTGGAGAGCAGCTAACAACAACAATAATGTGCTTAGGTACAGATATGTAAGAGTGTCCCCTACCTCCTTGGCCTCTTGCTATTTTGGTTGTTTGGTTTCCTCCAGAATGAATTTGAGTGCATTTATAAAGGGGAGTTCCATTTTATATAAGGAGCTGTGGTGGTGCAGTGGTTAAGCGTTCAGCTGCTAACCGAAAGGTAGGCGGTTTGAACCTACCAGCCACTCAGCAGGAGAAAGATGTAGCATAGCAGTCTGCTTCCGTAAAGAGTACAGCCTCGGAAACCGTATGGGGCAGTTCTTCTCTGCCCTGGAGGGTTGCTGTGAGTTGGAATGGACTTGACAGTCACGAGTGTGGTTCTTTTGATTTTCTGTCTAAAATGGCGGTACCTTTCCACAGTAGGCAAGTAAAATGAAGAATCATAAAAATTACTCTTGGGAGGCCTTAAAATGAAACAGTCATGCAGACATGGTGATGCGTGTGTAATTTAGTACAACATCGGCAGAAGTCTGTTCTGGCAAAAAGTATCAAAATTATAAGTAGACAAGTCCAACAATTCTCCTCCTAGGGAATTTATTCATTTATTTATTCATTCATTCATCTATTTATCTGTCTGTATATCCATCCATCCATCCACCCATCCATGCATTCCACCTAGGTGAAACCTGCGTATGAGGTTTTTATTACAGAGTATTAGTCCAAACCAGAGGTGGGAGAGAACCGAAATGTCTGGAGTAGAGAACTGGTTAGTTTATGGCCCATCCATGCCTGGATCCACTGCAGGTTTGGAAAAAATGAGGAACTCCTGTGTGTACAAGCGAAGGATCTCCAGGATATCTTGATAAATCAACAAAGTGAAAGCAGGAGGGGCAGGGTGAGAGTGTGCTGTGGATTGTTAAAGTGTGTGTGTTGTGAGGGGGGAGGGTAATATTCTTATCTGGTTGAATATGTGTAAAGAAATTCTGGAAGGACACCCAAAAATTAATAGTTCTGGTTTTCTGTTGAGTGGAGGAGATGCAGGAGGAACAACCAAAACTGAACCAAACCCGTGGCCATCGAGTCATTCTGACTCATAGCGACCCTATAGGACAGAGTGGAACTGCCCCATAGGGTTTCCAAGGAGTGCCTGGTGGATTCAAACTGCTGAACTTTTGGTTAGCAGCCATAGCTCTTAACCACTACGCCACCAGTGTTAGGAGGTGACTTTTTACTGTATGCCTTTTAATATAATTTTAAAAAATCTGAACAAGTTAATGTATTTTCTAATCAACATTATTTCTTTTTTTTTTTTTTTTATTGTACTTCAGGTGAAGGCTTACAGAACAAATAGTTTCTCATTTAACAGTTAGTACACATGTTGCCCTATGACAATGGTTAACAACCCCACTACATGTCAACACTGTCCTTACTCTACCTTGGGTTCCCTATCACCAGCTTTCCTGTCCCCTTCTGCCTTCTGGCCCTTGTCCCTGGACTGCTGTGCCTCATTAGTCCCATTTGGTTTTATGGGGCTGTCCACTCTCCGGCTGAACGGTGAACCTCAGAAATGACTTCACCACTGACCTAAAAGGGTGGCTGGGGGCCATACTCTTGGGGTTTCTCCAGTCTCCTTTAGGCCAGTAAATCTGGTGGTTTTTTTTTTTTTTTTTTTTTTTTGTGAGTTAGAATTATGTTCTACATCCTTCTCCAGCTCTGTCCAGAACCCTCTGTTGTGATCCTGGGTCAGAGCAGTCAGTGGTGGTAGCTGGGCACCATCCAGCTGTACTGGACTGAGTCTGGTGGAAGCCTTGGTAGCTGTGGTCCATTAGTCTAATCAACATTATTTCTTAAAGCTCTTACAAATCAAAAAGGAAAAGACTAACCGTTAAAAAATGGCAGTGTATGTGACTGGAAAAAGAAATACCCACAAATGGCCTTAGACAAACAAACCAAAAAAGCCAATTCTGACTCATGGTGACCCCGTGTGTTACAGAGTAGAATTGCTCCATAAGATTTTCTTTTTTAATTGTGCTTTAGGTGAAGGTTTACAGAACAAATTAGTTTCTCGTTAACCAATTAATACATATATTGTTTTATGACAATAATCTCCCCTTCTTGACCTTGGGTTCCCCACTTCCATTCATCCAGCTTTCCTGTCCCCTCCTGCCTTCTCGTCCTTGCCCCAGGCTGGTGTGCCCATTTAGTCTCGTATACATGGTTAAGCTAAGTGTAGTATTGTTTGTTTTATGGCCTGTCTAATCTTTAGCTGAAGGGTCTGTAAGATTTTCTTGGCTATAATCTTTAGAGAAGCAGATTACCAGGCCTTTCTTCTGTGGCACCCCGGGTGGATTTGAATTGCAAACCTGTAGGTTAGTAGTTGAACTCAAACCACTGGTGCTGCCCAGATGGCCTTTAAACATGAAAATATGCCAAAGCAATCACTTTAAGGAAAGAAGCAATTAAAATGGTACTAAAATACTTCTTTTTTTTCCAAGGCCAGATTAGGATAGAGCAAAGAGTTTGATAATACGATGTTTTAGCAAGGTTCTGGGTAATATAGCCATTCTTGTATGCTATGGTGGACATGTAACCTGGTAAAACTTCTTTAGACGACCATTGGAAATACCTGTTAACATTCAAAATTCACAGACATAACCTTTGATTCAGTAATTCCAGTTCGAAGAATTTACTCTAAATCCACCTTAATATTTTTGCCAGAACGGATGCGCAGAGGTATTCACTGCAGCATTATTTATAGTAGAAAAGACTAAAATTAATCAAAAAATGCCAGTCTGTAGCCTCTTTGAGGACATTGTGGTCCATCCCAACAACAGAATAGAATCAAGGAGTTAAGAAAGTATGAGCCAAGTCTGTGTGCACTTATATGTGACACTCTCTAAGATATTATAGAGTCCTTAGGTCACAGAGATAGTGAAGCCCTCGACTGCTAGCCCAAAGGTTGGCAATTTGAACCCACCCAGAGTAGAACTGCGCTCCTTAGAGTTTTCAAGGCTGTGACCTTTTGGAAGCAGATCACCAGGCATTTCTTCTGAGGTACCTCTGGGTGGGTTCGGATCACTAAACTTTTGGTTAGTAGTCTGGCGCTTAACTGTCTGTGTCACCAGGGATATATAATTTTTTAGAGCTCTTTTTTTAAAGTCAAGTGGCTCTATGGTTTGCTTGGGGAACTGCAACAGCTTTTTTATCTTAATGAATTTCTTCTCCATCTTTCTACGTGCGTAAGTGTACCATTTTATTCCTGCTTTTCCATTCAGTGTGCATTTCATAGACACTTTCCATGTGTATTACAAGGAACATATCATCTTGATGCCTACCATTTTAGTCACCTAAAATTCCATGCCATTAAAGAATAATTCATTTACATAGTCCCTCCTTTTGTTGGCATTGGAAGTGTCCTCCCATTTTTTCAGTATCTGAGTGTACACAGCATTTCTGCATTAAAAAAAAAAAATTATTCCTTTGGGATAGATTCTGAGAAGTGGAACTTAGGTTTTTTAAAGCCGGTGGGAACTGCTAAGGATGGCTTGAGGGGCAGCTTGTTACAGACTTGTGGGAATGGAGAGTGGGGTCCAGGTGCGGAGTGATGGGAGCCAATGAAAACAAAGCCAGGACATCAGGTGAGTGGAATACCAGGGTGAGATTCCTGCTGAGGATACCAAGCCTGGCTTTGAGGAGCTGATTCATGTGTACATTCGCTCAAAAGTAACCATCAGGAGTGGCTGGAGAAGAACTTCTCTCTATTGCTGTAGAACAAATCACAAGTAGCACCCAAACTGACCTGGGCCGAGCTCAGGCCTCGGGACACTTCTTGGGTTATTGGGATAGGTCCTAACTGTGGGATCCCTGTCTTATGAATCCCTGTGATTTGGGGAGGCAGCAGGTGCGTGAATTGGAAGACTAAAGCCACGTGGTCTACATGACATGTGTCTCTGGATTCCTTGGACGATGCCACACAGGGGCGTCTCAGGAGGCAGAGACGGTGGAGGGACACCTATGGCCAGGCCTCCTGGTGGCAACCCTAAGGGCGATGGATGTCCCCAGGCATCTTGTGTCGCCCTGCGGAAGCCTCTGGGCTGCTTGGGAGCAGAGCAGAACAGCAGTCCGCCTCCCTCCAGAGGTAGGCCTGGGTCTTTTGCAGACCACAACTCCCTGGAAGTCTTATTTTCTGCCATGGTGACCGACTGCTGGGAGCCTCGACTTGCCTTGGTAGCCTGGGGCCACTGTGACTACAGCGGGTTCAGAAGCAATTTACCAACCTTAAGGTTTGGTAGTGGTTAAGAGCTATGGCTGCTAACCAAAAGGTTGGCAGTTCGAATCCACCAGGCGCTCCTTGGAAACTCTGTGGGGCAGTTCTACTCTGTCCTGTAGGGTCGCTATGAGTCAGAATTGACTCGACAGCAATGGGTAAGGTTGGTGGTTTGAACCTGCTCAGCAGCGCCGCAGAAGAAAGGTCTGGCAGTCTGCTTCCGTAAAGATTATAGCCATGAAAACCCCATGGAGCAGTTCTACTCTGTAACACTGAGGTCGCTATGAGTCAGAATTGACTTAACGGCAACAGGTTTGGTTTTGGGGTTTTGGGGTTGTCCCTGTGCACGTGCTGGGGGGTGTAGAGGAGCTCCTTGGGAAGCGTCAAACACCTGTCTGGATCCCCACCTTCTGGACTCCTGTTCTCTGCAGCCTGCAACCATGACCTGACCATGGGGCCCTGGTATTTGTCCTTGCTTCATTTTCCAGAGTTAATCAACCCAGGTGAGAAAGCAAGGGAGGGCCCCATGCAGGGCTGTGCAAACAGCGAGTGGGCAACCTGACCGTTGAGGATGAAGGCAAGAGCCTTATAAAGGGGCCTGGGACAGGGGGTGTTGACTCTGCAAACCCGAGCCCAGCTCGGACTAGGCATTGGCGTTTAATACACCTAGGCTTACCTTTGCAGCCATTTCCCCTAGTGAGACATTAAATTGAGGGCTGGGGTGGCGAAGCGTTAAGGCGCACACAGCGTTCTTACTTCCGAACAGATATACCTCTTGGCTTCCCGGATCAGTTCAGCTGTGGCCGCCTGGCAGCCCAGCAGGAAGCTCGTGGGCGCCACCCCGAGCACCCGTGCGACCACACCTGCCCGACGGCGCCGGCCCATCCCGCGGCTCCGCGCACCTCCCCGGCCCGCCGCCCACCAATCCAGCTGCTCCCTGCCGCCTGCCTGCCCCGAAGGCGTGTCAGCCGGCTGGTCGAGTCTCAGGGAGGTTCCCTCCTGGTCGTCTTGGGAGCTGCGGCCCACGGCCAGGCGACGGGCGCCGGCAGGCTGGGGACTGGCTGGCGGGGAGCAGCACCTGGAAGATGCGCTCTGTGGTTGGCGGTGAGTGCGCGCACCCACGGAGGAGAGGTGGTGCAGGAAAGGGGATCGTGGGATCGGGGAGCGGCGCCCCTCTCGCCCTTCCTGGGACTGTGGCATTAAGGGGCGTCCACGCGGAGCCAGAAAGGTGTGGGCTTGCGGAGGGCGGGGTCTTCTCAGACTTGAGACCAGGAAAGGGGGCAGTGGTGAACTTGAGCGAATCCGGAAGGGGCGAAGAGACCGGGTTTTCCCGTGCAGTGTCCTTACGCCTTACGCCCTTCTCCCCTGCCTGCCCCTACCACAGCTGGGGTGCAAGCAGGGGGATCACCCAATAAGGTATTCAGGGGCCTAATTGTGCCTTGCCGTCAATCTGCAGTGCCCAATTTCACCTGTCTCCCACCACGTCAAAGATGTGACAAAACGCTTGTGAACTTGTTCACCACAGATTAGCAAGTAACTACAATTAAACCCGTGGCTACTTTGCTCGTTGCAAACCAGTTCCTACAATGCTTACTGGTTAATCTGACCCTGGGGTGCAGACAGCATCTGATTAACCAGTAAGCACAGTACGCACCTGCTTGCTTTAAGCAAGGTACACTCGGGCTTAATTGTACTTAATCTCACCACAGATCAGCAATTTCACATGAATTTCATCACATCTGTGACCTAGTGGGGACAGGTGAAATTGTGTGCTGCAGATTGGCAGGAAGGCACAATTAGGGCCCTGCGTACTTAGTTTATTGGATAATCTGACCCTGGGTTCAGGCAGGGTGTCCAGGAAGGCACTGGGTGGGCACAGACAGACCACATCCTGGCAAGGGCTCCAGGAGAGGGACTCCTTCCGTTGTGGGAGAGCATCCTCACCTGGTGCTCTTGGGCCAGGAGAAAGGCAGCTGGGTGCTGCCTAGAGACACAATGCCCGATAAGAACATGCAGGGAAAGTGAGTCAGCCCTTTCCACCTGGCTGAGTACTAAGATGGAGTGCCTGATTGTATCTGATTAGAACAGTTCCCTAGCATTTTTTCATAAGGCTGTTTTTATTTTTTCCACTTGTCGGAGAATTTCAGATTGCAGAAGATTTGGAACAAATAGGCAAGAGGAAAGGAAAAAAACGCCACATAATTATTTCACCAGCAATTCCATCTCTCAAAGCCTGTCTTCCTTTCTGTGGCCTCTGCCCACTATTACAGGGTGTTCTCGTGTTACCTGCCCTGAACTCTACCACACACAACCTCTCTTATTGGTTTTGCTGGGGGTTTTTTCTTCCTATAGTCTGAGGAGTCTGGATTCTTTTTGTAGCAAGGCAGCATGTCTTGTGCAAAAATGGAAAGTTCTCTGGGTTTCTTTGGCAAGTGACTTCCACCTCTTTGGATCCCAAATTCCTTGCAGTGAGGGTGTTAGACTAAATGATCTCTGAACTTCCTCCAGCACTAGCATTCTGGTTCTGTGGCTGGTCACACTCCAGAAAGTTCTCCTAAGTGCTGCCTTTTCTGCTCTCTTACAAAAGTGAAAGTCCCAGGGTGGTGCAAATGGTTAACCAGCTTGGCTGCTAACCAAAAGGTTGGAGGTTAAAGTCCACTCAGAGGTGCTTGGCAAGAAAGTCCTGGTGATCTGCTTCTGAAAAATCAGCCACTGAAAACCCTGTGGAGCACAGTTCTACTCTGAGACACACGAATCAGAATCAACTCAACAGCAAGTGATGGTGGTAGCAAAGCCAAATCTTAAAATGTTTACCTTATTGTGTACTGTCTCAGTCATCTAGTGCTGCTATAACAGAAGTACCACAAGTGGATGGCTTTAACAAAGAGAAACTTATTCTCTCACAGTCTAGTAGGCTAGAAGTCTGAATTCAGGGTGCCAGCTCCAAGGGAAGGCTTTCTCTTTCTGTTGGCTCTGGGGGAAGGTCCTCATCATCAATCTTACCCTGGTCAAGGAGCTTCTCAGTGCAGGGACCCCAGGTCCAAAAGATGTGCTATGCTTCTGGTGCTTCTTTCTTGGTAGTATGATGACCCCCCTGGCTCTCAGCTTGTTTTTCTCTTTTACATCTCAAAAGAGATTGATTTAAGACACAGTCCAATCCTGTAGACTTGAGTCCTGCCTCATTAACATAACTTCCACTAATCCCACCTCATTAATATCATAGAGGAAGGATTTACAACGCGTAGGAAAATCACATCAGGTGACAAAATGGTGGACAATCACACAATACTGGGAATCATGGCCTAGCCAAGTTGTCACATATTTTGGGGGCGACACAATTCAATCCATGACGTGCCATATGCATTTTTTTCTTTAAAAACTTTATTTCTGAAAAATACTGTTTTGATAACACACGTGGACTACAAGATAAATGAATGGAGGTGTATATATTTAAGAGAGAGAGAACACCTCAATTGCCGTATTGACTTCAATTATAGCTATTTTGAAAGTTAAAAAAAGTTCTATAATATATACTTATCATTTTGTTGATTGCTTTGTAAAAAATTATTACTATTATCAGCTTGCTTCCCCTCAGCCAGAGCCCTGGTGTCACAGTGGTTAAGCATTTGGCTGCTAACCAAAAGGTCAACAGTTCGAATCCACCAGCCGCTCCTTGGAAACTCTGTGGGGCAGTTCTACTTTGTCGTATAGGGTCGCTATGAGTCAGAATAGACTCGACAGCAACGAGTTTGGTTTTTGGTTTTGGTTTTTCCCTCACCCACAGCTTTTCCCACAGAGACCTTGTGATTCATTCCTGAACTATGTGGTCCTTTTGTGTAGAGCTTTGGGGGAACACCCATTTATATTTATCTGAGCGTATGTGATTGTGATGAAAGTTGACCGCGGAAATTCAAAGCCACGTCACTTTTGATTTTGTGAGCCAAATCTCCAGTGAAAGTTTTGGCCACATTCTTGGAAATGGCATTTTCCATGATACTTCAACCAAGCATTGGGTTTATTCCAGTTAGTTCATAGGAAGAGTGAATAACCAAAATAAGTTAAACCGTCCATCATTTCTTCACCATGGTGGTCATCCTGAGGGATCATCCTGAGGTGGCTCAGTTGTAGAATTCTCACCTTTTAGGTCACTGTGACTTGGAATTGACTCGATGGTAGTGGATATGCGGGAGACCTAGCTCCATTCCCGGCCAATGAGCCTCACGTGCAGCTATCACGCATCTGTCAGTGGAGGCTTGTGTGTTGCTGTGATGCTGAACAGGTTTCTATGGAGCTTCTAGACTAAGATGGACTAGGAAGAAAGGCCTGGCGATCTACGTCTGAAAATCAGCCAATGGATCACAACGGTCCAGTTGGCAGCCGAACGTGGGAATGGTGGAGGACCTAGCAGTGTTTTGTTCTGTTGTGCATGGGGCACCATGAGTCAGGGGCTGACTCCATGGCAGCTAATACCAACAGTAGTTATCCTCATCCCTCCAAATGGGGCATTGGTATGTAAGCCTTTCAAGCTGGCTTATCTTGCAAACCTGCTGTGGTGTTCAAGAGCAACCCTTTCCATCCCTTCTGCTAAAAAATCTAGTGGACAGGACAGCAATGACAGTGGGCACTGAAGGCCAGCAGAACCTGGAGACCACAAGGAAGCCAAGACCCCGAGTCTGGACCACCCACCCTCGTACCCTCCTGGCCTTTCTGGCACAAGTGGTGAGGGTGTGGCTATCTCTGTGGTGAGGGGAGCTGGGTCCATGTGAACCAGGCCACCAGTGACACACAGCTTCCTTATTCAAGTTCCGGCTGAAGGAAGTTCCATCCATAGGAGGCGTTCTTATGGCTTTTGAATTGCCCCCTTCAGGTAGTCCCTGGGCTGGAGAGGTGAGGAGCATCCTAGAGTGGCCCCTACCTGTAGCCTGGCTTAGTACAAATTGGGTTGAAGATAGCTTTCTTCTGGAATATAGGTGAAGTGTCCAGGGCCACCCCGAGACCCCTGAGGGTGGGGATGAGGATTGGACACGCACGCATGCTAAAGGGCTGTCTCCGAAGAGAAAGTTCACTGACTGGCCACGTGTGCTACAATGTGGCCTTTGCCCCCATCACTCGCTGTGTGTCATAGTGTGTGAAGGACATGTCCATAAACAGCAATGACTTGATTGCCTTACGTAAAAGCCTGGTTGCTGACTACAGAATCACAGAAGGCTTCCTGGACTCTGTGTGCTCCTCCACCCGATAAAGCTCTGAGTCCCCTCCCTCCTACCAGGGCAGGCTTCCTGGGCTCCTGGGAGCCTGCTAAGCTGAATCCCTGGGCTCACCACGGGTACAAGTTTAGCTGCAGCCTTGGTTCCCGCCTTTCCCAACACTGAATCCCCCCCTGGGCCCCAGCTCTGCTGGCTCCTTCTCTGCTGCCCAGTATCTGAGACCCTATCTTGGCCAGCAGCCTTGTGTCCCACTCGTTCTGCTTTTGCCCACAGAGACTGACCTGTGATGCAGGTGTCCAGCCCGTGGACAGGCAGGACCACCTGACACTGCCTGCCTGGACTCTGGCTGTCACCTCCTGCCCCCCCCCCCCCCCGCCGCCCCCAGATCTTGCCCTCCCTTGGACTGCTGGAACACTTCTGTGACTGTCAGACCCCTGCTGGCTCCTGGTTCAGCTCCCACCAGCATATACTGCCATCTTCTGATGATGGACTGTCCCACTGTGTGCTGCTGGACCTGGCATCCACTCCAGATGGTCCTGCTACTGGAGCTTGGCCTCCCCCCACCAGCTGCTTGCCACCACAGGAAGCCAGGCTGTCCCCAGGCTGGAGGTCATCAGCTGCTGTCCTCCCCTAAGCATAGGTATAGCCTCCCTGGGAGCCTTGAGAAAACCCTGGTGGTGTAGTGCTTAAGTGCTATGGCTGCTAATCAAAAGGTTCCTTGGTCTTCCCATTGTTAATTTCTACCTTGATGGCATTGTGGTCAGAGAAGATACTTTGCATTATCTCAGCGTTTTGGATCTTGTTGAGAATTGCTCTGTGGTCTAAGATGTGGTCTGTTCTATGTATGTCTTTGAGGTCAAGTTGGCTGATTGGGTCCTTTAGGTCTTCTGTTGAGTTTCTTTCTAGATGTTCTGTCCTTTACCAAGAGTGGTGTGTTGAAGTCTCCTACTATTATTGTGGAACTGTCCATTTCTCTTTTCAGTGCTGTTACAGTTTGTTTTATGTATTTTGGAGCCCTGTCACTGGGTATGTAGATGTTTATTATGGTTACATCTTTGTTTCTAAGATGTGTCTCTTGTAGACAGCATACTGATGAATCCTGGATTTTTATCCATTCTTTCACTCTCCATCTCTTTATGAGTGCATTTAGGCCATTTACCTTCAGTGTAATTATTGATAGGTGTGAGTTTATTGCTATCATTTTGTAGTGCTTTTTTTTATGGTGCTGACGTTTTCTTTGTTCCTCTTACTCTCCTGTGCTGAGTTCCTTTTGTTTGTGGATTTTTTTTTCATTTCTCTTGTTTTTGTAGGTTTTGTTTTTACTGAGACTCTATGTTTTTCTTCTTTATTTTGAAGAGTAGGTTTGTTAACAGTCTTTGTGGTTACCTGGAAATTTACCCTTATCTTCCTAGGTTTGAAGCAGTCTGTTGTTACTTGGTATTGCCTTGCCTCCCTCTCCATTAGAAGGTTCTATACCTACACCGTTTATTCCCTCTTTTATTGTTCTGATGTTGTTGTCATTTACAGATTAACCTCTCTGGTTCCCTGTTGTAATTTTTTTGGTTTTGGATAGTCCTCGAGAGTTCATTTCCTAGGTTGGTATCTGGCTGCTACAATCCTGCATCCTAGATTCAGCCTGTGGTCTGATGTTGTTTGCGCTCAGACCAAAGGACTCCCTTTAATAATTCTTGAAAGTTTCGTTTGGTTTTTACATAGTCCCTTAATTTCTGTTTATCTGGAAATGTCCTACTTTCACCATCATAGCTGAACGAGAGTTTTGCAGGGTATGTTATTCTTGGCTGGCAGTTTTTTTGTTTCAAGGTTTTATATATGTCATCCCATTGCCTTCTTGCCTGCAAATAATCCAAGCTTAGTCTTATTGTTTCTTCTCTGTGTGTGACTTTTTGTTTTTCTCAAGCTACTCTCAGGATTCTTTGTCTTTGGTTTTAGCGAGTATGATTATGATATGCCTTGGTGATTTTCTTTTGAGTCTATCCTATATGGGGTTCGTTGAGCTTCTTGTATGGTCAACTTTTCATCTTTCATGATATTGGGGAAGTTTTCTGTCAGCAGTTCTTCAGTGATCCTCTCTGTGTTTTCTGTTTTCTCCCCCTGTTCTGGAACTCCAATCACTCAAAAATTTTTGCTTTTGATTGTATCCCACATAATTCTCAGTTTCTTCATTTTTCTTCGTTCTTTTTTCTGATTTTTCCTCAAACGGAGTTGTATCCAAGTGTTTGTCTTCAATTTTGCTGATCCTGTCTTCCATCATTTCAAACCTGCTTCTCAGCCCTTCTATGACACTGTCCATTTCCGAAATCTTGTTGTTTATCTTTTGGATTTCTAATTGTTTTCGTATGATTTCTAGTTGTGAATTTATTTTAGCATTTTGTTCCTGTATTATTTTCCTGAATTCTTCCATTATTTTGTCTGTATTTTCCATGAGTTTGTCTGTTTTTTTCCTCATTTTTGTCTGCTTTTTGCATCCACTCTTGGATAGCTCTGAATATTAGAGATTTGAATTCCCTGTTAGGTAGTTCTAGTGCATTTTCTTCTACTGGAAAGTCATCTAGTGTTTTATTTTGGGTGCCTACTGGAACCATCTTGTCCTGTTTTTGTATATGTTTTGATATTGTCTGCTGTCTCCGGGACATTCAGTGGTTATTTTCCTTGTGTGTTGATTGTAGATTTGTTTGTTTCATCTTGCTTTTTTGTATTATTTGGTTATGTCTGAGCAGGTGGGCTGTGCGTTCTTTGTTTGCTCGTCTGTGGGCATGATACTTTTCACTTCCTTCTCCAATGGGCAGGGTCAGTTGCTCAGGTATGGTACAGCAGGGCAGGTTCAGCTTAAGGGGAGTTTCTGGGATGAGTTGTTTGTGGCACATACTAGGGCCGACAGGGAGGGCTGGGAATCAGTGCAGGGCACGTTCTTGGTCGGCCATGCCTGTGCTTCTTGGGGGTGTGATGTTCAGCACACAGTTCAGCTAGGCAGGAAGGAGGGGGGAGATTGTGATGTGTGGAGCTAAGATGGGTATGGGATGAAAGAGAGAGAGGAGAGAAGAACAGGAGCCAATAACATACAAACAAACAAAAAATAGTAACTAAGGGAGATTGCCATTGGAATGGAGAGATGATAGACTGAGAAATGGAGAAAAAAGGAAAGAAAAAAGAAAAAGGGTAAAAAAATGAATAAATAAAAATTAGAAAAAAAAAAAGAAAAGCCCCCAGGGATCCCACCAGTGCAGCTGTGAGGCCTGGGGAAGTTGCTCCCAGGCCATGAAGTACAGCCTGGCTGGAAGAGGCAGAGGTGTCACACAGCACCAGGTATTCAGGAGACAGGAAGAGAAGGTAAGTATAGAGAGACAAGAAATTGAAAAATGAAGAAAGACAAAAAGGGAAAAAGAGAGAAAAGAAACAAGAAAAAGGAAATGCCCCCAGAGATCCCACTGTGTGGCTGTGCAAACTGAGGGAGTAGCTCCCAAGCCAGGCAGAACTGCCCAGCTAGCATTGGCTCCCAAGCTGAGAAAAGAAAAAGAAAACAAATCAAAACGAACAAACAAACAAACAAAAAGCGCCGGGGATCACACCAGTGTGTCAGCATGGGCCTGGAAGAAGTTCCACAGTCGAGCGGTGTTTCACAGCCTTTCAGGAAGAAGCAAAGATGGCAGATGGAGCCAGGTATTTGAGAGAAAGGAGGGAGTGGTGGAGAGAGGTATGGAAGAAACCAAAAGAAGCAGAAAAAAGCAACACTAGCAACCAACAAAAGGCACTCAGGGAGCCAGCCAGTGTGGGTAGGTGGAATCCAAGTGGCACAGGGGTGGATCCAGTGCTTCTCAGCCAAGAGACTGTGGCTGCAGGAAGCAGAAGAGGCTGAGTGGGTGTGAAGAAGGGTGGGGGGTGGGAAGGCATATATTGCTGGTTACTGGTTGTTCTGTCTCCTGCTGGGAGCTCCGTATAGCTGCTTTCTCGTACTCCCTGTTCGCTGATCTCCGACTGGAGTCCAAGATGGCGGATCTGTGCTGCATTAGCTGATAGAGATAGGCATGTATCTCTTCTCATTCTCTGTTCTCTGTCAGTTTTTTATTCCATTTGGTGCTTGGCTGAGTTCTTTATCTCTTCATTTGATGCTTAGAGTTTCCGGATTGACGTTTGTCTCTGTTTGACTTAGTTTTTCAGATCTTTGCCTTGGAGGGACGGGGTGTTGCTTCTGTCTATAGCGCCATGTTGCCCAGAACGCTCTCTGTCTTTGCTTTTTAACACTTTAAAGAGGTCTTTTGTGGCAGATTCTCCCAATGCAATGTGTCTTTTTATTTACTTACTGGATCACTAGGCAGCTGTTATAGAGTGAATTGTGTGTTGTAAATCCTATTCCCTATATTTGTAGATATAATCCCACTTGGCAATAGAGTTTTTTTTATGTTAATGAGGCTGTATCAGTGTAGGGTGTATCTTAAACTATCACTTATGGGATATAAAAAAGATCCCATTAGGCACAGAAGTAAGAAAACACCAGTGGAGAAAGATTGACGCCATGCGGAGAGTATCAAGGAACCAAGGAAAAGAACCTGAGAAAGACATGGATTTTCCTCCAGAGTGGACAGAGAGAGACTTCTAGAGCCGGTATCCTGAATTCAGACTTCAAGACTCCTAAATTGTGAAAAAATAAATTTCCGTTCATTAAAGGCACCCACTTGTGGTATTTCTGTTACAGCAGCACTAGGTAACTAAGACAGTGGATCATCCCATGGCTTATAGCTCTCCTCATACAGATGCCTTTGCTTTTTATTCATTCTTCATTTTCTTTTCTGTCACTTCCACCCATATGTCCTTGTTCGACGGTGGAGAAAATCTTGTCTCCCTTCTGTCTGTTCTTTAGACATCTGAGAGGTAGCATTGTGTTTCTTTTCTGTCTTATCCAAACTATACAGCAGCTCTTTGCTCAGAGATCTCATGTGTGACACGGTTTCTAGAACATTCTCTGGTTTGCCGATTTTCTTCTTAAAATGTGACACTTGGAATTGAGTGAAGTAGCACAGCTGTGTCCTGAGAGACACAGAAAACAGTAGACCATTGTTGCCTTTAAACCTGAGATGCTACAATACCTCAGGGTACAATCGTTCAGGTTCATCCAGTGGAACTTTCTGAAACATCACGTACCCATTCACAGTCTTACAGCTGCAGGCACAGACCTGGAGGGCAGAGACCCCCTACCTGTGCACTGACCAGGCTGTGGGCTAAGTGCTGACGTACCTGTGCGGGCTGCAGCATTAAGCTGCACAAAGGTGGGCCACCTGCTGCTCTGGGGGAGCCAGGAAGAAGGAGAGGGAGATCGCCAGGGGTCTGGAGGGGAGGGCAGGCCAGGCAGAGGGACTAACTCATACAGAGGGGCGTTGCAGGGGAAAATGGCATCTCTAAGAGTTCAGAACAGCAAGCGTCAAGCACAGAGCAAACGGAGGAGCAGCAGGTCTGCTGTCTAATCGTGTGTTCTGTGGCTGGTTCATCCAGCTCTGAGAAGTCATTCAGTCCCAGAGACTGTAATGGCAATGTTCTCTCAAGCATTTCAAAAGAGGAAGCTATCCCTGCCTAATGTCTCAACACTCTTAGGGACTGTACAGTTTGTAAAAGAGAATATGTTTATGGATGTTGAAGTATACGTTTAAAAAAATCAAAATCCCAAGGGAACAGGACTAACAAAGCTGGTGAGTTGCCTTCCTGACACCAGCACTTAAAAACCAGTTGCTGTCAAGTCAACTCTGACTCATGGTGACCCCATGCATGTCAGAGTAGAGCTGTGCTCGATAGGGTTTTCAATGGTTGACTTTTCAGAAGTAGATTGTTAGGCCTTTCTTCCTAGTCTTTCTTAGTCTGGAAGCTCTGCTGAAACTGTACAGCATCATAGCAACACACAGTTGCAAGCCTGCACGGACCGACAGGTGGTGGCTGTGCATGAGGTGCATTAGCTGGAAATCGAACCCAGGTCTCCTGCATGAAAGGCGAGAGTGCTACTATTGAACCACCAATGCCTCCCAACCAGCTGCTATCAAGTCGACTGACTCATGGCAACCTATGTGTGTCAGAGTAGAAGCTGTGCTCCGTAGGGTTTGCAGTGGCTGGTTTTTTTGGAAGTAGATTGCCAGGACTTTCTTCCAGGGCACCTCTGGGTGGACTCGAGCCTCTAACCTTTCGATTAGCAGCTGAGAGCAATGACTGTTTGCGCCATCCAGAGAACTTGATAAAATACAACCAGTGGATTAGTCCTTAAAGAGCTGCATTCATGAGAAAGAACAGGAACTCTCTCAGTGCTAGAAATGAAGAGGGCCTGGAATCCATAGCTAAGCACTGGCAGGTTGGCGGGGGTGGGGTGGGCCGGGTGTAAGGGTGAGAGGGCATTGCTAGACAGATGCTTGGGTTTCACCCCCCATTGGGGACAGTAAGGGAGCCATGTGCTGGTGCACTGGAAAGGCAGGACCATCCCTGCAAACCTAGGAAAGTGAAGCCAGGAGAAATGTCTGCTGGCCCAAGACATGGGGGAAGCTCATCTCTGCTCAGGGCTCAGCATAGAGGGAAAGATTCCTATGGTAAGCCTAAACCCTGCATAGGGACCACACCTGGCTGTGGGTTCCAGATAGTCAGTGCCAGCCAAAGAAGGGTTGGGAGGCAGTAGCTGAGTTGGTGGTGGCTGGTGAGGGTGGAGGCCATGGAGATGAAGAGAAGTCTACGGAGGTGAGTTTTGGAGGGAGACTCAACAGGACAGGCTGAGGGATTCCTTCCTCCCTTCATCTCTTCCTGGCACCTTCACTTTCTCTTCCTTCCCTCCCTTCCTCCCTCCCTGCCTCATCTGAGTGTGTAATCAAGGAAACTTCCAGATATCTAGCAGCTAACCCCATCCACTGATGTTGGTAAGACATGGAGGAGGAGCAGGTCTGGGGAGTCAGGGGAATCAAGAGTTTAATCTGGGGCCTATGAAGTCTGAGGCTTTGTGAGGCATCCAGGCGTTGACATCAGATAGATGATTGGACATCTGATTCAGGAACTCAGAGGTCTAGGTGAGCTGATCCTGGGGTTCTGAGAAGATGCTGGAGCTGAGCTCTGGGCACGAACACCCCCAGAGTAGTCTGGGGCCTCCCTCATGTGTCGCCAGGGAGGATGAGGGCAGGGGCCTGGGACTGGCAGCAGGGAGGTCTTTGGGAACCCTGACCCGCCCAGCAGGCAAGGATCCATGGGGTAGAAGCAAAAGGGGAAGTGAGACCTGGAGGTTGCAGGAGAAGGCGGAAATGAGGCTGCTGGAGCTGGGTGGGGCGAGACAGATTTATTTTTCTTTCCCTCCCTCCCTTCCTTCCATCCATCCTTCCTTCCATTTATCCTTTTCTTCCTTCTTTTCTCCTTTTTTCTTTCCTCCTTCTGTCCTTTCTTTTTTCTTAAGACTAGAGCTATGAGAGCACTGATGCCGATGGATAAATTCACACCATCTATTTGTGCCCCTCAGCGTTTTTTCAGATTTGGTTAGTGAATGGCTGAATAAGTTCTGCTCCGTGAGATATTTAGGGGGTAAGACCATAACCACCTGGTGATGAGTTGCCGTGAAGGGCAAGGAGTAGTTATTAGGCTTCTGGTTACCTAGGAGTTAGTGAGGGCCCTTTCCTTACCATTTGTAAAATCTTTTAGCCTCTGGGAGAGGTGAGATTGGGGCAAATCTACCAGAAAGATGTTCCTAGGGACTTTATGCCATCGGGGACCCTGGGTGCCCCGTGGGCTTGTCTCTAATTCTAAAGGTGGGTTGGAGGAATTTCTGCCAGTGCATCCAGCAAGAAGCCACCACGTGTTCCCTGGCGCCACGCACTGTTCTAAGCACAGGTTATGTAGCACTAAGCAGCCAGACAAGTCCTCTGCCCACCAGAGGGTACAGTCTGGTTCCACGCACATATTCAAATGAGGTGTGTCTCAAAAAGGGAATGAGTGGCTTTTGAATTTTAGGTCTGCAATGGGTGTGTTGATTCACAAGGCTGCTTGGAAGAATCATTACATTAACATGTACCCAAACCAACCAAACCTATCGCCGTTGAGTTGATTCTGACTCATAGCGACCCTATAGGACAGAGTAGAACTGCCCCATAGAGTTTCCAAGGAGTGCCTGGTGGATTCGAACTGCCATCCTTTTGGTTAGCAGCTGTAGCATTTAACCACTACACTACCTGGGTTTTAGGAATCCCTAAACCCAAAGCAACGGCAATTGTAAAAACTTGGCCTTGAGAACATTATGTCTCCTTTATGTTCTCTGCTGCTGTCTGCTTCACATGCCTACCAGTGCAAAGCCAACTACTTCATCACGGGCCCATTAAGCAGCTTGTGCCCTTACATTTGGTCTTCCTTGTTCATTGTCCAGCTTCCTCATACGCGTGAGGCGATTGAAAAGACCATGGCTTGGGTCAGGTGCACCTTAGTCCTCATCAGAGTGACATCTTTGCTTTTTAGAACTTCACAGAGGCCTTTTGCAGCAGACTTGCCAAATGCAATGTGTTGTTTGATGTCTTAACTGCTGCTTCCATGGGCATTGATCATTGATGCAAGTAGAATGAAATCCTTGACAACTTCAGGTTCTTCACCGTTCATCTTGATGTTTATCGGTCCAGTTTTGAGGATAGGATTTTCATTTTCTTTACATTCAGGTGTAATCCACACTGAAGGCTGTAGTCTTTGAGCTTCGTCAATAAATTTTTCAAGTCCTCTTCCCTTTCTGTGAGCAAGGTTGTGTCATCTACATATCGCAGGTTGTTAATGAGTCTTCTTCCAATCCTGATGCCGTGTACTTTTTTTATATAGTCCAGCTTCTCTGCCCTTACATTCTACCCCTCCCTTTCTCCCCCATCCCCCAACAGGAAACTGCATCAGCTGGAGTACCTCTCCCTTAGAGCAATTCTACTGACATGGGAACCCGGGATGTGGGTCAAGATGAATGGCTGGGGCGTGAATTAGGAGCATGGCAGGATGGGGGTTTCCTGACTTGTCGCTGGCAAAGCCAAGTTAATGTCTTGCTGTTTGTCCCCAGGCACTTTTAAGGTGCTGTTCCTCTTCTTCACCTCCCTGTGTGCCTGGTATTCCGGGTACCTGCTTGCAGAGCTGATCCCAGAGGTGCCGCTGTCAAATGCTGTCTACAGCGTTCAGAGCATCGGTGCGAAGCCCGTCATCAAAGGTATGTCCCATGTGCTTGTCCACAGGACAGCTTTGCAGTGTCCCTGCAGCAGTAGGAGCAGGGGTCTCTGGCATCAGCTCTACCATGATGGGCTATTTGATTTTGATGCTAATGACAATGAGGAGGAAGGAGAGGAGGAGGATGTAAGTGCTGTACAGATGCTCACTCAGTTAGTCCCCATACCATCGTCAAGTGAGTACCACTAACCACCCCATGTTAGGGACGAAGATGCAGCCTCGGGTTGCTCAGCCATGCCTGGTCCTCCAGGTCTCAGCTGCCTCACCTGTGAAATAATCCAGAGGGACCCAGATGCTAAAGTCTAAAAATATTTTAAAGTATCTAAAGTTTCTAGACTCAAACTGACATGTCTGTCTGTTGTACTGTGGGGGCTTGCATGTTGCTGTGACACTGGAAGCTATGCCAGCAGTATTCAAATACCAGCAGGGTCACCCGTGGTGGACAGGTTTCAGCTGAGCTTCCAGACTAAGACAGACTAGGAAGAAAGACCTGGTGGTCTACTTCTGAAAAGAATTAGCCAGTGAAAAACTTATGAGTAGCAGCAGAACATTGTCTGATATAGTGCCGGAAGATGAGCCCCTCAAGTTAGAAGGCACTCAAAATACAACTAGGGAAGAGCTGCCTCCTCAAAGTAGAGTCAACCTTAATGATGTGCATGGAATCAAGCTTTCAGGACCTTCATTTGCTGAGATGGCATGACTCAAATTGAGAAGAAACAGCTGCAGACATCCATTAATAATTGGAACGTGGAATGTATGAAGTATGAATCTAGGAAAATTGGAAATCATCAAAAATGAAATGGAACACGTAAACATCGGTATCCTAGGCATTAGGGAACTGAAATGGATGGGCATGGGCCATTTTGAATCGGACAATCATATGGTCTACTGTGCCAGGAATGACAACTTGAAGAGGAATGGGATTCAATTCATTGTCAAAAAGAACATTTCAAGATCTGTCCTGAAGTACAACACTGTCAGTGATAGGATAATATCCATATGCCTACAAGGAAGAACAGTTAATATGACTAGTATTCAAAGTTATGCACCAACCACTAAGGCCAAAGATGAAGAAATTAAAGATTTTTACCAGCTTCTGCATCTGAAATTGATCAAACATGCAGTCAGTTTGTATTGATAATTACTGGTGTTTGGAATGCAAAACTTGGAAGCAAAGAAGGAACAGTGGTTGGAAAATATGGCCTTGGTGATAAAAACTATGCTGAAGATCGCATGATAGAATTTTGCAAGACCAATGACCTCTTCATTGCAAATACCTGTTTTCAGCGACATAAACGGTGACTATACACATGGACCTGGCCAGATGGAATACACAGGAATCAAATTGACTATATCTGTGGAAAGAGATGATGGAAAAGCTCAATATCATCAGTCAGAACAAGGCCAGGGGCAAACTGTGGAACGGATCATCAATTGCTCGTATGTAAGTTCAAGTTGAAACTGAACAAAATTAGAACAAGTCCAGGAGAGCCAAAGTATGACCTTGAGTATATCCTACCTGAATTTAGAGACCATCTCAAGAATAGATTCGACAGGTTGAACACTAATGACTGAAGACCAGAAGAGTTGTGGAATGACATCAAGGACATCATACATGAAGAAAGCAAGAGGTCATTAAAAAGACAGGAAAGAAAGAAAAGACCAAAATGGATGTCAGAAGAGACCCTGAAACTTGCTCTTGAGTGTCAAGCAGTTAAAGCAAAAGGAAGAAATGGTGAGGTAATAAAGCTGAACAGAAGATTTCAAAGGGAAGCTCGAGAAGATAAAGTATTATAATGACTTGTGCAAAGACCTGGAGTTAGAAAACCAAATGGGAAGAACACACTTGGCATTTCTCAAGCTGAAAGAACTGAAGAAAAGATTCAAGCCTCGAGTTGCAATATTGAAGGATTCTACAGGGAAAATATTAAACGATGCAGGAAGCATCAAAAGAAGATGGAAGGAACACACAGAGTAATTTTTCCAAAAAGAACTGGTCGACGTTCCACCATTTCAGGAGGTAGCATACGATCAGGAACTGATGGTACTGAAGGAAGAGATCCAAGCTGTCCTGAAGGCATTGGCAAAAAGCAAGGCTCCAGGAATTGACCGAATATCAATTGAGATGTTTCAACAAACGGATGCAGCGCTGGAAGTGCTCACTCATCTATGCCAAGAAATTTGGAAGACAGATTCCTGGCCAACCCACTGGAAGAGATCCATATTTATGCCTATTCCCAAGAAAGGTGATCCAACTGAATATGGAAATTATCGAACAATATCATTAATATCAAACATAAGTACAATTTTGCAGAAGACCATTCAAAAGCGGCTGTAGCAGTATGTCGACAGGGAACTGCCAGGAATTCAAGCTGGATTCAGAAGAGGGCATGGAATCAGGGATATCATTGCTGATGTCAGATGGATCCTGGCTGAAAGCAGAGAATACCAGCAAGATGTTTACCTGTGTTTTATTGAGTATGCAAAGGCATTTGACTGTGTGGATCATAACAAATTATGGATAACATTGCAAAGAATGGGAATTCCAGAACACTTAATTGTGCTCATGAGGAAATTGTACATAGATCAAGAGGCAGTCATTCGAACTGAATGAGGGGATACTGCGTGGTTTAAACTCAGGAAAGGTGTGTGTCAGGGTTGCATCCCTTCACCATACTTATTTAGTCTGTATGCTGAGCAAATAATCCGAGAAACTGGATTATATGAAGAAGAATGGGGAATCAGGATTGGAGGAAGACTCATTAACAGCCTGTATTATGCAGATGACACAACCTTGCTTGCTGAAAGCGAAGAGGACTTGAAGCACTTACTGATGAAGATCAAAGACCACAGCCTTCAGTATGGATTACACCTCAACATAACAAAAACAAAAATCCTCACAACTGGACCAATAAGCAACATCATGATAAACGGAGAAAAGATTGAAATTGTCAAGGATTTCATTTTACTTGACTCCACAGTCAACACCCATGGAAGCAGCAGTCATGAAATCAAAAGACGCATTGCACTGAGCAAATCTGCTGCAAAAGACCTGTTTAAAGTGTTCAAAAACAAAGATGTCACCTTGAAGACTAAGGTGCGCCTGACCCAAGCCATGATATTTTCAGTCACCTCATGTGCATATAAAAGCTGGACAATGAATAAGAAGGACTGAAGAATTGATGCCTTTGAATTGTGGCGCTGGTGAAGAAAACTGAATATACCATGGACTGCCAGAAGAATGAACAAATCTGTCTTGGAGGAAGTACGGCCAGAATGCTCCTTAGAAGCAAGGATGGCGAAACTTTGTCTCACATACTTTGGACATGTTATCAGGAGGGATCAGTTCCTGGAGAAGGCCATCATGCTTGGCAAATTAGAGGGTCAGCAAAAAAGAGGAAGACACTCAATCAGATGGATTGACACAGTGGCTGCAACAAATGGGCTCAAGCATAACAACAATTGTGAGGATGGCGCAGTGTTTCGTTCTGTTGTAAATAGTGTAAATAGTGAGTTGGAGCTGACTCAACGGCACCTAACAACCACAGGAAAGTTTCTAAAGCCATATTTACTAGGTACTGTCTTTGGAAGCAGGGTCCCTTGGTGATACAAATGGTTTAGACACTCAGCTGCTTACCAAAAGGTTGGAGGTTGAGTTCACCCCGAGGTGCCTTGGAAGAAAAGTCTGGTGATCTGCTTCCAAAAAATCAGCCACCAGAAACCCTATGGAGTGCAGATCTACTCTGATATATGTGGGGCTGCCATGGGTTGGAATCAACTTGACAGCAACTGGTTAACTGATTTTGGAAGCAAAAGCGAACAATTTAGTAAGGTTAAAAGAGACATCAGATGCTAAGAAGACATTTTATACTGGGAGACAGAACTGCTTAGGTGAAATGTATTCCTAAAACATGAGCTTTGAAAAAGGTACACCCTCTGTATGGTGACTGTTGTTGGGTTGCTAGCTGCCGCTGAGTCCACTCCAACTCATGGCGACGTTATGCGTAACAGAATGAAACATTGCTCAGTCCTGCACCATCTTCGCGATCATTGGCGGGTTTGATCCACTCTGATAATATTCTGTTCTGATCCATAGGGTTTTCACTGGCTAATTTTTAGAAGTAGATTACTAGGCCTTTCTTCCTTGTATGTCTTAGTCTGGAAGCTCCGCTGAAAGCTGTCCACCACAGTGACCCTGCTGGCATTTGAAGTACCAGTGGCATAGCTTCCAGCATCACAGCAATACCCAAGCCACCACAGTATAACAGGCTGACAGACAGTGGTGAGTATGGCCAGGGCCAGATTACCCAATAAGCAAGGCACACACGGGCTTACTTGGGCATATTTACTAGTCTGTAGTGAAGTGAACAGTTTCACGTTTTCATCCCATCATGCATGATATCACTACAGGGTGCTGAGAGAAATAAGCCACAGAAAGTTATTTCCTGTGTATAATTATGAGAAACCTCAGAAACAGCTCAATGCTGCTGCTAAACATAGACTGAAACACGGAACCTGGGCTTGCTCTGATGAATTTTCAGTCACTGAAAATGACTTGCTGAGTTCCTTCCCCATAGACAAGGTCCCTGTGTTCCTGGAGCTTGTTTGGTTGGGAGGTGACTTAGGTGTTGATCAGTGAGAATATGGCCAGGTGACTGTGGACAAGAGTATTTACCGATGCTGCAGGGAGGTGCTGTATGCCAGGTGTTGAAGAGCGGATGTGATAGGATGGATAAGACAAGTCAAAAGGAGCAACGCAAGAGAACAACAGAGGAAACGCAGCCCTAGGAGGAGGTTGCAGGGATTTGAGTGACATATGTGTTAATCAAGACTTTTTCAAAGAACGTCATAGGGCAATGAAGGGTAACCCATTAATGTCTTTGCCTTTAGATGTTGGGTGTTTGTACTTAATACAGCCTTAGCAACATATTGGGGCTGGACTTGGTCCACAAATAAGAGTAGTCACTTGGGTGGGGGACTGGCCAGGATGGACAGATCCACCACATGATGTCAGACCTACCACGGAGGAGTGGGGGTAGGCGCTGGAGATTGAGTTGGACCTTAAATCAATCATGCCTGCCTAATGAAACTCTAATAAAAACTCTGGACACGGAACCTCAATGAGCTTCCTGGTTGGTGATGGAAAATCGTGTGGGAACATAATGTATCCCTTGGGACATGGAAGCTTTGTATTGGGAACCTGCCCAGACTTTGCCCTATGCATCTCTTCATTTGTATCCTTTTTGCTGTAATAAAGCTGTAATCTTAAGAGAAAAGGGAAGAAGGAAGGAAGGGAGGGAGAAAGGAAGAAGGAAGGAAGGAGGGAGGGAGGGGAGGAAGGGAGGGAGAGCGGGTGGGCAGGCAGGTGGGCAGCTGGGCCCAACTGTTCGGGAGCTACCCCAGCCAGGCCAGGACTAGGTCGAAGCGAGTAGGCAGGCTGTGCCAGTGCAGGATCAGATCCTGTCTTCATTTAAAATTTTGCTATTTTGTTCATCATGAAGTTTCTTGAATTTTTTTTTTTTTAGTATTGTATTAAACTGTCATTTATCTTGATTCCTGAGCTGTTTGGTGCCAGACACAAGCACCTTATTCACCTCACCCTCCTCCCAGCCCTGCTCCAGACCCTCTCTCACTCACACCACCCCTACGTGTACATGCAAAGAAGGAGCCAGACGCACCTGGATGCAAAAACGTCCTTACATGGAGAAGGTGCTATGTTCATGCAGAGGAAGGGAGGGAGAGGTGGGAGGAGGAAGGATTGTGCCCCAGTGAGGCCATTTAGAAATGTCATACCTGGCCTGCTTAGATGTGTGTGACTGCATAGAGACAAAGAAGGTCAAACCTGTTCCAGGGTTGCTGCGTAAACGCACACCATGGGATGGGATGGGTGGGGGACTAAGGTGATCCTGCTGGATCCAAGTCACCTGCTCAGCATTGACATCATGGAGCTGTCTTTAAGGAGAGTTAATCTATTAATCCAGGTGAAATTGTTGGAGGGGATCACAATGAGGTTGTGGCAGAAACAAGATGCGCTTAGCAGAATAAGAGAAAACTGAAGGGTGATGTTACATGGTTATCAAACATTTGAATGGCTGTCACAGAAGAAACAAATGAGACGTGTTTTCGTGTTCTCTGAAGAGAGAGCTAAGTCCGCTAGTTTCAGCAGCTAGCTAGCGGACAGATTGGGGTCTGGAACTGCTAGTAACTAAGAATCCCTAGAGAGTTGATGAATTTGAATTATGCCGTCAGTGAGAATATTGACTCAACCATGGCCTGCAGAAGAACAAACAGATCAGTCTTGGCGGAAGTACAGACAGAATGCTCCTCTGAAGTGAGGCTATAGTGAGAATCCATTTTGCTTACTTTGGACACGTCATAAGGAAAGATCGATCACTAGGACAGAACATCACAGTTGGCAAAGTACAGGGCCAGTGAGAATGAGGGAAACCCTCAATGAAAAGGCTTTATGTAATAGTCACAACAATGGACTCAGACATACCGATAATCATGAAGCTGGTGCAGGACTGGGCAGTGCCTCGTTCTGTTACACATAACATCACCATGAATTAGAATGGACTGGACGGCCACTAACAAAACAACAGGAGTCCCTGGGTGGTGCAAACAGTTAGCAAGCTCAGCTGCAAACCCAAAGGTTGGAGGTTCTAGTCTACCCAGAGGCAGCTCAGAAGAAAGGCCTGGCAATCTACTTCTGAAAAATCGGCCATTGAAAACCCTGTGGCACACAGTTCTACTCTGACACACATAGGGTCACCATGAGTCAGGGTCAGCTCGATGGTAATTGGTTTAATCCTGGGTCAAATGCTTTTCTAGCTGTGTGTGTTTTTTTGGGGGGGGGGGGCAGGTTGCGGGGGCAAGTGAGTCTGAGCTGGTTTCTCTGTTAAATGGGGACAACACCACCTGCTTGATTGCGGGAACGAGTGAGGGATGACGGATGGCACAGGTGTTTCCAATCTGGTCGTATTCAGTCCCAGAATGAGGATGAACAGTTTTACCCAACCCCTGTTGTTGTGGAGTGCCGTCAAGTTGATTTGAACTCATAGTGACCCCATGCGACAGAGTAGAGCTGCCCCATAGAGTTTTCTTTTCTAGCCTGTAATCTTTATGGGGGCAGTTCACCAGGTCTTTTCTTCCGCGGAGCCACTGGGTGGGTTTGAACCACCAACGTTTTGGTTAGTAGCCGAGCTCTTAGCCATTGGCCACCAGGGCTCCAACCCTTAAGACTGCTTAAATGTGCTTACTGGTTTTTTCATCTACAGTTACCTCCTTATGTATTGGTTATCTTTTCTCCACCCTTGTAGGAGCCCCAGATTCTAAAAGCACTTTGTTTCCCCATTTTCAGGATGTTTTATGTCCTAATGATTGGTTTTACTCCTTCCCTCTCAATTTATCTTTGACACTTTCCAGGAACCTGTATTAGCGTAGGAGCCCTGGTGGTGCAGTGGTTAAGGCCTAGGGCTGCTAACCAAAAGGTTGGCTGTTCGAATCCACCAGCCACTCTTTGGAAACCCTATGGGGCAGTTCTGCTCTGTCCTGTAGGGTCGCTATGAGTCAGAATCGACTCGACGACAAAACGGGTTTGGCTTTGGTTTGTATTAGCGTAGGAACTCTGGTAGCACAGTGATTAAGAGCTACAGCTGCTAACCAAAAGGTCAGTCGTTCGAATGCACGCGGCACTCCTTGAAAACCCCATGGGGCAGTTCTGCCCTGTCCTGTAGGGTTGCACTGAGTCGAGATCCACTTGACGGCGGTGGGTTTGGTTTTTGGTTTGTGCTCACCTGCGAAGGAAGAGAAGTTCTGCTCATCCCTCCCTCAGAGCTGCAGTGTCTGGCTCTTCTCCTCCTCCAGGCTCTGTTTCTTGGGCGTCCCCTCCACCCGACTTCTCGACTTCTCTCTCTTCCCCTTCTCACTCCACTTTAAGCCTCAGATATCAATGATCACTCTGTTTTTCTTGTTGATCTACAGGGAGTTTCTTATACATATACCAGTACCAGTTGCCGTGGACTTGATCCCAGCTCTTGGTGACCTCGTGTGTGTCAGACTAGAACTGTGCTCCATAGGGTTTTCTGTGGCTGATTTTTTGAACGTAGATCACCAGGCCTTTCTTCCAAGGTGCCTCTGAGTGGACTGAACCTCCAGCCTTTCAGTGAGCAACTGAGGGAATTAACCTTTTGACCAGCCACGTGCATCTTAGCTATCAAATGCGTATTTCCTGTTTAGAGCTTGTCGTCATCTGCAATTTTTTTTCTTTTTTTCCTTCTTTACTTTGTGACTCTTCTATTTGCATGTAAGCTGTTGTATTCACTGTGGTACCTGTAGAATCTAGGATTCTACAAATACTTGTTGAATGAGTAAAGGAATGTATCTGGTTTTGAAGGCCACATGTACTCCCCTCCCCCTCCCCCAAAGCTAAGAACACAGGCTGGGAAGGTAAGTTTTAGGTGCAAGAAAGTAAGTAGAGAGAAGCTTGTTGAATTTGTCTTCCGTACAGTTCGGATGTAAAGTCGTTCAAATGCTTTTCTTAGAAAGCATGTAAGGTAGAACTAAATCAAATGAATCAACTGCATTGGTCACTGCCAAGGCTGTTGGTCAAGACAGAATAAACTGACAACCGTAAAGCATCTGTTGTTGAGAGCTTACTGAAGGGTAAGTCAGGAAGATGAACTTTGGGTTCTGATTCTACCACTAACTCGCTGTGTCTTCGAGTTCTTCCTCATCTATAAAGGAACGAACATTGTAGATAATTTAAGGTTCTTTCCAATTCCAAAATAAAGTCTACCTTCTGGAGCCCTGGCAGTGCAGTGGTTAAGAGCTTGGCTGCTAACCAAGAGGTCAGCGGTTCGAATCCACCAGCAGCTCCTTGGAGATCTTATGGTGCAGTGCTACTCTGTCCTGTAGGGTCGGTATGAGTTGGAATCAACTCAGTGGCAACAGGTTTGGTTTGGTTTGGTATCCTAGGATTCCGTGTTGTTATGGATCACACTGTGACCCCCTAGTATATGTTTGGAATCCCAACCCTGTACTTGTGGTTGTAATCCTGTTTGGAAATAGGGTTTTCTTTGTTATGTTAAATAGATCATACCTGAGTAGAGCAGATTCTAAACTTAATCATTTCTGAGTTATAAAAAGAGTAGATTAGACACACACACACAGACATGCACGCATGCAGGGAAGACAGATGCCCTGGGAGGATGGCCTACAAGTCAAGGAACTAAAGAATGCCCAGGACTACCCACAAGGAAGGAAACAACATGGCTGAGACCCTGATTTGGACTTCTAGCCTCCACAACTGTGAGAAAATAAACTTGTGTTCTTCAAAGCCACCCACTTGTGGCATTTCTATTACAGCGGCACTAGGAGGCTAAGACACACGTCCTCTGAACTATAACTATTTGCAGTAAACCCTAGTGTTAGGCTCTTAAACAAAACCCATGGCCAGGGTTTTGCAGGGTGACAGTGTATCAGCTGTTTCAAATCACCTCATTCCATTATGAGGTTAAAGGCCAGTCCCGAAAAATAAAGGAGCAGGAGGCATCCTAAGGAGATGTCAGTGTGGGGGACTGTCACGGACTGAATTGGCCCAGTTCAGTGGCCCGATCATAAGGGTATATGAGGAACAGTGCTACTCTCCCTTGGGGGATGGGGACAAAGGCCAGTTAAAGGTGACACAGAGCTGCACCCACATACTCTGTAATACTCACTGCCTTCTGTGGACGGCCCCTGCCTGCCTGATGCTCTACCAAGTATTCTTTTTACCTTGGCACCACGTGGCCAGCTGAATCACTGCTTCTACTACTGGACAGATGAGCGCCAACAACCTGTGGCCACAGCTACGTTTACAGCCCGCCCTCAGAGGCCGCTAATAAATAATCATCACTGATTATCAGAGAGTCAGTCTCTGTCTTAGTTTGCTAGAACTCTGCAACAGAAATACCACAAGTGAGTGATTTTAAAGAAGAAACGTAAATTTATTTTCTCAAAGTGTAGGGCATTAAACAAACAAAAAACCCAAACCCATTGCCGTCAAGTCGATTTCAACTCTGCCCCATAGGGTTTCCAAGGAGTGGCTGGTGGATTTGAACTGCTGACCTTTTGGTTAGCAGCTAAGCTCTTAAACGCTGTGCCACCAGGGCTCGGTGTAGGGCATTAGAAGTCCGAATTCAGGGCACCAGCTCTAGGGGAAGGTTCTCTCTCACTTATCTCTGGGATAGATTGCTTTCAGGTTTCTGCAGCCCCAGCATCTTTGATTTCCTGGTGCTCTCCGTGTGGCATGTATTTTTCCTTCTTCCATTTGTGCTTGCTTCCCTGTGCCTCATCTGCTCTGTTATATCTCAAAAGTGGTTCAGTTTAAAACACAGCCTACACTGATACAGCCTTATTAACGTAACAGAGAGAACACTATTTCCAAATGGGATTACATCCACAAGTATAGAGATTAGGATTCTGACACATGTTTTGGGGGGAACACAATTCAGTTCGTAATAGTCCCCCACACTAAACGTCTCCTTGGGATGCTTTTTGTTCTTTTATTTTTCTGGACGGGACTTTAACCTCATATAGAACCACAAGGTGGTTTGAAATGGCTGAAATGTGTTCGGCGTACAAATATATACCCATCAGTTTTGTTTGCCTTGCCTGCATTGACAAGGTCATGTTTTTTGACTTAATGTTTCTTGTGGTTTTAAATGAGTCTCCAAAACCCTGCTGTAATCATGTTCCTCATTGAAAGGAATGAACAAGATTATGGTTCCAGTCAGGAAATATTTATTAAAGACAGATTCCTGGATCTTGCTCCAGAAGTTCAAAAATCTATGCAGCCGAGGAAACAGACCTGGTGACTCTGTGTTTGAGCACGTGGCTGCGAATCAAAAAGTCAGCGGTTTGAATCCACCAGCCGCTCCGCAGGAAGAAGATGTGGCAGGCTGCTTACATAAATATTACAACCTTGGAAGCATATATGGGGCAGTTCTGCTCTGTCCTGTAGGGTTGCTATGACTCTGAGTCGACTTAATGGCAGTGGATTTTTGGTTTATAGAGCTGGGATGGAGCCCAAGAACCTGTATTTGTTTTAAATTACTTAGTTTAAAGTTGGTTTAAGGCACAGATAAATCTGATAATCCTTGAACTAGATAGTCTTTAAGGTTTCTTCTAAATCTAAGATTCTTTGTGGATTCGCATGTAAATTTCATCAACGTTCTGCGTTCTTTCAAGTCGAAGCCTCAGGCTTGTGCTGCTGTAGGTACAACACACCACGTAAGTGCAGCCGTGAAAGATTCCAGAGCATGCTGATCTGTGAGCTCAGTGATCAGGTTCTTGTTAGTATTGCTCCTTCCCTGCCTTCCCCCCTCAATCTGGATCCTGCTGCCCCTCTTTGTGGGTCAAGCACAGGCCCGCACAAGACCTGGGTCAGTGTGACATCATTACATGGGGCTCCTGAGGTCTGCAGTGTCTGAGCCAAAGAAAGACAGACTTAGGAATGAGGATGTTAGGGAGGGAGGGAGGGAGGCCATGGGTCTCCATGCTGCTGGTTCAAGCTCCCACGTGTTTTTCCTGTTTATTTTTATAGTTTAACAAATCTGGAAGAGAAAAAACCAAATTACATGGGCTCCATTTACCCCTCTTTTTTTTTTTCAAAGCTGTTATTTTATATGTTATAGGCATAGCCCTTACTATTAACTATTTACCCATTGCAGTCAAGTTGATTCTGACTCATGGCAACCCCATGTGTATCAGCGTAGAACTGTGCTCCGTTCGGTTTTCAAGGGCTGCAATCTCACAGAAGTAGATCGCCAGGCCTTTCTTTCATGGTGCTGCTGTGCATTTGAACAGCCAACCTTTTGGTTAGTAGCCCAGCACAAACCCACTGTGCTAACCAGGGGGCACAGCCCTTAAGTAAATCATAAAAAATACTGATTATTTTCTGAATCTCACGCTGGCATTTTTTGAAAGAATCTCTCTTTTGCCCCATTGCCCACTCTTTCCCCGTTACTTAGAGGTTTAATTTCTAATTTAGATTTAACTTCTACTTTCTATATTGCTGTTGGTACTTACTGACCAGAACAGGTGATCTGCATGGGAGGCAAACTAATTCCAAGGTTAGCGGTCAGACTATGAGCACTTGATATTCTACCAGCGTTGTAGCTTTTCTCATTTCAGTTTGAACTTGTTGCTAGCTGCCTTCAAGTTGGCTCCAGCGCATAGCGACTTCATGCATAACAGAAATGTTGCCTGGTCCTGCGCCATCCTCACTGTCTTGCCGTCCCGGGGTGGCACAGATGATTAATGTGCCCAGCTGCTAACCAAAAGATCGGAGGTTCAAGTTCACCCAGAGGCACCTTGAAGAAAGGGCTGGTGATCTACTTCTGAAAAGTCAGGCACTGAAAACCCTATGGAGCACAGTTCTACTCTGATACATGTGGGGTCGCCATGAGTTGGAGTCAACTTGACAGCTGCTGGTTTTGTTCTTTTTTTTTTTCATGGAGGCTTGCTTTTTCCTCTTGGGAGTCTTCCTTCTCAGCCCTTTCTCAGGCTCATTAAATCCAGTCTGCCTGCTGGCTTTTTTTTTTTTTTTTTTTTTACTAACTTTCAAACAAAACAAAACCACCTTCTCCTACTTCCTGCTACCTCTGGTGCTAACCTGCTGTCATTCTGCTGCCCTGACTACCTTATCAGCTTGGATCACAGCGATGTCTGCTGTCTGCTGTACAGCTGGCTTTATCTCTTAAGATCTGTCAGGTCATGCTGTGTCTGATCATCCACCTCCGTGAGTCAGTGCAGCGTGATTACCTACGGGCTCAATCTTCATGGTCTAATTGGGAGATTATGACGGACCCTGTTGGTGATGGCAAAAGAAGCTGGGAACAAGGCCATTCTCTGAGAGTGGAGGCTGGCGAAGGAAATCATGGCACAGTAGTGCCAAGAACAACTCTGCTGGCCACTGAAGTAAGGAGGTGTTCATGCACATGCTTGTTAAGGGGAGGACTTCACCTGTTAGGGTTTGAATTGTGTCCCCCAAAATATGTGTTGAAATCCCAACCCCTGTTCCAGTGGATGTGATCCCATTTGGGAATTAGGTTTTTTTGGTTATGTTGATGAGGTAGGGTATCTCCTAAACCTAATCACTTCCGAGTGATTAAAAGAGCAGACAGAAGTGGAGCTCTGCCAGCTCTTCAAAGATTGGACTGGACTGTGGGACATAAAATGATACTCCTGAAGAGTGTGCTTCTTAGCTCAAGTAAATACATGAGACTCAATAGGCAGGTCCTGTCTGGAGGTGAGATGAGAAGGCAGAGAAGGTCAGGAGCTAGTTGAACGGACCTGGGAAATCCGGAGTGGAAAGGAGGAGTGTGCTATCACATTACAGGGAAAGCAACTAGGGTCACATAACAATGTGTGTATAAATTTTTGTATGCGAGACTAACTTGAATTGTAAACTTTCACTTAAAGTACAACAATAAAATAAGAAAGAGAAAAAACAAGAGAAATGGAGCCCTGGTGGTGTCATGGTTAAGAACTTGGCTGCTAACCGAAAGGTCGGCAGTTCAAATCCACCAGGCGCTCCTTGGAAACCCTATGGGGCAGTTCTACTCAATGGCAGCGGGGTTTGTTTTTGGTTAGACATAGAAGCAAGTACAGATGGAAGAGGACAGATGCTATCTGAGGGCGACAGAGGCAGATGCATCTACAAGCCGAGGAACTCCAAGGACTGCCAGTTACTAGAAGCTGAAATAGACACAAGAGGACCTCACTCTAGAGCCACATGCTGACTTTGGACTTCTAGCCTCCCGAAATGTAAGAAGATAAATTTCTGTTCTTTAAAGCCACCCACTAGTGGTATTTCTGTTATGGCAGTACTAGGTGACTGAGACACCTATGTTAAGGGGAAATGCAGGCTACAGGGAGGATGGATGTGTAATCCTATTATAACAGCGTTCCTGTAAATTGAGAATATAGATATATATATATGCAGGATATTATAGGTAGAGTTTTCAATGGCTGATTTTTCAAAAGTAGATCACGAGGCCTTTCTTCTGAGGTGTCTCTGAGTGGACTCGAACTTCCAGCCTTTGGGTTAGCAACCTAACCATCAGCAAACGGCTAAGTGTTTGTGCTACCCAGGTACATCAAGACAGTGAGGATGGCACAGGACCAGGCAGCTTTTCATTCTGTGATATATAAGGTCACTGCGAGTCCGAACTGACTCAACGGCAACTAACAGCAACTTGGAAAATGGAACACACATTTTTTTTCCATTTTAACTGATTTTAAGTGTACAGTTCAGTGACATCAATTGCATTGACAAGGTTGTGCAACACTCACCACTATTACTTCCGAACCTTTTCCATCACCTCAAACACAAACTCTGTACCCACTGAGCCACACCTATTTATAGGCAGCGTGTTAGTTACGACCGAGCCCAGGTGGCACAGTGGTTAAGAGCTCGGCTGCTAACCAAAAGGTCGGCAGTCTGAATCCACCAGCCACTCCTTGGAAACCCTATGGGGCAGTTGTTCTCTGTCCTGCAGGGTCACTATGAATCAGAATCAACTCCACGGCAATGGGTTTGGTTTTTGTTTTTTGTTTGTTTTTTTTTTGGTATGTTAGTTACACTTTCAAATACCATGCTTAATGTGCTTTTAGGTGAAGTACCTCTAAATTTAACGTAAAGGGTCGAACTATTAGATTGAAAAAACTAAAATGAAGACACCATAGTGTCTCTGAAAAACTAGATGCAGTGGGAAATTACTATATTTTTAGTACCTTTTCATAAATTTAGAGGTAGATCATCTAAAAAGGTATCTGGAGTAGGGGGGAAAAACATATTGAGTATATATATTTTTTAATTTAATAACATAACTGTCTCATTTACCTGATACTGCCATAACAGAAATACCATGAGTGGGTGACTTTGAAGAACAAAAATTCATTTTTTTCACATTTCTAGAGGCTAAGAATCCGAATGAGGGTCTTGGCCATGTTGATTCCTTCAGAGGGCTTCTCTCCCCCTCCTAGTTTCTGGTGTCTGCTGGAAGTTCTTGGCGTTGCTTGGCTTGTAGACAGTCCTCATGTGGTGTCTGTCATCCCCCTGTGTGTGTGTCTCTGTGTCTATTCTGCTATTCTGGGGGACACAATTCAATCCATAACAGTAACATGCTGTCTAAGTAAGTTCAGCCTATGTTTTCCAACTGCGGTGCAGTAAATTACTTAATATGGCCCTTCTAGCCATAGTTTTTGTAACTCCCACCAAATGACTGGATAAAGACTATGCAAATAAGGTGTCTGGAACCCTAACAAGGAGTCAGGTTTGCCATCCCGCTAGATTTAAAAGAGCAGTCAATTCCAGAGCACAGGAGGATTTTACCACCACCAAGAAAGAAGAGCTAGGAGTGGAGTGTGTCCTTTGGACCCTGGATCTCTGTGCTGAGAAGCTCCTGGAACCAGGAGGCGGAGAAAGAGAGAGCCATAACGCAGAAGATGGCAAGAAGTGGTGGCAGACAAACGGCGGCAACAGAGGCAGAAAACGGGCAGAAGATGGTGTGGTGGGCTTCTTCTGGCCCATGGAGTGAGAAAGCTGAGCGCCTTCTGGCAGGAGGCTTGCTGGCAGAGTAGGGTGCTCCAGGTACTTGGTGGAACTAGGTTTGCTGATCCACAGAGCTAGAGCTGTGTGCCTTTGTGCCGAGGATCACTGGCAGAGTAGGGTGCTTCTGGGTACTTATCAGCAGAGCTAAAAGAGCTTTATAACACTTGCCCAAGCAGGACAGAGGCCAGGCCAAGGGGCGAAGAAGCTGAGAGGAGAGATACCTGCCTGCGGGCACAGCTGAGAAGTAGCTGTCCGGATCAAAGAACTGTATCCTGAGTCTTTCCTGATCCTAAATTGTAACCTGTTACTTCCCTAATAAGCCCTATAACTGTGAGTATGATCTGTGAGTTCTGTGTGGCCATTGCAACAAATTAGCGAACCCAGCAGAGAAGTAGAGAGTGCCATGGGAGGAACGGCTGGTATCAGAGTTGGTAAAAAGGCTGGAGGGAGGAGTCAGCCTCCTGCATGAAGTTAGAGGAGCTCAGACACTCCTGCCACGCCATTTTTACACGAGTTTTACAGACACCCTCTCCATGCATAGAGAAAGCTTCAAGGACATGTACCAAATGGTAAAACATTGATGATTCCTGAGAGTAGAAATATGTAGAACTTTTCCCTATTTTTTTTTTTTTTTTGCTTATTTATTTCTTTCAGTTTTTCTGCAGAAATTAAATAAGGAAAGATAAAAATCTCATGGTCTTTTCTTATATAAAAAAGACAGAAGCAATAAAATGTCCTTAGAAGCGTGAGGCTGGTGAGATTTTGGCTCGCTTCCTTTGGATGCTTCATCAGGAGAGACCAATCACTACAAAAGGACATCATATTTAGTAAAGTAAAGGGTCAGTGAAGATGAGGGAAATCCTCCAAGAGATGGAGTGACACAATAACCACAACAATGGACTCAACGTGCCAACGATCGTGAGGATGGCGCAGGACTGGACAGCGTTCCATTCTGTTACGCATGACATCACCATGAGTTGGAGTCAGCTTGACGACAGCTACAACAACAACACAATCAGTAAGAATAAGACCTGGTCAGAGTTGAAGAGAGTTGCAGTAACGTGTTCTGAAAGCAGTGACCACGGGGACTTGGCTGTTCCTATGTGAAGGGCAGGGCCCGTGTCCTTGCGTCCGTGTCCGTAGTCTGCCAGCCTGCCATCCAGCCAGATTTCCTGAACACCGAGGGACCCTATGCTAATTCATTCGTTCAGCAGATATCTATGGAGCAACCATGTGTGCCACGTACTCCTTGGTTCTGGAGATACAGTGGTAGAAAAAACAGACAGAAACAAATCCCTGCCCTCGTGGAGAATTAGACAATAAAAAAGGAAAAGGAATGGGTATAATACTGGAGAGTGATAGGTGCTAAGAAAAAATAAACCAGGGCAGGGCTGGGCAGTGTTGGGTGGCTGGAGAGTTGAGGTGAGAGATGGCAGCAGGTGACATGGAGTGAAGATGTAAAGGACGAGATGCCCTGGTGAGGAGAACCCTGTTTCCTCATCCTGGCTAACGAGGACTAGGTATGAGTCACCTCACTGTGGTCACTGAGAGGCATGGATCGCCATCAGCCCAGCCTCCACAGCAGGCCAGGTATTATGTCGCTGTTCTGCACCCTGGTGTCCTCCAGTCTCCACCTCCCATGGAGTGCTGTTTAGAAATTAACGTCTCGTACATTGGTGGTTCATTGGTAGAATTCTCCCAGCCAGTGCACCTCATGCACAGCCACTACTCGTCTGTCCGTGGACGCTTCCGTGTTGCTATGATGCTGAACAGGTTTCAGCAGAGCTTCCAGACTAAGACAGATTAGGAAGAAAGACCTGATGAGCTGCTTCCAAAATCAATCAGTGAAAACCCTGTAGTTCATAACAGTCCAATCTGCCACCAATCATGGGGATGGCTCATTTAATTTAATTCATTTAATTAATTTAATTCTGGCAGCATGTAATTCTGTTGTGCACGGGGTCACCATGAGTTGGGGACCAACCAGATGGCAGCTAACAACAGTGAAAATTGGAAGCCCCACCCCAGATATTTTTCCCCCACCATGCTTGGGAGTTGCTCCTATGGAGTGCTAGGTTGGATGGCTGGTATTCATACTGAAGCACTGGGTTCCTCTGATAAATAATCATATGATGCTGACTGTTACGTTCTTATTCATTACAGCCCCAGCACCCAAAAGACAGAAATGTGACCACTGGACCCCATGTCCCCAGAACACCTATGCCTACCGGTTGCTCAGCGGGGGTGGCAGGGACAAGTATGCCAAAATCTGCTTTGAGGATGAGCTGTAAGTATCAGTCTTAAAAAAGAAAAAAGTAAGTATTGTGTTTGATTCTTTCCCATTCTTGGAGGCTTATGATACAGCAAGTCTTGCCAACAGTAAGGAAATGCATACCCTTGATCTCAGGCAAAAGGTGCAGAGCAGAGCACTCGAGAAAATGAGGGTGCGCTCTGTGTTCACTGGGGAAGAATGTCAATTGTCTCAATGGTTTCGCGTGTCCCTGGGCTGAAAGGCTTTGTACTTTCATTTGACAGCAGTTAGAACAGACCTTTCTTAGACCAAATTGTCCGTTCTTCTGGCAATCCATGGTATGGCCAATGTTCTTCCCTAACACAACAGTTCAAGCACCTCAGTTCTTCTGTGGAAGCAGAAGTTAAGAACTCAAACGAGGTATTGAGTTGAGCAAATCTGCTGCAAAAGACCTCTGTAGAGTTTTTTAAAGAGCAAAGATGTCACTTTGATGACTAAGGTATGCCTGACCCAAACCATGGTCTTTTCAATTGCCTCACAGAGTCATAGAAACAGCAACATTCAGCTGACACAACTTTCCTTCCATTTTGTTCTATGATCCTCATGCACACAGACTGAGTCAGGGTTTGTTTTTCTTTGCAGTCCACACCTCCTATTGAGCTTGTCCTGTTGAACTTGATCATCTACCTCAACCAGTGCTTTCAGCTGTCATCCACCTAGTTTGTGGACGCTTGGGCAATTCAATAATTAATACAGATGACAGGAAGTGTGGGCTGTTGCTGATAATGAGTAGCAAGTCTTTCCTCATTACCTACCCCTTTTTCCAAGTCTGTATATACCTTCCTTTGTGGTTGTTGGTTGGTTTACTGCCCTCAACACTTGACATTGCTCTTAGGGCATTGACCTTCCTCTGTGTTTGTCCCTGTTCTTGTCTTGTCCTCCCAAGGAGCTTGTAGAATACTCAGGGCATGAACTGTGTCTTTTCAACTTTGCACACCTTAAACTAGCTTAGAATAATCCCTACTCATAGTAGCCGGTTTAACCATTTGCCATGGAGTCTATTCTGACTCATGATGACTCCACATGTATCAGAGTAGAACTGTGCTCCACAGGATTTTCAATGGCTGGTTTTTCAGAAGTAGACCACATTTCTTCCGAGGTACCTCTGGGTGGACTCAAACCTCCAACTTTTGAGTTAGCAGCTGAGTATGTTAACTGTTTGCATTACCCAGGAACTCCCTTATTCATAATAAACGAAATTGAACCAAACCCGTTGCTGTCAAGTCGATTCCAACTCATTCATAGTAGTCCTTATTAAATCTTTTTGGGTTGCGTAGAAATAACACCTCTCCTTTGCAGATGTATCACTTATTTAAGACATGCTTAAATCAGCCAGGAAGTTTATCAATCAGCATTTACTGACGGATGAACTAGCATGTGTGAGCTACTCACTGGTGGGGATAATGAGATTAAACATGTGGTTCTTGCCCTCAAGGGGCTTACAGTATGGTTCAGGGTTTCACCTCCTCAGCAGTATTGACATTTTAGTCCACACAGGTCTTTCTTGTGGAGGACTGTCCTGTACATTACAGGATGTTTAGCAGCATCCCTGGCTGCCCCCACTAGATGCCAAAGAACACCACTTCCCTGAGTCATGACATCTACAAATATCTCCAGACATTGCCAAGATCACCCACCCTGCCATTAAGAACCAGGTTACAGTTGGAGAGAACATAACAAATTTTTCAAATGTCTGCTGAACACTACATGGTGATTTTATGTATGGTTGTGGGATTTCAGAGGTGAACGTGCTGTACTATGGGATTGTTAATGAGGTTCACGGAGGAGATAAGGTGCAGGATGGACTAACTGAGCAGGATCCCGTGGTAAAGAAGAGAAATGAAGGCCTGCTTGCGGGGAGGGTGGCCTGACATGGGTGGGGGGTGGGCTTGCTCATCCAGAATTTCATCAACCGAAAGAGAGTCATTCAAACTCAGAGCCGTCAGATCCCAAAGACAAGAGTTTCCACTATTCTGCAGAGCCACAGCCTTGTCCCAACCATGGTTCAGTAACAACATCTGCACTTGTGGAGGACATATTAACACATTTATATATTTTAATTTCTACCTCCCTATGAGGTAGGTACTATTGTTATCCCCATGATACAAATAGATAACTCTCCCTCAGCCCACAGTTAGTAAGTGGCAGAGCTAGGACTCCAACCTGGTGTACACAGAGAATACTGAGTAGATCAGTTTGAGTCTGTATCTGTCTTAACCATTTATATGTGTGATACAAAGCTAGCTTATCTGCTCTCAAACAGTATTTTTAAATGGTGTTCAGTCACAAATGAAAGCAAGTTAAAAGGAACAGAGAAATGAAAGTGGCTAGATGCCAGAGAAGCCAGTTGCTGCATTGAATTTAGCTATGTGTTTTCTGGTAACTAACTCATGGAACAAAAAGCACTGGGTTGTAAAGATATCATTGTCTTAGAAAACATACAGGTTCACATAGAAAGACAAGTCGTTTTCTGCCAGTCTTTTTATTCATCGAGTCAACATTGACTCAGTGCCTGAATGTTGTAAGTGTCACTTCTCACTCTAAATGGAGTCTCTTCTTCCTGGAGCCCTGGTGGTGCAGTGGTTAAGTGTTCATCTGCTAACCAAAAGGTTGGTTGGTGGTTCAAACTCACCAGATGCTCCACATGAGAAAGATGTGGTAGTCTGCTTCTGTAAAGATTACAGCCTTGGAAAATCCTATGGGGCAGTCCTTCTCTGTCCTGTAGGGTCACGATGAGTCAGAATCGACTCAACAACAACGGGTTTGGTTTGGTTTTCTTGGCTACCCTTGGCCCGTGGCATTTCCATATAAATTTTACTATCAACTTGTATTTCTCAAAAAAAAGAAAAGAAAAGAAGAATCCTGGAATTTGGAGCAGGGGGAGAGTTCACTGAATCTATAGATCAGTCTTCAGAGAATTAACTTATTTACAGTATTGAATGTTCTAAGCCCTGAACATGGTATATGTCTTTTTTTTGTATAGGTCTATAATGTTTTATGGTTCTGTGTATAGAGATATTGCATACATTTTATTAGATTTATTCATAAGTATTTGATAATTTACATTATTTTAAATAATATCTTCTTCAATTTTCATGTTCTAGCTACTTTTGTGGTATATAAAAATAAAGTTTATATTTGTGTATTGATCTTGTATGGAGCAGTCTTTTTTTTTAAATTTTTTTTTGTTTATGTGAAATTCACATAATATAAAATCAACCGTTTTAAAGTGTGTTTTTCAGTGGTATTTAGTACATTCACAATGTTGTGCAACCATCACCACTAATTCCAAAACATTTTCATCACTCCGAAAAGAAACGTCATACTCATTAATCAGTCATTTCCCATCATCCTCTGCCCCTAGTTCTGGCAACCACCGATCTACTTTCTGCCTCTGTGAATTTACCTGTTCTTGATAGGTCATAAAAATGGAACCATACAACAAGCCTTTTGTGTCTGGCTTCTTTCACTTAGCGCCACATTTTTGAGGTTTATCCACATCCTAGCATGTATCAGTACTTCATTCCTTTTTATGGCTAAATAATATTCCATTGTATGGATATCCACATTTTCTTTATCCATTCATCCATTGATGGGACATTTGGGTCATGGCCACCTTTTAGCTATTGTGAATTGGCTCCTGGGAAGAGTGCTGCTATGAACATTTATGTACAAGTTTTTGTTTGTGTACCTGTTTTCAATTCTGGGTGTACCTAGGAGTGGAATTGCTGGGTCGTGTGGTAATTCTATGGTTAACTTTTTGAGGAACTGCCAGACTGTTTTTCACGGTGGCTGTACCATTTTACATTCCCAACAGCAGTGGACAAGATTTCCAGTTTCTTCACATCCTTGCTAACACTTGTTATTTTCCATTTTTTTATTCTAGCCATCCTAATGAGTATGAAGTGGTATCTCATTGTGGTTTTGGTTTGCATTTTCCTAATGACTAATGATGTTGAGCATCTTTTTACGTGCTTGTTGGCCATTTGTATTTCTTCTTTAAAGAAATCTCTATTCAAGTCCTTTGCAATTTTTTTAGCTTGGTTGTCTTTTTGTTGTTGAGTTGTAACTATTTTTTATATATCGTGGATACTAGACCCTTATCACATGTATGGTATGCAAATATTTACTCCCATTATGTAGGCTGTCTTTTCGTTTTCTTGTTAATGCCCTTAGAAGCACAAACGTTTTTAATTTTGATGAAGTCCAGTTTATCTATTTTATCTTTTGCTGCCTGTACTTTTGGTGTCATATCTAAGAATCCACTGCTAAATCAAGGTTATGAAGATTTACCCCTGTTTTCTTCTAATAGTTTTAGTCCTAAATATAAGTTTTCATTCTTATATTTAGGTCATTGGTTCTTTTTTGTTTAACTTTTGTATATGGTGTGAGGTAGGAGTCCCCGCAATCTTTTAAAAGTAACATATATTGAAAACATTTGTATGTTGACTTATATTTTTTCCACAACAATAGCCTCCATAAATAATAACTACTTTCTTTTTAATTCTTATACTTTTTATTTCATTCTCTTGCCTTACTGCATTGATAGGTCTTCCAGTACAATCCTGAAAATAAGTGGAAATAACAGGCATCCTTGCCTTATTTCTGATTTCACTGGGAAAATTTTCAACCTTTTACCACTGAAGTATGATATTTGCTATGGTTTTTTTTGTTGTTGTTGTTGATAATAAAGCTTAAATAAATTTTCTTTTATTCTTTCTTTGTTCAGAATTGTTTTTTTTTTAAATCCTGAACATATATCTAACGTAAGATCTTTTTTCCAACTTTATAGGGATGGTCATATAATGTTTCTTCTTTATTCCCTTAATATGACAAATTACATTGATTGGTTTTCTAATGTTAAAACAACTGGCATTCCTGGAAGTAACTCAGTTTAGTCATGATGTATTATCCTTTTTGTATATTGCTAGATTTTCTTTGCTAATATTTGGTTTAGAATTTCCGCCTTTATGCTCATGATTGAATTTTGCCTATAACTTTTTTGTCTGTGTTGGAGTTTGGAATAAAGAATATGCTTGCTTCCTTAAACAAGTTGGGAGTTTTGACTCTTTATAGTCTCTTGAGGAGTTTATTTTAAGTTGCCTTTATTCCTTAAATGATTGATAGAATTTTCTGGTGTGTCCCTCCAGGTCTTTGGTGAATTCTTTCTTTAAAAGGACTGTTTGAATTTTCCATATCTTCCTGTTTCCATTTTGGTGAATTGTATTTTTCTAGGAATTTGTCCATGTCATCTAAATTGTTAGTTAATTGTTAATTGGCATAAAAAATATTGATAATATTTCTTAATACTTTGAGGACTGCAGGATCTAAATAAAATGTCTCTTTTTCACTGATATCATTTGTTATTTGTTCCTCTTTCCTTAATCAAAATTGCCAGGAGTTTATTAATTGATTAGTCTTTTCAAAGAGCAAAATTTTGGCTTATTTATTATATGTTTGTTTTATAGTTCATTTATTTATGTCTATATTTATTAGTTATTTCTATCGGCATTTGTACTTTCTTTACTTCATCAGTACTTTTTTACTTCTAACATATTATTTTTCAGTCCTTTTTTACAATAACATATACATTTAAAGCTATACATTTCCCCTTAAGCACTGCTTTAGCAACATCCCAAAAGTTTTGATATGTCATGTTTTGTTATCATTCAGTTAAAATTATTTTTTGATTTCCATTATGACATCTTATAAAAATGGCATGGCAAAGGTGTCTGACCTCCTCGAACTTCACAAAGGGAAGGAAGAATCAAGATCAACAGCCCATGGCTGATTCCTGTGAGGCGGAGATCAGATGTGCCTTCTCTCTCTGCCATCTTTACCAATTCTGACACCAATTGTCCCTCCCACAGCACTCTCGACATCTCTGCTGGGTTCAATAATTCATTGCAGTGGCCACACAGAACTCACAGACAGTATTCACGACCATAGGGTTTATTAGGGAAGTAACAGGTTACAGTTCAGGTTCAGGAATGCTCAGGATACAGTTCTTTGATCAGGACAGCCTCTTCTCAGCCGTACTTGCAGGCATACCTTTCTCTGCCCCCTTGACCTGTCAGCCCCTCGGCCTGGCCTCTACCTTGCTCAGGTGAGTGTTACAAAGCTCTTTTAGCTCTGCTGTAAGTGCCTGGAGGCACCCTACTCCTCCAGTAAGCCTCGTACCCTAAGGGGCTTAGCTTTCTCACTTCGTGGCCAGCTCCTGCCAGTCTCCTGTTCTGCTGCCTCTGCTGCCACTGTTTCTCTGCTGCTGCTTCTCACTGTCGCCGATGTTTCAGCTCTCCCTCTGTCCTGGTTCTGCTGCTTCTGTCTGTCTTCCATGTTACAGCTCCTCTCTCTGTCTCTTGGATCTAGGAGGTTCTCAGTGCAGGGATCACAGGTCCAAAGAACACGCTCCACTCTTGGCACTTCTTTCTTGGTGGTGTTGAGATCCTTTCTTCTCGCCTCTGGGATGGTTTATTTTAAGCCTATCAGGGTGGTAAAATTGACCAATACCCTCATTAGGGTTTCATACACCTTATTTGCATGGCCCACCCCCACAAGGGTGCCATGCACCTTATTTACATTATTAGCAAACTATCCAATCCCCTTGGTGGGCCACAAGTACCTCATTTGCACAGTCCCACCCAGCCATTTGGTAGAAATCACAAAGACTATGGCTAGAAAGGCCATATTAAGTAATTGACTGCACCGTACATGTACTTTGACCCATGGGTTATTTAAGATCATTTCCTTCTGTCTGAACAATACTCATTAGTATTTCCTATAGTGTGGGTCTTCTGGTGGTGAAGTCTGTCCATTTATGTTGGTCTGGAATGTCTTTATTTCATCTTCTTCCTGAAGAATATTTTTGTAAGGTATATTGGTCATGATTTTCTTTCAACATATTCAAGGTACCATTCCATTGTCTTCTGGATTTCATTGTTTCTATTCAGAAGTCAGTTTTATAGTCTACTTGTTGCTACTATGAAACTAACTGCCTTTTTTTCCCCTCTGATTGCCTTTTTTTTTTTTGTCTTTGATATTTGGCATTTGCACCCTGATGTGTCTGTTTATTTTTTATCTAACTTAGGGTTTGTTGGGATTTCTAAATATGAATGGTGTCTTAGTGCTGCTCTAAGACAAATACCACAAGTGGATGGTTTTAACAAAGAGAAGTTTATTTCCTCACAGTCTAGTAGGCTAGAAGTCCAAATTCATGGTGTCAGCCCCAGGGGAAGGCTTTGTCTCTCTGTTGGCTCTGGAGGAAGGTCCTCGTCATCATCAGTCTTCCCCCGGACTAGGAACATCTCTGCGCAGGAACCTCAGGTCCAAAGGACACACTCTGCTTCCAGTGCCTCTTTCTTGGTCGTATGAGGTCCCCAACTCTCTGCCTGCTTCCCTTTTCTTTTATCTCTTGAGAGAGAAAAGGTTGTGCAGGCCACACCCCAGGGAAACTCCCTTTACATTGGATCAGGGATGTGACCTGGATAAGGGTGGCGTTACAATCCTACCCTAATCCTCTTTAACATAAAATTACAATCACAAAATAGAGGACAACCACACAACACTGGTAATCTGGCCTAGCCAAATTGATACACACATTTTTGGGGGGAAACAATTCAATCCATGAAAAATGGATTGAATTCTTTTATCACATTTGAAAAATTCTCAACCATTGTATCTTCTGCCACATTCTCTTTCTCTTCTTCTTCTGATTCCTCTGAATGAAACATATGTTAGCCCTTATTACTATATTCTCTATAGCTGACAGCATATTTTGTATTTTCCATCTTTTTATTTCTCTGTCCTTCATTCTGGATATTTTCCTTGGAGCAGTTTTCTAGTTCATTAGATCTCTCTTTTACCATTCCTAATTTGCTGTCCAACCTATCCATTGAGTTCTTAATTTAGGCTATTATTTCAGTCCTAGAATTTCAATTTCATTTTGGTATTTCTGCAAATAAGTCTTTTTGTTTTTTGTTTTTTTTTTTTTTAGTTTCCAGCTCTTAATTTTTTTTATCATCTTTTTGAACATAGTTATTTTTAAGTCTGTGCTGGATAATTCTACAGCCCCCATGGGTCTGTCACTATTACATATTGTTTCTGTTGGTTCCCACTGGTTTTTGTTCATGTTAACTTCTTTCCTTGAGTACTTGGTTACATTTGATAGTGTACCCAGCAATACATTTGGGAAATTTTTAAAAAATAAGGCATAGGATGATATTATTGTCTTCTTTTGGAGATTTTTGTTGTTTCTCTCAGGGACTTAGAACCACTAGGAAAAGAGTATGACCTGCATAAATTTTAAGGATTGAAATTTTCTGGGCCACTTAGTTGCTTCAGAGCTGGGATGCAGTCCCTACTAGTTCTGATTTATTTCTAGTTCACTCTCTCTTTTAGCATTGAACCCTTTATGGCCCCAACCCAAACAAGATGTGGGGGATTTCCCATGGCTCTTGCCTTTGGTGGGCTCTGTCTTTCAACTTTTGTCTCCCTGGTCATACCTGGTTGTCAGAAGTGCTGTTCAGTTTCTTAGGTACCTTTTCTGGAATTAGCAAATGCTCCTAGAGTTAAAAAAAAAACAAAAAAAACCATTGCCATCAAGTCAATTCCAACTCATAGTGACCCTATGGGACAGAGTAGAACTGCCCCATAGGGTTTTCAAGGCTGTAATCTTTACAGAAGCAGACTGCCACATTTTCCTCCCACAGAGCAGCTGGTGGGTTCGAACAACTGACCTTTTGGTTAGCAGCCAAGTGGTTACCCACTGCACCACTGGGGCTCCTTCCTAGGGTAAAGAAAAAACAAAACAAAACCCATTGTCAAGTTGATTCCAACTCATAGTGACCCTATAGGACAGACTAGAACTGCCCCATAGGGTTTTCAAGGAGTGACTGGTGGATTTGAACTGCCAACATTTTGGATAACAGCCGAGCTTTTAACCACTGTGCCACCAGGGCTCCTTCCTAGGGTAAAAGTAGCTATAAATTCTGGGATCAGCCAGATCTTGGCTTGGAAATTCATGACTACTTTATTAGGTCTCTGCAATGCATTAAAGCAGATGTTTACACTTTTTTTTTCACATCTTTTCTGTTTTCCTCAGAGGAGGAGAAGTTCAAATTACCCAATTTCCATTATCAGAAATTGAAGTTTCTTTTTATTTCTGTTCAAATGGTCTCTAAATTGTGAAAGAGCTACTCCTCCAAAAAGCACCAAGCCTAGAAGACTCCCAGGGGGACTTGTGTAAGAAGAAGGGTATTACAAGGCCGTATCCACCGTTCCAAAGCATGGAAAAAGGAGGGAAAAGCTTCCAAATCCTTTCTATGAAACTAACCCATAACATTGATTCTAAAATGTGATGAAGGGCACAGGCGTGTGCGCACACACACACACACACACACACACACACAAATCCCCATGCTCTTTGGCAGTAATTAGCACCCCCAGAAAAGTCATTTAGTCTTCCTGGCTTTGGGGAACAACCCTCCTAAATCTGACATTCCTTATTTTCCAACTTAAAAGTAAAAATTAAGTGAAATATTATGACGTATTTATTCAAGGACCACCGAGAGTCAAGCAAAGCCTCTCAGTACTGAGGGGAAGAAGGACGTATAGAAGTTGAGGGTGCCAGTGATGGATTTGATTATTGGTTCATGTTTCACTACTTCATATTTGTAAAATGGAAAATGAATGCTCCTGAGGTGATTGAGGATTCAGTGAAAAAATGTTTTAAAGAACCTGTGCTAAACGAATATTAGTTTCTCCTCTCCCTTGCCATTGGTCTAAATTATAAGATTAAATGTAATTTCTAGGTGCCCTGAAGGACTGAGGCTATAGAAGTTTGGGGAGAGACGTGTGTGGAGTGACTTGGGGGGTTAACTTTCTAGGAAGCTGGGTCAAGGCCAGTGCATCTTTGCAAGGGAATGGTAAGTGACAATGGATGAGACAGAGATTCTGCCAAGAGAGGATGTATACAGCAGGGGGAATGACTCATTTCTCATTTCATGGTGAGAAAGGAGGTCATTGACTGATACTTGTTTAAATTTCAGGCTCATCGGGGAAAAGACTGGAAATGTTGCGAGAGGAATAAATATTGCCATCGTCAACTGTAAGTCATGAAATGTTTTGTTTAAAACTTCTTTAAAAGCTCTGTAATCAGATTTTCAAAGATACCTGGGTATTCGATGATTTTAGCACACGATCTTGTCTGTGCTTGCATTTTAACACCTTTTAATATTACATATTTAATTATTTTTACAGTGCCTAATATTACAAATTATTTGTGGTTTCAACAAAAATAATTTAAAACCGTGTCCACGAGACACATATAAATAGACTTTAGAAAACAAAAAGGGACAGGCAGAAGGTAGAGTTTAAACCAAATAAGCAGTCCATGGGGACATAAACAGTTCCTGGAGTTGAGCCTGGAAAAAAAATTCTGTCATGATTGCTGTTGGGGTCCCTGACAATAAACACCATAGCAAGTTTGGGAAGACAGTTTCATATGGTATTTCCCTGCATGAGCTAAGAAGATAGTCCATTGACAGCAGGGCTATAGGGACCCAAGACCAAACGTTCCCAGTCTGATAATCCAGTGGGAAAACCAAAAGGACAAAGAGGAAAGGGGCATCCTAGCGTCCTTCAGGCCTCCTTCCCGAAGGAGATGCAGTTCATCTCCACCAGGCTTTGCTCCAAGGTAGGCAGCAGACAATCAGAAGTTATATTTTCGGGCAAGAACCTAGAGGATTACCTTCAGTCTGGACTTTGCTGCTTCCAGGTGCATTGAAGACACTCTCTTAATTAGACTTCGTCCTCCCAAAGCACACTTATGTGGATTTTATTTTCTTAGTCCCTCCACGCAGCCAATTGCAGTCCAAGCTGCAGGGTTGAACGCACTGTACGGTCGTTGGTGGTGGTGGTGTTAGCTGCCAGCCTCTCAGCCCCCAACTCAGAGCGACCCTTTGCACAACAGAACGGAACACTGCCCAGTCCTGCACCATCCCCATGATAGGTTATGGATTGGACCTTTGTGATCCTTAGGGTTTTCGGTGGCTAATTTTCAGAAGTAGATTACCCAGCTTTTTTTTCTAGTCCATCTTAGTCTGGACGCTCCACTGAAACCTGTTCAGCATCACAACAACACACAAGCCTCCACTGACAGGTGGTAGCTGCCTATGAGGTGCATTGGCCAGGACAAACTGGGTCTTCTGCATGAAGGCAAGGATTCTGTCAGGGTTGTTAGTAGACCAGGAACAGCATCTGCCCAGGTATGGCAGCCCTCTAGGGAAAGCCACCCAGGAATGAGCTGGGCTGCTTCCTGGGGAAGGCTTGACATCAGCTCTCCAGTCCTCTCCAGACCCAGTTCTGAGTCTCTGTTCCCAGCTGAACACCCCATGTCTCTTTTACAGACAACACTTCTCCTGCCTTGCCATCCTCCACGCATGCACATACTCATGGCTTTGTGGTGAGCGGCTCAGGACTGTCCCAAATTTTCAGAGCAAGCCCATCTGCAGAAATGCCCTTTGGGCTCCCACCCTTCCTGCCATGGCAAGTCAGGGCTGTCTGACTCAATTCTGTCTGCCCTCAGTTCTGTCTGCCTCCACCAGCTCCTTGCTGGAAAATACCCTAGAAGTCTCCACTAGGGCCAGCCACCACCAGGGCCCCCATGGGAGGGGCTGGCTGAGGTGAGGGCTCTGGTGTTTCCGTGGGAAGAGAAGGGTGGGTGAGGGAACAGTATAAAGGTCGAATTTAACTAAAGGAAGACCGGAAGAGAGTTCTAGAACAGCTGGCTGGTGCCCCCGTCTTTTTTACCCCACGTTAATAACGCTTCCCAGGGAGGGGCCCTCTTACAGGTGAACTCCTCACGTATTTCATGTTTCCTGGAGAGACGGGGAAGAAAGATGCCAGTTTGACAGCTGAGGTGCCACAAATGCCCGCTGGGTTCAGATGAACTTCCTTTTTCAAAATGATTTTTCTTCTTTTCAGATGTAACTGGGAAGGTGATAGAAACACGGTTTTTCGATATGTATGAAGGTGGTAAGCAAAGTCTTTTCCTATTGAGATAAAAATGCATGAGAAACATGAAATCAGGATTTAAAACATTTGAACAAAATTGTCAAACTTCGTTATATTTTCCATGAAAAAAACAGATGGCTCGCAACATTGATGAGTTTTCCAACATGATGTCATTGAAATTCTCCTAGGTTCTCATTGAGTTCATACAATAAAGTGTGAAGGCATCGTCTAGAACATCTCTCTTCTCTGATCACGCTTTCATGCTTTCCCTGGGTCTTTCTCTTCTTTGCCATCATTTGAGAACAGGGAAGAGAAAACTTCTTTTGTTTTAACCATTAAAATAATGTCATCGGCATCCAGCCTGAGTATCATCAGCACTGAAAAAGCCATCATAATTGCTGCTATGCTCCCAGAGCCCTGCTGGGCTGGGGGCAGACATTTCTGGAACCACTAGGTACCCATTCTCCTTCCACGGTCTTGCCATTCTGGACATTGAATTGTGGCTGCAGTTGTTAATCAGAATAGACCAGCCTCTCTTGTTTGTTCTGAACACGTAGAGTTATCAATACAAGTCTTTATAATGATCATGAAGGACAGTAATAGAAAACAGACAATCCTGCCAGTCTTGTGCCATCCCCATGATCAGGTGGGGACTGGACCATTGTGATCCATAGGGTTTTCATGGGCTTATTTTTGGAAGTAGATTGCCAGGCCTTTCTTCCTGTCTGTCTTAGTCTGGAAGCCCTGCTGAAACCCGTAAAGCATCACAGCAACATGCAGTCCTCCACGGACAGACAAGTGGTGGCTGCACATGAGGTGCATCAGCCAGGAATCGAACCTGGGTCTTCTGCACAAAGGATGTGAATTCTACCACTGAACCGATACCTTATTTAACACTTAAGGTTATTGAAAACAAGTCTTTTTAAAGATCACGGAGGAGAGTAATAAAAAAATGCCTGCATCCACTTGATGGGGACTCTGCATTTCTACTCTGCCATTCACTTACACTTAATTATCAGTTAGAAGCCCAAGTGGTAACTAAAGGGGTCTCGAGATTGAGCGACCTTTATTTCCTTCAGATTAGGCACCAGTAAGTCTCTTAGCAGAGACCTCCGTGTTTCGGTTTGGTCTGCGTTTGTCTTATGTCCCGTTCTGTGGGTCTCCGTTGTTCTTTGTTAGTGTCACACATGGGCCACTCTGGCCTGGGGTAGTCACGACTTTGGGTCACGGTCTTTATTCCTAATTTCAGAGAATGCTCTGCCTGTGCCGTAGAAGGTATTACCAGTTGGGTGGAGAGTTTGGTTCATGGGATCTTTATGATCTAATTTCCAACGAGGTTCTTTCCCCCAGGGGTTCTAGTTGCCTTCTTTATTGGTCACAAGAGCTCCCTGGCATGACCCTTTTCCACTATAACCATGACTATTCCCATAGCAAGCGTTCAGCAGAGTTCTTCTCCTTCTATGCCCTGCTGCCCCCTGGGATGGTCCCATCGTGGAACCCCAGCTAACACCTTACTAGTAAAGACCCGGAGTGCCATTTGCATGGTGGGGGAGGTGCTCTAGGAGTCAGAATAGACATGGAACACAAGTGCAGAAAGAAGTCCAGCATCTAGACTGAGATTCTCAGTTAACGGAGAAGATGCTAAGACTGGTTTCCATTGACCCAACAGATAACTCTGGACCAATGACAAAGTTTATTCAGAGTGCACCTCAGAAATCCCTGCTTTTCATGGTCACCCATGATGATGGAAGCAGCAGGTGAGTGCCTACAAAGGGTCATGGCCGTGGGCAGAAGAAGCCAGCAGGGTGGATTGTGCCAAGCCTCTATGCAGGGCCCCTCAGAACATTCTCTAGGAGAGAACAAAAAGCTCAAGGAGCTAGATGCTTCTTTAAGGAAAAAGAATGGCAGCACATAACAAAATAGACTTTGTTTCTAAAAAAGAAAAAAAGGAAGAATCCAAATGGATAACCAGTAGAGTGTATAAGCAGTAGAATCTAGGGAATATTTCCAGGTAGCAGGAATATTCTGATGACAATTAAGATTGAAAAACTAAGCCCAGCCAGAGAAGCTAAACCCCAGGTGAGTTTACAAAACTATGAAAGGAAATTGAGGAAACATCTCTATATAAGGAACAAAAGGAGAAAGAAATACACACACACACACTTGCATTGACAAGCACACACACTATCTGCATGGTTTTACTAGGGAGAAGTATGATTTAGCTCTGTGTTTCTCCAAGTGTGTTCTACTAAATAAGTATGTATGTTTTTACTGCTGAACTTGTAAGAACCTCAAAGTGCCTGTATGCATTATGAATTTCTGAGATGGGGCTATGGGATGCAGCATCCCCCAGACGTACTTGACCTCAGGTCCCCTTTTTCATGGAGCATTTTGCCACATCGAACAAATCCTTGGAACACACTTTGGAAAACTCTGACTTAACTCATTTAGGAAAACTCTAAACTTTTTTTTTTTTCTCTTCCTTTCTGCCCTTCTTCCTTTGCTCACTCTAAATTGGCAGTATTGTTTCGATTTCCTGGTGTCTTTTTTGAAGCTGACTTTTCTGAATCTGAAAGGGACAGTTTTTGACTTTTTCTTTGGTCTGTTAGTGACATCTGTCAACTTTGTTTTTTGGCAGCGAGCAAGAGGGCAACAAGGACAGGAAATAGGCTGAGTGTGAGGAGAGGACTAGACCCGACAACACAAGCACTTTTCAGAATTGGGACCTAAAATTTTGTGCCAAACATTGAGGTCTAAAAGGGCCCTGGGTCTTGTCATAAGGTGAACTAGAAATTGACCATACTGTTGGGGAAATAGAATTTTCCCCAAATCTCCTGCCAACCTGGAAAACCTCTCCACAAAAGTAGAAGAGAAAGAAAACAGTTTTATTACTGAATAAGAAATCAACCAGAGTGTGATGAGCGTCACAGATGGTCTGCTAAAGAGATTGCAAAGACAGAAAGAAATCTGACCCTTTATATGGCCAGGCAGATAAGGCCCATTTCATACGTGGTCTTAAGATAAACAATGACTAAGCCTCAAGTAAGAGGACTTGGCAGCATCATTTGTCACGCATAAACCAAAAAATCAGTTGCCATCAAGTCAACTCCAACACATGACAATCCCATGTGTGTCAGCGTAGAACTATGCTCCCTAGGGTTTTCAAGGACTGATTTTTGGGAAGTAGATTGCCAGGGCTTTCTTCCAAGGCATCTCTGGATGGACTCGAACCTCCACCTTTCAGTTAGCAGCCAAGCATGTAGCTGTTGTTATACATTAAAATAAAATTGCCATTGAGTCGATTCTGACTCATAGGGATTCTATAGGATGAACTATGTGTGTGCTGTTACACATAGGTCATTCTAAGTCCACCTGGTAATTGGGATTTACCCAAAGGGAAAGTAAATTTCTCCTATCATTATGACGAGTGGGCTGTAACTTGGAGTCAGGTGCCTGCTGAAATTAGTGTCCTAACCTCCTTGTGGAAACTGGGAGACAGGGGTGCTAGCTTCCTTCTTCCTTGATGATGACATTTCAAAGAGATGGCTCCCAGGTCCTTGAGAAACACATTCCTGGGTTGTAAAACCAGGTAACGATGCTCTCCAAGAAATGATGCTAAAATAAGACTGGTTCAGAAGAGGAGCGAAATCTTTTCCACCTTTAAAAAGATTGACATACATTCCAAAAGAGAGAAATAAGTTACAATTCCAAGTTCTCTAAAGTTAATGCCACAAAGGGGGGAGAGACGTCTCTTGGCCTTTTTGCACCAAAATTATTTTTTTTCCCCCATTGGTTAAAAACCAAAAACAACCAAACCCATTGCTTTTGAGTCGATTCTGACTCATAGCGACTCTATTTCCATTGGTATTTACTATTTCCATTGGTATTTACCTTTAAAATTCAGCCAGTCTGTGTGCCATCCGTCCTCCTACCGTACACCATAGGAGGAGAGGAGGGTGCTTAGAAATCTCTGTCCAGGAACAAACACGCATGTAACATGTGAGCGTCTCTTGTACTGGAGCCTCCATGTGTGAGACGTTCATGTGCCTTTCCTTCTGCTCCCCAGGCTGAAGGATGATGCCAAGAATGCCATTGAAGCACTTGGAAGTAAAGAAATCAGAAATATGAAATTCAGGTCAAGCTGGGTATTTCTTGCGTCAAAAGGCTTTGAACTTCCTGCAGGTATTGAGAGAGAAAAGGTGAGTCATTTTTAAATATCCCTTCTCACAAGTGGTCAGTATAGTAAGTGCTATGATTGGAAAAGCTTGCCGATCAGTCTGAATTCCTGGCCTGCAGACATGTCCCTGTACAGAGTGAATGCCATGCAGAGTGGTGGCGCCATTGGTGGGATCCAGAGGGGGCGGCTGCGGAGGTTTGCATGCTGGCTCCCCACTCACTCTGTGTGTGCTCTGAAGCAAGTTCCCAACCTCTTGCCTGGATTTCCTCACCCCTGTTGTGTTGTTAGTTGCCACTGAGTTGGTCCCCAAGTCATGGCAACCCAGTGTACAATGGAACAAAATACTGCCTGGTCCTGTGCCATCTTCATGATCAGTTGCAGAATGGACTGTTGTGATCCATAGGGTTTTTGCTGGCTTATTTTTAGGAAGTATATCACCAGGCCGTTGTTCCTAGTCCATCTGATTCTGGAAGCTCCACTGAACCTGTTTAGCATCATAGCAACACACAAGCCTCCACTGACAGATGGGTGGTGGCTATGCATGAGGTGCATTAGCTGGGAATCAAACCTGGATCTCCTTCATGGAAAGCAAGAATTTTACCGCTGAACACCAATGCCCCTGCTTCCTCATTCTTAAATTGGCAAAAAAAAAAAAACGTCCTGGATGATGCAAATGGTTAATGCTCTTGATTGGCAACCAAAAGGTGGCAGTTCAAATATACCCCAAGGTGTCTCAGAAGAAAGGCCTGGCAGTATACTTCTGGAAAAAATCAGCCATTGAAAACCTTATGGAGCACAGTTTACTCTGACACACGTGGAGTCTCTGTAAATCAGAGTCAACTGGAAGGCAACTGGTAAAATCTGGGTAACCTTATGCCTTCTGTATAGTGGGTCCTTAGTATGTTATTATATGTAAAGCAGTCCATAATAAGTTGTTCAGAAACCATTCCCATTAGATCAGCATTAGAAAGGCACTTGACTGAAGTTGCAAATTTCTCAAATCTCTTTACAAGTAGAAAATCCAAATGGGCTGTTGATATTGATATTCTAACGCACTGCAGCCAACATAGTCTATCCTGAATCTCCGTGTTCTTGGGCATCTGTTTAAACTCTCTGCACCTCTGTTTTGGGGATAGTAGTAGTATGTACTTCCTTGGGTGGTTGGAGTCCCAGGGTGGTGCAAATGGTTAAGCGCTCATCGGCTAACCAAAAGGTTGGAGGTTCAAGTCCACCCAGAGGCACCTCAGCAGAAAAGTCTGGTGATCTACTTCCAAACAATCAGCCACTGAAAACCCTATAGAGCACAATTCTCTGTACACATGGGGTTGTCATGAGTCAGAGTTAACTCAACAGCCACTGATGGTTCTTAGGGTGGTTAAGAGGATTAACCGAGGTGATGTAGGCAAAGCACTTAGGACAGACAAGGTGAGCACCAAGAAAGCACTCATAAATGTTAGTCTTCATTGTTGTAGCTGTCATTGTATGACTGATTATAAATCCCTCCATTATGTTCTTTTTTTACCAAAGAAAAATAAAATGCAAGACAATGAAGTTGTAACTTATTAACTACTAAGTCAACTGTGGAAATTCCAATGGAGAGTTGCCAAAATGTGTCTTGAGTCATGAGCTGATAACCTCTGGCAATGGTCACGCCAGCCTCTTTCTTTTGGGTGGTGCTGCCTCCAGGGAACAATCCTGGTTCAGGAGAGGAGGGAACTGGCTGTACTGCCAAGGAGCATGTGAGAGCTAGATAGTGCAAAAGGAAGACGTGGCATATTTGAATTATGGTGTTGGTGAAGAATACTGAATATACCATGGACTGTCATAAGAATGGACAGATCAGTCTTAGAAGATATATAACCAAAATGCTATTTAGAAGCAAGGATGGTGAGACTTCATCTTGCTTACTTTGGACATGTCATCAAGAAGAACTAATCATAGAAAAGGACATCATTGGTAAAGTAGAGTGTCAGCAAAAACGAGGAAAACCCTCCATGAGATAGACTGACATGGTGGCTCCAACAATGGGCTCAGACATACCAATAATCATGAAGATGGCACAGGACTGGGCTACATCTCATTCTGTTGTACATAAGGTCGCCATGAGTCAGAGCTGAGTCAACAGCAACTGTCAAGAACCAAGGAGTGAGACCTCCACACTAGATGTTATGAAGATAAGGTCTTCCTTTCTATTTAGCTCAAAATTCAAAGGCGGAAGAGATTTATAAGTCTCCCAGGGTGTAGACATGGTTGCCTCTGACTTAAGGCTCAGACATTGGGTCCCAGCTCCAACTCCGTGTGCTGTCTGGTTACGGGTTCAGGAAAGAAGACAACAGTAGCAGCTGGGCATCTGGGCACCACTTTATTGGCAAGAGGACCCCAGGGGGAGAAGGGGATTGGATAAGGTACAACTTCAGTGCAAGCTGAACAGCCTGAAAGCCCATGGCTGGCTCCTTAGAGGGGCCCTGGGACTCTCCAATACTCTCTATCCTGGTACTGTACCCACTGGGGGAAAAAAAAAAAAAACTGCCCTCAAGTCAGTTCCGATTCATAGCAACCTATAGGACAGAGTAAAACTGATCCATAGGGTTTCCAAGAAGTGGCTGGAGGATTCAAACTGCCAGCCTTTTGGTGAGCAGCCATAGCACGCCGTAGATCTTAACCACTGTGCCACCTAGTACTCCAGAGGCCCAGAAATCGTCGATATTTTAGCCTGCCTTGTAAAACCCTACTTCTCATCTAAAAAGCAGATTTTCTGCTTGAACCTCTTCTGTACAAGCAGAAGACAGTGTCAGGAGTGCTTTTCCAGGGCCCCAGCCTGGACACTAGGGTCTGGACACTTTAGTGTATACTCAGGACTTCATCAGTTTGTCCTAACAAGTGAAGGATGCTCTGTGCTGTTAGTGATGGTGATTCCTGAGCCACCACCGATGCCACCCGGACCCACCTGGACTGGGAGACAGGCGGCTGGGAGTCCAGAGTTAGGTTTGCCAGTGGGACACGTGTGGCCCTGAATGAGTCACCTCACCTCTCTGGACTTCAGTGTCCTGACCTGTACAGTGAGATATGCAGGTGTGATGTGAGCATGTGCCACCCGTGCCCTTGGCTGTCCTGCTCCATGGCATCCCACACACTGACTCTGCTCAGTTGATATGGGCTCATCTTTCCCGTCAGCCCTGGTGTGTTCAGATGACTTACAGACTTCCCTGCTTTGCCCACTTAGCTGTGTGGTCTCAGGCCAGTTGCCTCAGAATCATCACCAGTGAGAAAGGGATAAGGTGATACCTATCTCATAAGGTTCCCTGAGGATTAAACAAGAGAAACACGCAGGGCATTGAGCAACACGCCAGGCAGAGTTGTGAAACTCACAGCAGCTGTGTTTTTCCAGGACTTCCCCACCATGCCAGCCCCAACTCAGGCCCCTCTGCACTCATCGGCAAACACTGTCCTTCCCAGCCTGGGTCTCTTCAAGGAAGACTAATGCCCGAGTCCCAGCTGGCGAACTGAATCCAAATCCCTGAGTGCAGGGCCGGGCCAGGTACTTCTAATGCACCAGGAGGGTGAGTAGGCATGGCATGGATTGCAGAAGGCAATGGAGGCCCCAGTTATATGTGGTCATTGCAAACCGATGTTCACTGCAGCATTATTCACAACAGCCAAACAGTGGAAACAGCTTCAATGTTCATCAACAGATAAATGGATATACAAAATGCAATCTATCCATGTAATGGAATACTAGTCTGCCATAAAATGAAGTTCTGATACATACTACGGCATGGATGAACCTTGAAAACATTATGCTGAATGAAATAAGCCAGGTGAAAAAGAACAACTATTGTATGAACCCACCTGTATGGAATATCTAGAACAGGCAAATAGATAGAGACCAACATTCATTAGTGGTTAGTTACCAGGGGCAGGCAGGAGGGATGGGGAAGGAGGACTCAACGCTTAGGTGACACCAAGCTTCTGTTAAGGGTGATGGAAAAATTCCGAAATGGTTAATAGTAATGGTTAAACAACATTATGAACATTATTAATGTCACTGAATTGTACATGGGAAGGTTGTCAAAATGCCATATTTTCTTGCATATATATTTACCACATATACTCAAGAAGTCCCGCCTAAAGGTCCCTCCCTTCCAACATCTCTGCTCTTTCTCCCACTGCCCTGCCCCATTCCCTACCTCGCCTTACCACCCAGTATCCCCTTTCGTCCTCCAGTCTCCCTCAGCATCCCCAAGTGCCTGGCCCTGCCCTGCCCTTACTGCCCCAATTTACCTAACCCAGCAGGCAGGACCACTGCGGGCAGTCGGGGGCACCATGCCAGCTAGGGACGTCCTCCAGCTGTTAGCACCTGCTGTTGCTATTATTACCAACAATATTGGTCCCCATCTGCCTTATTTCGGTGTCTAGACTGTATCAGAAAATCTGGGGAAGGGGCCTTAAATCCCTTTTAAGTCACATGTGAATGTCTCAGCAAACAGGCTATTAACGTTTAGCTAAGACACACAAAACAGAACCTTACTAGAATTGCAAAAGGGGTAGTGGCGGTGGTCCTTCTCCTATATTCTTTATAAGAACAGATGTTTGAGTTTGGAGAATGTATCCATTTTGACACAGTGGTTCTAAAGTGGATTTTAGTAAAACATCTGCCTCACCTACATGTATGGATTGAAAGTTATTGTCCAAGCACATTGGTTCCCAGGCTCCCGGGGTGGGCGGGTGGATTTGGAAATATTTCACCGAGGCCTAGGCAGTTCCTGGAGGAGCCCTGCTGGCACAGGTGGTTAAGCGCTTGGCTGTTAACCAACAGGTCAGCAGTTTCAACCCACCAGCTGCTCTGCGGGAGAAAGATGTGGCAGTCTGCCTCCGTAAGGAGTTATAACGTTATACACCCTATGGGGCAGTTCTACTTTGCCCTGTTTGGTCGCTAGGAGTCGGAATGACTCCAGGGCAGTGGGTTTTTTGGTTTGGTCAGGCGGTTCCCTGTGGGGGGCAGACTCAGGGAAGTGTCGCCCGCAGGCTGGGGCGGGCCGGGAGGGGAGTGCCAACATGGACAACTGGCTCCAGGCCTCCCGGCTGGCAGACTTGCAAACATTTCAAGAAGTCTAGGTACTTCCCGCCCCCCAGATTCAGAAAAGATCTGTGGAGGCTCGGTCTTCCAGGGGACTTGGGAAAATTTGCTGCAGGCTCCGGCGAACAGAGTGGATGCCTCCCAGGGGCCTCCCGTCGGGCACAAACCGGCTCCCTTAGAAAATTTTCCCGAGACGCACCCACACAGGCAGGCCATCCCGGACTCCCAGGCAGACTTGGAAATATTTTCACGGAGGGAGGGAGGAAGGGACAGAAGAGGGCTGGGTGACGCCCTCCCCCCCGGGCAACCCAGGCTGGCAGACAAAAGAATAAAGAAAGTTATTGTCCACATTACTACAGGAGTTAAATGAATAATTTCAGGAGTATGAAATCATCACAAAGCTGGTTCCTAGGAAGCGGAGGTCAAGCCTATCTCCAATTTCAGCCTCTCCATTGTCTCTGACACCAGCCACTCCTTTCCCCACTGCACTCTCTTTCCCTGAGTTTGGAACTCACCGAAACCTACACAGAACTCAGAGACTATAGTTACAGTTATGTGGTTTATTAGGGTCAAGGTATAACTCAGAAGTACAGGATATGAACAGGCAGGAATAACAGGAGACAACTCAGGAGGATCATGAAGAGGTACTCAGGTAAAGCTTGGAAAGATACCGGAAGTGGAGAGCACCGTCCCTCCCCCGGAAGCTATCTTTCCAGGATGCTCTCCCTCCAGAAGCTTCTTCCAGCCTCAGTGTTCAGACCTTTTGTCTGCCAGCCCACACACTCATTATTGGTTACTAGGTGGGTTCCCAGTCTGGCTTCCACTCATTAAAACAAACTCTGAGGTGTGGCCAGTTGTAGCCTGTTGTAGAGTAACTATCAGTACTCTGATTAATGTAAAATTGATTTACTGAAAAGGAAAGAGACAGCTCGAGCTGGTGACAGACTGAACTCCATGCAGTGTAATCAGTAATCCAATATGGTGACTCAGCAGTGACGTTTTATAAGGGGAAACAAAGGATAGGAAGTACAGTATTTGATTGCTATTTACAAGCTGAGATCACTGAAAGACATTACTTGATCGGTAATTACAGGCTTAGCTCATTAAAAAACATTACTCAATTGGTAGTAGATCATTTTAAGGTGGGACTTCTTGTGGCAGGAACTCGTAAGGTGGTACTTCCTGTAGTGGAAGCTTGTAAGGCAATTGGCTTAGAAGGATATACGTGTCTTTCTTAGATTGGTTGCAATGTGGTAATCATAAGGATAGGGGGAGGGGCTTGCAGGGTAGTTACATCATCATTATCAGACATTCTTCTCTTTGGAGAATCACAGTGTAGTTACATCATCCTTGCCAGACGTTTCTTAGTTTCGTAATTATGTCTGCAAATGGCTGTTGCTGAGGTGGAAAAGGAACTAGTCACAGAGGAGTTGTACTCAAACCTCAAGCTGGTCGTTTCAGATTATCTCAGATACCTCAAATTTTAAAATTTCCTTACACAAGCCCAACTACTCTAAGGGTTGTTTCACAGAGGCCCGGGAGAAAGGCCAACCTGCTTAAGGTAAAATAACTCTTAACCTCACAAGAGTACAAAGACAAGACTTGAACATGGCTAGAAGTGTATGTAAGAGTATAAGAGTTACTGTGATTTGGAGCACTAAAGGATGTTTGTGCAGATATTGATGAGGTCTAGACTGGTAGCCAGGGTCTCAACACGGGTCTTACCGGGTCAAGTGCTCTTGGAGGAATATCTTTATGATTTGGGATATTCAGACCTGCATGTTAGAGATTTCCCTAGGAATGGTGTATGTCCCTGTGTTTAGATGGCCTGAGTCCTCGGTGGTCTCCCCAGCCACCCACCTTTTCACATCCATTCCACATTCTAGACCCAGAGTAGCTTCCTAGGCATAGCCTTTAATGGCCCCCACTACCTTACTGAATTGAATTTTAAAATATATTTTTAAAAAAAACCATTGCCATTGAGTCGATTCTGACTCATGGTGACCCTATAGGACGGAGTAGAACTGCCCCATGGAGTTTCCAAGGAGCACCTGGTGGATTCAAACTGCCAACCTTTTGGTTAGCAGCCGTAGCTCTTAACAAGTATGCCAACAGAGTTTCCTTTAAAATATAATAGACTTTAAAGATTGTTCTGTCCAACACCCTTGTTTTATAAGAGGGAGGAACCTGAGATGCACAGACTGGGGAATAAGTAAGGATATAAGTCTTTGAAGAGATGGCCACCTGGGTTTAGATCCAGACGCAAGCATCACTAGCTGTGGGACCTGAAGATCATGGTTTCATATCCCTGAGACTCGTGTACTTTAAACTGGAGTCTGCCCTGCTCAATATGTGCATGGCATGTGCCCACCTGGCAGGAGGTGTTGCCATTATTGTCACATCTAGCATGGCCTTCGTTTTGGTCCCTGGTGATCCAGAACCAGAGCTCAGGCTCTTGTCTCCAGCCTAGCTCATTGGAGGCACCCAGACTGTGGGCAGAATCCCTGTCTGGTCTTATTTCCCTATGCTACATTTGCTCAATGTTCCAGAAAAACCCCTGCAGTCTCTGCTCTCCTCCACACACCACAGCGATTGTCCAAGTCAGGACCTTTGTGCATGTATTGTTGCATCCAGAGTAGGCTTTTCAAGGCCTCTGTAAAGATCCAGCTCTATGCTGCCTCTTTTGTGAAGCCTTACTATCCTCTCCTTCCTCAGCCTGTGAACTCCCATGGTGCTTTGTACCTTCCTGATGGGGCATACAGTGCTTTGCATTAGGACTACTTATCTTATTGTGCCTGGATTGTAACCTTTTGAAGGCAGGGACCACATTTTCTTCAATTTTGTGATTCCCCAAAGTCTCAACAATGAGTAAATAATCAGAAGTATGGTTTTAAAAAGGAACGTATAATCAAGTAAGATTTCCCAGGAATGCAAAGCTGGTTTAACATCTAAAAGTTGATTAATGTAATACACCCATGGATAGACTAAAGGACAAAAACTACATGATTATTTCAATAGACACAGAAAAAACATTTGACAAAATTCAACATCATGATAAAATCACTCAACAAATGAGGAATATGAGGGAACTTCTATCAATCTGATAAAGAGTATCTATGAAAAAATCACAGCTATCATACTTTGTGGTAAAAGACTGACTACTTCCCCTCTAAGGTCAGGAAAAAAAAGGGATAACTCCTCTTATCATTCTATTCAACATTGTACTGAAGGTTCTAGCTGGGGGAATTAGGCAAGAAAAGGAAATAAAGAGCATCCAGACTAGAAAGGAAGAAGTAAAACTATCTCTTTTTGCAGATAACATGATTTTGTGTATAGAAAATCCAAAAGAACCCACTAAAAAATATTATAACTAATAAATAATTTCAGCAAGGTTGTGGAATACAAAATCAACATACAAAAACGAATTTTGTTTCCATACACTTGCAATACAATCCAAAAATGAAATTAAGAAAACAATTCTATATTGTTAGGAATAACAATACTTAGGAATAAACTAACAAAAGAAGTGCAAAACCTGTACTCTGGAAACTACAAACCTTGTGGAAAAAATTTAAGAAGACCTAAATAAATGAAAATACTTCCCATGTTCATGGATCAGAAGATTTAATATTGTTGAGATGGCAGTACTCCCCAAATTGGTCTACAAATTCAATATAATCCCTATCAAAACTCCAGTTGGCTTCTTAACAGAAATTGACAAGCTGATCCTAAAATTTGTATGGAAAATCAAAGAATCCAGAAGAGCCAAAAAATCTGAAAAAGAAGAACAAAGTTAGAGGACTCACACTTCCCAATATCAAAACTTACTAAAATTTACAGTAATCAAGGTAGTATGCTACTTGCATAAAAGTAGTCATATAGACCAATGAAAGAGAGTTGAGAGTTCAGAAATAAACCCTCATATTTGTAGTCAATTGTTTGACAAGAGTGCCAAGACCATACAATGGAGGAAATAATAGTCTTTTCAACAAATGGTGCTGGGACAATTGGATATCCACATGCAAAAAAATGAAATTGGGCCCCTAACTCATACCATATACAAAAATTAACTCAAAATGGATCAAACACCTAACTGTAAAAGCTAGAATTACTAAACTCTTAGAAAAACCCATAAGTATAAATCTCCATGACCTTGGATTAGGCAATGGATTCTTGCATATGACCCCAAAAGTACAAATAACAAAAGAAAAAATACATAAATACAAAATAACCCAACTTTTCAAGTCGCAAGAGAAAACAAAGAAAAGCTAACAAATCCAGATGGAAATGGGGGATTCAGTTAAGAAATCTAACTCTAGAATTATTGGAATCCCAGAGCACCATGACAACAATAAAGGCAAAGAAATGATTTTCCAAGAGATAATCAGAATTTCCCAGACCTGAACAGAAAACCAAGTCTGCAAATACAGGAAGCTACACAAACCCCAATCAGAAGAGACACAAAAAGATCAACTCCAAGATATATCCTAATAAAATTATTGAAAACCAAAGACAAGGAGAGAATTCTGAAAGCAGTAAGAGACAAGCGCCAATATTAACATACCAAGGGTCTTTCATAAGAGTCAGTGAGAATTTCTCCCCAGAAACTCCAGAGGCCAGAAGACAATGGGGCAATATATAAAATACTGAACCAAAACAATTGCCAAACACGAATTCTTTTCCCAGCAAAGCTGTCATTGAAAAATGAGGGGGAAATCAAGACATTCCCAAACAAAAGCTCTGGTAATTTGCCACTACCAGACCAGCTTTGCAAGTATTAACCAAGGGAGTACTCCAAATGGAAAGGCAAGAGCATTGAGAAATAAGTACAGGGTAAACTTATTGAATATAGGTTGTACATTGATATTAATGGAGACACACCAACAGAAATGGGAGAGGGAAGAGCACATCAGGAATAGATTTATGTTAAGGTATGTTAACCATTGTTCATGTGTTAAACATTACTGTAATTTTAAGTTGTGTAATGTAACATATGTGGAAACCACTAAGAAATCACCAAAAAGAAACATTCAGAAGACAAGAAACAAGATAACAAAAAGGCTAATCACAAGAAAGCACCCAAATACAATCAAGAACAGAAAATCAGAATTAAAAAACAAAGATAGGAAACACTCAAAAAAACAAATGGCAAAATGAGTGAAGTAGATGCACCATTTTTAGTTATAACCTTAAATGTAAATGGTCTAAGCACCTCATGCAAAAGACAGAGAATGGCAGAATTGATTAAAAAAAAACATGATCCATTCTTTTGCTGTCTACAAGGAATATACCTTAGACGTAAGGACCCAAACAGACTGAAGATAAAAGGATGCAGAAAAATATTCCATGCAACCAGTAAACAAAAAAGAGCAGAGGTGGCCATACTGATATCAGATAAAATAGACTTTAAATCAAAATCTATTACAAGAGATAAATAAGGACATTACATAATAATAAAAGGATCAATTCAGCAAGACTTAACAATTACATATATGTACGTAACAGCAGCACACCAAAATACATGAAACAAATACTGACTAATATGAAAGGAGAAATAGACAACTCCACAATAATAGTAGGGGACTTCAACACACGACTTTCAATTATAGACAGAACATCTGAAAAGAGAATCACTAATGACATTGAGAACTTGAATAAAACCATAAGCCAATTGGACCTAATGGACATATATAGAACACTCCACGCAACATCAGAACAATACACATTCTTCTCCAGCATACATGGATCATTTTTCAGAATAGACCATATACAAGGACACAAAACATGACAACAATTTAAGAAGATTGAAATCATACAGAGCTTCTTCTCTGATCATAACAGTATGAAGCTAGAAATCAACAGCAGGATAAATAAGGAAAAAAGAATAAATGCATGAAAACTAAATAATACACTACTAAAAATCTATTGGATCATAGAAGAAATCAAAGTTGAAATTTAAAAATTCCTAGAATCAAACAAAAGTGAAAATACCACATATCAAAACCTTTGGGACATAGCAAAAGCAGTACTCAGAGGGAAATTTATAGCAATAAATGCCTACATTAAAAAAGAGAGAAGATCCAAAATCATTAACTTAAACTGACAACCTGAACAAACAGAAGAAGAAGAGGAAAAGAAGTCAAAAGCTACCAGAAAAAAAGAAATAATAAAGATTGGGGCAGAAATAAACAAAATTGAAAATAGAAAAACAATTGAAAGAATGAATAAAACCAGAAGTTGGTTTTTTGAAAGAATCTGTAAAGTAGACAAACCACTGGCTAGACTGACAAAAGAAAAAAACCAGAAAAGGCAAATAATCAAATCAGGAAATGAAGTTGGTGACATTACAACTGATCCAACAGAGATTAAAAAAAAGATCATAACTGATTACTATGAAAAATTATACTCCAACAAATTTAAAAACCTAGATGAAATAGAAGAATTCCTAGAAACACCCTACTTACGTAAACTAACACAGAGATAGATGATTTAAACAGGCCCATTACAAAAGAAGAGATAGAAGATGTATCAAAAACTGCCAACAAAAAAAAAAAGCCCAGGACCAGATGGCTACACTGGAGAATTTACCAAACATTCAGAGAAGAGTTGACACCAGTCCTACTCAATCTCTTCAAAAAGACAGAAGAGGAACACTACTGAACTCTTTATATGAAGCCAGCAAAACCATGATAGCTAAACCAGGAAAACATATAATAAAAAAAGAGAATTACAGACCAATATCCTTTATGAACATAGATGTAAAAATTTTCAACAAAATTCTAGCCAACAGACTTCAGCAGCATGTAAAAAAAAATCATACACCACAATCAAGTGGGATTCATACCAGGATTGCAAGGATGGTTCAACATTAGAAAATCAATCAGTGTAATCCACCACATAAATAAAACAAAGGAAAAGAATCATATGATCATATCAATTGATGCAGAAAAGGCATTCGATAAAATTCAACACCTTTCCTGATAAAAATTCTCAGCAAAATAGGAATAGAAGGGAAATTTCTCAACATAATTAAGGGCATATATGCAAAACCAACACCCAACGTTATACTCAATGGAGAAAGGCTGAGAGCCTTTCCCTTTGAGAATGGGAATGAGACAAGGATGCTCATCATCACCACTGTTATTCAGCATTGTAGTGGAAGGCCTAGCCTGAGCAATAAGGCAAGAAAAGAGAAATAAAACGTATCCAGACCAGAAAGGAAGATGTAAAACTAGCTCTATTTGCAGATGACATGATCCTATACAGAGAAGACCCTAATCATTCCACAAGAAAACTGCTGGAACTAATAGCAGAATTTAGCAACGTTGTAGGGTACAAAACCAACACACAAAAATGAATTGGATTCCTTTACACTAACAAAGATTACTCTGAAAAAGAAATCAAAAAGGCAATACCACTTACAATAGCCCCCAAATTGACAAAATACCTAGGAATTAACCTAACCTGGGACTTAAAAGACTTATACAATGAACATTATAAAACCCTACTACAGGAGACTAAAAGAGACCTACAAAAATGGAAAGACATCCCATGCTCATGGATTAGAAGGCTTAATATAGTGAAAATGTCAATTCTACCTAAAGCAGTCTACAGAGTTAATGCAATCCCGATACAAATCCCAACAACATTCTTTACTGAAATAGAAAAACTATTGACCAACTTCATATGGAAAGAAACCTCGAATAGCCAAAGCAATATTGAAGAAAAAGAACCAAGTAAGAGGTCTCACACTCCCTGATATCAAAACATACTATACAGCCACTGTAGTCAAAACAGCCTGGTATTTGTTCAATGATAGACACGCATAGACCAGTGGAAAAGAATTAAGGACTCAGAATTAAACTCAGCCATCTGTGGAAAACTGATTTTTGACAAGGGGTCAAAGTCCATTCAATGAGGCAAAAATGGTCTGTTTAATAAATGGTGCTGGCAAAACTGGATATCCACCTGCAGAAAAATGAAACAAGACCCATACCTCACACCATATACAAAAACTAATTCAAGATGGATAAAAGCCCTAAATGTTAAATCTAAAACCATAAAATCCCTGGAAGACAATATAGGAAGAAAACTATGGAACCTAATCTTCTGTAAAAATAGGATAACAAACATTACAACAAATGCAAGAATGGAAAAAGACAAAATAGGTAAATGGGACTTCATAAAAACTAAAAACTTAGACTCATCAAAAGAATTTAATAAAACAGTAAATAGACAATCTACAGACTGGGAAAAAAACCTTCAGAAACAATTTATCTGATAAGGGTCTAATCTCTAATATCTTTAGAAAACTGCAACAACTCAACAACAAAAAGACAGCCTGATCACAAAATGGGCAAAGGACGTGAACAGAACCTTCTCCTGAAAGAGGACATCCAAACAGCCAACAAACATATGAAAAGATGTTCATGGTCATTAGCCATTAGAGATGCAAATCAAAACTACAATGAGATACCATCTTACTCTGGCTAAAATGGCACTGATAAAAACAAAACAGATAACAACAAATGTTGATTAGGATGTGGGGAGAATGGAACCCTTATCCATTGCTAGTGGGGTTGTAAACTGGTAGAACCGTTACGGAAAATGGTATGGCACTTTCTCAATAAACTGGAAATAGGACTACCCTATGATCCAGCAATCCCACTCCTGGGTATAGACCCTAAACACCAAAACCAAACCCATGGATGTTGAGCCAATTCCAACTCATAATGACTCTATAGCACAGAGTAGAACTGCCCCATAGAGTTGCCAAGGCTGTAATTTTAATACTTAACCATTGTACCACCAGGGCTCCTTGTATATACCCTAGAGACCTAAAAATAATGATACAGACAGATATATGCCCACCTGTGCTCATTGCTGCTGTATTCACAATTGCAAATAAATGGAAACAACCAAAGTGTCCATCAACAGATGAATCGATAAGCAAACTGAGGTGCATACATACGATGGAATTCTATGCAACTGTAATGAACAGTGATGAGTTAGTGAAACATATAACATGGATGGACCTGGAGTGCATCATGCTAAGTGAAATGAGTCAATATGTAAGGACAAATATTGTATGATCCCACTTTTATAAGAAGACAAGAATAGATAAATACAGAGAGACCAATGTTCAGTAATGGTTACTAGAGAGAGTGGGATGGAGAATTTATGCTTTAAATACTAGAGACTATTTTTGGTGATGGAAAAAGTGGCACTGATTGTGGATGTAATGGACAAAGCACAACCAAAGTAAAAGCAAGCATTTGAGCACATATGGATGAGTATAGGCAAAGTGGTATACAGATAGGTAGTACAGATGCATACATAGGTGAGAATCGGTAGAAGTAAATAAATGGGTGCAGGCACATATATTCATTTAAGACACAAATATGGATACTCCTTAGACATAACCAAACACCTTCCATCATTGTTTTCTGGGTTTGAAGGTTTAGGACCATAGTTTTATGGGACATCTCAGTCGGCATAACATAGTTCACAAAATCATGACCTGCATCCTAGTGAGTAGCATCTGGAGTCTTAAAAGTTTGTGAGCAGCCATCTAAGACACAACTACGGGTCTCAACTCACCAGGAGCAAAACAATAAGAAGGTAACCAAAAGCACAGAGAAGAAATAAGTCTGCAAGAGTCACAACCCACATCTACTCTGAGACCGGAAGAACTAGATAGTACCCGGCCACAACCACTGACTGTTCTGATCGAGGCCACAATAGTTGGTTCTGGATAGAATGGGAGAGAAATATGGAGCAGAACTCAAATTCTTATCAAGAAGGGAAACAAAACAGACAAACTGGAACGGTAGAGAACAGAGGACCCCCTGAGACTATCGCCCTGAAACACTCTTTAAACCTAGAACCAAGCGTCTCACCTAAGATCACCTTTTAATGAAAAAGCAGAGTGGCACACAAAATAAAGGAGATTACCCATATGATCAGTGCCCTACTTAAAAACCATCAGTATGAGACCAAAAGGTCAACAATTTCTTAAAAGCAAAGATGATAAGGGGTTAGGAAAACTAGAGTGCTGGAAAGGGAACGAACAGAACACAATTAAAGAGAATATTGACCCATTGTGATAAATGTAACTAATGTCACTGAACAATTTGTGTAGAAATTGTCAAATAGAAACCTAACTTGCTGTGAAAACTTGCACCAAAAAGTCAATAAAATATTAAAAAAGGATGTATAACTAGAATTCCAAAGTTTAAAATGCATATTATTTAAGTATTAAGATAAGGTGTTCCATTATCTGCATCTTAACCTAATGCTTAAATAATTGAAATAAATAAAATAATTGAAGATATAGAGGACTAAACCCTGCCTCAATAGGAGTACACATTTGCTGAGCTCTAGAACTCTAGAGAAAAAACAAACATAGTCTTTCCCCCTAGAAAAATAAAAACCAAACATTAGAGTTGTGCTATCCAGTATGGCAGCCACTAGGCAAATGTGGCTACACCCACTCCTCACTTATCGACATGGTTAGGTTCCAAAGACCAGGTCATTATGTGAAAATCGGCATTATGTGGAAATGGAGGATGGCCACATCAGATCACGAAATATTATATGGGACACATATGTCCCTCTGGATTCTGGGGATAGGATTGGTGATACATCAGGTTTGCTACACCTCACACCGGCACCTCAAAATGAAGGATTCCTGTGAACATGGAATCATTGCAAGAAACGTAACTTCCAAAGAACACAGGAACCCGGAAATATACTTACAAGGCTTCTCTCCCTGTACAAATGCCAAAAGAGACAAAGGTTTTGCACAATCTCACCTCCAGGATGTACCATGTCATACAATATCCTGTAAAAACAGTAATTAGCGGCACATGCCCATTTCTTCCATTTCAAACAGTTATACAGGCCCCTGCCTGCTGGCAACATGTACTGTCAGTGGGCCAGTAGCTTCGCAATAAACCAGAGACATGGAAAATGGAGGGGGGTACTCTGTGTCCCACTGGTCATGAAAGGGTTACTGCCAGATGTATGTCATTAATGCTCAAAATAGATTTTTTACTGTTGTCATTAATGCAAAATGTTGGATAACGAGATAGTCGATAAGTGAGGAGTAGGTGCATTTACGTTTAAAGTAGTTAAAATTAAATAGAATTTAAAATTCAGTTCATATAGTCGTGTTTCAAAAATTTAATAGGCAGAGGTGGCTAGTGTCTTCTATATTGGGCAGCTCAGATTATAGAACATTTCTATCATTGTGGAAAGTTGTCTGGCAGCGCTACCTCGCTGTCCTAAGTATTGTTCACGTATTATTAAGAAACACATTGGGAGGCAAGCAAGCACCCAGTGTAGGTTGAACCATATCCCATTGCAGGACGTGAGTTTGTTTATATGACTTTGTTCACAGCTGACGCATCCAATATTTGTCAGATTAGTGAATAAATAAAAGTATTTTCTTTCCTTTACGCAGATCAACCACTCTGATAATAAGAAGAACAGATATTCTGGCTGGCCTGCAGAGATACAGATAGAAGGCTGTGTTCCACGAGAACCAAGCTAACATTGCACTTCATTAATAAATGCGTTTTGTGTAAATGTCACATGGGATGGCCCATGAATCTTATCAATTTAAGTCCTACGGTCAATATTTTATAGGGATTTTGGGCTTTTCTTAAACCAACAAATATTTGCTAATTATATAATCTTAGCACAAAGTTTATATGCCAGTATTTATATAGTGGAGGAGGCACTGGTGGTTCAGTGGTAGAATTCTCGCCTTCTATGCAGGAGGCCTGGGTTCAATTTCCTGCCAGTGCACCTCATGCACAGCCACCACCCATCTGTCAGTGGAGGCTTGTGTGTGGTTGAGAGGCTGAATAGGTTCCAGAGGAGCTTCCAGATAAGACAAACTAGGAAGAGAGGCTTGCAGATCTCCTTGTGAAAATCAGCCAGTGAAAACCTTCTGCATCACAATGGTCAGATCCACAGCCCATCCCTGGGATGACACAGGACCAGACAGAATTTCATTCCATCGTGCATGGGGTTGCCATTAGTGGGGGTCAACTCAACAGCAGCTAACAACAGTTTGTGTAGTGAAGAGATCGATGTGCTACATTCTGAAAGGAACAGGACTTGTTAGAGGGAATGAAGTCATTCAACGTAGAAAGGAAGAGAGCTGGCAGAAGCAACTGCTGCTTGCTCAAGGTGGAGTCGTGATCAGATATAAGTCCACGCAGCTCTGCAGGGGGATAACCTTTGTTTATTGCAAGCACACCCTAGTTTCTGACAGTCATTTCAGAGAATGAGCAAGAGTAGAGAGGGCTTAGCAGGAACTCCTTGGCTGACAGTCGTGGCCATTGGGGGTCCACCCTGAGGATGGTGACTGTTCATCTCAGACTTTCCAGGAGACGCATCATTAGATCAGCTATTCAAGATACCCCACCTCCATACAACCATGTGTCAGAGGGTGTGTTTGATTGGGGGCTGAGAAAATAAGGTCACTGGGGCACAAGATAGCTTCCAAGCATCAGCCATTCTAACTTCCTTCCCAAGCCTCGCTGCCCAGGAGATTGTCTAACCTTAGAAGAGCTCTGAGACTATAATGTCAGGTTAATACTGCCTCCCTGAGTCTCCAGTTTCTCTTCTGTAAAATGGAGGGGTTCGAATAGATGAATGATTTCCAAACATTCTTATCAACCAAACCAAAACCAAACCCATTGCCATCAAGTTGATTCTGACTCATAGCTATCCTACAGGACAGAGTAGAACTGCCCCATAGGGATTCCGAGGAGCGGCTGGGTGGATTCAAACTGCTGACCTTTTGGTTAACAGCCAAGCTCTTACCCACTGTGCCAACAGAGCTCCTTTTAAAACATGGTAGAACATGGCAGCCTGAATTTCAGTACCCCTGCAGCAACAAGCAGCTCCAATCTCTGCGGTGTACAACAGCATTGATTTTTGTGGATGTTACTTATGTTGCAAAAATCCTCACAACTGGCCAGTAAGCAACATCGTGATAAATGGAGAAAAGATTGAAGTGGTCAAGGATTTCATTTTACTTGGATCCACAGTCATTGCCCATGGAAGCAGCAGTCAAGAAATCAAATGATACATTGCATTAGGAAATCTGCTGCAAAAGACCTCTTTAATATGTGAAAAAGCGAAGATGTCACTTTGAGGACTAAGGTGTGCCTGACCCAAGCCATGGTATTTTCAATTGCCTCATATACACGTGAAAGCTAGAAAATGAATAAGGAAGACCAAAGAAGAATTGATGCCTTTGAATTATGGTGTTGGCGAAGAATATTGCATATACCACGGAGTGCCAGAAGAATGAACGAATCTGTCTTGGAAGAAGTACAGCCAGAACGTTCCTTAGAAGTGAAGATGGTGAGACTGTCTCACGTACTTTGGATACGTCATCAGGAGGGATCAATCCCTGGAGAACAACATCATGCTTGGTTAAGAAGAGGGTCAGTGAAAAAGAAGACCCTCAATGAGATGGATTGACACAGTGGCCGCAACAGTGGGCTCAGACATGGCAGACATTGTGAGAATGGCGCAGGACTGGGAAGTGTTTGTTCTGTGGTACATGGGGGTGCTATGAGTCACAACTGACTCGATGGCACCTAACAAAACACTTATGGGCCACAGCTCAGCTGTGGCTGAGCCCCACATGGTGAGGCTAGGCTGAGGGAACATCATCCCTTGTCAGATAGAAGCCAAATTGAGAGCAGAAATCCAGATGCATCCTAAAGCTACTGCCTGAAAGTGGTGTCAATCCCACCTGCTACCCAACCCAGGTCAGCTCAGCTGCAAGGATGTCCACTCCTCCCTCAGAGGCTCAAAAAATCTGCAAGGCAGGAAGCAGGCATGATGGTCCTCCTACAGGGGAGCTGGGTAATATTTGTGAACAGTAACACCATGAACCATAAATGCCAGATACCCCTGAGTGCTGCCAGCCCATCGGAGCTCTGGCTCCCTGGCCCTCAGCCACCCCTCAGGGAGCCCTGGGTATAGCAGAGTAGTCTGCAGACCACCAGACGGGGGTCATGGCTCAGCCCTTCTCCAGTTCTAAACTCCTTGATGCCAGCCTCAAAGGGAGGGCTTTGTCATGGCAGGCTAGTTGACATTTCTGTGTATAAGAAAGGGTAGTTTTGTTTTTAATTTTTTTATTGTACTTTAGATGAAGGATTACAGAACATACAGTTTCTCTTTAAACAGTCAGTACACATATTGTTTTATGACATTGGTTAACAACCCCACAACATGTCAACATTCTCCCTTCTCGACCTTGGAGGACCTTTTCTTGGTGAAAATATACATAGCCAAAGTTACACCATTTCAAAAGTTTCTACATGGACAATTCAGTGACATCAATTACATTCTTCCAGTTGTGCTGCTATTCTCACTATCCTTTTCCAAATTATTCCATCACCATTATCTTCAACTCACTGCCCGCTAGGCGTCCCATCAAACCTTTTGAATTACTGTTGTCAATTTGATCTCACATAGATAATACTTTTTTTTTTTTGTACTTTAGATGAAGGTTTACAGGACAGAATAGTTTCTCATTAAACAGTACACATATTGCCCTATGACAATGGTTAACAACCCCATGACATGTCAACATTGTCCCTTCTCAACCTTGGGTTCCCTATCACCAGCTATTCTGTCCCCTCCTGCCTTCTAGTCCTTGTCCCTGGACTGCTGTGCCTCATTAGTCCTGTTTTGTTTTATGAGGCTGTCCAATCCCTGGCTGAACAGTGAACTTCGGGAGGGGCTTTACCACTGAGCTAAGAGGGTGTCCAGGAGCCATATCTTGGGGTTTCTCCAGTCTGTCAGGCCAGTAAATCTGGTCTCTTTTTTTTGTGAGTTAGAATTCTGTTCTACATCCTTTTCCAGCTCTGTCCAGGTCCCTCTGTTGTGATCCCAGTCAGAGCAGTCAGTGGTGGTAGCGGGCACCATCTAGCTGTACTGGACTCAAGTCTGGTGGAGGGCATGGTAGCTGTGGTCCATTAGTCCTTTGGACTGATCTTTTCCTTGTGTCTTGTTCTCTTCATTCTCCCTTGCTCCTGAAGGGATGAGACCAGTGGAGTATCTTAGATGGCTGCTCACAGGCTTTTAAGACCCCAGATGCTACTCACTAATGTAGAATCTAGAGCATTGTCTTTATAAACTGTGTTATGCCAATTGAGCTAGATGTTCCCCGAGACCATGGTCCCCCCAGCCCTCTACCCCGCAATTCGGTCCCTTAGGGAGTTTGGAAGTGTCTATGGAGCTTCCATGACCTTTCCTTGTACAAGTTATGCTGGCTTCCCCAGTAATGTGTGCTGTCTTACCGAAAGCGTAGTTTTTGCTGTGTATCTTAGTTATCTAATGCTGCTATAACAGAAATACCACAAGTGGATGGTTTTAACAAAGAGAAATTTATTCTCTCACAGCCTAGTAGGCTACAAGTCCAAATTCAGGGTGTCAGCTCCAGGGGAAGGCTTTCTTTCTGTGTCAGCTCTGGAGGAAGGTCCTTGTCATCTATCTTCCCCTGGTCAAGGAACTTCTCAGTGCAGGGACCCTGGGTCCAAAGAATGCGCTATTCTCCTCGCTGTGGTTTCTTGGTAGTATGAGGTCCCCCTGCCTCTCTGCTCGCTTCTCTCTTTGATATCTCAAAAGAGATTGGCTTAAATTGTAGATTAATCTTATAGATTGAGTCTGTATAACTGCTGCTAATCCCATCTCATTAACATCATAGAGATAAGATTTACAACACATAGAAAAACCACATTAGATTACAAAATGGTGGACAGTCACACAATGCTGGGAATAATAACCTAGCCAAGCTGACAGATATTTTGGGGGGACGCAACTCAATCCATGACACTGTGCCTGAATTATTCTATTCTCAGTGTCTTAAGGTTCTCTAGAGAACCTGAACCAGTAATATATATAAAATAGCCACAACAGAAACCCCAAACATACCTATGATCCTGAAGATGGTGCAGGAAAGGGAAATGTTTTGTTGTTATACGTAAGGTCACCATGAGTTGTAGATGACTCAACGGCAACTAACAACAAATTATGTGTATATCTAGAGAGAGAGATTATTTTAAGGATTTGGCTCATGTTATTGTAGGGAGCGGACAAGTTCAAAATTTGTGGATCAGGTGACAGCTGGAGACTCCTGCAGTCTAGTGCCCCAAAATCCATAGGCCAGGTGATGTGAAGAGTGAGGGGGTTCTGGCAACATGTCTCTTTATAGTCTGGAAGCAGAACACATCTGCAGGCGTGCCCTGGCCTGTTGTGAGGGAAACCAGTAGGGGAACAAAACACCCCTCACGCAGCAGCCCGGATCACGATTCCTCCCATCGCTCCCCAGCTCTGCCCTCTGGGCACTCTGGTGTGAAAACCAAACCAAACAAACCCATTGCCTTGAGTGGATTCCAACTCATAGTGACATACAGGACAGAGTAGAACTGTCCCATGGGTTTCCAAGCCTGTAAATCTTTCTTTTTTCATTTAATACTTTTTTTTTAATTGTACTTTAAGTGAAAGTTTACAATTCAAGTTCGTCTCTCATACAAAAATTTATACATACATTGTTACGTGACCCTAGTTGCTCTGCCTATACTCTGAGAGCGCACTTCTGCTTTCCATCCGGGATTTCCCGTGTCCATTCAAGCAGCTCCTGACCCTCTCTGCCTTCTCATCTCACCTCTGGACAGGAGCTGCCCATTTAGTCTTATGTACCTACGTGAGCTAAGAAGTATCATTTTATGTCCCATAGTCCTGTCTAATCTTTGTCTGAAGAGTTGGCCTCAGGAATGGTTTTAGTTCTGGGTTGACAGAGAATCCAGGGTCCATACTTTCTGGGGTTCCTTCAGTCTCAGTCAGACCATTAAGTCTGGTCTTTTTACTAGAATTTGAGTTCTGCACCCCACTTTTCTCCTGCTCCATCAGGGACTCTTTGTTGTGTTCTCTGTCAGGGTGGTCATTGGTGGTAGACAAGACTGTAAGTCTTTACAGGCATAGACCACCACATCTTTCTCCTGTGGAGCAGCTGGTGGGTACATACTGGGGACCTTTCTGTTATCAGCCCAGCACTTAACCATTGAGCCAATAGTTTGTTTTAAAAAAAGATTTTTGTAAGCCTCTATAATCCTTCTGCAAAGGCGAATTTGCCTGCAAGAGCAGTAAGTAAAATCAATGAGCAAAGAGGTGCTCAGGAATTTTTATTATTATTATTTATTTAAAATCTTTATTTTCGTGTTGAGAGAGTAGGTGGGAGTGGAAACAGCTGAGAGCAGGCCCCTCCTGCTCTGGCCAGGCCCCCAGTGCCTGCAGGTGTGGCTCCTGGGTCATGAGGGTTCCTAGGACTTCCAAGCCACCCCTCACCTCCACGTAGGTCACTGAGCACAGGAGGACTTTAGGGATCCCTTGGTGGAATGCCTTCATTTCTGCAGGTAACATGGCTGGAGATCAGAAAAATCACTAATTGTGCCATAGATTCCGTGGCTACTTTAGCGACCAAATTAAGACCTTGGTGTTTGTTCCAGGCCACGACTTCCTCCTGCCCCACCCAAGGAATTTGTATTGTAGTGTTGTTGTTAGGTACCCTTCAGTCAGCCCTTACTCATAGTGACCCTAAGCACTAGGGTCCTGAGCCATCCTCATGAGCCATTGGAGATCAAACTGTTTTCACTGGCTGATTTTTGGGAGTAGATCACCAGGCCTTTCTTCCTAGTCCCTCTTAGTCTTGGAGCCTCGCTGAAACCTGCTCAGCATCATACCAACACACTAGCTTCCACTGACACACGTGTAGTGGCTGCACATGAGGTGCGTTGGCCGGGAATTGAACCCAGGTCTCCCACACGGGAGGCAACAATTCTACCACTGAGCCACCAACTGCATTGTAGCTATAGTTCATTATAGCGGTGGGGAGAAAATATCAAATTGGGAGAAAAACCCAATTGTTCTGGAGGGTGAGGTTGTGGGTTCCAGCAATGGGTTATTGAGGAAAGCTGTGGACTTCCTTCCTTTGGGTATTCAACACAGAACAAGCGGAGAGGTAACATTTGTCTAGTGTGGCTCAGGCAGGATCCTAGCGGGACGTCTGAGAACATTCAAGACACATACCTGAGAAAAATTCCCCCATTTTGTGTCAACAGTGTATTTGCGTGATCCCACACAGGAGCCACATGCGGCTATTTTAATTAATTAAAATTACATAGAATTAGAAATTCAATTCCTGCATCGCAGTGGCCACATTTCACATGCTCAGTAGCCACATGTGGCTGTTGGCTACCATACTGAATGTGCAGATGGAGAACACTTCCGTTCTCCATCAGAGTTCTGTTGGGCAGCCAGCGCTGATGGAAGTCACTGCTTCTCCATTGTGGTCCCACAGCAGCCTCACCTGGAAACTCTTTAGAAACGCTGATTTTTGGACCCCAACCCAGACCAGGCTTCAGCACCCAGGCAGCCTAGCCCCCCTCACCGCGCCCCCATGTTTACACGAGCCCTCCGGGTACTTCTGATGCTGCTCCAAACTGAGCACCCCACACCACTCTCCATCTGCGTCATCCCGGGAAGCATGTTGAAAAGTCAGTTTCATTTCTGTGGCCGACGGTCTAGTTTCATTTCTCTTTGTGCTTGTGGAGGGGGAGCTGTGAGGGGAGGAGCAGTTCACACACCACATAAAAACAAAGCCAAGGAAGAGAGAGGATGTGCCTGGTCTCCGCTGGGAACTTGCACAGGTAAGAGCCGACCGGAGCAGGGGAGGCTACTCAAAGCCTTAAATGCCAACAGAAATGCTTTTTTTTTTTTTTTACATTTCCCATGTGACATGTTATTTGCCTGGTAAACTTTGCTTGTGTCAGAATCAGAGGCAATAAAGATAAGTTTTGATTCTGACCCGTGTGAGACAGGAAAACGCCCATCTTGGTGCTGGCCCACCAAGGCAGAGGGATGGAATCTAGAAGGGAGCAGCTGCCTCAGAATCTGGCCAAAAGCTGGTGGCCACACTGGGGTGGCGTGGGGATACATTTGCTTAGCGTTTATAGGGTGCATGGAGTCTGGGGGTAGGGTGGGGAGCTTTGTATGCTAAATGCTGGTCTCTGAGGAGCTTCAAGTCTCCCTTTGTGGTTTTTGTGGTTCAGTAACCTGTCTCAGTGCTGTGAGGGTAAACTGGCTCCTTGCGGGCAGGCGGGGAGCCCTGACTTCTAGCGTTTGCCAATTGCCGTGGTGTAAATACCCCCCACTGTCGCCAGATCCCAACCAATAGGCGCCACCTCCAGCACCCTGAACCGCCTGCACTCTTGAGGCCAAGCAGAAAGGTGACATCATTTTATCGATTACACATTTTGAAACTGTTCTTTCTCATGACATTTAGAATTTTTACTATAGTGGTTTTAAAAAGAGGAGGGCATTGGAGGATAAGGTCGAATTCTTTGCCTGACCCTTTGGCAGATGTTACTCCGTGCTGTACAAATGATGCTGACGCCAGAGCAAGGGGAGAAGGGGGTGGAGCAAAAAGTCCCTGATGCCAGGACACACCCGGGGACCCAGGAGAGTTCTTGGGTTGCATGCAAAGCAGTTCTTGGGTGGGCAGAGCTGTGTGGAAGCACATAACATTGCTTAGACTTGAGGCACTGCTTCCACAGGTTGCTGCCCCCACCCCTGACAACTACTTTCACCTTTCTGAGGAGTTATGTTTACTTTCATCCTGGCAATTGTGGGTTGAATCGTGTCCCCCAAAAAGATATGTTGAAGTCCTAATCCCCGGCACCTGCAAACGTGACCTTGCTTGGAAATAGGGTTTTTCTTTGAAGATGTTACCAGTTAACAAAGTCATACCAGAGTAAGGTTATATAATTCTATATAACTGGTGTCTGATAAAAGAGGAAAACTGATGTGAAAACAGGGTCACACACAGGAGGAAGACACCATGTGAAGATGTATCTACAAACAGCAAAGGAGTACCAAGGATAGCCTGCACACAGAGAAGCTAGCAGAGACGCATGGAATACTGCCTCCCTCAGAGCCTCAGAAGGAAGGCCAGACCCTGATTTTGTCCTCTCAGCCTCCATATCTGTGAACAATACATTTCTGTTGCTTAAAACCACCCACTCTGTGGTGTTTGGTTTTGGCAGCCGTAGGCAACTAATGCAGCACCTCTCAGAGCCTCTGAGGAAAAGGCTGCCCGGTGGGAAAAACACCTCAGGGAGGCTGTGGTGGCTTCTACAGGGTCACGCCATGAGCAATAAGTAGAAACCCAGGACCACACAGTCACCATGACGTATTCCTGATTCTGGCAAACTATGGGTGTGGTATGATGGATTGCTTTTAAGAAAGGTGCAGCCTTTCTCGCCATGATCTTGTAACTCCCACTGTGCAAATAAGGTAATTGTGGCCCTCCAAGAGGATTGGTCAGTTTTGCCATCCTCCTAGGCTTAAAATGAACCATTCCAGAGGCGGGGAGGAGAGACTCTCACCATCACCAAGGAAGAAGAGCTAAGAACAGAGTGCATTCTTTGGACCCAGGATCCTTGCACTGAGAATCTCCTGGAAGTTAAATCTCTTGTGAAGTTAAAGGTGGTCAGACAACACCCCTGCCACGCCAATTTTACAGCTGGCATCAGGAGTGGGATTTGCTGCAATGGCTCCAAACTCATGGAAGCATGGGACTTTGTAACAGAAATAAGGAAGGGGCATGAGAAGTGAAACTTTGGAGTCTCAGATGGTTACTTTGGTTGTTGTTTCCTGTAATGACTGAAAGGAAAGTTTATGGTGCAGCTAAGAGGAAAAAGGCTGCATCCGGAGTGGCTGGGGCAAAAGCCAGGCCAGATAAGCAAGATGACTGATAGGGAGCCAGGGTCCCAAGGCCATATGCATATGAATGGCAAGATAGTCAAGGGATGGAGAAGATGAAACTGGAATGTTTTAAAAAGGGTTATGTGTTAAGGATTATGTGTTTATTTGAACATACTATGGATTGTCAATGTTTCTCCTACCTAGTGTTGTAAAGCAGACTTAAATATATGAAAATGAATATTGGTGTCATGGATTGAATTGTGTCCCCCAAAAACATCTGTTAACTTGACTAGGTCATAATTCCCAGTATTATACGATTGTATACCATTTTGCAAATCTGATGTGATTTCCTTATGTGCTGTAAACTCTACCACTATGATGAGGTTATATGTGATTTCCATATGTGTTATAAACTCTGTCACTATGCTGAGGTTATACTGATGAGGTTTAGATAGTGTCTTAAGCCAATCTCTTTTGAGATATAAAAGAGAGAAGAGAGCAGAGACACATGGGAACCTCACACCACCAAGACAGCAGTGCCAGGAGCAGAGCGCGTCCTCTGGACCTGAGGTTCCTGTGCTGAGTTGCTCCCAGACCAAGGGAAGACTGATGTGTCACAAGGACCTTCCTCCAGAGCTGACGGAGAAGACAAAGCCTTCCCCTGGAGCTGACGCCCTGAATTTGGACTTGTAGCCTACTCGACTGTGAGAGAATAAACTTCTCTTTGTTGAGGTGATCCACTTGTGGTACTTCTGTTAGAGAAGCACTAGATGACTAAGACAACTGGGTATTATAAATTACAGAGTGTGTAACTCCACCTTCAGCCAATACTTGATTGGATATGCTAAAAGGAGAACTAGGATTTGCCCGAAGAAACGCAGGCTTTTTGTTTCAAGCCAGTAGCCCTGTGTATAGAGTGGGATATTAGGTTGAAAATCCGAGCCCTGCCCAGATTTTGCACTTGAGAAAAGACATGTAGAACTGCTGACAGAACAGGAGATTTGCATTTGAAGGAAGGACCTGCAGAAAAAAAGACTGTTTTGCTTTTTGAATTTCGAACAATCAAATGCTTTGCCTTTGGGTACACTGAGGCAGGAAAAGTCAGTGCCTATTAGAACCCCCTTCCAGGACTGGAAGTTAAAGGGTGCCAGTGAGTAGACAGCTTGATATGCTTGCTTGTGGTGACCACCTGGATCCATTCATGAGTGGAAGTGGGGGAAGTACAACAATGAAGAGACGGGCTGAGTCTGGACATGTTCCATCGGAACCTGTTGACCCAGCCTAGCGGGGCTAGGGATGAGAGAGAGAGAAGGGGCTACCTATTGTGACCTAGCTTGGATGGCTAGGGATGAGCTGACCAGAACCCAACCCAATGAAGAGAAAGATGTTGGACACCATGAACTGGTATAGACTGCTGGAATTTAATGGCTTGCTGTAGACTGGACTTTGCTTATGGATGCAGATGCTCAAAGTTCCAACTGGAACAGAAGATTCTTCAAGAACAAGGAACATGCTTGTCTCCTCAGTACTGGTTTGATAGGGACAGGCAATTTAAACATTGGCTATCTAAAATGCAGGGAGAGAAAGGCATGAAGTGGCTGGCTTACACACTTTTGTGGGTGTGCTCACACTCAACATGAGGAGGACAAAGGAGGATCCCCACTTAATAGTTTCCTCTTTTCCTGATGGGTCTGGGGAAGAGAGGGTGGGGGAGATGATAGGATTATATGATTCAGCTGTGAGTGTTGATTGTTAACAAAGTTAATTGTGACTGTAAAAACTGTAATTGTAGGAGGTGTAAGTGTAAAAGAGTGGACTAAGGGGGAGGCACTGCTGGGCTCAAGTACAGTGGCCGAACCTAAAGTCTCTTAAAGGTTTTGCTATGCTGATAGCTGGTGAGGCTCAGAGCAAGGGAATAATCTTCTCTCAGTTAAATTTTATCAAACACCAGGAAGGGTGAAGCCAAGATGACTTTTTGAACCTGACCAGGTCAGATGGATACCTGCAGCAGACATTAATGGCTGGTACCTGAGTCACCTCACCCTGAGGACTCTTTGCCCTACTGAAGGACTAATTGTTGATGATTGTTTTGAACTCATAAAATGATTGGGAGGGGGAAGTTGTCCTCTAAGTATGAAAGAACTATGACTAGAAAACCCAGGGGGTGGCCTGCGGTGCCATGGATCACTTTTATATGGCCTTTCTTGCCATGGTTTTGTAACTCCCACCCAAGTGATTGGATGGGACTGTGAAGATAAGGTCATTGTGACCCACCAAGAGGCTTGGTCAATTTTGCCATCCCACTAGGCTTAAAATGAGCCATCCCACAGGCGGAAGGAGAGGATCTCACCACCACTAAGAAAGAAGAGCCAAGAACAGAGCCTGTTCTTTGGACCCAGGATCTCTGTGCTGAGAAGCCCCTGGAACCAGGAGACAGAGAGAGAGAGAGCTGTAACACTAAAGATGGTAAGAAGTGGTGGTAGCAAGGCAGGAGACCAGCAGGAAACAGTGCAGTGAGCTTCCCAGCCCATGAAGAGAAAAAGCTGAGTCCCTTGGGGCAGGAAGCTTGCTGGAAGAGTAGGGTGCCTCTGGGCACTTGGTGTAGCTAGGTTTGCAGACCCACGGAGCTAGAACTGAACGCCTTCAGGCAGAGGCTTACTGGCGGAGTAGGGTGTCTCAGGGCACTTATCAGCTGAGCTAAAAGAGCTTCGTGGCATTTTTACAATGGGAAAATCAGATGTTTACCTTCTTTTCTCCATTAAACATAGAACCCCAGCATTAAGCAGAGGATGGGTGAAGGTTTAGACGTGAATTCATTAGTCCTAATGATTTCCTTCCTCTTTTCTGAAAACTCTGACCAAACGTCAGTTAACCAGATTGTTTTTGTTGTATTCTGCTTTCAGGAGAAAATAAATTCCTAGTTAATATTACAGAAGGCACACTGTCGCCACCGATCAGTCTAGGGTTTATACAGATTAAGTGCAACCTTTTTAATTTTAGAATAATGACTCTAAAGATACAGCAAGATGCCCGGTTGAAGAAGGATATATCAACATCCATGTTTCTTCTGTGGCAGAATGAGTTTTTCCCCTCTCACCTTCTGAGGATGGGGCAGCAGGTTCATACCAAGTTAGGAGCGTAGAAGTGGTCATTAGTAAGACAGAAAGACTGGAGACTGAGGGGCATGGCTACAAGGAATTGTCAATATGGGCAAGAGAAAGGTTGTTGGTCTTGCAGAAACATCAGAGGCCACCCCCCGAGAGGAATTTTCCCAGAACGTTTTCTTCTGGAAAAGACAGGTCTCCCACCTATTCTCTTACTGACTTCTGATTTACCCAAAACTAGAATGATTGTTTCTTCTATTACAGGCTCTCAGCCTGGTTGCCCTTGGCAATACTTGGCAGCTTATGGGTTAAGTAGCTGCCTTGAAGAGTTAAAAGCAACTCCATTTCTTTCAGCCCAGCAGCAAACTGAGTCATACTTTAAACAAAAGGCAAACTCTTGGCTCAACTGGCTTTATTGTTTCTCCTTGGTCCCATCTCCCTTTTAGGAAAGCCTTACCGTCCTTCCTCATTTCCTTGGCCTCTGCCCTTGGTTGTAACCTCCTTGGTTCTTGCCTGTTGTCTGTTCCTTGCCTTTTGCTTTCCTCTCTGCTCTTTCTTCCCTGTAGGCTGCACCCTGGTTCTTGCCTCTTCTTCTTTCCTTTCCTTCTGTCTTGCTGGCTGTCTTCTTTGTTTTTCAGTCCCTCTTTCCTTTCTTCTCCTTCCAAGGCAAAACCTCAATCTCCTGTCCTTTGTATTTATTCTGGGCTTCTAGAAGCTTTGAGTTGGGGCCAGAACCCTGAGAGGAACCCACAGTGCAGTGACTGCTGAATAACAGAGGCCTCCTAGTCATGGATTTAGTTTTCTCAAAAATGGGTAGCAGGTCAAGGGGAGGGGGAGAGATGAATAGGTGGGGCACAGGGCATTTTTAGGACAGTGAAAGTATTCTGTAGGATACTTTAATGGTGAGTACAGGACATTACGCATTTGTCAGAACTCATAGGACTGTACAACACAAAGAGTGAACCCTAATATAAACTATGGCCTTTAATTAATAATGTTGTTAGTTGCTGTCTTAGTCATCTGGTGCTGCTATAACAGAAATACCACAAGTGGATGGCTTTAACAAAGAGAAATTTATTCTCTCACAGTCCAGTAGGCTACAAGTCCAGATTCAGGGCATCAGCACCAGGAGAAGGCCCTCTCTCTCTGTAGGCTCTGGAGAAAGGTCCTTATGTTGCATCAGCCTTCCCTTAGCCTGGGAGCATCTCAGCACAGGAACCTCAAGTCCAAAGGACACACTCTGCTCCCGGCACTGCTTTCTTGGTGGTATGAGGTTCCCATGAGTCTCTGCTCACTTCGCTCTTTTATATCTCAAAAGAGATTGGCTTAAGACACTATCCAATCTTGTAGACCTCATCAGTATAACTGCCGCTAATCCATCTTATTAGATCATAGTGATTGAATTTATAACACATATGGAAATCCATCAGATGACAAAATGGTACTCAGTTATACAATACTGGGAATTATGATCCAGCCAAGTTGACAGATATTTTTGGAGGACACAGTTCAATCCATGACAGTTGCTGTCAAGTCAGTTCTGACTCATGGTGACCTTAGGTATAACAGAATGGAACATTGCCTGGTTTCGTGCCATCTTCATGATCATTGGTATGTTTGAGTCCACTGTTTTGGCTATAGCATCAATCAGCTTGAAGTTCTGACTTGAAGTTCAGCTTGAACTTCCTGTTAATGTATGGCTGCAGCGGTGTTTTTAAATTGTCTTCTTTGTGTTGTGCAGCAGAATTTTGCTAGGATGAGATATTAATGATATTGTTCAATAATTTCTGCATGCTATTTGATTAGCTTTCTTTGAAATGAGCACAAATATGGACCTCTTCCAGTCAATTGGCCAGGTAGCTGTCTTCCAAACTTCTTGATATAGATTAAGAAGCATTTCCAGCCTTGGATCCATTTGTTGCAGCATCTCAAATGATATTCTGTCAATTCTTGGAGCCTTGTTTTTCACCAATTATATAAGTCACTATGAGTTAGAGCCCACTTGAGGGCAAGGAACAACAAGATAATTGTGGCATCCTGCTTGTGTCTCTGGGTTAAGGATACTTGCTGTATGATCTTACAGACTTAAGAGACACTTGAATCATATGCAGGAAAGCCTGTGGAGTGAAATTAAGTAAGGAAATTCCCATGATTTGCATGATCCCTGGATTGGAAATGGGTGGCAAGTCCAGCAAGAGGTTGGATTTGCAGATGGGCCGTGATCTGAGTCATGTTTAGGCGAAAATGTAAGACACAAACCCCACTTCTGGTTCTGAAATAGCTACAGCAGGGCTAGGTTTGCTTCAAGCAGGCCCAAGAAATGCTACCTCTCATCTCTGCACCCCTACCAATTCTCCTGCCCAGAACTGAACCAGAGGAGGGGTGATGCCACAGATGAAACAGTATGGTTTCTATCTCATCAGAAATGACAGAGGGACATTGAAACTTTCCCACAGTAATGTGAAACCTAGTCGCCTCTTGTCCCCAAGCCCTGGGCACTAAAGAGACCCTCACTTGTGTTCTGTGACTCTTTGCTGCCAAGAGCTCCTCCTGCAGATGTGGGGGCCTGTGCTGGGCTAGTGGTTTCTTCTGTGTTGTGGGCAGGTATTGGGTTGCATTGGGTTGAGGCAAGGAGGGGCTAACAAACATGGAGCCTGGGGAAGGACTTCTTGGTGATCGTTGGATGTCTCTCCCGTTTTGTGTCTTTACAGAGTTCTCCAAGGAGATCAGAAGCACTGAGCAACGGGAAAAGTACCCTCCAGACTTGACTGGCAATAGCTAATGCCTAAGGTCCATAAGTCTTCACCACTCCAGAAGCAAAATCCACTTTCTTTCCAACACCATCCCCCAGAAGAAATGAGTTTACCAAAACGGCCACAGCCGTCATTCGGCACAGCACAAAAACAGAGGATGTTTCCCCAAAACCAGCAGACAGGAGACCTTGACATGCACTTCACCTCATTGACGCTGAACCAACAGATCACCAGCATGCCACCAGGAGAGAACAGCAGCCAACCGAGGGCAAAGGTAAGTCAGATGAGGGCATTCAGGAAGGGAATGTTCTAGCCAACAGCCAGATGAGTGCCAGTGAGTGGCTATGGGGTCAACCCACCAAGGTGATAAAACCAGCAGATCAGCCCAGCCTCAATGCACAGCTCTGTCCCCTAGCTCTTCTGGTCACTTCCAACAAGTACCAGGGACACACACAGTCTCTGCAGCACTGGACCTCTGATACCTGGGACTAGGGGCTTCTGTTCCATGTTGTTGAGCCAAGGTCCAAGGTTGCCAGTAAAGACACTTACACAAGGGCATTGGGTGGAATAACACTTCACCCACATAGAGAAAAGACAGAGCAAGGTCAGCTTCAATAGTGGGAACTGGTCCCCCATGGCCAGCAGGTCACTCCCAACAGTTGACTCAGGGCTGTTCTGCACACACCCCACTTGTGTAGCCCCTGAGGGACTCCATTCCCTCCCTCCCAGGAACAGGTATAGTAGTGGGGTTGACCAGGTACCATAAGATTTACATCATAAGCAGAACAAAGAGGTATTCATTAGGCCTGAAACAAGGAAGGAGCTTTCCTGATAAGGAAGAACAAGAAACCAGGACAGAGGGAGGCTCAGTTCCCAGCCTTCATTATCAGAGAATGTTCTAGAAACCAAGGCTTCTGATTAGGGAGGCTGGGTAAGAGTTTCAAGGCTGTACAACACACCGTCTTCCCAATACACGTGCTGAGGATCCTTCCTGGAAGCTTTTCCATCAGCTGCTACAGCTCCTGTCACCACAGTCAGTGTAACTTCCACACCCCCATCCTCCCCCCCGTGCAGCCCCAGGGCCCAGCACTTTGCCTCCCTCTGGTTGGGAGCTGCCACCTCTTGGTGCCTTGTTTTCTCCCAATTTCTCCCCAAAAGCAAAGATCCACCTTCAACTCCTCCTTTGGGAGGCACTTCCCTCTCCACCCCAGCCAAATACTCCACTCTCCTGAAGACACCCCAATATGAAAAGCGCATAGGCCCTCCCTTGAGGCACATCTTGATCCACCTCCCCCTAGCCCTGGTCTGCAACCCAACATCCAAAAATAAAATCAAAAAACCCAAACCAGTTGCTGTCGAGTAGATTCCAACTCATGGTAACCCCATGTATGTCAGAGTAGAACTGTGCTCCATAGGGTCAATGCTGTGACCTTTTGGAAGCAGATCACTAGGCCTTTCTTCCGAAGCTCCTGTAGTGGGTTCAAACTGCCAACTTTTTGGTTAGTAGTCAACTGCTTAACCGTTTATGCCACCCAACATTCATAGATGCACAGATTCTGCCACCAGTTCCTGACAAGGGTGGGAACCTCTGGGATAAAACCCAACTTGAAACCAGGGCAGTGAGGTCTGTCTGCCTTCTGCAGTGGACCGAGAGCATCCTATGCAGCCAATATGAGGAGAAGGTGCGCCCCTGCATCGACCTCATCGACTCCCTGCGGGCCCTGGGCGTGGAGCAGGACCTGGCGCTGCCCGCCATTGCTGTCATCGGGGACCAGAGCTCCGGGAAGAGCTCGGTGCTGGAGGCTCTGTCAGGCGTCGCCCTGCCCAGGGGCAGCGGTAAGCAACTTTGCTCGATAGCTAGTGGCATCAAACCATCCTTTGGGGACCAACCAGCTTAAGAGACAGGCTGCTGTTAGAGAGCCTGGGAGGGCAGCTCCTCCATGTCCTGGGCAGCTTAGGCTCGGGAGTGCATGCGGGAGTCAGAAGGGGCCTGGGTGTCCTGATCTGCCGTCTGTTTTCTTGTTCACTGTTCACATCTAAGCAACCATCACCCCCTGCGTCAGTCAAGGTCCCAGCAGCGACCTTGTTTCTTTCCAGCGGTCTTTCTAAGAGCGTGGAGTCCCTAGGTAGTACGAACAGTTAACATGCTGATTTGCACCACCCAGGGACGCGGGCTTCACTAAGAGCAGTGACCTGAGGGTCCCAAGAATCTTCAGGGCACCAGCTTGGTCAGATGGTTCCTACCTCCCTGCGGGGTGTCTCCATACACCGCTCCTTTAGACCACCCTTTGACCCCTTCCTTCGTGATTTCCAGCTTCTCTCCCAGGCTCTCACTACACCCCACCCTCCGATCCAGAGTGCACGGTGCAGGGAAGTTGGATGCACATGAGCAGGTCTCATTGGTTTGCGTTTCCATTTGCTCCCCTTCCCGGAGTGGCCCACCTGGACAACGCAGGTCCCACGCAAACGCCTAAGGGGCTGGCTCCGGCCCCAGGGGCACTGGGGGCTCTGAGATGCACCAGGGTCTCAACATCCACACATTTCACTACAGAATGCATGGTGGGGACCACTGCTCATGACCAGCTGGGAGTCGCCAGTGACCACTCCCTGCGTCAGCCACTCAGCAGCAGCAGCAAAGGCAGCCGGTTCCCAAGCCTTGTGCTCACCTGCCCTATCCAGGTTACCCTGCACTTACCATGGGGCCCTAGAAAGCACCAGGAAGTGCAGACAGGGCCTGCGGGGACGCTGGGGAAATCGCTGGGAGATTAAGAGTAAAAGGCACCAGTGATGCTTTTTTAATAGGAAACTTACGACGTTTGGGAAAATCTCTCTCAGGTATTACCACCAGGTGTCCACTCGTGCTGAAACTCAAAAAGCAGCCATGTGAGTATGAATGGACAGGAAAACTCAGTTATCGAGACAAGGAATTCCAGCTGCAGGATCCCTCGGAGGTGGAGCAGTATATATGCAAAGGTAGGACCCCGGGGGTTTCTCCTGGCTCCTTGCTGTGGCTGGCTTTCATCCCTGTCCCCAGCTCTTTCTACCCCTCTTCATTGCATCTATCACCCCACGATGGGGGCGGGGGTGTCACTCAACCTCCAAAATACCCTCACTCCCTGCATGGCAAATTCCTGGGTGATGCAGTTAATGCACTCAGCTGCTAACCGGAAGGCTGGTGGTTCAAGTCTACCCAGAGGCACCTCGGAAGAAAGGGCTGGCGATCTACTTCCAAAAAATCAGCCAGTGAAAACCCTATAGAGCATAGTTCTACTCTGACACACATGGGGTCACCATGAGTTTGAGTTGACATGATGGCAACTGGTTTGGCTTTTGGTTTTTTACTCCCAGTGGCGCTACTCAGTCTGGGTCACCTCCATTGCTCTTCCAGGTGCTTGTCCAATTCAACCCTCATGGAGTCATCTCCCAACTGAAACCCTCATGCACTGCCCCCATCTGCAGGGTGAAGTCTGGCCCCCAACCCAGAGGGCTCATCCGCACTCTCTCCACCCTCCCCTTCCTAGCTCTAGACTCCAACATGCTGGACCAACTTCAACTTCACAAAGGAAAGTGCCCCTCTTCTAGGCTTTTCCACATGCTGGTCTCTCTGCCTTACACAATTTCCCCTCCTGTTCCCCTGCCTGATTCCTACTCGTCCTTAGGGGTCTTAGTTTAATGCCCCCTCCCCTAGAAAGCCCCCTGGGATAGGCCCTAACCCTAACCCTGGGCCAGACCCAGCCATCCTGGTCATTACTCATCTTCCTGTCTTGGGGCCACATCTCCAGGCAGCTCCCTCTCCCCTAAACATGGGCACTGCCCACCCATAACCCTGGAAGCACAGCTAATACCTGGCTGCTGAGCAAAGTTTACTAAGGTTTAAGACTAATAAAAGGAAACCACAAAGTAATAAAAAAGATCAATTGCTCCTGGAGACTGGGGCCATGCCACCTCCACAGTGCCCCCTGGTGGTTGCTTGTTCATCCCTCCTACCAGGCCCCTGGACTTCTGCTCTATTGCCCTCTCTGGTCTCTGCCAAAAAAACCCGTGGCCGTAAAGTCAATTCCAACACGTGGCAACCCCATGTAACAGAGTGCAACTGCTCCATAGGGTTTTCTTGGCTGTAATCTTTACAGAAGCAGATCACCACACCTTTCTTCCGCAATAACTGCTGGGTGGGAACCACTATCCTTTTGGTTAGTAATTGAGTGCAAACCATTTGGGCCACCTGGGGACCTGATCCCAGCCAAGGGGAGCAAAAAAAAAATCCTTAACATACAAGAAATCTCCACAGCTATAAATTCTGAGTTCAGTGGAGACAGGCTTTTTGCATTATTAAATAGCAAACTCACTATCATAGCACGAGACCTTTGGATGACTTCCTGGGATCAGCGCTTCCCTGAGAACCCCATAGCTGCAAGCCTCAAATGGCTTGCCCAAGGGGTTCCTTCCAAAATAGAGACGTCCTGCCGCCAATTCTAGTTCTCACCCCTCACCTACAGAAGTGGATTAAGGCCCTCAAGTGGCCTGTTTCCTAGCTTCAATTTTTCAAAGATCTGCACCCTGGCAGTGCCCATGACAGATGTCCTGTCCCTCTCCTGCTGTCACCAGCACATCCTGAAGTGTTTGTGCACATCTGTCTGACCCTCTCTAACTGTGAGCTCAGTGGGGACAGACCTGGCAGGAAGCATGCACCCCGTGACCTGAGCCGCTAACAGAGCACCAGCATGCCACAGGTGTGGGCTTAGGAAAGGTTCCGTGAGCAAATGAAGAGTGAGCAAACCAGAGCCCAGACATCTTTAGAATAGCAGGTCAGAACTCCCATCCACTGCTGGTGAGGGTGTGAGTGGGTGCCACCACTTTGGAAAGCTGTTTGGCAATACTTAAGAAAGCAAAGATATGTATACCCTGTGACCCAGCCACCCTGCTCTTGGGTAGACAGGCAATCCCCAGATTACGAACAAGTTCCATATCTAAGTCTGTCTTTAAGTCGAATTTGTACGTAAGTTGGAATGGCTAGGTACGGTTGGTATTTATCATCAGTTAGTCAAATGTTTGTCTTAGTATATAGTATATAGTGTACCTTTCTGTGTGTAAAAAACATTAAAGAAACACTTCTAGATACTCTAAAACATCTTTAACATAATGATACAGTAATTAATGACGTTTTGACAATTTGGCCGGTGGTTTATTGATTTTGTTGATCTTTTCACAGAACCAGCTTTGGGTCTTGTTAACGCAATTGTTCTTCTATTCTCTATTTCATTTATTTCTGCACTGATTTTTGTTATTTCCTTTCTTCTGGTGCCCGAGGGCTTCTTTTGCTGCTCTCTTTGTATTTGTTCAAGTTGTAGAGTTAATGTTTTGATTTTGGCCCTTTCTTTTTTTTTCTGGATGTGTGCATTTATTGCTATAAATTGACCTCTGAGTACTGCTTTTGCTGTGTCCCAAAGGTTCTAGTAAGATATGTTTTCATTCTCATTTGATTCTATGAATTTCTTTATTTCCGTCCTTCATTTCTTTTATAAGCCAGTAGTTTTTGAGCAAGGTGTTGTTCGGTTTCCATGTGCTTGATTTTTTTTTCCTTGCTTTTTCTATTATTGATTTCTACTTTTATGGCTTTATGGTCAGAAAAGATGCTTTGTAATATTTCGATGCTTTGGATTCTGTTAAGGCTTGCTTTGTGGCCTAATATTTGGTCTATTCTGGAGAATGTTCCTTGTGCATTGGAAAAGAAAGTATACTTGGCTGCTGTTGGGTGGAGTGTTCTGTATATGTCTATGAGATCCAGTTGGTTGATTGTGGCATATAGATCTTCCATGTCTTTGTTGAGTTTCTTTCTAGATGTTCTGCTTCACCAAAAGTGGTGTGTTAAAGTCTTCTGCTGCTGTTGTGGAGCTGTCTATTTCTCTTTTCAATGCTGATAAAGTTTCTTTCATGTATTTTGGAGCCCTGTCATTGAGTGGGTAAAATTTATTATGGTTATGTCCTCTTGGTGTATTGATCCTTTAATCGTTATATAGTGTCCTTCCTTATCCTTTGAGCTGGAGTTTTCTTTAAAGTCTAATTTGTCAGAGATGAATATACATTGCCACTCCTGCTCTTTTTCGATTGCTGTTTCCTTGATATATTTTTTTCTATCCTTTTTGTTTGTTTGTGTCTTTGAGTGTAAGGCGTGTCTCTTGATCGTGTTTTTGATCCAATCTGCCACTCTCTGTCTCTTTATTGGTGCATTTAGTCCTTTACATTCAGTGTAATTACGGATAGGTATCAGTTTAGTGCTGTCATTTTGATGTATTTTTTTTTGGTGGCGGTGACGGTTTCTTTGTTCCACTTAATTTTCTGTGCTGAGTCGTTTTTCTTTCTGTATTCTCTTTTTGTCTTTTTCATTGTTGTTGATTTTGTATTTGCTGAATCTTTATGTTTTTCTTTTTTTATTTTGATGTGTAGATTTGTTAGTTTCCTTCGTAGTTACCTTAAATTTACCTCTATTTTTCTAAGTTTAAAGCAATCTTTTATTTCTTGATATCGCCTTAACTTCCTCTCCATATGAAAGTTCTATGACTACACTATTTAGTCTCCCTTTTTTGTTTTAATGTTGTCATCTTTTACATATTGATGTCTCTGTTTCCCTATTTTCAAGGTTTTAGGTTTGACTTATTTTTGTGACTTCCCTATCTGGGTTGATATCTGGTTGTTCTGTCCTGCGTTCTAGTCTTGGGTTGTTAGCTGGTGGTATTGATTGTCTAACTGTAGGACTCCCTTTAGTATTTCTTGTAATTTTGGTTTGGTTTTTGCAAATTCCCTGAACTTCTGTTTAGCTGGAAATGCCCTAATTTCACCATCATATTTCAGAGACAGTTTTGCTGGATATATAATTCTTGGCTGGCAGTTTTTTTTCCTTCAAGGCTTTATATATGTTCTCCACTGTCTTCTTGCCTGCAGGTTTCTGCTGGGTAGTCCAAGCTTAGTCTTATTGACTCTCCTTTGTAGACGACTTTTTGTTTCTCCCCAGCTGCTCTTAAAATTCTCTCTTTATCTTTGGTTTTGGCAAGTTTGATTATAATATGCCTTGGTGACTTTCTTTTGGGATCTACCCTGTGTGGGGTTTGATAAGCTTCTTGAATAGATATCTTCTTGTCTTTCGTGAAATCAGGGAAGTTTTCTGCCAGCAAATCTTCAACAATTCTCTCTGTATTTTCTGTTATCCCCCCCGCATCCTGGTACTCCAGTCACTCATAGGTTATTCCTTTTGATAGAGCCCCACATAATTCTTAGGGTTTCTTCATTTTTTTTAATCCTTTTATCTGATTTTTCCTCAAATAAGTTGGTGTCAAGTGCTTTATCTTCAGTCTGACTAATTCTGTCTTCCATAGCCTCAATTCTGTTCCTATGACTTTCTATTGGATTGTTTAATTCTGAAATTTTATTGTTAATCTTTTGGATTTCTATTTGCTGTCTCTCTATAGATTCTAGCAGCCTGTTAAATTTGTCATTTTCTTCTTGTATACCTCTTCTAAATTCCTCCTGTTGCTTTGTCTGTGTGTTCCTTGGCTTGGTCTGCATTTTGTCTGATCTCTTTCCTGATATCTTAAAGAGCTCTGTATATTAATCTTTTGGATTCTACCTCTGGTAATTCCAAGACCTTCTCTTCCTTCAGGAGGCTTCCTTGTTCTTTGTTTTGGTCACTTGCTGGAGCCATCGTGGTCTGCCTGTTTATGTGACTTGATATTGACTGTTGTCTCTGAGCCATCAATAAGTTATATTTATTTATTGTATGTTTGCTTACCATGTCCTAGCTTTTTGTTTTGTTTTGATGTGCCCAAATAGGCTGGATGTGTGAGCTACTCTGATTATTGGTGTCATTAAAGCTCTCATGTCCTGTCACCAGGTGGTTAGAGCTGCTACTAGGTATGTGAGCCTGGGAGTCCATCTACTTTTTCTTGTGTGGATTAAGCTCAGGTGTCCAGGTCATGGTCACCGAGTGTGTGGTGCAGGCTCTCACCTACAGTCCTAGACAGGCATGGGTGATTGGAGCAGGCACAGGTATCTGGCTGCAGTAGGGGGTTACGTGCTGAGCAAGGTAGGGGGCTGACGGCTGCCCTTGAGTGCCTAGGTGAAAGGTGTGTCCCTGTTCCCTAGAGCACGTAGGTGGGTGGGTTTTGTAGCTGGACTTTGGGCACCTGGTACTGTTGGCTGTAAGGATTGGGAGGCACCACTTATTCTCAGACCCCTGTCATGGGAGGCTAGTTGTAGTGGGTGAAGCCGCCAATCCTCAGGCCCCTGATGTGAGTGGGTGAGGACCCTGCCTAATGGGTAGGGTGGTGTCAAATGTCATGAATCTGCCACTCCCCCTTAGCTGTTGCAGTTGAAAATAGGCTTCAGGTATGCATCCTGCTGTACTACGCTAATGAGAGCCTATGCTGTTGAAATGGGCCCACATAGGTCTAGGCAGGGGTGAAAGGCATTCGAAGTCTGTGGACCCCTTATGCCTGTGCCTGGGCAAAGGGGCAGTGCCTGCCCTGAGTTCCTGGCTTAGGGGGTGTGGCAATTTTTTAAAGCCAGGAGACTGGTTTGGACACAGTTAGCCCTAAGGGCTCAGCTTAGGGGAGCTGGAAGTTTCCTTTTTTTGTTGTTTATTTGTTCCCTCCCCAAAGCCAGGAGACTGGCTCAGCGGGAAGGGTCCCACTTCTGGCCCAGGGGGCACAACAACCACCGAACTCTGCTGGCCAGCCCTGGAGCAGAGTGCGGAGGGGGCGGGTAAGGGAAGAGAGGCACTTCTCAGAGGGGAAGGGTTATTTTGATCCCGCGGTAGGTTAGACGCTTACACTTAACTTCCGCAGATTGAGCACCACGTCCCCCTGCCTCTGGAGGCTTGTGCAGACTCTGCAGCTCTGTTTCTCCCAATGTGGTAAAAATGTATCCTGAGCACTACTGCTTGCATCAGCCCATGTGCGCCAACCAGTCCAGCCTGCAGGTTTCCAGCCAGGTCAAGTCTGGCACTTCTTTGTTGCTTCTGAATTGTCTCTCTCTCTCCCTGCCACTCAGTCTGATTCCTCAACTTTGTCTTTGATGTTCAGGGTCCCTAGACTGTCATATATAATTGATTCACTTGTTTTGTTCTGGTCTTTGTTGTAAGAGGGACCACAGGAAGCGTCTGACTAGTCCGCCATATTGGCTTCGCCTCTTTCTTCTATTCTTTTTGAGAGTACGTGTAGTGTGTGTAGAGGCTACTCACACATTAAACAGACAATTTGGAGGCCTCCAAGATGTCTCTGGAGCCCTGGTGGTGCAGTGGTTAAGAGCTCAGGCTGCTAACCAAAAAGTTGGCAGTTCCAATCCACCAGCTGCTCCTTGGAAACTCTATGGGGCAGTTCTACTCTGTCCTTTTGGGTCGCTCTGAGTTGGAATCGACTCGACAGCAACAGGTTTGGTTTTTTGGGTAAGATGACCCTGCAGTCTTCTACGAAATGTACCCTGAAAATAGCAAGCACTTAAGTATCAGCTACTTCCTCTCTGACGTTCATTAACTCGGACTCTGGGTTTCTCCGCTCTTCGCCTCCATAGCACAGAATGCCATTGCTGGGCATGGCGTGGGCATTAGTCAGGAGCTCATTAATCTGGAGATCACCTCCCCGGAGGTTCCGGACCTGACCCTCATTGATCTTCCTGGCATCACCAGGGTGGCATTGGGAAATCAGCCCCAGGACATCGGACTGCAGGTGAGCCTTTTTGGAACTTGGGAACAGGCCAAGCCGAAGTTAGGGGGACTTTGGAGGACTCTGCCTGCAGCCCCAAGGACTTGTGGGCACCTCCCCAGGTCTTTGCTCCAAATGAATGGAGGGGGTCTAGGTCAGGACCGCTCAGGGCAGGGGCCTCATATTCAGATTCTGACTTGGGCTTATAGGTCATGTAAGTGAGTGAAGTGGACCTGATGGGACCAGCAGCCATGGGGTGGCCATGAGTCTGAGTTGACTCAAAGGCAACTGGTGGTTTTGGCAACTATTCATTTCTGAAGGGGCCCTGGTGACACAGTGGTTAAGCACTCAGCTGCTAAACAAAAGGTTCAACAGTTCGAACCCACCAGCCACTGCATGGGAAAAGATGTGGCATCTGCTTCCGTAAAGATTACAGCCTTGGAAATCCTATGGGGCAGTTCTACTCTGTCCTACAGGGTTGCTATGAATCAGAATTGACTCCCCAGCAAAGGGTTTATTCATTTTTGAACAAATAGTCTTCTCAACTAACTGACTTTTCTTGATCAGCTTTTATTTATTTTATTTTTTTACTGTCCTGCTTTTGACCAAATTATATGCTCCTCTTCCTATATGACCCTCCCCAACTTAAGGGTTGCTTTCAAGAGGGGAAAATAAAGTATGTTTCCTAGAGCAAACTGCTGAGGAGGGTAGGTATAGATAGGACTTGATAGGGAAAAGGGGAAAACACCATTGTTTGTGGCTGCAGGAGGCTGGGGAGTAGAGAGAAGGTGCAGGGATAAGAAAGTTAAAGAGAAAGGGGAATCAGAGTTAAGACTAGCCCTGGAAAGCCATTCCAAATACCTCTGTCTCTCTCCATCCCTTCCCCACCCTCCTTCTGAGGCTCCTCTCCTCTGTCCTGGACCCCATTCTTCTTTAGCTGCGGGCATCCAGCACCCTTCAGTTCCCTAACACCTCCACTTCCCTGCCCCACTCCAAACCTGGCTGAGAAGCTCCAGACCATGTCTCTAGGCACAAGGAAGTTGCTGTGGGAAGTCCCCCAATTCTTGGATCTGTTGTTTGCTCTGTCATCTTATCTCCATGTGACTTCTCTCAGTTTCCTAGAACTTTGACCCTTTGCCTTGCCCATGAATCCCAACCTGTTTCGGGAATTCTCAATCAAAGAGGCAAAGCGTCCTTACCTTGTGCATCTTTCTGGAGTCCTGCCGGCTCCCTGCCCGAGTTGGGTTGATGGTACACGTGCCCCATCTTCCTGGAACCACACCCCATCCTGGGAATGTGCCTTTCGTCTCCATGTGAACACAGACCAATGCCCATAAAGAGGGAGGGAGGCTGCCCTGCTCTCTGCCAGACTGTTCCTGTTTAGTGACTTTCTGTTCTCACTGCTTCATGGTGTTCCTCCTTTTAATGTTGAATTTTACCTGAAACCTGTGATACTGGAAAACAGCAATAGTTAAAGAAGTCCCCCTACACTTTGTGTTTAGGAAAACAGCTTACTGCAAAGAACCACCCTTCCCATATATATGAGTCAGATGAGACTCAGGGATGCCCCCTTGGTGTACCTGTGACTGGGCCAGACAGAGATGCTCCAATTTCCATTCCTGTCCTCACAAATGAGTAACTGAACTGCTTGTCCCACTGATCAATCAGGACCAAATCCTTGTTCACCAGACTTTGGTTAAGCTTCTCTCCTTCCCCCAAGTCCCTAAGCCTTGGCCCACCTTCAGCCTGAGCCATCACACTCCCTCTCCCTAAGGTCCCCTTGTAGAGAAGAGGCTGACCTCAGTGTAAAGCATTCTGATTTTCTATCCGATGACGTCGCCTATCCATCCCACTTCCCCACACCTGGGGTTTTTCCCTCCCTGTTTGCTCTCAGCCTCTATGAAAGAAAATGCTTTCTCCCTAATTCTTTGAGATGCTTGCAGATCTTACGGTCTGAGAGGTCTCTCTGTCACCACAGACTCCCTCCCCAACGACCACAATGGTCCCTTTCCCTTTCCCCCTCTTCTTTTTGGATACAGCTTCTCCCTATCAAAGTCTGCATTTCTCTTTTACCTCACCTTCCACTTTCCCAGTAACACGCACATGCATGTGTTCGCCCACCCAGTGTGCCCATTTCCAAATGCAGTATATCACTCCCTCCTTGAGAAACATCTTCACTGGCTTCCAGGGACATTAATGCTGGCTTTCCCCCCTCTCTCCCCTTGGTTACTCCTTCTCAGTCAATTCTTCCTCACTTGCCTGACCTCCAGATGTTGTAATGCCTCAGAGATGTCTCCACTAGTATCTCATTCAGGCTCATAGCTTTAAATATCACCCCAATGACTCCCAAATCTCTATTTTCAGCTCAGACCTTTCCCCTGAACTCCAGACACCTGTCTCCAGCTGTGGACTCACCTCTCCTCCCTCACCTTTGAATGTCTAATAACCATTAAACCCAGGTGCCATAGACTCAACTTCAGCTTGTATGTTAGAGTAGCACTGTGCTCCATAGAGTTTTCAGTGGCTGATGTTTGGAAGTATATTGCCAGGCCTTTCTTCCAAGGTGCCTCTGGGTAGACACGAACCTCCAACCTTTTAGTTGGTAGGTGTCTCGGTTATCTAGTGCTGCTATATCAGAAATGCCACAAGTGAATGGCTTTAACAAAGGGAGATTTATTCTCTCACAGTCTAGGAGGCAAGAAGTCCTAATTCAAGTTGCCAGCTCCAGGGGAGGGCTTTCTCTCTCTGTGAGCTCTGGGGGAAGGTCCTTGTCATCAGTCTTCCTCTGGTGAAGGAGCTTCTAAGCATAGGAACACTGGGCCCAAAGACACGCTATTCTCCTGGCTTTTCTTTCGTGGTGGTATGAGGTCCCCCTCTTTTATATCTCAAAACAGATTGACTTAAGACATAACCTAATCTTGTAAATTGAGTCCTGCCTCATTAACATAACTGCCTCTAATCCTGCCTCATTAACATCATAGAAGTAGGATTTATAACATAGGAAAATCACATTAGATGACAAAATGGTTGATAATCACACAATACTGGGAATCATAGCCTAGCCAGGTTGACACATATTTTGGGGAGAACACAATTCAGTCATGACAGCAGGCAAGTGCGTGAACTGTTTGCACCTCCCAGGGACTCCTAAATGACTAGTAGGGATAGTAAACTCAATGGGTCCAAACCCAACACCTGATCTTTCTACCCACATCTGCCCTTCCACTATCTTCCTATCTCAGAACATGGTATCTCCAGCCTCACTGTTTCCCAGGCTAAACCTTCTCGGGTCACACTTGCTGCCTTTCTTTCTCTCACACAACACCTCCAATCCATCTGAAAACCCTCCAGCTCTACTTTCAAATGCATCCCCATTCCACCCACTTTTCACCCCATCCATCACCAGCATCCAACCTAAGCCATTGTCATCTCTTACCTGGATGACTGTACTGGCCTCCTACTTGCCTTACCTGCCCCTGCCCTTCACCAAAGCTCCCTGTTCCAGTCTATTCCCAACACAATGCTTGTGTTTTAGAACACAAGTCAGCACATGAAAAGATGCTCAACATGGCTAGTCATTAGGGAAATGAAAATCAACACCACAGTGAGATACCATTTTATACCCACTAGGGTGGCTATTATTTAAAAAAAAAAGAAGGAAAGAAAGAAAACAAGCGTTGGCAAGGATGTGGAGAAATCGGAACCCTCGTGCATTGCTGGTGGGAATGTAAAATGGTACAGCCGCAGTGGAAAACAGTTTGGCAGTTCCTCAAAAAGTTAAACACAGATTTACCATACAACGCAGCAATTCCACTCCTTGGTATATACCCAAAAGATTTGAAAGCAGATACTTGTACACCAATGTTCATTGCAGCACTCTTCACAATAGCCAAAAAGTGGAAAAGACCCAGTGTCCATCAGCAGATGAATGAATGAACAAAATATGGTATATCCATAAAAAAAATTTTTTAAAAACCAGTTACCATCAAGTCAACTGCAACTCATGGCGACCCCATGTGTGTCAGAGTAGAAGTGTGCTCCACGGGTTTTCAATGGCTGAGTTTTTGGAAGCTGATCACAAGACTTTTTTTCCAAGGTACCTCTGGGTAGACTCAAACCCTAATCTTTCAGGTTAGCAGCCCAGCGCTTAACCCTTTGCACCACCCAGGGACTCTGGTATATCCCTATAATGAAATACTATTCAGTCATAAACATTAATGGAGTTCTGGTGCATGCTACAACATGTCTGAACCTTGAAAATATTCTGCTGAGTGAAATAAGACAGACACGAAAGGGCAAATAGTGTACAGTGAAACATCTAGAATAAATAAATGCACAGAAACAAAAGACTGTGAAGCATCATGGGGAGATCTAGGGAGGAAGGAGAGGTCACACCTGGCCACAGGAATCCAAGAGTCTTCAGGAAAGAAGAAATAACAGAGATGGGCTTTGAAAGATACATAGGCGGTGAGCAGAGACCAGAGCAGGACAGGTGGGGACTGAAGTTCCAGAGGAAGGGGATAAGTGAAGCAAAAGCACAGAGGCATGAAAACTGTGGGCCACCCTCTGGGACACCTGTGGTCTTTAACCATCACGCATGTCCAGCTATGCTCCCAGATGACCATAGTGTGATCTTCCTGTGTGTGATTCTCTTGCATCAGATCAAGTCGCTCATCAAGAAGTACATCGAAAGACAGCAAACAATCAACTTGGTGGTGGTGCCCTGCAACGTGGATATTGCGACCACAGAGGCTCTCACCATGGCTAAGGAAGTGGACCCTGATGGAGACAGGACCATAGGTAAGAAGAAATGACCAGGTTTCCAGAAGACAGGAAGGGAGGGAGAGACTCCTTATATATTTAGAAGGCCCCAGAGTACAGCACTGTGGTGGTACCCCACTTCCTGTGCTGAATCTAAGTGCTTGTTCCGTGGAGAAGCAGCTGTGGGCTCCAGGCATACGCATGCACCACTCGTGGGCCGTCTTTGTTCATGGTCAGGTTCAATGACTGGTCAGAATTTGGAAGTTCTTCACCCTCCTCCCTCTCACCCCTTACATTAGTTTCCAAAAGTTGTCACAACCAAGTACCACAAGCTGGGTGGCTTATAAAAACAGTCTTTTGTCTAATACTTCTGGAGGCTAGAAGTCTAGAATCAAGGTGTTGGCCATGTTTATGCTTTCTGAGGGCTCTGAGGGAGAATATATTCCATGCTTTTCTCCCAGCCGATGGTGGCTACCGACAATCCTTGGCATTCTTTTTTTTTTTTTTAATTGTTGTAATTTAAATGAAGTTTACATTTCAGGTTAGTCTCCCATACAAAAATTTATACATACATTGTTATGTGACCCTAATTGCTTTCCCCATATTGTGACAGCACACTCCTCCTCTCCACCCCTGATTCCCCATGTCCATTCAACCAGCTCCTAACCCTCTCTGCCTTCCCATGTCACCTCCGGACAGAAGCTGCCCATTTAGTCTCTTGTATCTACTTGAGCTAAGAGGCACACTCCTCACAACTATCACTTTATGTCCCACAGTCCAGTCCAATCCCTGTCTGAAGAGTTGGCCTCAGAAATTGTTTTAGTTCTGGGCTGATAGAGAATCCAGAGGCCATGCTTTCCAGGGTTCCTCCAGTCTCAGTCAGGCCGTTAAGTCTGGTCTTTTTACTAGAATTTGAGTTCTGCACGCCACCTTTCTCCTGCTCCATCAGGGACTCTCTGTTGTGTTCCCTGTCAGGGCAGTCGTTGGTGGTAGCCGGGCACCATCTAGTTCTTCTTGTCTCAGGCTGATGAAGTCTCTGGTTTACGGGGCCCTTTCTGTCTCTTGGGCTAATACTTTCCTGGTATCTTTGGTGTTCTTCATTCTCCTTTACTCCAGGTGATTGGGACCAATCTTAGATGGCCGCTTGCTTAGCTTTTAAGACCCCAGAAGCCACTCATAAACCTTGGCATTCTTGACTTGTAGATGTCTCCATCTTCTCATGGCTGTCTTCCCTCTGTGTATCTGTGTGGGGTCTCTTTTATACGGGCACCACTCAGATTGGATTAGGGCCACCCTACTCCACTATGACCTCATGTTAACTTACAATATCTTCATGTACATGCATCCCAGAATTCTTTACTCAGACCATGAAGTTCTAGGTGCCTTAGCCCCCACAGTTCCCATTGTTGTCTCCCTCACCCACTACTCTCCAGCAGGGCTCAGCATGCCAGCTCACTCTCACCCGAGGGCCTGGAATGCTCTTCCTCATCCCCACCCAGCTGCCTCCAATCTCTCGTTCAGCTCTCAGCCCTAGGGCTGCCTTCTCAGGGAGGCCCTCTCTGTCCACCAACCTACAGTGGCACCATCCATCCCTGCCCACCGTCATCGGCTAGCACGTCACCTCATTTTAATTCTCTGCATAGCACTTATCAATATCAGATATTTGCCTTTGTCTCTTGTGTATTACTAGGTCGGTTTACCTGGCTTCTTCCCACTGGAGGGAGGGTTGATCCTGAGACCGGAGACGTGGCTGACTCGTTCATGGCCACCTCCCCAACACCCAGAGCGGGTGCTTACTAAGTGTGTGTTAAGTCCATGAGCAAATTAATTTAAAAAGAGGAAAACATGAAAGCATCTAAAAATTGCTGACAGTGCCCTTCTCTGTAGCTCAATACTCAGCTGAACAGTAGAAGATGCTTCTGCGCTGGTTCTGTAGACCAAGCCATGTGTATTTGTTGACTTGAATCCTCTATTTCAAACTGAGTTACTCTCAGTTTGAGAGTATGAACGTGACTGTGAGTGTCAGCATGAATACGAGTATGAGAAGGCTCTCTCTCTCCAGTGAGGGTGAGCTGTCATTGCAACCCCGAGTTTTGTTATAGTAAAACCTGCAAAATCCGGAACCTGTGTAAGACAGAAACCTGTCACAGAAGGAAAACGCACGTATTTTCCACTAATAGCGGTAGAAAAGTGGTAAGACTGTACCCTGTCAATGGTGGAAAACTTTCGAGAGCTGGGAAAACAAGGCAGTCCTGCTGAGTTTCGGCTCTCACAGGTTTCACTGTCTGTCACTACCTTTTCTTCAAATAAAGGACAACAGCCTCAGCTTTCACGACTGACCACTGGTTCCAGGAGAACGACGACTTTCTCTGCCACCTTTCTTCCTGCCCAGTGGAAGGTCCTTCCTTTCCCGGTGGGAGGTTCAAAGGTAGAGTCACACACATCTTGGCTGTTGGTAACCTGAAGAGATGTGCTCGTACAAACCTTTTAGCGAGGAGAAGATGTGCTTTTACATGACAACTTTTGGTAACAGGAAGGTTAAAACATGGAGAAAGAGAGACAACTGCTTAAGTGAGGGGCCTGGGGAGTTTTAGGAAATGGTAGATCAGACATTCAGGCTTAGCCACAAATTAAAAACCAGGAAAAACAGCGGAAGGTTACATTGAGGTCTCCAGCATAAACAAATAAACAAAAAAATACAGCAGCAATTTTATACTCAAAGAACATAAACAAAAATACAGGCTCAGAATTCAAAGCTTTCCATCCAGTGCAAGTGAAAAGGCATGGGGCAGGAGAGGCTGAGAGGAGAATATCAGAGGGGGAGCGAGTGAGCCTGTGACCAGACACATTAGAAACGAGGTATCCTAGGTACCCGGTGCCGATGTAACAGAAGTACCATAAGGGGGTGGTTTTAAAGAAAAGAAGCTAACTTTCTCACACTTCAGGAGGTTAAAAGTCCAAATTCAGGGTGTGGCTCTAGAGGAAGGTCCTTCCTTGTCTATTTCAGCTCCCAGTAAACTAAAAAAAAAACCAAACCCATTGCCATCAAGTTGATTCCGACTCATAGCGACCCTATAGGACAGGGTAGAGCTTCCCCACAGAGTTTCCAAGAAGCGTCTGGTGGATTCAAACTGCCAACCTTTTGGTTAGCAGCCAAGCTCTAAACCATTATGTCACCGGTGCTCCTCAGCTTCTAGAAGCTGCTGGCAATCCTTGCCATTCCTTTGCTTCTGGACAGGCTCTCATATGGTGTTTGTCTTCTCCTGTATATCTCTGAGCCTATTTTGCTCTTTGTGTAACTCAGAAGGGATTAGGTCTAAGGCCCATCCTACTCTGATATGACCTCTTTATTGTAAGAAAAGAAATGCCCTATTTCCAAACAGGTCATATTTACAGATACGGGGTTTAGGATTCAACACATATTTTCAGGGGATGCAATTCAATCTGTAACACGGGGGGTACAGACCCCCTTACAATGAGAAACAAGGTATTCTGAAGAATGTGGAGGATGGATCCAGTCTGTTTTGAGGATGATGCCCTACATCCTGGCCCACAGCAGGCATCTGAGAAACATTTGCTGAATAAATTATACAGCAGGTAAACAGTGAGAAGAAGGGTATCTTAGTTGTCTAGTGCTGCTGTAACAGAAATAACACTTCAGTTGATGGCTTCAACAGAAGTTTATTCTCTCACAGTCTAGGAGGCTAGAAGTCTGAATTCAGGGAGCCAGCTCCAGGGGAAGGCTTTCTGTCTTTGTTGGCTCTGGAGGAAGGTCCTTTTCATTAATCTTCCCCTGGTCTAGGGGTTTCTCAGTGCAGGGACTCCAGGTCCAAAGAATGCATTCTGTTCCTGGCACTACTTTCGTGGTGGTATGAGGTGCCCGTGTCTCTCTGCTCGCTTCTCTCTTTTATATCTCAAAAAAGATTGACTTAAACCCAACCTAATCTTGTAGATTGAGTCCTGCCTTATTAACTTCACAAAGGTAGGATTTATAACACATAGGAAAATTACATCAGATGACAAAATGGTAGACAATCACACAGTACTGGGAATCATGGCCTACCCAAGTTGACACATATTTTTGGTGGACACAATTCAATCTATGACAAGGAGTAACAATGGAATAAATGAAGGCACTGGGGAATCGAGGGCGCAGGAGGCCCGGGTGTCCTGGACAGAGAAGCCCTCAAAGCCCAGCAGGTTCCAGATGCGTTTGGAAGAAAGGGGAGAACTGACAATGCACTGCCCTTCTCCACCCATCTCACAGGGATCCTGACCAAACCAGATCTAGTGGACAAGGGTGCGGAAAAAGGTGTCCTGAATGTGGTGCAGAACCTCACCTACCACCTCAAGAAGGGCTACATGATTGTGAGGTGCCGGGGCCAGCAGGAGGTCACCGACAAGCTGAGCTTGGCAGAGGCGACCAGGAGAGAAACACACTTCTTCAAAACACATCCGAATTTCAGGTGAGACTCTTCAGGAGTGGTCTGGAGTTGGACTCCCGGGAACCTCTCCCACCAACTAGAATTGGTCGAGATGATAACCCAATTGTCTATGAAAAATGCTAAGCTGTAGCATGACCAATCCTTGTCTTTAATTTTTAATTCAATGTGTTGGTTGATTTAGAGAAATTTAAATAAGTTAGTGTTTCTTGGGCTTTAATGCTACTGATGATTAAAAATTGTATTGCATCATTCCGTGCATAGAGAGCCCTTTGGTTTCTCCAAATATTTTTGCTTGCTTTCTCATTTGAGTGCCACAAAATTTTAAGAGATACATAATGCAGGTGAGCTTCTTCCCAGTTTACAGACAAGGACAATAAAGTCAAACAAACAGTGAGTGGAAGCAAGACTAGAAACAGATCTCCCAACCTCCCGAAACCCGAGTCTCCTCTCCCAGATGGTGCACGTTAAAACCTGCCCTAGGAGTCTCCTACAGCTGCTGCCACAAAATACCACCAAGGGCAGCTTTAAGCAACACAACGCCACTGTCTCACAGTTCTGGAGACCAGAGGTCAGAATGCAGGCCTGTGTTCTCTCTGAAGGCTCCCGGGGAAGATCCTTCTCGTCTCTCTCGTCTCTTCCAGGCCCTCCTTGGCTTACAGCTGCATCTTCACGCGGCTGCCCTTCCTCTCTGTGTCTCTCCTCTTTCAGGAGGACACCACTCAGATGGGATTAGGACCCTCCCTGCTCCAGTATGATCTCATGTTCACTGATAACATCGTCAAAGACCCTATTTCCAAACAAGGTCATATTCACAGGCACAGTGCTTAGGACCCCAGCGTATCATTTTGGAGGACACCATTCAATCCATAACAAATGCTCAAATAAGTTAGTATGGGTAAGGTGCTTAGCATGGTACCTGGCACTTAGTGAGCTTCATAGAAACACTTGTTACAGTAAATAAACTACTAGTTTAAGTACTTAACCTCTACGAATCTCCCTGAGGCTTCTTTCGTTTCCCTGCTGATAAAAAGACTACCTACCTCAGACACTGGTTGTAATGATCCACGGAGGCAATGAACACAACCTTCCTAGCACTGTGCTAGCTAGGTGTGGGTTTGCTCAGTAAGTGGCAGCTGGCTTTCTCATGCACAGGAACTCTGGTGGTGCCATGGACAGGCGCTTGGCTGCTAACTAAAAGGCTGGCGGTGCGAACTCACCAGTCGCTCCATGGGAGATAGACGTGGCCATCTGCTTCCATAAAGATTACAGCCTCGGAAACTCTATGGAACAGTTCTACTCTGTCCTGTAGGGTTGTTATGAGTCGAAATTGACTTTATGGCAGCGCGTTTTTCGTTTTGGTTTCTCATGCACTGATCAGCTGCTGATGAGGAAAAAAGAAAGCTAAGCCCATCTGTCCACTTACAAAGCCCACTACTGGAAAATGACGGAACTCACGGGTGCTCTGTCCTGTTTCAGAACCCTCCTGGGGGAAGGCAAGGCCACAGTGCCCTGTCTGGCCGAAAGACTGACCAATGAGCTCATTGTGCACATCCAGGTGAGCCACTGGGCTGGGGGGCGGGTTAGAGAAACGGCAGCTGCCACGTCACTGCTCGGTTATGCGTCGGTTAAGACACCCTCTGCACTGCTCCAGCAAGCAACAAACAGCAAATTCTAAAAACCACATTCCTCATGGCCAGAGGCCAACAAGAGAGCTCCTGAAGTGGGGATGTGACATCGGCACAGCGTAGAAACCAAGGCCCATCAGTCCATTTGGGAGAAGAAAACGGAGGAAGTCAACCTCTAACAGCGGCTTAGCCGTGTGAAGAGAACAACCACAGAGCTAGTACATCTTCCTTTTTCCAATAGGTCGTTAACACTTCCCGGTACAAAATACATTCTCCTAGGCTCCAAATTGTAAGAAAGAAGTGTTCAGTTTTTACTGGTCTCAGAAATGGACAACCACACACAAAGTTCTCATGATGTCCAGTACGCGAGAACCGAGACTTAATGCTTGTTAAGAAATCCAGTATTTTAGTGCGTGCCTGAGCCTTTGCAAACAGATAGAGCAGTTGCGAAGATCTTGTTTCCACCCTGAGAGCAAAGTTCTACACCGGCAGATGACTCCAGATCCTGGTTCTCAGTCGCTGCTAACGTGTTTGTAGGATAAAAGCAAAGATGCCTTGTAAGCCAGGAAGCACACACTCGAAGATGCGTGAGTGTGAAGGGGCCAGTGATTCTCAAACTTTAGCGCATACAAGCGTCACCTGGAGAGTCTGTTAAGACCTGGATTCCTGGCTCCCACACCCAGAGTTTCTGACTCAGCAGGTGAGTGATCCCCAGAACACCTTCTGAGCAGCACTGATTCTAGTCAAACCCGTCATTCTGCAGAGGAGGGCTCTGAAAAATATATCTACCTGCTACCCACTGTTGTCGAGTCAATTCCGACTCATAGCGACCCCATGTGTACAGAGTAGACCTGTGCTCCATAGGGTTTTCCAGGCTGTGACCTATTGGAAAGAGATCACCAGGCCTTTCTTTCAAGGTGCCTCTGGGTGGGTTCAAGTACTCAACTGTTTGTACCACCCAGGAACTCCTCTGTAAAATATATCCCTGTCTGATTTACATAGTGCTCTTTTAGAAAAAAAGAACCCTGGTGGTGCAGTGGTTAACATCTCAACTGCTAACCAAAAGGTCAGCAGTTCAAACTCACCAGCCGCTCTGCAGGAGAACGATGTGGTTGTTTGCTCCCATAAAGACTACGACCTAGGAAATCCTATGGGGCAGTTCTACCCTGTCCTATAGAGTCACTATGAGTCGGAATTTACTCAACAACAACAGATTTTCTTTTAGGAAAAAAAAAAAATTGGCATTTTCATAAGTTAGTTTTTGATAACTTGTTTTTGAACATTTAAATGTTTTAAATTAAAACTGGAGTTTAAAATGTCCTTTTATATTAATTTTTTAAATGTATACCAAGATTTATTTATGATAGTGATATTTGAAATGTCAAAAAAAATTTTTAATGCATTTCTGACTATAGATACAAACTATCCTCCCTCCCCAAAAGGGCCTATAAAACCTTAATACTTTCTTGAGGTGAGCCCCTATTGCCCTTATCTCACACAGCCTTGGTGTGCTAATCCATCCCCAAACCACTGGGTCTTGGCTCCGCCAAGCACTAGTGAACTCACTCTGCCCAGCAGGGCAGCCTCCTCATCCCTGAGCAGGGAATGGGGCTGCTGATCTCCTAGGTGACTTTGGTTGTTCTGCCACAGTGTTCACCTGCACAGGCTCTGAAGGTGGTGGACGAGGTGTGTTCCTGAACCTTGCCACTTACTAGCTAAGTGAGGACAGCAAGTAAATTGACCTCTCAGAGCCTTAGATTCCTCTCTCGTGAAAAGGAGGCCATCCAACCAACTGCTTTATAGTGTAGTGTGAGGATTAAACGAGACGTGGAGTGTTTGGAATAATGCTTGGCTCCCAGAAAATCCTCCAGTTTGCCCCTATGTGCTTTCCTCTGTCTCTTTATGATCAACAGCATCATTGCTAGGGTAGGACTATACCCAGTCTGACGCCAACACCCAGGACACACCATCCACCAAAGCACTCTCAGTTTATAAAACCCAGTCACCTCCAACAGACACTTCACTAAAGAGATCTTACATGGTATGCAGATGGACTTGTTCTCAAACTGCAAAGCTCCAAGCAAAATCAAATAAAAACCCAGAACAGAGCTAGTCACCACCTGAATCCACGCGACTCCAGCTGCATGACAAATTTGCCTTATTTACAATACAGGTGGTCCCCGACTTACGATGTGTTCGAGTTACGACAAACGGCACTTAGCACAGTCTCTTTTTTTTATATGTCTTATTGTTAGTAGTATGTACTACATGCGATGTTGCAGTGCGTAATTTGCTGATGTTATCGCTCACAGATGTTCACTCACAGATGTTCAATCTTACGATTTACTGTTCAAAACACTACTGTGTTTTGAAATGAAAACTAAAAAAACAAACAAGGTATTCAACTTACAGCAAAACCGACTTACCATGGAGTCTTTGGAATGGAACCCCGTCATAAATTAGGGACTAACTGTAGATAATTAGTAATTCTACTCAGCTGCTAACAGAAAGGTTGGAGGTTCGAGTCCAACCAGAGGTGCATGGAAAGGAAGGCCTGGTGATCTACTTCCAAAAAATCAGCCATTGAAAACCCTATGGAGCACAGTTCTACTCTGACACACTTGGGGTCACCAGGAGTCTGAGTCGACTCAAGGGCTACTGGTTAATTGTCTATTCACTGCAAAATTCTGATATATCCCCATTACATGTAAGGCCTTAACAAGTTTGATACAATAATGGAAATTCTGGATCCCCTTAAATGCTTTAAGGTGGGCTTCTGCCTATATACCTAAGAAATTGTGCGTTCATTTCACCACGCTGCAGCGTCTAATTGTTTGCTGCTCTTTCCTTCAGAAATCACTCCCGCTGTTAGAACATCAAATCATTGAAAGCCACCAGAGGGCGACAGAGGAGCTCCGTCGGTGTGGCGCCGACGTCCCCGACAGGGAAACAGATACAATGTTCTTTCTGATTGAGGTAAGAATTCCCCCGTGAAACTCGGACACGCAATCTGGCTTCGCCGTTGCCAAAGCCCTTCCGATGGCCGCCTTCTTCCCCGGCGGCCCCGCACGGTCCCCCACCCCGTGGAGGGGCCAGGAGCCCAACTGGGCCCTAGACGCCCTTCAGGTGCCTCATCTGTAAGATGAGCGACCATCACCACACACGGCTGCCCGAGGACCTACATCTCTACTGTGAACACAAAACGGACTGACGCTTTTGTCTCGTTTTCAGAAAATTCAGACGTTCAATCGAGACATTGAAAAACTAACGGAAGGAGTAGAGGCTGTAAAGGAGAATGAGATGCGGCTCTATAACCAAATCAGAAACGAGTTTAAAACCTGGGGACTCATACTCGCAGCCAATACCCAAAAAGGTGAGTCCGGGGCAGGCCTCCCTCAAAGCGGCGCCCCGCTTCCGACACCGGCCGCTACCTCTGGCGCATGGGAAAGGCGCGCAAGGAGCTGAGTGTACCCCTTCATGTCCTGGGTCCCCCGAGGACTCTACCTGCCAGCCACGGAGACCCCTCACCGTGGAGCCCTGCCCTCGCCAACATAGCCCAAGGCAACGCCACCGCTTCTGACTTCCTTGTTTGAGAATAAATGTCACTCAGTCCCCATCCCAGAGATGTGCGGAGCAGCCACGGGGCTCCAGGCCCGGGACCATGGGTACCTTGGAGGAGTGTCTGTCTCCAGAGCCCTCCCACGCTAAGCTTCTCCAGCCACGTGTGTTCACTGCCAACGTGCTGGCCATGGCTGTCATTGATGAGCTTGCTTTTGGCCACGTGGCACCACTGCTGAATTAGCAGTGGTTGGAAAACTGCTTTTGAGTTTTCCCTGCTAGAAAAGGGGACCTGAGATGTTTGTCATTTTGGTGGGACTGAGGCAGAGAGCCACCCAACTGCTTCGGAGGGAAATCCACATGAAGTCATTCACCACCACCCCTTCTGGAAGGTCTAGGATGTGATGCTGATCGGGTTTGATCAAAGCAAACCAAAAGTCTAGAGGAAGTGGCAGTGCCACTGGTCAGCCCCGGAAATGTACCCAGGGCAGCCAGACAGTTCTACTGACCACATTCTGCCCTTCCTCTTTGCCCCCAAACCACGAGCACAGAGGTGAGTGGTTTTACAGGCGCCTCCTGCTTCCCCTGGCCCCGTTCTAGCTTCCATTCTGCTCCAGACAAGATGTCAGCGGGATGCGTGCGTGCATTCGTGCGTGCGTGCGTGCCCGCATGCATGAAGGAGCTAGTCTATGTTTGTTTATTTTGGCACTTGACAGAAACAGCATTACCTACTTCCATGAAAACTAGGTTTGGGCGGGATTCCTTCATGTATAGTCTAGATGTCTTGTTCAGAAGCCTGCAAGTACTGCAAGACTTTCAGAATTCCTATTTTTATTTAACCTAATCAGAGTTTTTCTCCTATCAATCATAAATACTAGATTTCTTCCCTTGGGGTGATAATTCTCAATTGAAATACATTTCCATAGAATAAGACCTCTGCTTCTTAAAAATCATTATTTCACATATGGCATCATCAGAGTACAAATTTTTGTTTTCACTGAAAGGGAAACTCCTTTTGTAAACATTATCTAAGGGTACACTAGACAAGTAAGGCTTTAAAAAAAAATAAGTTCCTCTGTTTCAGTAGAGTCCAATCCCTGGGTGATGAAATCGTTAATGTGCTCGGCTGCTAACTGAAAGGTTGGAAGTTTGAGTCCACCCAGAGGCACCTCACAAGAAAGGCCTGGTGATCTGCTTTCAGAAGCACCCATTGAAAGCCTGATGGAGCACAGTTCTACTCTGACACACAGGGGGTCACCATGAGTCCAGGTCTACTCAACGGCACAACGACAAACAGATCTTTCAAATATCTGTGGAATTATTAGAAGTCACCATGGTTGTTTGTTTTATGTTGTAGTTAGAAATATAGTTCACGAAGAAGTCTCAAAATACGAGAATCAGTACCGGGGCAAAGAGCTTCCTGGATTTGTCAACTACAAGACATTTGAGGCCATTGTGCGACATTACATCCAACAGCTGGTAGACCCAGCCCTGGACGTGCTCCAGAAAGTCACTGGTGAGGACTCTTCAAGTGACTGCCCCCTGCCTTCCATAAATCTCAGTGTTTTGGGGGAACAGCTGGGAATTCAATTATCAAGCACAGCCTGGGGTTTTTCTTCGCCCTGGTGTGCTAGATGGCTACTCCATATGGTCCGTGGACCAGCAGCATCAGCCTCACCTGGGAGCTAGTCAGAAATACCGACTCTGACCTACTGAATCAGAACCTCATTGTAACAAGGGCTCCAGGTGTCATGAATGTACATAGAAGATTGGGTAGCCCTGCGCTGGAGTGTTGTAGAAGCTTCCATTATGATCCTTTACACACATCCTACAGGAGAAGGTTGCTGTGATGGTTTCTCCAGTCTCGGGGTAGGGGGCTGAAAATGCACTTGAGCTTTATCTGTATCATAGATAACCCTTGAAGCAGCCGTGCAAGGAAGGGGCAGAGGCTGACCCCGCAAAGGGCAGGAAACAATAGAATGTGCTCAGGGGTGGGTGGCAATTGTGGGATTCTTTCTCCCTAGGATTATGTACCGTTCTCCCCATTTCTTTCTTGGTCTGGATCTGGGGCACTCAGCCCTGGGATGGAGTCTGTGCCTTTAATCCATTTTACTCCTGCTTGATTTTGTTTTTTCTTTGGCCAGAAATTGTCCGGCAGGCTTTCATTGGTATGGCCAAAAACAATTTTGGTGAATTTGCCAACCTGAATCAAACAGCCCAGGTAAGTGTTCACATGTCACTTGATAGTCTCAGGTACTACTGACTGTTTTGTCCAGCACCAACCTTTGAAAGAAGTTGGAGATTTACTGGAGTTTGGCAATCTGAGGCCTGGGCTCTGTTTGTGGGTTTGCTGGGCTGGCGACTCCAGGAGCATCGCCTATTTGCCTCAGGAGTTAGTCTTCCCTCCTTCCAGAAATGAAAGCAGGTGCATGGCCTAGTCGTCTTTTCTGGATGACTTCATGCAGCAGGACAGGATGTAGGCTTGGTGGTGATGCCCTGAAATATGATGATACCTAATGACTGGTTGGAGTCCCTGGGTGGTGCAAATGGTTAACACACTCGGCTGCTAACTGAAAGACTGGAGTCCTCCCAGAGGTACCTTGGAAGAAAGATCTGGTGATCTACTTCTGGAAAATCAGCCATTGAAAACCCCATGGAGCACACTTCTACTCTGATGCACATGGGGTCACCATGAATCTTTTTCAGACATAAAGGGCAGCATTGTCTACTAGCCCTATTCCACAATTTTTTTAAGTTTGGCTTAAAAATCTTACCACTGCTCTGTAGCTTTCCACTCAGCACTTCCCCACTGAACTCTCTCTGGGTAAGAGGCAGGCAGAGGCTGGGGGGTTAAAATCTCCTTCTACAGTCTGAGAGAGATCTGTATTAGCTTCCCTGGGTGGCCGTGACAGAGTACCATAAACTGAGAGGATTGTTAACAACAGACATTTACTGTCTGACAGCTCTGGAGAATTCCAAATCAAGGTGCCAGTGGGATCATGTTCTCTCCAGAGGCTCGAGAGGAAGATTCTCGTCTCTCCCAGCTTCTGGTAGCCCCGGGCATTCCTTGGCCTGTAGATACATTTTCACACAGACGTGCTTGCCCTACCTGTCTCCTTCTTTTATAAGAACATCAGTCATATTGGAATAGGATCCACCCTCTTCCAGTATGTCCTCATATTAACTGACAACACCCTCAAAGATCCTATTTCCAAACGAGGTCCTGTTCACAGGTACCACAGGCTAGGATTTCAACGTATCTCTTGGGGGACACGATTCCATCCAGAACAGGGTCTGTTGTCTATTGTTGCTACATACACTCCAAAAGAGAAGACAAAGCAACACTTGCGAAACTCACAGGCCCTCTCTCTCTCAGATCTTCACTTTACAAATCTACCTTCAATGTAGATAGAGTCTGCTTGAAAGTCAAAAGCCAGACATGGCCCTTCTCTCCCATGTCATCCCTTCCTTTCCCAGGAGCAGCAGGATTTCTAGGAAATGAACATACTAAACTACTATCCCACTGTGTTCATCAGCTGCGGAGGCATTCTGGAGCGCTTGGATTCAAGCAGAGTAGAGAGACTGAAGTGCACCTTGCATGCGGGAGACCCAGGATTAACTCGCAGCCAATGCACCCCATGTCCAGCCACCACTGTCTGTCACTGGTGGTTTCCGTGTTGCTACGATGCTAAGCAGATTTCAGCAGAGCTTCCAGACTAAGATGGACTAGGAAGAAAGGCCTGGTGATCTACTTCCCAAAACTAGCCAATGAAATCCCTGTGGATCACAATGATTCAGTCCTCAACCAATCATGGGGATGGTGCAGGAACAGGCAGTGTTTCGTTCGGTTGTACATGGGGTCACCATGGTTCAGGGGCTGACGCTATGGCAGCTAATAACAACAGAGAGACTGACACCGTCGTGAAAATGCTAACTAATCCATCACTGAAGGAGGAAAAAGGCAGTGAAGTGGGGGTGGAGAGGCCAGGGCAGAGAGCAAGTAAGGGTGAGAGAGAAGACAGTTTGGACAAGGTGCAAGGGGGAGTGTAGCACGATGGGACTATGAGGACAGCAATAAAGGGTGGAGTGAGGACTTTCTTAAAATCACTACTGAAAGTCTCAGGCCTTTTTGACTGTAGATTATTTTTAATTTGATGTTTGACATAAGAGTACTTCTAAATTGTTTCAGTATAAGGCGAAGGAAAGTAATGTATTTGCCTTTCTGATCTCACCAGACCATGATTGAAGACATAAAAGTAAAACAAGCAGAGACAGCAGAAAATGTGATCCAGCTTCAGTTCAGAATGGAGCAGCTGGTTTTTTGTCAAGATCAGATTTACAAGATCATTCTGAAGAAAATCCAAGAAGAGATGTTTAACCCACTGGAAAACACCCCACAGGTTTTTCAGATGAAAAACTCAAATCTTTTTGACACCAGTGTAAGCGGTCCTTCAACTTTCTCCATCACTGAAATCGGTGTACACCTGAATGCGTATTTCACGGTGAGCTTTTAGAGGCACAGAATTAGTGCATTCTGTTATATGGCAAGTGGATACTTGAGTCTTCCTGTTGACAGTTGCTTAACTGAGGGAAGAAAGGAAGGCCCATCACTCTTTATTAAGTCCTTTTGTACTGTGATAACACCTTCTCTATTTTCTCATGTATAATTTATAGTAACTCTATGAAGGGGTAATTATAATCGCAAGGGAACTTTTAACTAACTTGCCCAAAATCAGCTGTGGTTTTTGTTTTGTTTTTTTAATGTGGCAGAGCATGAACTCAAAATTAATTCCAATTCCAAATTTCTTTATATATTGTATGCTATGCATGAAATACAAAATTAATAAAATCAGAATACAGCAAAATCCAACACACACTAACTATAAAACCAAAAAAAAAACACCCATTGCCACTGAGTTGATTCCGCCTCACAGCGACCCTATAGGACAGAGTAGAACGCCCCATCAGGTCTCCAAGGAGTGGCTGGTGGATTCAAACTGCTAACCACTGTCCCACCAGGGCTCCACACTAGCTATACTGGCTGTAATTTCACTTTCCTTGATGTTCAGAAGGCCTTCAGCTCATAAAGTACCTCAAACTCACCAGTTCCACAAAACGGGGGCTAAAATTCCTTTCCCTACACTTTGTGATTTTTGTGGTTTCTGATCTAGTGCCTAAAGGATTAAAGCGCAGAGAAAGGAAAATAGCCTTTAAGCTGTGAAGATGCCCGACTCCTAAAGCCCTTTCCCAAGAAGCAGAGTTACCCGGGCGTGGGTGTCCGGCTGCCAGGGAAAGTGGGCAGCAGTCTGAAGAAAGGGAATGAGAGAGACACTGGAGCTCGGCCCCATTTGCCTCTCAGAAGGGAAACAGGAATCATGGGGCCCCCAAGACTCAGGGCGAAGAGTGGCAGGTAGCCCCCTGGAATGCCCGGTATGTGAACGGCAGTTGGTGGGATAGGGTCTGCTAACCCACCAGTGGGTTTCGGACGCCAGAGAGGTGCCTGGGGAGTAAAGAGTAGGTGCCCAAACAGAAGCACCCCATGTCTGATACTTGCACTGGTCTCCTAGGGCTGCCGGAACTAAATACCACAAACTTGGTGGCTTATAGGGTCTTTGAAGACGCTATCAGTTAACATAGGTCTCTGGGTGATGCAAACACTTTGCACTTGACTACTAACCTAAAGGTTGGCAGTTCAAACCCACCCCAGAAAAAAGGCCTGGCAATCTGCTTCCATAAAGATCACACCCATGAAAACCCAATGGAGCAGTTCCCCTGTGTAACACATGGGGTCGCCATCAGTCCTAACAGACTCAACAGCAATGAGGTTTGTTTGTTTTTTGGTGGGGTGGTTTACAAGAACAGAAATGCCTTGTCTCAAAGCTCTGGAGACCGGAAGTCCAGATCAACATGTTGGCCAGGCCCTGCTCCCTCCAGAGGCTCAAGGGGCCGATCCTTTGTTTTCCCTCTCAGCTTCTGGGAGCTCTAGGAGTCCTTGTCTGTAGACACATGTCTTCACACATGGCCTTCCTCTTTCGGTGTCTCTTCTCGCCTTTCATAGGACACTGGTCAGATTTGATTAGAACCACCTACTCTAGTACTAGTCAGATTTGATTAGACCACATACTCTAGTATGACCTCAGGTTAACTGATAAAAACCCTTTGCAGATCAAGTCGATTTCGACTCATGGCAACCCCATGTATTACAGAGTAGAACTGAGCTCCACAAGGTTTTCTTGGCTGTAATCATTACAGAAGCAGATCGCCAGGCCTTTCTTCCGCAGTGCCACCGGTTAAGTTCAAACTGCCAACCTTTAGGTTCCTAGTCGAGAGCAAACCATTCGCACCACCCAGGTACCTACGTGAACTGATAGCATCTTCAAAAACCCTATTTCCAAACAAGATACCAGCGGGTTAGGACTTCAACATATCTTTGGAGGGGACACAATTCAACCCACACCAACACTGTACAACAGACTGGGACTTATCAGGGCAGCCAGAGACATCAAGTCCAGGTCTTAGCAAGACGCCCACACATACACCCAAGGCCAGACCTTCTCTCAGCAACCCCCGGCCCTGGGACGAGACCCCTCCCACTAACGCTTCTTAACCCCCTCTTCCAGGAAACCAGCTCACGTCTTGCCAACCAGATCCCGCTCATAATTCAGTTCTTCGTGCTCCAAGAGAATGGCGACTGCCTGCAGAGGTCCATGATGCAGGTGTTACAGGAAAAAGAGCGCTACGTCTGGCTGCTGCAAGAGGAAAGAGAGATGACCACCAAGAGGAGGCTCCTTAAGGAGAGAATCTACCGGCTGACGCAGGCGCGGCGCAAGCTCAGTCAGTTCTCCACGTAAAGGGGACAAGCCACTGGAGGGCGCTGCTGCTCCTGGGAGCTATCGTCCCGTGCGCGTCCATTGCAAGGAGAGCTGGTGCCAGATGCTGCTTTAAGCTGAGGGCTAGACTCTGCTGGTGCTGGCTGTGTCTGTCTTCTTCGTACCCTGCTCACGCCAGAGCATTTCTCTGAGGTCACCCTGGCAGGAGCCCCGTGTACTCAGCTGTCACCTCCTCCAGGAAGTCTTCCCTGATTGCCATGGAGATGTGGGCGCTCCTGACCTTGGGCCCCCATAGCACTCAATTATGGCATTCCCGGATACAACAATAATTCTTTATTCCTTTGTCACTTCCCTCCATTAGATATTCCAAGGACAATATCACATCCTTCTGTATTTCCAGACTCTTGCAGGCACCTGGCACATTAAAAAAAAAAAAAAGAAAAAATTTGCCTTGGAGTTGACTCCGACTCATGGTGACCCCATGTGTGTCAGAGTAGAACTGTGCTCCACAGGGTTTTCATGACTGTGACCTTTTGGAAGCGGATCGCCAGGCCTTTCTTCCGAGGTGTGTCTGGGCGGGTTCAAACCACCAACCTTTCACCTGGTACATGTAACCTCTTAATCAATGAGTGAGTGTTGCTGAGTGGTGGAGGTGACCCAAGGCTGGCGCTTTGACCCTGACTTGGGTTGTTCAAGAAAGGTCAGCAGTTTGAATCTACCAGCTTTGGAAATCCTTAGGGCAGTTCTACTGTGTGCTTTGGGGTTGCTATGAGTCAGAATCAACTCTATGGCAATGAGTTTGGGTTGGTTTATCAGGAGTGGGAGGGAGGGAGAAAGGGGGAGTGTCTGCTTAGGGAGACCTAATCTATGTAAACGGTGATGGAATGATTTGGAAAAGGATAGCAAGAACAGTTGCACAACTTGAAGAATATAATAGATGTCACTGAATTGTACATGTAAAATTGTTGGATTGGCGTCTGTTTTGTTATGTATATTCTCACCACGATAAAAAATAATCATAATAGAGAGAGCTTGTCACCAGTGATCATCTCTAGATTGGAGGATTGTAGGTGATTTTATTTTCTTCATGCTCTTCTGTATTTTCCAAAGAATGACTATGAATGCCTTAATAAAAAATCCATACAATAAATATTCTTAAAGTGATTAATGTCTGTTTGTGGTCACTGGTGGTTCAGTGGTAGAAGTCTCGCCTTCCATGTGGGAGACTGGAGTTCGATTTCCGACCGACGCACCACATGCACAGTCACCACTCATCTGTCGGTGGAGGCTTGTCTGTGGCTATGATGCTAAACAGGTTTCAGCAGAGCTTCCAGAATAAGACTAGGAAGAAAGGCCTGGCAATCTACTTCAGAAAATCAGCCAGTGAAAACCCTATGGGTCACACCGTCCCATCTGCAAAGGATCATCGTGAGGATGGTACAGGATGAGGCAGTGTTTTGTTCAGTTGTACATAGAGACGCTGTGAGTGGACAGTCTGATTCCACCGCGGGTAACAACTCCATGACCAGATGACATTTTTAATCCAAGGGTATCGTGCTGGGGTCTTTGGGCTTCTGTTGCAGGCTGGAAGAGGAATGAGGCAGCCTGGAATAGAATTTGGAAGAGGGCAAGGAGCTCTTTGAAGCGTAGGTGGAAAGAGAGGAGCTAGTTGGGCCAATTCCCATTAGCCCCAGGGAAGAGGTCCTGGGAAGGCAGGTGACCTCGCCGACAGCCTGCCTCATCTGAAAAAAGAAACTTTCACAAAGCGTTGGTTTCCCAGCACGTCACCAGGCAAATGGCAGGGGACTGCTGGCGCGGTCAGGGAAAATTATTTGGAAAGGTCACCACCCTCTCCAGTGACCATGTGTTAGGACCGGCGTGTGTGCACAAAGCCAGGGCCTGCGCCGGAGCCTCCAGACAGCCGGCCTCCTCTCCCATGCTCCTCCCTTTTTTGGCTTCCAGGGCTTTCTCTCTGCAGAGCCTTGGGGCAGGAGAAAGGCAGAGCCAGGCCTGCTATTCAGAAGAACTGGCACCCATGCCAGGAATTTCATAAAGGAAGATATATTTCTAAATACTCTAGACCTTGATGGGTTACTCACTACCAGCCATAAAGAGAAATGAAGTCCGGATACATGCCACTACATGAATGAACCTTGACAACATCGTGGGGAGTGAAGTAAGTCAATAGAAAAGGGGCAAATACATATGACCTCACTTACATGAAATAAGCAGTTACAGAGAAACAGGGTTGCTGGGGACTCCAGGTTGTGCTTGTGTAACCCGTCGCTTCCAGGTCTGCTCGGCGGGGCTAGAAAGGACACGCAGCGCTGAAAGCAGAAGCAGCAGCTTTATTTAGACGACCAAGTAAAGAAGGCCACCGGGACTTGTGTTGCCAAGGTGGCTCCCTGAGCAATGGCCTGAGGGGTTTATATGCATAATGTAAAATTGGGTCTGACGTCTTCAGAGACACCCCAAGGTGGAGTCAGCCTGCTGATTGGTTCGGCCCAGAAAGGCGATCCTGGGGCGGTCCGATCTTCTGCACCTGCTCAGTGTGGGGGAGGGGCCACAAAGATGGCGTTTTGCCCACGTCCAGGGCGTAGAGGGGGGTGTGTTTTTCGGCCTCTGACGTCAATAGGTCCTCCAAGGGACACGGTTGCCAGTACTGCGCATGTCAGGCGGCCCAAACCGGGTTCCAGATCACGTTTGACTGGTCTTGGAATCCCAGTGTCTTGTTTTTCTTAACGGAGCTGCAACCTAAATAAGGAGATCCCTAAAAGACAGGGGGGTGAGTTCCTCCATTACCTAATAAGGAGATAGTTTACAGGCAGCGAGTAAATTCTTATATCACACAGGGTGGCAGGCACCACTCCTAACTTATTCAAGATGGTGGACATGGTATCGACCTCACTTGGGGCGACTCTGTCCGGGACCAAAATGACAGAGACCGAGCTGGGGAGAACGAAAGGCGACTTTTTTACTGGTTAGCAAAGCTAGGAGACAGTCGGGGCTGCGTGCTATCCAAGACTGCCTCCTCCAGGTGTCTCCGGGAAGAGTTCTATGGGGTTAAGGGCAGGAAGTGGGCATACATCTCTGTTTCGTGGGCTGGGGCTCTAGTAATTTTCATTTATAAAATTTATAAAAAGGGCCAGGTCAATGTTTATTCTCTGCACAGGCACACTGAATGGGGAGATGGTTTAGTGTTGGTCAGACTTCTCGCTCTCTAACTAGGTCCGTGCTGTCTTTTCTTTTTTGAGAAAGCGTCCGTCTTCTGCCAGGCCGGGCAGAAGGTCACCTCAGGTATTGAGATGGCGTCAGGAACTGGTTTCGGTTGGTTTCTTTTGTCACCTAGTTCAAGGAAATCTCGGCAAAGAAAACGACTTCAAGAAATACCGCCGAGACGGAGGAGGAACTATCTTGTGAGCCCCGCGTCTTAATAGTGTTATGGATTGAATTGTGTTCCCCCCAAATGGGTGTCCACTTGGCTAGGCCATGATCCCCAGTATTGTGTAATTGTCCACCATTTAGTCATCTGATGTGCTTTCCCTTTGTGCTGGAAATCCTACCTGTATGACGTTAATGAGTCAGGATTAGAAGCAGTTATGTTAATGAGGCAGGACTCAATTTACAAGATTAGGTTGTATCTTGAGTCAATCTCTTTTGAGACATAGAAGAGAGAATCCAACAGGGAGACAGGGGGACCTCATACCACCAAGAAAGTAGCACCGGGAGCAGAGCATATCCTTTGGACCCAGGGTCCTTGGGCTGAGAAGCTCCTAGACCAGGAGAAGATTGATGACAAGGACCTTCCTCCAGAGCCGACAGAGAGAGAAAGCCTTCCCCTGGAGCTGGCACCCTGAATTCAGACGTCTAGCCTACTGGACTGTGAGAGAATAAGTTTCTGTTTGTTAAAGCCATTCACTTGTGATAGTTCTGTTATAGCAGCACTAGATGACTCAGACACGTAAAAACTAAAGATTATTAGTGGTTGTTGGGGGTGGGAGGAAGGAAGGGGCAGTTTCTGCTTAGAGGCCACTGAGTTTATGTAAATGGTGGAATGATTTGGAAAAGAATAGCAAGAATGGTTGCATAACTTGAAGAATGTAACGGATGTCACTGAATTGTACATGTAAAATTGTTGAATTGGCATCTGTTTTGTTATGTATATTTTCATCACAATAAATAATAATAAGAGAGTGAGCTTGTCAGCGGTGATCATCTCTAGATTGGAGGATTGTAGGTGATTTTATTTTCTTCTTCATGCTTTTCTGTATTTTCCAAACTGACTATGAATTACCTAATAAAAAGGCAATACAATAAATATTTTTAAAGTGCTTAATGTCTGTATTGAGGTTCACTGGTAGAATTCTTGCCTTCCGTGTGGGAGACCGGGGTTCGATTCCTGGCCAGTGCACCTCACGCACAGCCACCACCTATCTGTCATTGGAGGCTTGTCTGTTGCTGTGATGCTGAACACTTTTCAGCAGAGCTTCCAGACTAAGACTAGGAAGAAAGGCTTGGCGATCTACTTCAGAAAATCAGCCAATGAAAACCCTATGGATCACCAGTCTGATGTGCAAACGATCATGGGGATGTTGCAGGACCCTCATTTCATTCAGTTGCGCGTGGGGTCGCCATGAACTGGGACCATAACCAAGAGATGACATTTTTAATCCAGGAGTATTGTGCTGAGGTCCCTGGGCTTCCCTTCCAGGCCAGAGGAGGAATGAGGCAGCCTGCAATACAATTTGAAAGACGGGACTAGGAACTATCTGAAGAGTAGGTAGAAAGAGAAGAGGCAGCTGGGCCAATTCCTATTAGCCCTAGGGGAGAGGTCCTGGAAAGGGAGGTCACCAGTGTCCCGCCTGCCCCATCTGCAAAACAAACCAAACCAAACATGCAGTGTTGGTTTCCTGGCACCCCTTTAAAAAACAAAACAGCTCGTTGCCTTCAAGTCCATTCCGACTCACAGTGTCCCTAAGAGTAAAACTCCTCCACAGGGTTTCCAAGGAGCTGCTGATGGATTCCAGCGGCTGACCTTTTGCTTAGCAGCCGAGCTCTTAACTACTGTGAGACCAAGGCTCCCACATCAGCAGGTAAATCGCGGGGACGCCTGGCGCTGTCAGGAAAAATGATTCGGAAAGGCCACCACCCTCTCCAGTGCCCATGTAGTAGGCCCGGTGTCCACAAAGCCAGCGCCCGCGGCGGAGCCTCCAGCCAGCCGGCCTCCGCTCCCGCCCTCCTCCGCTTGTGGCTTTCAGGGCTCTATCTCTGCAGGGCCCTGGGGCAGGAGGAAGGCAGAGCCGGGCCTGCCACTGAGAAGAACTGGCCCCCACGCCAGACGCCAGCCTCTTCTCACCTCAACTGCAAACAAATCTCTTGGGGAATCCTCTTCAAATGCAGATTCCGATTCCGTGGTCTGGGGTGGCCCCAACTCTGAATTTCTGAAAAACTCCCAGGGGATGCCAGGGCTGCTGGTCCGGGACTACCCTTTGCGAAGCACGGGTCTGTAAGTCACGTGCACAACACCAGGCAAACGATACAGGAGCGTGGACTCGCGCCCAGCCGGGCTTGGGGTCCGCGAAAGATACAAGGCGCCTAGGCGGGGCGCACAGCCCGCTGCTCTGCCCGCGCAGCGAGCCGGAGCGCCTTCCCAGGAGGTGCTGCTGGGACCCGCCGCCTCCCAAGTACACCCGGCACCGGCAGAACCACGTCCGGGACGGATCAACGTCCGACCCGCAGCCCGTCCGCAGAGCGCAGCGCCATTAAGGCCGAATCCGGGAACCTTCCAGGCTCCACACCTCCGGATAGGCCGCGGGCTACCGACGCTGCCCACCCCTCCGGACACCGCCCCTTCTCGGCACCGCCCTCTCTTCTGGCCACGCCCCTTCCCCAGGTCCGCCCACCCCTCCGGACACCGCACCCTCCTCTCGGCACCGCCCCCTCTCATGGCTTCGCCCACTCTCCCGGTACCGCCCCTTTTCTCCCACCCCTCGGGACAGTGCCCCCTCCCGCGGCCCCGCCCGCTCTGCGCCCACCTCGGCCCCGCCCGCGCCTTAGGGCCCCGTCGCCCGCCGCCTTCGGATTCCGGAATCCGGCCGGCGCCGCCAGACTCGCGTTTTTGAGCCAAGGAGGAGAAAAGAAACCGAAACCGAACCTGAGTGCTGAATGGACGCGCAGAGGAGCGGACGAGGGGCGGGGAGGGGGCTGTGGAGAAAACCAAGGGCTTAGGGTGCCCCTCCGGAGGTCACGAGAGAACCAGACCTGCGGTGCCACAATCAGCCTTGTGGACTCACTATCCACCCCCCCACCCGTCAGTTTATTCATTCGTTCGTTCCAGAAACATTTATTGAAAGCGTTATTAAACTCTGCCGGATCCCAAGGACAAAGGGATTCGGAGGTGCGTATGGCACCCTTGACATTAGCAGAGGGGGTGACACAAAAATGATCCCAGGGTCCCCGGTGGCGGCGGCTGCGGCAGGCAGCTCGGTTCCGCAGCGGGAGGGGTCGCCAAGGCAGTGGTACCACTAGGGTTGGTGTCACCCATCACCCAGGGGGTTAACTCCTCACCACGCCGCACGCTCCCATCACCCAGTGCAGCCCTGTCCACGGAGGGTGACACCAACCCTAGTGACACCACTAGAGTATGGGGCGGGGATTGTCAGGGCAGCACCTCCACAGGCCTGGAGGAGCAGGTGCAGCCCTTGTGTGGATGGACCAGTGGAGGCAATGGAGAGGGGAGGCTGACTGCGTTCCCAGAGGAAATCCACGGCGCAGACGCTAGGGGAGGCGAGCTGCCCCAGGAGGAAATACATGAAGTGAGAAGGGTGCTAAATGCCAGAAAGGGGAGGAAGTGGATCGAGGTGCACTGGGCACAGGGCAGCCCCTGGACACCGCACTGGGCACTTTGGAATGACTCCCTCTCACCTCCTTCCCCCAGAGGCAGCCCCTAGCCCCAACCCCCTGGAGAGTTTACACAGCGCTGAGTCAGATTCCCATAGGTGATGAAGAGGACACACCCTTTCAGAGGAGGCTGGGCTTGCAGTGGGGAGCCGACTCCTCAGTTGCCAGGATGGCATTTCATGAACACCGCCTCAGTTATCAGGGACAAGCCAGGCCAGGCTAGCCAGGCCACTGGGGGTCAGAGCCTGGGGGAGGACCCCTACAGCCCTGGAGACCCTGGATGATGACCAGGCAGACAACAGGGCTGAGAGTCAGTGAGATTGTTGGGCCCCTAATCTGCTTCCCCTCTGGATGCTGTGTTTTTGCCAGATACTGTAACGGAGGGAGGAAGAACGCCAACAGGGCACGACCAGGCTCTGCCACTATGGGAGCCCCAGGCAGGCAGGCCCCTGGTTCATGAGCACCTCCTATATGTGTGACGGGCACCGGGTAGGTACTGGAGGAATACACCTTTGCTAAGCCTTCATGGAGGTGACTGCCGGTCAAGGAGGTAGACACATCCCCACCCTCTGTAACAGCCACCAGACTCAGACAGAAGCCACAGCAGCAGCCTGAGCTCAGGATGGAGGGTGCCCGAAACAGGTGTGGCCCAGGGAGGGAGGAGCACCCAGAGGAGCTACATTGACCAGGAACATCACAGTTGAGCCCTAGCAGGGAGGAGAATTTCTCAGGGAACCCATGGAGGCCAGAGGTAAGCACAGCCTGAGCACAAGGAGGGTCACGCGCAAAGCCCGGGGAGGGTGACTTGTGGGAGGGTAACTTGTGGGAGAGCGATGTGGTGCCTTGCTCCTGGCAGGCTAGTAGGATGCTGGGACTTGAAAAGAAGTTGCCTGGGGAAGGAAGACAAAAGTCTCAAAGAGCAGCAGAGTTTGAAACTTACTAAGCAGAAAATACTCTACTTGAAATTTCTTTAGTAGAGAATGCATCCTCAGCAGTTCAGGTGGAGGGCTATGAGCTTATTTAGGACAGGAACTGAGGCTTGCTGATTTCCGCAGTGGGAGAAAAGGTCAGGCTTGAGGTACAAAACCCAGGTGGGATAGTAGCTCTACCACTGGACGGTGACCTAATGCCTCAGATGTAAAATGAGGATAATCATATACTGGCCTCATTTATATATATATATATATATGATATACGTATACACTTGAGGTGAAAGTTTACAGCTCAAGTTAATTTCTCATTCAAAAATTTATGCACATATTGCTTTGTGACATTGGTTGCAATCCCCACGATGTAACAGCACACGCCCCCTTTCCTCCCTGGATCCCTGTGTCCATTCCTCTAGTTCCTGTCCTTTCCTGCCTTCCCTTCTTGTTTTGGCCGGGAGTTGCCCACGTGGTCTCATATATTTGATCAAACTAAGAAGTGTGTTCCTCTTGTGTGTTCTTGTTTGTTTTACAGGCCTATCTAATCTTTGTCTGAAAAGTGGGCTTTGGCAGTGGTTTCAGTTCTGAGTTAGCAGAGGGTCCGGGGGCCATAGTCTCGAGGCTCCCTCCAGTCTCTGTCAGACCAGTAACTCTGGTCTTTTTTTGTGAATTTCAATACTGTTCTACGTTTTTTGCCCCTTCTGTCCAGGACTCTCTGCGGTGATCCCTGTCACAGTGGTTGGTGGTGGTAGCTGGGCACCATCTAGTTCTTCTGGGCTCAGGCTGGTGGAGGCTCTGCATCATGTGGTCCCTTAGTCCTTTCGGCTAATATTTTCTTGTGCTTCGGGTTTTCTTCATTCTCCTTTGCTCTGATGGGATGGGACCAACAGATGGCCAACTGCAAGCTTTTAAGACTCCAGATGCTACTCACCAAAGTGGGGAAAGGTAGAATATTTCTTTGGGAGCTATGTTATGCCTATTGACCTGGATGCCCCTGAAGACTATGGTCCCAGGCCCCCAGCCCCAACAACTTCGTCCCTCAAAGTGTTCAGATGTTGTCTAGGACACTTCTATACCTTTGCTTTGGTCAAGTTGTGTTGACTTCCCCTATATTGTGTGTTGTCTATCCCTTCACCAAAGTTGACACTTGTCTACTATCTAGTTAGTGATTTCCCCTACGCATCCCTCCCCACTCTTGTAACCGTCAAACAATGTTCTTTTCTGTGTATAAACCCTTTCTTGAGTTCTTATACTAGTGGTCTCATACAATATTTGTCCTTTACTGACTGATTTATCTCACTCAGCATAATGCCCTCCAGTTCACCCACGTTGTCAGATATTTCGGGATTCATCATTGTTCTTTATCATTGCGTGGTATTCCATTGTGTGTATGTATCTTAATTTGTTCATCCACTCATCTGTTGGGGCAGCAGTTCTTGGCACCACAATCGTCCAGAGGGCTTGTTCAACCAAGATGACTGGGCCTGCCCCAGAGTTTCTCATTCAGCAAGCTGGGGTGGGGCGCAAAATTCTTAATTTCCGCCAATTTCCAGATATGCTGATGCTTCTAGTCCGGGGCCCCCACTTTGAGAACCTCTGTCTTACTGCCACGAGGTGCTGGGTTGAGGTTGAGCAGGCGTCACCAGACCCTGCTCCAGGACTCCTAGTGGCTGGGTTTCCTTTCTGCGCCCTGTGGGCGATCCCTGCAGCCCCTTGGCCACCTGACCCATAAGTTTCGTTTTCACGAGGCTGGGGGCGGAGCCGGGCGAGGCTTAAAAGGGAACAGCGCACGGACCTGGCACCTACGGTGCTGCGCCAGGACCAGTGAGTGTCGCGCCCTGGGGTCTGCAGACCTCCGGCCCGGGAGTGGGTACCGCGGAAAGGGGCGTTCGGTTGCCACTGGGGAGCCCAGCGCTCCGGAGTGCAGACAGTGCGGGGACGGGGACTAGTAATAGTACTAATAATAACAACGGCGACGATGACGGGGACTCGTACAACGCTGGATTCTGTCTGCGACCAGCAGTGTGCTGAGGAGCACTGGAGCCCATCAAAAACAGTCCGCCAATCGGCGGCTCTCTGCTTGGTGGGCGGTGGGGGGCGCTGTGAGAAAGTTTCGCATCCATAGCGGCAAACCCTGGCCATCGCTTTATACGGGGTTCTTTTCCTGCAGCGAGCCCGAACTGCACAAGTCAGCAGTCAGGGGGCTACGTGGAGGCTCCCGTACCAGGGGTCTTCACAGATCCTGCTGAGTAAGGGGAGGGTCTGGCAAGGATGCCCTGGCTAACAGCCGCGCTTCGCGAGGAAAGGGTCTTTGGAGAGACAGACCGGGCATGCGCAGGAAAGCCTCCGCGCGCCGTGCCCGAAGGGTACTGGGTTCCCAGGGCATCCCTCCCCGCGCCGAGCGAGGATACCGGAGGGGGCAGCCCCCAGTGTCCACTGTAGTTTGAGAGGATGACGTGGTGTGTTTGTGGGGCAGGGAGAGAGGCAGGACCGTCCTTGGGCGTTCATGGAAGGATCCCGGGCAGCTGCTAAGCCCTGCACCGCCCCTCCTCCCCCACCACCCTGGGTGATAGCTTAGCTGTGCATATGGAGTTCTTGGAGGGATTTAGTCCAATTTTAAATCAGGTTTTTATTGGAAGCAGTGTCAAATGATGCTAACCACTCGTTGTCAGCCTCAAACAGCTCCTGAGATGTCATCTCAACTTTCTGCTTTGCCTCACCCCCAGACGGTTTCCCACGTGTGGATACACCTCCTCTGCTCCACCCACGCACCCAGTTCACACCCAGTGTGGTTTCTGGTGTTCTCACCCATTTGATCTAAAGTACACCATGTTCAGCCCTTTTAATTATAAAGATTTAAATGCCAGTGGGTTTGGGAAGGTGAAAGCACTTTCAGGAGAAAACGAGTTACAGAGTGGAGCTGCAGGGACGATGACTCTATGGATCTATAGGTCCATCGATCTATCGATCTGTCTAGCAACCTTACATCTTCAACCTTCCCCTATGGACAAGGGTTTCATGGTTCTTGGGGAGGGTCCCATGAGAAGAAGCAGAGGGCATCGGTACCAATGGTTGATCTAGGCGCTGAGTGTACAGCAAGGCTCTGAGCTTATGCATGCATCTTATAATTGAAATATTGAAGGTATGTAGATAGGATTCTGGGAAATATGCATGGCTTCAAAGCCTCACCATTAGAATGGTGCCTTCGCACTATTGGAAGCAACGGGAATCGATTTGGAGAGTTTTCTCATTCATTCCCCCGAGACTGGATCTAATTTGTATATTTTGCAGGATTTCAAGGAGGTGTCAGAACACTCCTCTGTTTTCTTCTGCCCAGCATTCCCTCTTCAAGTAAAAGGAACATACACTTGGAGGTAAGTCAGTGCTTTGTTATTTTATGAAATTAATCATGCCCTATAGGAGAGAGCTTTTCATTTACTTTTATCCAAAGATCATTAGATGCTGAAAATTTAACATTTATAGTCTTGGGGTCCCAGCAAAATTTTAAAAATGAATTTCTAATATATAGAAACCAGTTACTGTCGAGTTGACCCTGTGTGCGTTAAGAGTAGCACCGTGTTCCCTAGGTTTTCCAAGGCTAATTTTTAGAAAGTAGATCACTGGGACTTTCTTCCCAGGCGCCTCTGGGTAGACTCGAACCTCTAACCTTTCAGTTAGCAGCCTGCGTGTTAACTGTTTGCATCACCCAGAGACTTCTTCAAGTACATACATGGGTATTTTTTCCAGTGCAGACAAGTGTGATAAGGTGGTCAAGTCAATGCTTTCAAAAACAAATGTATAGCATTAGAATAGAATTATGTGGGGGAAATGGAATGAAAATATGAATTCAAGTGTTACTGGGTGGAAACCCCAGGTTCTTTTTCGGCATGACTCATGTCAGCCAATAAACAAGAGACTGAGGAGGGAGAACAGGAAAGTCACCTTTTTTTTTTGTTGTACAAGGAAGAGGAGTCAGCCGGAGCTGCCGCCGCCAAGATTGCTCGCCAAGGGCAGGCAGGCAGATTACTTTTAAAGGGGTTTACATGTAACAAGTTCCTTCAAGTTATGTCAGCAACATTCTTCATGGTACTATGCAGGTGCAATGGGGTTTATATATAACCTCCAAGCAAAAGCAGGATTCATGGGCAAAGCTGGGGGGTGGAGGGGAAGCCCAGTCAAGGAAACAGTATTTTTCAATACAGCACTGTGGGGGAGGAAGCCAGGCAAAGAAACACGATTTTTAATACAGCACTGTGGTGGCTCTGTCTCCAAGGACCAAAGGAACAGTATAAAAGACTTACATTTCATATATATATTTTTAACTAAACTAAAGATTTGCGTAACAAATCACCATGATATTTAGATTCAGTTGGTTACAGTTGAATTTTATAACAATTTTATTTTAAGTATAAATTTTTTAAATACATGAGGAATTCCATTGTTACAACTCTTTAAATTTATAGTGAAATAATTTTTCATCTTCAGCCTCAAATTGTGAGATGAAATACTTAGGTTTTTCAAAACCTTTTGGGATATGGAAGCATATTCTTAAAGACCACTGAGCTGAGATGTAGCATTTTTCTTCATCTCACATTTGCTTCTTCTGGAACCTTCCTTTAATTTCTCCATCAGTAGACAGTTAATGAGCTCACACTGTTCAGGCACTCTTCTAGGTCCTGGGGACATCACTGTGAGTAAAGTTGTCAAGTCCCTTCCCTCAAGGAGCTTCCCTTCTAGTGATGGGTGGGGTTCCAGGAGTGGATGTACCTAGGTTTTGATTTTGGTAAATATTGATCTCTCTGCTTGATTTTAGGCTTCATTGACAAAGGAAGAAGATGGTTCATTCTGAAGTGGAAAAAGCAACACCTGATTCAGCTGCTACAACCAACAGTCTTCTATTACTAGATGGAGATGCTAACATGGCAAAAGACACGTACATATCAGAGAAAACAAAGGGCGGGGTAAGCTGTTCTCTGCAAATCTGTCCAGGCTGACCGGAGCTGTGCCCACGGTATCAGCAACGATGCTGCTGCCCGCGATGCCTCTGGGCTGTTCCTCCCCGGCAGGATGAGGATTCTGTACTCCTTCTGCTGGGGCCCATCTTGCTGCCAAACGCAGCCATTAGGCCACAGCTGACTCTGCCTGGGCTACAGTTAAGGTCTGGGGAACCGGGCGAGGTGTTGATGGGCTCATGTAGGAATTGGCCTGAACCCTGGGCCCGTAAGCCTGGTGGCATTACCTGCCCCAGGCCTGTTCCCTTCTCCAGCTACAAACCCTCCAAGGCAGCATCGCGACAACACCTCCACGGGGAGCCATGTGCTGTCTTTGCTCCCAGAATCAAGACACATTTTTTGTGTGAACCAAACATGTTCTAGAATCAGTCTGAGCTGAGGTAGGTCCCAGCGCTGGCACTTCCTGCCATGTGATCTTGGATGTTTGTTTTTGCCTCTATAAAATCCTGGTTTCCCATCTCTAAGTGGGGAGCATAATAGTGCTAACTCCACGAGGCTGTGGCGTGGATTAAATGCAGGGACAGCGGGCACGTGGGAAGAGCTCAGATTGTTGCTGTTGTATATTTTTAAACCACGGATGGATAGTCCCTTTCAGAAACCCTCCAACTTTATAAATAACGTTATAGAGTATTTTACATAATATTAAACACCGTGCTGAAGGGCACAGAAGAACCAGCAGGCCCACCCATCTTCCCACTCTCCTAGCATAACTCACATTTCCACGCGTTCCCTCCCATGTCCTCTGTGCCTGCTGGGGGAGCAGCAGCAGGAACTCACGTCCCTGAAGGTGGCCGTGGAAAGTGCTTCACCTGCTGAGGAATCAGCTTGGCCCTTACCCAATCATGTTGAGCACAGATGCATCATGTGACCCAGCAATTCCTCTCCTAGGTATAGGTAGCCCTTCTGTTGTTGTCAGGTACTGTCGGGTCAGTTGCGACTCGCAGCACACTGTGTACAACACAACAAAACACTGCCCGTCCCCGCACTATCCTCACAATCGTTGCTATGTTTGTGCCCGTTGTTGCCACCACTTTGTCGGTCCATCTCATTGAGGGTCTTACGCTTTTTTTATGGCCTTCTAATTTACCAAGCGTGATGTCCTTCTCCAGGGAATGGTCCCTCCTGATAACATATCCAAAGTGTGTAAGACATAGTTCTCGTCATCCTCGCTTCTAAGCAACACTCTGGCTGTACTTTTTCCGAGACAGATTTGTTCGTTGTTCTGGTAGTCCATGGTATAGTCGATGTTCTTAGTCAACACCATAATTTAAAGGCATCAGTTCTTCGGTTTTCCTTAGTCACTGTCCAGCTTTCATAGACATATGAAGTGATTGAATACACCATATCTTGGGTCAGGTGCACCTTACAGGTGACATCTTTGCTGTGGAACACTTTAAAGAGGTCTTTTGCAGCAGATTTGCCCAATGCAATGATTTCTTGACTGCTGCTTCCAAGAGCATTGATGGTGGCTCCAATAAAACGAAATCCTCGGCAACGTCAATATTTTCAAAATTTCAAAATATTTTCAATATTGTCTCCGTTTATCATGATGTTGCAACGGAGAAAATATTGAACTTGTCAAGGATTTTGCCATAGTTTGTGGGCCAACTTGATGACTGCTAACAACGGCAGGAACCCAGTCTTTTACTGCCACTTGTCCAATGTCAGAAAACTGTTTTTTCATGGATTTTACTCAATTTTATGCTTGTCAGGAGGGAAATCAAATCTAGTCCATGTCACCCAGTCAGGGCTAGAAATGGAAGTTCCTCCCATGTTTTTTACTGACTCAGCTTACCTTTCTCTAGGTGCCATCACTTAGCGGGGTGGATTCTTCCTCCATTCTCTGGGTCTTCCTTGGTGACGAGTCCCATTATTAGGAGTGAAGAGCCTCAGGTCACTGAGCTCCCTGGAATATGGGCCAGGGGTCTCTGGCTCCTAGGAATGCTGTCCGACTGGCGTGACACCCACTATACCAGTTTCCATCAAGTCAACCCCACGTCATGGTGGCCCCACGTGTGTTACAGTAGAACTGTTCTCCATAGGACTTCCAATGGCTGTGATCAACTGGAAGAAGATCACCAGGCCTTTCTTCCAAGGCACCTCTGGGCAGAATTAAATCACCAAGCTTTCCATTAGTAACCGAAAGAGTGACTGTTTACACAACCCAGGGACTCTGACACCTACCTACTATAAAACACAAAACTCCAAACCCACTGCCTTCGAGTTAATTACAACTCATAGCAACCCTACAGGACAGCGTAGAACTGCCTCATAGAGTTTCCAAGGCTGTAAATCTTTATGGAAGCAGACTGCCACTTCTTACTCCCCCAGAGCAGCTGGTGGGTTTGAACTGACGACCTTAGCAGCTGAGCACTTAATCACTGCAACACCAGGACTCCATTAAAAAAAAAACCCAAACCTGTTTCCATCGAGTTGATTCTGACTCATAGCGACACTATAGGACAGAGTAGAGCTGCCCCATAGGGTTTCCAAGGAGCGGCTGGTGGATTTGAGCTGCCGACATGTTTGTTAGCAGCCGAGCGCTTAACCACTGCACCACAGGGCTGCACTATAGAGGAACACAGTTGCACCTGACTTTTTCCCCTATAAAAACCGTAACCGGCACATAGATGTGATGGAACATGACCAGCAGACCTGACGGTTCTCATTTCTGCCTTCCCCAGAGGACCTCATGCAGCCTGGCCAGCCAGTACGAGGAGAAGGTGCGCCCCTGCATCGACCTCATCGACTCCCTGCGGAACCTGGGCGTGGAGCAGGACCTGGCGCTGCCCGCCATTGCTGTCATCGGGGACCAGAGCTCCGGGAAGAGCTCGGTGCTGGAGGCCCTGTCGGGGGTCGCCCTGCCCAGGGGCAGTGGTGAGAACTCACTCTCTCATTGCATGTGTCTGGGGGGTGACCTGCAGGTTGTGGAAGGTTGAATAAGTGCACCTGGGTCCCCAGCCCAGAACCACGTGCATGCAGGCGTCTTTCCTGAGCCCTCCCCGGAGCTTACCCTCCATCTTGGGGGACATGATTGGTACCCAGGTTAGGGATGGGTGTGAGCTGCAAGGCCGAGAAGAGCAATGAGCTGGAGTCCTCGTGAGGGCTCAGGGGAGGGGGCCACACCTCAGAGGGACCTAGACCTGGAAGACAGGGAGGGTTTGGGAAGAAGCTGTGAGTATGGAGGCCTTGTCCCTTCTTCAAGGGATTGTTCATCCCCAGATCTGACTAGCGTTAGATGGCCAGGTTGGACAGCGTGCCTAAGGATAGGAATGCAGTGTGTGTACCGGGGTCACGGGGGAGGATATTTGCAGACGCTTGGGGATTTCCCACCGCAATTTATCATGTGGGCTGGTGGCGGAACACAGAGATGAGCAGGAAGTGTGAGGTGGTGGCTTCTGATCATTCGTGAACGAGAGCAACCTGGACCCTCTATGAGTCGCTTGTGGCTGCTGGAACAAGTACCACACACCGGGGCTTAAGACAACAGAGATTTATTGTCCAACAGTTCTGGAGACTAGAAATCCCGATTCAAGGTCACTGTGCTCCCACTGAAGGCTCTAGGGGAGAATCCTCCCTTGCCCCTTCCTGCCTGCTGGCAATGCTTGCAGTGCCTTGATTTATAGATGCGACACTCCAGTCTGCCTCCATCTTCCCATGGCCGTTTCCCCCCATGTCTGCGTGTCTTTTCTTTATAAGGTCACCAGTCTCTGGACTCAGGGCCCACTAACTCCGGTGTGACTTCACCTTAACTAACTACATCAGCAAAGACCCTTTTCCCCAAAAGGTCCCATTCTTAGGTTCCAAGTGGACATGGAGTTGGGGGAACACTCTTCAACACAGTACAGATGGTATTCAAGATGCAAATTCCTGGGGCCACCACAGACATGATACATCAGGGTATGAGAGGCTCAGACCTGGAAGTCTGCATTTTAGTAGTCTCTCCAGATGATTATATAAAGATTGAGAACCCCTGGGATCAGTCATGTGAACGGAGGTCCAAGGTCACCTCAGGGGATTTTTAAGAGTAGAGTGTAGGAGCTGATGTGGAAGTGGCATCCTAGGTATTGTTACGAGATGTCCGCTGGTGCTGAAGCTGAAAAAGCTTGTGCATGAAGACAAGTGGATGGGGAAGGTCAGCTACAAGGACTTGGAGATGGACCTTTCAGACCCTTTGCAGGTGGAAGAGGAAGTCAACAAAGGTAAGTTCGCTCGCTTTGTTCATGATCATATTCATCATGTTCGGACCCCTGGCCCAACCTTGTCAGGTGGGTGGGCTCTACCTGTGGCTGTTCCCACTCTCCCCTTTCTGAGCGTTCCTGGTCCCTTAGGAGCCCACCCTCCTCCTGCCCCTCTCCCTTCCGTATCAGACCCCGTGCTCCCTTGCACTTTTTCTTCTTTTACCTCATCAAGATCAGCGATTTTGCACCAAATGTGACATCAGTCATTTATTGCCCAGTGTGGGATTAAGTATCTGAGAATGATGTCAAGTCTAAAATGTAAAGCTTATCTCCAAATGTGGAGGATTGGTCCCTTATCAGGGGTCTTATCATTCTATAAATCTGAAGTAAGCAGAACTGGGGTGTGAGGGCCGGGGAACCCTTCCCCCTGTCAGCGTTGTGAAACAACATTGCAAAGCCCTGACTGGGCCATCACTGGACCAGATTCAAAACAGGAGGGCCCTTTCCTTGGGGGGGAATATATGTGTTTGCATAATCCTACCTTATGCCCGTCTAAGTTCTAGGTAGTATAAAACGTGCCAAAAAGGCATTCTAGATGTAGAAAAGACTAGAACACAAAGTTGAAATTAGTTAACAATTTGATGAAATAAATTCACATCCTAAAACTCTTTGAGTTTTCATTATTAAGGAGCAAGAAGCAACATAAGTCTCTTAAGGGAATATAGCCATGCTCATCTAGCCTAAAACAAGCACTTTTCCCATATCCCCACATACATTGCAATTCCTAATTTAGGAATCTCCAGGTGTTTTCGTTGGTTTCCATTTTCCATCACTGGATTTCCTCATGCCATCAGTGGGAGAGATGTAGCTATAAGACCAGGAAGAACTCTGTGGCTCTGCTCAGCTTTGGGCTGGTAAGGGTGGTGGCTTGCATGAATATAGTTCCAGTGGGTCACTCTACAGACAGTTCTGGCCTCTGGCAGGAAAAGCACTGAGTTATCCTTGGAGGACCCTAGTAGCTGCAATCACAGAAAAGCAGGTCTGCTCCAAATATGCCCTTATCCATGAATCATGGCGAGTGGAAGGTCTTTCAAAGCATTCCCTGAGGTGAGAGACTTTGTCCTGAGTTCTACTCACTTTTTCCCTTGTTCCTCTTCATTAGCCCAGAACGTCATCGCTGGGGAAGGAATGGGGATCAGTCACGAGCTCATTAATCTGGAGATCAGCTCCCCAAACGTGCCAGATCTGACCTTGATTGACCTTCCTGGTATAGCCAGGGTGGCTGTGGGCAATCAGCCGGCCGACATCGGACAACAGGTGCGACTTCCGACTCCGTGTGGCCTTGGCCTGGGGGACAGGGACAGGGGTGGAGCACGGGATTAGAGCAACAGCGAGTTGAGGGCTGAGTTTTGAAGAGTGGGTATTTGGAGGCGTAAGTAGGGGACTGGGTGGCCATCACCGTGGTCAAGTCTGATGGAAGCTTCTCTGGAGAGAGTGAGGCTCACTAGCGAAATGGGAAATTGGTTTTATATTTGTGTTTTCTATGATTTCTATTTTCTGTCGTAGGTATATTACGTGGCATATCTAAACTGGTGGTTATTAGGAGGGAATTGTGTGTGGGACAAGAGAGCATGAAAACTGGGCAGAATGATATTTGAGGATGACTGCATTTCACTCTATGGATTAAGGGTTTAGGGAATGATCAATCCATTCGTTTGGCATCTTGTTTTCTGGCCATCAGGTTTGAGGTCTTAGGGGGTAAAAGTTAATCAGCTAAAACTTTGTACTACTTGGGATTCTGCAGAGAAACAAAGCCAACAGGATGTGTGTGTGTTCATTCACCCACGCGCACACACACAGAGCGACGCTGATTGATTTGAAGGAATTGGCTCATGTGATTGTGGGAGCTGGCAAGCCCAAAACACAGAGTTCAGGCAACAGGCTGGAAGCTTCAGCAGGGTGTCTTTATTCCAGTCTTGAACCAGAATTCCTTCTCCTCTCAGAAACCTCACTGTTTGCTCTTAAGGACTTCAATTGATTGGATGAGGTGCAAGCACATTTTGGAGGGTAATCTCCTTTTCTTAGAGTCAAATGATTGTAGGTGTCAGCCACATCACAAGTTACAGCAACTCCCAGACTAGTATTGGATCAAACAACTGGGCACCCTAGCCCCGCCGAGTTAACAGTAAGATTAACCATTACAAACTTATGGTTTTCCTTGACCCGGTAGCTGTGTTTCTGCCTCAGAGAACAGTTTCTCATAACACTGGCTGGGGAGGTGCCATCGGGTCGTGTTTGCGGGTCCATTTCTCTGTGTTACATCTTTTGGGGATGTACGCCTGGGACGCTGGGGTCTGTGGCAAACACAAGGACAGGACCTGTCTAACGCTCATTCCCCTTTGCAGTACTCAACGCGTCACATCCTTATGTTTTCTCTCAGATCAAAAGCCTCATTAAACAGTACATCCACAAGCAGGAGACAATCAACTTGGTGGTGGTGCCCAGTAATGTGGACATCGCGACCACAGAGGCACTCAGCATGGTTCAGGAGGTGGACCCTACTGGAGACAGGACCATAGGTAAGAAGAGGGGAGGACCTAAAGATTATGGGTGGTTTCAGAATGGAAAAGCATCTCCTGAATCCAGCTGGGTGTTTCTGGGCACACACTTCGAGTGGTGGACCTACAGCCGGCACCTAAGAATTACAAAGGTGGCAGATTAGATGCCCATTTAGGCTGGTTAGCTGGGCTTGGTTAAATGCCACAGTTTGACTCTTAACCCTTGTATTAGCATCCCAAGTCCGCCGTAACAAAATATCACAGACTGGGTGGCTTGTAAGAACAGAAATTATTGTCTCACAGCTCTGCAGGCTAGAGGTCCATATGAACGTGTCGGTTGTACCCTGCTCCCTCAGAAGGCTCCAGGGGAAGGTTCCTTCTCTTCTCTCTCAGCTTCTGGGAGCTCCAGGTGTTCCTTAACTGTAGATGCATCTTCCCATGACTCTCCTTTCTCTGTCTCTTTGTATATCTTTTCTAAGACCTCACTGAGATAGGATTAGGACCCACCCTGCTCCAGCATGATCTTGTTAACTTAATTGATAACATGTTCAAAGACCCTATTTCCAAACAAGGTCATGTTCACATATACCACGGTTTAGGACTTCAACATATTTGTTGGGGGGTGCACCATTCAATCTTTAACAACCCTATCGACCTGCTTAGAAAATCATGGTGAGGTCCAAGGGGGCAAAGTAAAATCGGAAGGTAAATTTTATCAATTAAGAATGCATTTGTCTGGAAAGATTAACCCACAGGACTAATGGACCACAACTGCCACAACCTCCACCAGACTGAGCCCAGAACAACTACGTGGTGCTCGGTTACCACCACCAACTACACTGACACGGATCACAATAGAGGCTCCAGGACAGAGTGGGAGAAAAATGTAGAACAAAATTCAAATTCAGAAAAAAAAAAAAAAAAGACCAGACTTGCTTGTCTCTGACACCCTTTTAACTCAGTACTGAAGTCACTCGCGAGGTCTACCCTTTAGTCAAAGATCAGACAGGTGTATAAGGCAAACAATAGCATGTGAAGAACGTGCTTCATAGTTCATTTGCGTATGTGAGACCAAATGGGCAAACTAGCAAAGATGGGAAGGCAGGAAGAGACAACAAAACTGGACAAACGGAAACAGGGAACCCAAGGTGGACAAGAGGAGACTGTTGTAACATCACAGGGTTGGCAACCAATGTCACAGGACAATTTGTGTATTGATTGTTTAATGAGAAACTGATTTGCTCTGTAAACTTTCACCTAAAGCACAATGGGAAAAAAAAAAAAATGCTTTTGGCTGCAAGTAACAGAGAACCTGATTCCAGTGGCTTAAAGAAATGGCGATTTATTTTCACAAAAAGTCTGGGCAGAGGCAGCCCACGTCTGCATAGCTGTTCAGTGATGCTATCAGGACCTGTCTCCTTCCATCTTCCTGCTCCACCATCCTTAACATGTTGGCCTTCACTCCCTTGCTTGTCCTGCTGCTGGCCTTCCGAGGATAGAGTCTCAGCTCCCTGAAGCAAGAAGCAGTGGACACAGTAAACCCCATGGTTAGGCCTGGGCCACTTTCATGGGTGTGCTCCCCATGCACTCACACAGGGCTGCAGGCCGGTCTTATGCTCTGCTGTTGCCATTTTGAAATACTTAATATTTGAACGAGGGTTCCCTACACTTTCATTTAGCACTGGGCCTCAACTTTAAGTCACAGATCCAGTCTGGACCTGTGTTTCTCGAAGTGTGGGTCAGCACCTGCTGCATCAGAAATAACTGGAGAAATGTTAGAAATGCCACTCCCTGGATCCCACAGAGCTTCCTGAATCAGAATCTCCAGGGCAGGGCCTGGGACTCTGCCTTCTAGCTCTCACTTTTGAGGTGACTCTGCTGCACGGTGGAGTTTGGGAACCATTGCATTAGAGAGGGAACTCTTCCATTTGCCAGAAGGAATATGAAAGGGTCATTATAAGCTGCTATCTCTTTTGCGTGGGACCCAAGATGGATGAAGTAAACCTGACGAGGAACCCCTATAGCTGCTCGCAGAGGGAGCCCCCGTCATCATAAACCTGGCTGTAATTCTCTAACAAGACAGGAGCTCCATCTTGCAGCTCGGTTCCAGAAGGGCTATTGTCTGCCCTCTAGCAGGGGTGGGAGGCTGAGGACCAGAGGAGCAAGCTGTCATCCACGTGTTGACTAGCCCTATTCTCTAACGGACACTCTCCGGCTCTCAGGCATCTTGACCAAGCCTGACCTGGTGGACAGAGGCGCAGAGGAGAAGGTGGTGGACGTGGTGCACAACCTTGTCTACCAGCTGAAGAAGGGCTACATGATCGTCAAGTGCCGGGGCCAGCAGGACATCCAGGACAGGCTGAGCCTGGCTGAGGCTCTGCAGAGAGAGCAGGCCTTCTTTGAGGACCACGACCATTTTAGGTACGTGCCGTGGTGGGCTACCTAGGGAACACTGTCAAACGCGTGGTGGCTGTGCATGAGGTGCCTGGGCCGGGAAGCAAACCTGGGTCTCCCACATGGAAGGCGAGACTTCTACCACTGATCCACCAGTGCCCTCTTAGAGAACTGGAACACCTCACCCTGTGAACACAGATAGGATACAGTCAGAAGAGGCCCTAGTCCTAGAATCCTGTAAACTTGACCTGTTCTCAGTATTTAAAATCGAACAAATTTTATCAGTCTTTTCCCTTTTGAAATATTTTGCTTTGGCCTCTGTCTCCCAGGCGGTCTATGGTTTAACTTTGTATCTTGAGGAAGGGTGTGTTGTCTCCCGTTCAGTATTCATACACACAATTAGGTAGATATGCATAAATACATGTTTGTGAAGACTTACGTCTATATGGATTGGTTATCACACATATAGGGGTGGGTGGGTGTGTATTTTTATAAAGACCTATTCTATAATCAGGAGTCCTTGGGTGGTAAAAAAGGGTTAAGCATTCGGCCACTAACCAATAGGTTGGCAATTTGAATCCACCCAGAGGTGCCTCAGAAGAAAGGCCTGGTGATGTACTTCCGAAAGATCACAACCATTATATACCCCAGGGAGCACAGTTCTACTCGAACACACGTGGAATGTCCACAGGTCAGAATTGACTTGACGGCAACTGGTTTAGTTTGTTTTTTCTTACTCTGTAGTCAGATTCTGAGAGACACGTGTATTATATCACCTGGAAGGGGTAATTCTATACTATTGTTGAAATACCCAGGATCTTTAAAATCAGGTTATTTCATACAATCCAATCTGAATATTCATTGGATCCCAATTGCAAGGCATTTTGTTCAGCTGGACATTACTGGAAATGCCTTGGCTTCCACCTTCTGGCTGTGTGAAGGAGGCAGACTTGCATTTTATGGCCGCATCAAGATGGAAGTCCATGCCCTGTTCTCTTTCAGGGTTCTCCTGCAGGAAGGGAAGGCCACCGTTCCACGTCTGGCAGAAAGACTCAGCACTGAACTCATCACACACATCTGTGTAAGTACACTCTCCCTGTCCGTTCTCTGAAAGAATCCCACAAACATGACGCTGAACTCCGTCGACGCCCTAAACTTGACTGTGCCCCCAGATCTCCTGGGGTCTTGTTGCAGTGCAGAGTCTGATCAGTAGGTCTCGAGCGGGCCTGAGAATCTGCATTTCCCATCAGCCCCCAGTGATGCTATACTGCCGGACCCCACTTAGATGGGATGGCGGTAGATGATACCCACTGGGCCCAGATAAGATTAAATCTTGATTTTAATTCATTAAACCACTGTCATTTGATTAATGAAATAGGCATGCGCTCAACACCCAATTATGAATTACTTACAGAGGACTGTGAAAAGCAGTACTCTCGCCTCCCCAACCAGGGTCTTCATCTGCCTGCGGTTTTCCTGTCTTGCTCTTCGTTTCTAAGCGTTCTGCTTTCGTTTCTAGGTGGTTCTTTTCCCAATCCGCCTGGGCGTCAGCTTTCGATTATTCCAACTGTCAATGCTTTGTAAAAGCTGCGTTGCACATATTGATGTTGTGTTTTGCATCTGTTGGCTCCAATGTCAGAAGCTCTAGAGGGAGGAATCTGCTGGGCATCTCTGCTGATTCACCCCCCACGCCTTGACTTTGGGGCTGGAGTTTTGAGTGGGAGCCTACCTTTCCTAGAATTTGATCTGTGGGTATGTGTCGAGGCCTGGCATGTAGATGGGCTCCTTCGGGGGCGTCAGCCAGGCCACTGAGGGGCCTCTAGCTTGAAGCATGGTAACTTCTCAGCTTGAGTTTTAGGGGCTACTCAGTAAGTGGGATTTGGCAGCAAAACTCTTAAAGGGCTGGCTTGTGGTTACAGATTCTCAGTGGAGTGGGGTGGAGTGGAGTGGGGTGGTGGGCAGGGTTATTTCTAGCTAACCATTATAACGAGGGCCCCCCTGGGTAGTGCAAACGGTTAAGGTGGTCGTCTGCTAATTGAAAGGTTGGAGGTTCAAGTCCACCTAGAGACACATTGGAAAAAAGCCTGGCAGTTTGCTTTCAGAAAGTCTGCCATTGAAAACCCTGTGGAGCACCGTTGTGCTCTGAGGCACATGGGGTCTCCGTGAGTCGGAACCGACTGGGCAGCAAGTGGTGGTGCTGGTATTTTAAGGGGAGTGTAGCTTTTATGCCCAGAAAGGGTTCCCCACCCTGAGCAGGCCCACCTGGGGCCTTGTCTTTGCCCTGAAACCAGTTCAGGCTCTGACATTCAAGTTTAAGTAGTCTCAAGTGAGCAAATGCCCTGAAGGCAGGATCAGCTGCCTTGCTGCCTTCCCCTCTCCCCCTGGGTCCCGCTGCCACCTGGCTTTGAGCTTGCCATGTCCCTTTTCAACTTCTCCCAGCTGACTGATGCTCTGTTACATCTTAACTGTCATCTTCAGGTGTCTGCAGGGGGAGGGCCAGCCAGCTGTCTCCCCAGCCAGGATGTCACAGACAGAAGTCCCTGATGACTTTCTGTCTGTTTAAAACAACACAAATGTTGTTGGAGCTCAATATTCCAATACTCACTTTTCAACCACCCACTAGACAGGGGATTTCTAATCTCCCTGCAGAGAGTTTATGTAAAACTGGCAGGGATGTTTGGAGAATATTCTGCTAAGTGAAAAGAGCAAGACACACAGGTCACGTGTAGTGTGATTCCATTATTGTGAAACATCCAGAATAGGTAAATCCACAGAAATAGAATCCAGACAGAGGGTTGCTGTGGGCTGGGGACTGGGGGAGGGGGTGCTTCTGCATAAAGGATATGGGGCTTCCCTTTAGAGTGACAGAGTGTTTGCCAAGTAGACAGAGGTGGTGGTTACCCCTTGTGGGTGTAGTAAGTGCTACTGAATTGTTCACTTTAAAATGGTTAGGTTCATGATAAATGAATTTCATCTGACTTTTGTAAAAAGGATCCCTGATGGAGGTGCTCCTTGCCAGGCTCTTTAGGGCCCGGGAACCACGCAGAGGGGGTAAGTCAGCTTAAGGCTGTGAACGTGGGGGACCTGGATGAAAAGCCACGGACCAAGTCGTCCCTTTGTCTGTCTGGAACTCCGTCCTTTCAGAGGAGACTGAGGAGTCAAGGCCGCAGTCAGCTACTCTGTACCTCACCCAGGGAGCCCGGATCTCCTTTTGGGTCCCTGTTCGCACTATATTCCCATCGTTTTCTCTCTGTTTTCTGCAGAAATCCCTGCCCCGGTTAGAAAATCAAATAAAGGAGAGTCACCAGAAACTAACAGAGGAGTTACAGAAGTACGGGGTGGACATCCCAGAGGAGGAAAATGAGAAAATGTTCTTTCTGATTGACGTGAGTGTTGCCAGAGGCATCCCGGGGAGAATCACACACCACTGGCCCAAAACGGCATCACGTGCTCAGCCACTTCTCCCCTCCCCCAGAGCTGATCCCATATCTTGTACCACTTCCTCTCAAAAGGGACAAGGGAGGAGACTGGACTGTGGGGCACAGGGAGGGCGGTGGGGGCAGAGTTGGCCATGAGGGCGTGTCTGTCACCTGATAGAGGTGTTCATGACCTTGACCCTGCCTCCTGAGCACTCACCTGAGACCCACAGGTAGTAAGGGGAGGGATGCAAGGGCCTGGTGTGAACACCTCTGCTTTCCCGTGATCCCCTGGTGGCCCACCCTGGACACACACCCACCCACCAACCTCCCCGTCCCTTGTATTTTGAGTACCTCAGCCTGTGCTGACTCTGGTTGTTTTTTTGACAGAAAATCAATGCATTTACTCAGGACATCTTTGCTTTAGTACAAGGAGAGGAGTTAGTAGGGGAGAATGAGAGCCGGCTGTTTACCAAAATCCGAAATGAGTTCCTCCGATGGAGTAATGAAATTGAAAAGAATTTCCAGAAGGGTGAGTTTGAGGTCCCCTCCTGAACCTGGGTGATGGGTTGAGACCAAGGTGGTGGTGGGTGGTGATGCAGGCGTGGATGCTGGAGTGAGGACTTAGTGGGCTGATGCCGGTCAGAAGCGTTTGTGTTTGCTCTGTTCCACATCATGGGACTGCAAGCAGCAGGCATGTGGTACTGATTGCAAAGGACACCGGGACAGAAAATGCAGATGAATCAGCCCAAATCAATCCCAGCTCCTAGAAACATCAGCCCTCAGCTGGGAGTATTGGCATGATGCATGGGCCATACTGACTGTATTCCGAATGGACCACCGCTGAGATCACCCACCCCGATCTGGGTCAGTGGTCAAGGTCTTGAAGCCTAATGTGGCTTTGAATGGGTTTTGAGGACAGGTGATAAAAGAAGATGGAATCGCATGATAGAGACTGTCGTTACATCTTTGAGTTCTCAAGAGTGTCAAAGGAGAAAACAAGACCTGAAATCTATTCTTTAATATTTCAGGAAACCCTAAGGAACTCACTGGTGGCTCAGTGGTAGAATTCTCCCCTTCCATGCAGGAGGCCTGGGTTCTATTCCCGTCTAGGCACCTCATGCCCAGCCACCACCCGTCTGTCAGTGGAGGCTTTCAGGTTGCTGTGATGCCGAACAGGTTTCAGCCGAGCTTCCAGACTAAGATGGACAGGAAATAGGCCTGGAGATCTACATCTGAAAGTCAGCCAGGGAAAACTCCATGGATCACAACAGTTTCATCCCCAAGTGATCATGCGGATGGCCCAGGACCAGGCAGCACTTCCTCTGGTTCTGCCTGGGATTGCCATGAGTCGGGGGCCGACTGACAGCAGCTAGCAACAATAGCAACAGCTAAGGAAATCGTATATTGACCAGTGATGAAGCCCCAGGGTCGAGGCACCTTCAGCTACCTTTGCTTTTAGTCACACAAGTTGATTCAGTAGTCCGGCTGGTGTCAGCTGACGAGAAGTTCAAATTGGCAGCTCTCCATGGCTTTGAGTCATAAATGTGGGAAATGAATTTTGTGATTTTTGTGGTTGTTGTTGTGAGGCCACATCTTTGAGTGCCTTTGTTCCCTGGCTGAGGGCAGCGAGCACTGGATGGGATAAATAACAGAGCCCCTTGTTGGAAGAACATTTAGGAAGCCCTGTGCTCATTTCTGGGGCAGTCATGTGCCACATCTCCATCCCCCCGTTCCATGCTAGGCCCGTAGAGCAGATGGTGGTACCCACTGCGTGGGTGTGTCTGTTCTGGGAAGGACCACGCTGTCCCTCTCAAGGAAGTCAACTGTCCTGTCCTTACAGCAATTTCCTTCCGATTCCTCAGCCAGCTCATCATCGTAAGAACTCATGGCAAGCCGCCTAAGACAAATAATCAAAGTGAAAAATGGGCAAAGGGGTGGAATGGACATTTCTCCGAAGACGACGTTCACATCGCCAATAAGCACACAGATGATGCTCGCCATCGTTTGTCTTTGTTGTTGATGTTGTGGTGAGGTGCGGACGAGTCGGGTCCCACTCATAGCAACCCTGTAGGACAGAGTAGAACCACAGGGTTTCCAAGAAGGGGCTAGTGGATTTGAAAGGCCGACCTTTTGATTAGCAGCCAAATTGTCAACCACTGTGGCACCAGGGCTCCAGTCTTTAGGGAAATGCAAACCAAAACCACAGCGAAATGCTACTTCACAACCACTAGGATGGCTGGAATTAAAAAGTGAGATAATAACGAGTGTTGCGAGAATGTGCTTTTGCAGACCTGCACGGGCACAGAATTGTGAGAATTTCCCAGCAGAGGTTAAACAAGCCTGGTTCTATACTTGCTGTTCTGGCATCTGTGAGGAATTTATAGACCATAACTACTGTGGATAATGAGATCATTTCTTTGGTAAAAATCCAATTTGATGTACAAAATTCCGTCGTCAAGTACCTTGTCCAGCCTATGTCTTACTGTAAGTATCCGGTTATGTTGTTCTCTGGCATCGCACTCTGGCTTTGCCTTTGCTTCAGTGAGATTATAAAGGACATTTTTCCTGAATCTGCTTCTTTACCGCAACCCCTGAATATTTGTTGAATTGTACCTGCCGGTTTCTCTTGCCACTCGGCGCTTCCAGAAAGCCCAGCAATCTGCAAGATGATTTCTGGGAAATCATTCAGGTTGGTTCTTTTCGATTGCAGGTTATGAAACTATGTATCGGGAAATCCGGAAATTTGAAAACCAATATCGTGGCAGAGAGCTGCCAGGCTTTGTGAATTACCGGACATTTGAGACGATTATAAAACAGCAAATCAAAAAACTGGAAGAACCCGCTGTGGATATGCTTCACAAGGTGACTGGTGAGTTCTTGGTGTCACTTTGAGGCGTTTGACTTCTACTGCAAGGAAAGGGTTGCAGCTCTTTAGTGGGAAAGGGGTGGAAAGAAGGCGGGGGGACGTGAGGGAGTCAGGGAAAAGGAACCTTTGTTTCTTACCATTTTACCCTCTTATTTTTTGCAATTTATGAGGATTATGAATGATTCTGCCAACATTGAACTTTTGTCTGTCTTTGATCAGATATGGTCCGGTTTGCCTTCACCGAAGTCTCGAAAAAAAATTTTGATGAATTTTTTAACCTGTACAGAACAGCCAAGGTAACTGAGCGCATGCCATTAAAACAAACAAACAAAATTAGGTCTAATTCTAGGAAATAGATTTCTTGAATTAAGGCCATTTCAACTTCATCTCCCCTCTGTGTATTTAGAGAAACAAATACTCAAGCTCGCTCGGGAGTCTTACTAGTGACGGTATCAGTTCACCTGTAACAGCGACTGTGCCAGTTAATGACGTAACAGTTAACCAGCTGCTGGTTACAAACCATCAGAGAGAGAGAGAATTGGGAAATAAAATGTCTAATACCATAGGGACAGTGAGAGCCACCGTGAATGTTGAAGATGATCCCTTCTGGAGAAAATATCCCCAAACCCAGAAACTCATGGAGGAAACCAGATATTAATACGGTGTCCTTCAAGAAAGGGCGACCCCCACCCTGGGGGGCAAGAGTAGCCAAGAAAGCAGACCGAACCCCCCCAGACCAAGGCCTCCCCAGCAGCAGTGGGAAGACGGCTCCCCGATTCACCAGCTGGAGGGTTCGGGCCACGCCCCTGAGCCTCCCTATGCCTCTTGTTTCTCATCCATAAAATGGGACTAGAAGCACCTCCCTTGGAAGGTGTGTGATTGACAGAGGAAAGAGACGCGAGGGCCCGGCACTGGGTCCTCAGTGAGGTCAGGAGGATCAGATCATCCCTGGGAAGGCTGTCCCCCAGGGCTTTCTGGCAGTGCTTTCTCTAAACTCCAAGACCATGAAACAGAATTTGACTGACTTCAATCTCAGTCCCGTGGTTACCCAGTGGAAACCCTGGTGGCATAGTGGTTAAGTGCTACAGCTGCTAACCAAAAAGTTGACAGTTCAAATCCACCAGGCGCTCCTGGAAAGCCTGTCCTGCAGGGTTGCTACGTGTAGGAATCCACCTGACGGCAACGGGTTCGGTTTTGTTTGGTTGGTTGGTTACCCTGTGGGCCATCTGGTGGGTAGAATCCTCCTTTTCGTCACCTGTAGGAAGTCCTGAGTGAGAAAAGGAAGGACCTGCCTCACAGGCCTGAGAAGAGAGCCCATGTGGGTCCCCAGCCCTGGGCGTGGCCCAGGCTCCAGGGGCGATTCTGACCCTCAGCACGCGGAGCTGTCTTAGGCAAGCAGAGGTGGGGCGCAGAGGGCCGTTCCAGAGTCACATGCTGCTTTCACACTGATCAGATAACCTGACATGTGCTGAATTTTATCGTCACCCATGCCTTCCTTTCTTGAGGAAGACGTAGTTGTGTTTCTCTTTTACCGTAGTCCAAAGTTGAAGACATTAAATTAGAACAAGAGAGGGAAGCCGAGAAGTCCATCCGACTGCACTTCCAGATGGAGCAGATTGTCTACTGCCAGGATCGGGTTTACAGGGATGCGCTACAGAAGGTCCGGGAGAAGGAAGCAGAGAAAGAGAAGAATAAGAAAGCAAATTTCACATTCTGTCAAGAAAGTTCTTCACAGGAGTCCTCTGTGGAGGAGATCTTTCAGCACCTGCTTGCCTACCATCAGGTGGGTTTGCGAACGTCTCTTAGAACGGGGTCTTCACTTCATTTTCTCCCAGCGCCTCTCTCGTTAGCCTTATCTCTGTGAGGTGAACATCGGTCAGCTCCGTCTGTCGGCCCTGTCTAAGCCTTTGTCCAAGCAGTTGAACCTCAGATAGTTGTGGCTTCGAGCCACCGGCATCTGGTTTGGACTGGCTGTGTGTCTCTGGCCAAGTTACTGAACCTCCTTGAGTCTTAGCTGCCATGGTGCAGAATTCCCCCCAACCTCTCTGTGCACTGTTCCTTCTTGCAGGAAATCAGCAACCGCCTCTCCAGCCACATCCCTCTGGTCATCCAGTTCTTCATCCTGCAGATGTACAGCCAGCAGCTGCAGAAGGGCATGCTGCAGCTACTGCAGGACAGAGATGGCTACAGCTGGCTGCTGAAGGAGCACAGCGACACCAGCGAGAAGAGGAAGGTCCTGAAGGAGCGGCTGTCGCGGCTGGCCCAGGCTCGGTGCCGCCTGGCCAAGTTCCCCGGTTAAAGCGGGCCCTCTGCCAACCCCGCATCCCCACCCACTGTGCCAGGGGGTGCGGGCCCAGCACCCTTCCCGAAGAGACGTGCTGTTATTTTGTATTCACTTAACAGGGCTTTCAGTGCCTCCTGGTCGACCTTATAGTCATAGCCATGGCTCAGGCATTAGCCCCGGAGCACTTGCAAAAAAGCTGAGATAACGCAGTTGGAGTTCAAGCATGAAGACCAGAGCCCGCCCTTGTGGCGCATATGGTGTGGACTGGATGAATGATTGCATTTTCCCCACTGGAAAACATTACCTTCAGCCTTCCGGATTGTTCTTGCTCTCAGAGCTCTCGCTGGCTCTTTATCAGAATGGGTGCACGCTAAGCATCCCAGGAGGGTTCTTTCCTGGTTTTTGTAATGGCCCTTCATACACCCAGTGTCTGCGTGCGCCTACTCCTAGGAGCCATGTCTTATCCGTGTGTAATAAACTTGTTTGTAATCTTATCCGTTTGTAATAAACTTGTTTTCACCAGATGTATTTTGGACATGTGTTGTCATTGGGAGCAGGAAGGGAGGAAGCCTGAAGAGGGCAGCAGGTAGGAACCCAGTGAAGCAAATAATCTGCCACTACAGGAGCCCTGGCGGTGCAGTGGTTAAGAGCTCCGCTGCAAACCAAACAGGTCAGCAGTTCAGATCCACTAGCTGCTCCTTCAAAACCCTGTGGGGCAGTTCTACGCTGTCCTATAGGGTCACTATGAGTTGGAATCAACTGGACCACAACGGGTTTGCTGGAGACCTAGGGGGACGGTGTGGTGCAGTGGTAGAGTTTATGCCTTCTGTGCGGGAGAACAGGGTTAGAGTCCCGGCCAGTGCACCTCAGGTGTAGTTACTACCTGCCTGTCAGGGGAGGCTTGTGTGTTGCTGTGACGCTGAACAGGTTTTGGTGGAGCTTCTAGACTAAGATGGACCAGGAAGAAAGGCCTGGTGATCGACTTCAGAAAATCAGCGAAAACCTTATAAATCACTAGGGTCCAGTCCCTAAAGTCTCATGGGGACACGGGGTGGGACTGGGCTACAGGGACACCATGTCAGCTCACAACAGCAATTACAAGTCAACACTGCCCTCCGTGGGTGGGCCGGGTGGAAGGAATGACTTGAGTAAAACAACATGGTTGGATTATTTCCAAGAGGCTCAAGGGCAATGGGACAAAGTTCAAGGAAGGAAACAGACTGTGAAGCATAGGACATGAGCTGTGTGTAATGTGCAGGGGCTGATCAAGTGTCCCCATTTGTTTGACCTCTGCCTACCTGTCAGGTAGTTAATAAAAGCCCAAATAGAACAGAGGTCTGCAAGTGGGAGTTTGCATGAAAATGCCTTGGCTGGGGGAGAGGGGGTCTGATGGGGGGAGAGAAGACAGAAAATTAACCCTGAATGGCCCGGAGGAGGACTGCAGAGCCCAGGCTGTCCTCCTGGTGGTCTAAGTAGGGATGCCCAGACTCACAGACTCCCAGCCACTCCCTTGCCCCCTGAGCCTTGGAGAGTGTGGCTCTGAATGGGTGTTGCTGCCTTGGGGGCTCAGGGAATGGAGCACAGGACCTGGGAGGACGACTGATGAGTAGACCTTACACCGAAGTGCCGTTTTAGGCAGATTTGCAGGGGCTTGAATGCTCCTCCCGCATAGCAGAGAAACCTTGAGGACAATTAAAAACCAGTTTTCATTGATTTGATTCGGACTCATGGCAACCCTAGTGGGTAGAACTAACTGTGCTCCATAGGGTTTTCAATGGCTGATTTTTCAGAAGCAGATCTCCAGCCTTTCCTTAAAGTGCCTCTGGTGGACTTGAGCCTCCAACCTTTCCGTTAGCGGCTGACTGCGTCAGCCATTTGCACCACCCAGGAACTCCTGGACTTCTGGAAGGGCTACTACGTATTCGGGAATAAGACAAGGTGTGTGTTGGGACCTGCCGGCAGCTAGGACCAGCAAGTGAATGTTTTCCAGGTAGGCATAGTCTATGCAATCAGTTTAGGGAGTGAGGAGTGACTTTTTGTGGAAATTCCAGAAATAATAGAATGGTTGCCCCCAAAGCTGTGAGCTTCCAGTCAGGGTGCAGCTTCAGGACAGCTGGACAATGGCTTGTCACGTGAGGAGGTAAGCTAGCCTTACTGCTCTGGCCTATCCCAGACTTCTACCCCCAAATAAGCTTACTTATTTGGTTTATAAATGCCTCTTGTCTATCTAGGAAAAAAATAATAATTTTTTACCTTTTTTGTGTTTTAAGAAAATAACATTAGTTTCTTTTTCCTTTTTGAGCAGGCCAACAGCTAATCCATACGTCCGGGAAACCACTGCACAGGAAGATGGAAGGCTGTTTTTAATTCCGGGAGCTTTGTGTGTTCAGGCGCATGTTAGCCATCCAAGTGACATCTTCGCTTTCTGTTACTTTAAAGGGGTGGCTGGCCCGGCTGGGCGTCGGCCCCTGGGGTCAGACACATCAAGGCCTGTGGAGCCAGCGCGGAGAGGGCTGGGGGTGCCCTGCTGGGGTCTTCCTGCTGAGCCCACCACGAAGCCTATTTTGGGGAGAACTGGAAGATGGGGACCTCTCAGCTGCTGGACTGCTTGAGGTGGAACAGGAAATGCGCCCCCTGGAGAGAGCTGGGGGAACTGCAGGCCCAGGAAGCCCCCCCCCCCCCCCCCCCCCCCCCGCCACACACGCAGCCCGCCGGGCCCGGGGAAGCCCCATGACTCCCCCATGCCAGGGGTTTGCTGGTCATTTTCAGGACCCTAGCATGTTGTGTAGGGGGCTCCGTGGGTGGAGACAGCCTTACTCCCCGCCCCTCTGCCTCCCAGCCTCCTTGCAGGTGGTGCAGGCTCCCTGGGTCCTCAGAATGGGGGCCATTGGGTGCCAGGCTGACCCTCCTGTTAACCACGTGCACGACTGAGGGCACCTGGGCAATCAGGGACGCCCCATTCCAGATGCACTGTTTGCATGCAGCGTTCCTACATGTGGCTACCTCAGTGCTCAGATGGAATCTTTGCCTTTTGATGCCCACAAGCAGTTCACCTACGCTCGGCTCTTTGAAACTGTTCTTGTCTTTGCAAAGCGGGAGTGATCTGAGCTACTTCTTCACACCTGACTCCTAACGCCATGTTAGCAAATGAATGTGCTGAAGAAAGTCACCTGTGTTTGTGACAAAGATGAGAAGGATGTGTTCGGGCCTCCCAGGCCCCCTCCAAGCCCTTCATTTCCACTGCAGGGAACTGTCCCTTGTTCATTGCCTAGTCTGAAACGTCAGTGCTCTTCCCTGAGGATGACTTTCCCCATTGGAGAAGAAATTGAAGTCGTCAAGGATTTCATTCTTCTTGGATCAACAATCGATGCCCATGGAAACAGCAGTCAAGAAATCAAATGACGTTTGTTGCAATGGGCAAACCTGCTGCAAAAGACCCCTTTAAAGTAATAGAAAGCAAAGATGTCACTTGGATGGCTAACGTGCGCCTGAACCAAACCATAGTTTTTTCAATGGATTCATATGCATGTGAAACCTGGGCAATGAAAAAGGAAGAACAAAGAAGAAATGATGCATTTGAATTGTGGTGTTGGCGAATAATATTGAATGTGCCATGGACTGCCAGAAGAACGAACAAATCTGTGTTGAAAGAAGTACAGCCAGAATGCTCCTTAGAAGCGAGGATGGCGAGACTTCATCGCATGTACTTTGAACATGTCATCTGGAGGGATCAACCCCTGGAGAAGGACATCAGGCCTGGTAGAGGGTCAGCAAAAAAGAAGAAGACCTTCAGGGAGATGGATTGACACAAGGGCTGCAACAATGGGCTCAAACATAGCAGCCATTGTGAAGATGGTGCGAGACTGGGAAACATTTCTTTCTGTTATACGTAAGGTGGCTATGAGCCGGAGCTGACTCAACGCAGCTGACAACACTTTCCTTGTGGTCCCGCCTCTTTTCCAAGTACACTGTTTTCAAGAAGGAGTCTACTGCTAGGACTTCACCTTGAAATGGAAGGTCGCTGGGACTTCATGTACATGAGCTTTGGATGGAAAGTTCTTTCCTGGGATTAGCAGACACACCGCCCTGCAGGGTGCCCGCTCCCCACCCCAGGTGTGAAAACGCGTTGTTGTGGTGGAAACGTGTCTTCTCCAGTGCTTCCTTTTATTTATGTGACCCGCTGTTTGTCTTCTGTTTTGTATCTTTTTTAAACTGTAAAATTCAATTTTGAAGTATTGTGCAAATAAATTATAAAATTTTTTCCCAAATATTTATGGAATCTCTGACCCATCGCCTTGTTGCTCCTGTCCTGTTGGGCATTCCCAGAGGGTGACCTGTACCCTTGGCTCCTTGAAACTATTCTTGTCCTCACAAAACATGAGCAGTGTTATACTTGAACTACTTCTTCAAAATGCCTGATTCCTAGTTTAATGTTAATAGATTACAAAATTACTAACTCACGGCTGCCACCTTTCCTAGCTTCAGACCCAGAGCACCAACTGTTTTCTAGACTTTTCTCCCTCAAATCTAGCCACACCGAGCCCAGCATCCCGCCCCCTAAAGCTGTCTCCTGAGGTCGATGGTGGCAGAGCTGTTTCCTCCAATGGTGTTGATTCCATTGCCCTGGGATTGTGCCTGGGGGTGGGAGAGAACATAGCTAAGCTTTCTCCCTGCTTGAGAACAGAAAGTATGTCTTAGTCTTTGCACCCCCCTAATCCAGCAGGTCCTCAATACATGACAGATGACTGGGTCCTTTAAGCCCAAATGTGTTACAATTAGGGAAAAAGTTATAATCAGCAAAGTGTTGAAAGCACACATTTCTGTGTTAGACAGTAGTATTCTCAAATATACCCAAAATGTCCAGCTGAACAAGGCACTTGACATTCTTTTCAGCTCCATATTTCAGATTTGGACCACCTCAGTAAACAATTTTCCTTTTGATGAGGCTGCTTTCAATGGAAAGATCCAGCCAGAAAGTTAAGAGACTAGGGAAATACTTATATTTTTGTATTTAAAAATTTATTAGAGAAAAATAAGTTAATTTGCTGAACGTAGATTAACCAAAATTGCTAATTGTTGTTGTTAGCTGCCATGGAGTTGGCCCTCAACTCATGGCTACCTCGTGAACAACACAACAAAACACTGCCTGATCCTGTGCCATTCCCATGATCCATTGCAGATCAGACCATTGTGATCCATAGGGTTTTCATCGGCTGAGTTTCACAAGTAGATCACCAGGCCTTTCTTCTTAATCTTTCTTAGTCTAGAAACTCCTCTGAAACCTGTTCAGCATCGTGTTGTTGTTGCTAGGTGCCCTCGAGTTGATTCCGACTCACAGTGTTACTGTGTACAGCAGAATGAAACACTGCCCGGTCCTGTGCCATTCTCACAATCGTTGTTATGCTTCAACCCATCATTGCAGCCACTGTGTCAATCCATCTTGTGGAGGGTCTTCCTTTTTTTCACTGACCCTCTACTTTACCAAGCATGATGTTCTTCTCCAGGGACTGTTCCCTCCTGATGACATGTCTAAAGTATGTTAGACATAGTCTTTCCACCCTTGCTTCTAAGGAGCATTCTGGCTGTACTTCTTCCAAGACAGATTTGGCAGTTCTTTTGGCAATCCATGGTATATTCAATATTCTTCGCCAACACCATAATTCAAAGGTGTCAGTTCGTCTTTGGCTTCTTTATTCATTGTCCAGCTTTCACATGCGTACAAGGCAGTTGAAAACAGCATGGCTTGGGTCAAGTGCACCTTAGTCTTCAAGGTGACATCTTTGCTTTTTAACACTTTAAAGAGATCTTCTGCAGCAGATTTGCCTAATGCAATGCGTCTTTTGATTTCTCAACTGCTGCTTCCGTGGATGTTGATTGTGGATCCAAGTAAAATGAAATCCTTGACAACTTCAATCTTTTCTCTGTTTATCATGACGTTGCTTATTTGTCCAGTGAGGATTTTTGTTTTCTTTATGTTGAGGTGTAATCCATACCGAAGGATGTGGTGTTTGATCTTCATCAGTAAGTGCTTCAAGTCCTCTTCACTTTCAGCAAGCAAGGTTGTGTCATCTGCATAACGCAGGTTGTTAATGAGTCTTCCTCCAGTCCTGATGCCCTGTTATTCTTCATATAGTCCAGCTTCTCAGATTATTTGCTCCACATACAGATTGAATACATATGGTGAAAGGATACAACCCTGACACACACCTTTCCTGACCTTAAACCACACAGTATCCCCTTCTGTTCCAACAACTGCCTCTTGATCTATGTACAGGTTCCTCTTGAGCACAATTTAGTGTTCTAGAGTTCCCATTCTTTGCAATGTTATCCATAATTTGTTATGATCCACACAGTCGAATGCCTTTGCGTAGTCAATAAAACACAGGCAAATATCTTTCTGGAATTCTCTGCTTTCAGCCAGGCTCCACCTGACATCAGCAATGATATCCCTGGTTCCACATCCTCTTCTGAATCTGGCTTGAATTTATGGCAGTTCCCTGCCAATGTATTGCTCAAACAGCTTTTGAATGATCTTCAGTAAAATTTTACTTCTATGTGATATTAATGATACTGTTTGATAATTTCCCCCATTCAGTTGAATCACCTTTCTTTGGAATAGGCATAGATATGGATCTCTTCCAGTCTGTTGGCCAGGTAGCTGTCTTTCAAATTTCTTGGCATAGGTGAGTGAGCGCTTCCAGCCCTGCATCCGTTTGTTGAAACATCTCAGTTGGTATTCTGTCAATTCCTGGAGTCTTGTTTTTTGCCAATGCCTTCAGTGCTGCTTGAACCTCTTTCTTCATTACCATTGGTTCCTGATCATATGCTACCTCCTGAAATGGGTGAACTTCAACCAATTCTTTTTGGTATAGTGGTTCCGTATATTCCTTACATCTTCTTTTGATACCTTCTGCGTTGTTCAATCTTTTCCCCATAGAATCCTTCAATATTGCAATTCAAAGCTTGAATTTTTATCCAGTTCTTTCAGCTTGAGAAATGCTGAGTATGTTCTTCCCTTTTGCTTTTCTAACTCTGGGTCTTTGCTCATGTCATTATAATACTTTGCTTTGTCTTCTCAAGCCGCCCCTTCAAATCTTCTATTCGGCTTTTTTACTTCATCACTTGTTCTTTTTGCTTTAGCTACTCAAGATTCAAGAGCAAGTTTCAGAGTCTCTTCTGACATCAGTTTTGATCTTTTGTTTCATTCCTGTCTTTTTAAGGACCTCTTGCTTTCTTCATGTATGATGTCCTTGATGTCATTCCACAACTTGTCTGATCTTCGGTCATTAGTGTTCAACACGTCAAATCTGTTTTTGAGATGGTCTCTAAATTCAGGTGGGATATACTGTCGGTCGTACTTTGTCTCTCATGGACTCGTTCTAATTTTCTTCAGGGTCAACTTGACCTTGCACATGAACAAGTGATGGTCTGTTCCACAGCTGGCCTCTGGCCTTGTTCTGACTGATGATACTGAGCTTTTCCATCGTCTCTTTCCACAGATGTAGTCGATTTGACTCCTGTGTATTCCATCTGGCGAGTCCCCGTGTAGAGTCTCCATTTACGTTGTTGGAAAAAGGTACTTGCGATTTAGAAATCATTGGTCTTGCAAAATTCTATCATGTGATCTTCGGCATCATTTCTATCACCAAGGCCATATTTTCCTACCACTGTTCCTTCTTCTTTGTTTCCAAATTTTGCATTCCAATCACCAGTAATTATCGGTGCTTCCTGATTGCATGTTCCATCAATTTCAGACCGCAGAAGTTGGTAAAAATCTTCAATTTCTTCATCTTTGGCCTTAGTGGTTGGTGCATAAATTTGAATAATAGTCGTATTAACTGGTCTTCCTTGTAGATGTATGGATATTATCCTATCACTGACAGTGTTGTACTTCAGGATAGATCTTGAAATGTTCTTTTTGACGATGAATACAACGCCATTCCTCTTCAAGTTTTCATTCCTGGCATAGTAGACCACATGACTGACGATTCAAAATGGCAAATATCAGTCCATTTCAGCTCACTAATGCCTAGGATATCAATGTTTATGCATTCCATTTCGTTTTTGACAATTTCCAATTTTCCTAGATTCGTACTTCGAACATTCCATGTTTCGATTATTAATGGATGTTTGCAGCTGTTTTTTTTTCTGGTTTTGAGTCCTGCCACATCAGCAAATGAAAGTCCTGAAACCTTGACTCCAACCACGTCATTAAGGTCGACTCTACTTTGAGGAGGCAGCTTTTCCCCTGTCATATTTTGAGTACCTTCCAACCTGAGAGGCTCATCTTCTGGCACTATATCAGACAATGTTCCACTGCTATTCATAAGGTTTTCACTCACTCATTTTCAGAAGTAGACAGCCAAGTCCTTCTTCCTAGTCTGTCTTAGTCTGGAAGCTCAGCTGAAACCTGTCTGCCATGAGTGACCCTGCTGATATCTGAATACCAGTGGCATAGCTTCCAGAATCACAGCAACACGCAAACCCCCACAGTACAACAAACTGACGGACTCATAGGGGCACTTTTGTATACTCTTTCCTTTAAATGGAGTTCCTGGGTGATGCAAATGAGCCCAAAGGTTGTCTGTTTGGAGTTCTCCCAGAGGTGTCTCATCTTCGAAGACAGGTCTGGCAACCTACTTCCAAAAAATTAGCCACGGAAGACCCTATGGAGCACAGTTCTACTCTGTCACACATGGGGTCTCCATGAGTCAAGGGCTACTGGTTTTGGTTTTTTCTTTTTTTGAATATTTGATTGTGTTTAGGTGAATGTTTACACAGCAAATTAGTTTCCCGTTCAACGATTTATACACAATTTGTTCCATGACATTGGTTGCTGTCCCCGCAATGTGTCGGCACTCTCTCCATTTCCACCCTGCCTTCCCCGTTTCCATCCCTCCAGTTTCCCTGCCCCTTCTTACCTTCTCATCTTTGCTTTTGGGCAAATGTTGACTTTTGGTCGCCTATAGTTGACTGTTCTAAGCAGCCCATTCCTCAAGGGAGCTACTGTTTATTTTATAGGCCAGTCTATTATGTGGCTGAAAGGTGAGCTCTGGGAGTGGCTTCAGTTACAGGTTAAAAGGGTGTCTCAGGGTGATAGTCTCGGGGGTTTCTCCAGTCTCTATCAGTCCAGTAAGTCTGATTTCTTTTTTTTAAAATGAATTTGAGTTTTGTGCTACTTTTTTTTCCTATTCTAACTGTGAACTTCTGTTCTGCCCCTGGTCAGAACAGTTGTTAGTGGTAGCTTGGAACCATCTAGTTCTTCTGGTCTCAAGCTAGAGGAGGCTGTAGTTCATGTGGGCCATTAGTTCTGTGGACTAATTGCTTCCTTGGGTGTTTGGTTTCTTTTATTCTGCTTTGCTCCAAATGGGAAGAGACCAATAGTTGTATCTTAGATGGTCACTCACAAGATTTTAAGACCCCAGACACTATTCACCAAACTAGGATGTGGAACATTATCTTTATGAACTATGTTACACCTGTTGACCTAGATGTCCTTAGCCTTCAAGCCCAGTAACTCAGTCCCAGTGTTTGGGTATGTCTAAGAAGTTTCCATAACTGTGCCTTCTATGTGCCCTATTATATATATGGATATATATGCAGCACATACAAATATGTATGTACAAATGCCTACAACTATACCTGTATATGCACTGGTATGCACTCTCATATGCCCTCCCACACCTATAGAGCATACATATCTATGGAACCATTCACAGATTTTTGGTTGCTATTACTGTTGTTGCAGAATTGTACATGTTATAGTATTTACCATAGATGCCCTTTATTCTTGCGCACCTCTCAGTGTCTTACTTTGCCTTGGTTACATTGTGCTGACTTCCCCCACGTTGTATACTGCCTTTCCCTTCAACAGAATTAATACTTCTACTGCCTAGTAAGTGATTCTCCTTCCCTTCCCCTCCCAACCTGGTAACCAGCAAAGAATGTTGCTTTCTATGTGGAAGCCTATACTTGACTTTTTATAAAAGTGGTATCATAGAATATTTGTCCTTTTGTGGTTGACTTATTTCACTCAGCATGATGTCCTCCAGATTCAACTGTGTTATAATTTCTTGGATTTATCATTGTCCTTTACTGTTGCATAGTATACCATTGTATGTATGTACCACATTTTGTTTACCCATTCATCCATTGGTTTCATCCGTTGGTGGACACTTAGATTGTTTCCATTTTTGCTATTGTAAATAACGCTGCAGTGAACGTGACCATGGATATGTCTATTTCTGCAATTGCTCTTATTTCTCAAGAATATATGCCAAGGAGTGGGACTGCTGGATCATATGATATTTCTATTTCTAGCTTATTGAAGAAGTGCCATACCATTTTCCATAGTGATTGTACCATTTTACAATCCCACCACCAGTTATAAGAGGGCTACTGACTTTTTATAGTGCCAAAGACTTCTCTAGTCTAGGGGTGAGCATTCCAGATTCTTCAACCCCTCCTCAAAGTATATTCTCATCTGACCCCCTTCCCAACTCCTTTGTTTCATTTCAGGTCCCTAGCACTCCCCCCTCCCCGGCTCCTAGGCAGCAGCACCCACTCAGAGCCACACTCTCCAAGGCTCAGAGGGCAAGGGAGTGGCTGGGAGTCTGTGAGTCTGGGCATCCCTACTTAGACCACCAGGAGGACAGCCTGGGCTCTGCAGTCCTCCTCCGGGCCATTCAGGGTTAATTTTCTGTCTTCTCTCCCCCCATCAGACCCCCTCTCCCCCAGCCAAGGCATTTTCATGCAAACTCCCACTTGCAGACCTCTGTTCTATTTGGGCTTTTATTAACTACCTGACAGGTAGGCAGAGGTCAAACAAATGGGGACACTTGATCAGCCCCTGCACATTACACACAGCTCATGTCCTATGCTTCACAGTCTGTTTCCTTCCTTGAACTTTGTCCCATTGCCCTTGAGCCTCTTGGAAATAATCCAACCATGTTGTTTTACTCAAGTCATTCCTTCCACCCGGCCCACCCACGGAGGGCAGTGTTGACTTGTAATTGCTGTTGTGAGCTGACGTGGTGTCCCTGTGGCCCAGTCCCACCCCGTGTCCCCATGAGACTTTAGGGACTGGACCCTAGTGATTTATAAGGTTTTCGCTGATTTTCTGAAGTCGATCACCAGGCCTTTCTTCCTGGTCCATCTTAGTCTAGAAGCTCCACCAAAACCTGTTCAGCGTCACAGCAACACACAAGCCTCCCCTGACAGGCAGGTAGTAACTACACCTGAGGTGCACTGGCCAGGACTCTAACCCTGTTCTCCCGCACAGAAGGCATAAACTCTACCACTGCACCACACCGTCCCCCTAGGTCTCCAGCAAACCCGTTGTGGTCCAGTTGATTCCAACTCATAGTGACCCTATAGGACAGCGTAGAACTGCCCCACAGGGTTTTGAAGGAGCAGCTAGTGGATCTGAACTGCTGACCTGTTTGGTTTGCAGCGGAGCTCTTAACCACTGCACCGCCAGGGCTCCTGTAGTGGCAGATTATTTGCTTCACTGGGTTCCTACCTGCTGCCCTCTTCAGGCTTCCTCCCTTCCTGCTCCCAATGACAACACATGTCCAAAATACATCTGGTGAAAACAAGTTTATTACAAACGGATAAGATTACAAACAAGTTTATTACACACGGATAAGACATGGCTCCTAGGAGTAGGCGCACGCAGACACTGGGTGTATGAAGGGCCATTACAAAAACCAGGAAAGAACCCTCCTGGGATGCTTAGCGTGCACCCATTCTGATAAAGAGCCAGCGAGAGCTCTGAGAGCAAGAACAATCCGGAAGGCTGAAGGTAATGTTTTCCAGTGGGGAAAATGCAATCATTCATCCAGTCCACACCATATGCGCCACAAGGGCGGGCTCTGGTCTTCATGCTTGAACTCCAACTGCGTTATCTCAGCTTTTTTGCAAGTGCTCCGGGGCTAATGCCTGAGCCATGGCTATGACTATAAGGTCGACCAGGAGGCACTGAAAGCCCTGTTAAGTGAATACAAAATAACAGCACGTCTCTTCGGGAAGGGTGCTGGGCCCGCACCCCCTGGCACAGTGGGTGGGGACGCGGGGTTGGCAGAGGGCCCGCTTTAACCGGGGAACTTGGCCAGGCGGCGCCGAGCCTGGGCCAGCCGCGACAGCCGCTCCTTCAGGACCTTCCTCTTCTCGCTGGTGTCGCTGTGCTCCTTCAGCAGCCAGCTGTAGCCATCTCTGTCCTGCAGTAGCTGCAGCATGCCCTTCTGCAGCTGCTGGCTGTACATCTGCAGGATGAAGAACTGGATGACCAGAGGGATGTGGCTGGAGAGGCGGTTGCTGATTTCCTGCAAGAAGGAACAGTGCACAGAGAGGTTGGGGGGAATTCTGCACCATGGCAGCTAAGACTCAAGGAGGTTCAGTAACTTGGCCAGAGACACACAGCCAGTCCAAACCAGATGCCGGTGGCTCGAAGCCACAACTATCTGAGGTTCAACTGCTTGGACAAAGGCTTAGACAGGGCCGACAGACGGAGCTGACCGATGTTCACCTCACAGAGACAAGGCTAACGAGAGAGGCGCTGGGAGAAAATGAAGTGAAGACCCCGTTCTAAGAGACGTTCGCAAACCCACCTGATGGTAGGCAAGCAGGTGCTGAAAGATCTCCTCCACAGAGGACTCCTGTGAAGAACTTTCTTGACAGAATGTGAAATTTGCTTTCTTATTCTTCTCTTTCTCTGCTTCCTTCTCCCGGACCTTCTGTAGCGCGTCCCTGTAAACCCGATCCTGGCAGTAGACAATCTGCTCCATCTGGAAGTGCAGTCGGATGGACTTCTCGGCTTCCCTCTCTTGTTCTAATTTAATGTCTTCAACTTTGGACTACGGTAAAAGAGAAACACAACTACGTCTTCCTCAAGAAAGGAAGGCATGGGTGACGATAAAATTCAGCACATGTCAGGTTATCTGATCAGTGTGAAAGCAGCATGTGACTCTGGAACGGCCCTCTGCGCCCCACCTCTGCTTGCCTAAGACAGCTCCGCGTGCTGAGGGTCAGAATCGCCCCTGGAGCCTGGGCCACGCCCAGGGCTGGGGACCCACATGGGCTCTCTTCTCAGTCCTGTGAGGCAGGTCCTTCCTTTTCTCACTCAGGACTTCCTACAGGTGACGAAAAGGAGGATTCTACCCACCAGATGGCCCACAGGGTAACCAACCAACCAAACAAAACCGAACCCGTTGCCGTCAGGTGGATTCCTACACGTAGCAACCCTGCAGGACAGGCTTTCCAGGAGCGCCTGGTGGATTTGAACTGTCAACTTTTTGGTTAGCAGCTGTAGCACTTAACCACTATGCCACCAGGGTTTCCACTGGGTAACCAGGGGACTGAGATTGAAGTCAGTCAAATTCTGTTTCATGGTCTTGGAGTTTAGAGAAAGCACTGCCAGAAAGCCCTGGGGGACAGCCTTCCCAGGGATGATCTGATCCTCCTGACCTCACTGAGGACCCAGTGCCGGGCCCTCGCGTCTCTTTCCTCTGTCAATCACACACCTTCCAAGGGAGGTGCTTCTAGTCCCATTTTATGGATGAGAAACAAGAGGCATAGGGAGGCTCAGGGGCGTGGCCCGAACCCTCCAGCTGGTGAATCGGGGAGCCGTCTTCCCACTGCTGCTGGGGAGGCCTTGGTCTGGGGGGGTTCGGTCTGCTTTCTTGGCTACTCTTGCCCCCCAGGGTGGGGGTCGCCCTTTCTTGAAGGACACCGTATTAATATCTGGTTTCCTCCATGAGTTTCTGGGTTTGGGGATATTTTCTCCAGAAGGGATCATCTTCAACATTCACGGTGGCTCTCACTGTCCCTATGGTATTAGACATTTTATTTCCCAATTCTCTCTCTCTCTGATGGTTTGTAACCAGCAGCTGGTTAACTGTTACGTCATTAACTGGCACAGTCGCTGTTACAGGTGAACTGATACCGTCACTAGTAAGACTCCCGAGCGAGCTTGAGTATTTGTTTCTCTAAATACACAGAGGGGAGATGAAGTTGAAATGGCCTTAATTCAAGAAATCTATTTCCTAGAATTAGACCTAATTTTGTTTGTTTGTTTTAATGGCATGCGCTCAGTTACCTTAGCTGTTCTGTACAGGTTAAAAAATTCATCAAAATTTTTTTTCGAGACTTCGGTGAAGGCAAACCGGACCATATCTGATCAAAGACAGACAAAAGTTCAATGTTGGCAGAATCATTCATAATCCTCATAAATTGCAAAAAATAAGAGGGTAAAATGATAAGAAACAAAGGTTCCTTTTCCCTGACTCCCTCACGTCCCCCCGCCTTCTTTCCACCCCTTTCCCACTAAAGAGCTGCAACCCTTTCCTTGCAGTAGAAGTCAAACGCCTCAAAGTGACACCAAGAACTCACCAGTCACCTTGTGAAGCATATCCACAGCGGGTTCTTCCAGTTTTTTGATTTGCTGTTTTATAATCGTCTCAAATGTCCGGTAATTCACAAAGCCTGGCAGCTCTCTGCCACGATATTGGTTTTCAAATTTCCGGATTTCCCGATACATAGTTTCATAACCTGCAATCGAAAAGAACCAACCTGAATGATTTCCCAGAAATCATCTTGCAGATTGCTGGGCTTTCTGGAAGCGCCGAGTGGCAAGAGAAACCGGCAGGTACAATTCAACAAATATTCAGGGGTTGCGGTAAAGAAGCAGATTCAGGAAAAATGTCCTTTATAATCTCACTGAAGCAAAGGCAAAGCCAGAGTGCGATGCCAGAGAACAACATAACCGGATACTTACAGTAAGACATAGGCTGGACAAGGTACTTGACGACGGAATTTTGTACATCAAATTGGATTTTTACCAAAGAAATGATCTCATTATCCACAGTAGTTATGGTCTATAAATTCCTCACAGATGCCAGAACAGCAAGTATAGAACCAGGCTTGTTTAACCTCTGCTGGGAAATTCTCACAATTCTGTGCCCGTGCAGGTCTGCAAAAGCACATTCTCGCAACACTCGTTATTATCTCACTTTTTAATTCCAGCCATCCTAGTGGTTGTGAAGTAGCATTTCGCTGTGGTTTTGGTTTGCATTTCCCTAAAGACTGGAGCCCTGGTGCCACAGTGGTTGACAATTTGGCTGCTAATCAAAAGGTCGGCCTTTCAAATCCACTAGCCCCTTCTTGGAAACCCTGTGGTTCTACTCTGTCCTACAGGGTTGCTATGAGTGGGACCCGACTCGTCCGCACCTCACCACAACATCAACAACAAAGACAAACGATGGCGAGCGTCATCTGTGTGCTTATTGGCGATGTGAACGTCGTCTTCGGAGAAATGTCCATTCCACCCCTTTGCCCATTTTTCACTTTGATTATTTGTCTTAGGCGGCTTGCCATGAGTTCTTACGATGATGAGCTGGCTGAGGAATCGGAAGGAAATTGCTGTAAGGACAGGACAGTTGACTTCCTTGAGAGGGACAGCGTGGTCCTTCCCAGAACAGACACACCCACGCAGTGGGTACCACCATCTGCTCTACGGGCCTAGCATGGAACGGGGGGATGGAGATGTGGCACATGACCGCCCCAGAAATGAGCACAGGGCTTCCTAAATGTTCTTCCAACAAGGGGCTCTGTTATTTATCCCATCCAGTGCTCGCTGCCCTCAGCCAGGGAACAAAGGCACTCAAAGATGTGGCCTCACAACAACAACCACAAAAATCACAAAATTCATTTCCCACATGTATGACTCAAAGCCATGGAGAGCTGCCAATTTGAACTTCTCGTCAGCCGACACCAGCCGGACTCCTGAATCAAGTTGTGTGACTAAAAGCAAAGGTAGCTGAAGGTGCCTTGACCCTGGGGCTTCATCACTGGTCAATATACGATTTCCTTAGCTGTTGCTATTGTTGCTAGCTGCTGTCAGTCGGCCCCGGACTCATGGCAATCCCAGGCAGAACCAGAGGAAGTGCTGCCTGGTCCTGGGCCATCCGCATGATCACTTGGGGATGAAACTGTTGTGATCCATGGAGTTTTCCCTGGCTGACTTTCAGATGTAGATCTCCAGGCCTATTTCCTGTCCATCTTAGTCTGGAAGCTCGGCTGAAACCTGTTCGGCATCACAGCAACCTGAAAGCCTCCACTGACAGACGGGTGGTGGCTGGGCATGAGGTGCCTAGACGGGAATAGAACCCAGGCCTCCTGCATGGAAGGGGAGAATTCTACCACTGAGCCACCAGTGAGTTCCTTAGGGTTTCCTGAAATATTAAAGAATAGATTTCAGGTCTTGTTTTCTCCTTTGACACTCTTGAGAACTCAAAGATGTAACGACAGTCTCTATCATGCGATTCCATCTTCTTTTATCACCTGTCCTCAAAACCCATTCAAAGCCACATTAGGCTTCAAGACCTTGACCACTGACCCAGATCGGGGTGGGTGATCTCAGCGGTGGTCCATTCGGAACACAGTCAGTATGGCCCATGCGTCATGCCAATACTCCCAGCTGAGGGCTGATGTTTCTAGGAGCTGGGATTGATTTGGACTGATTCATCTGCATTTTCTGTCCCGGTGTCCTTTGCAATCAGTACCACATGCCTGCTGCTTGCAGTCCCATGATGTGGAACAGAGCAAACACAAACGCTTCTGACCGGCATCAGCCCACTAAGTCCTCACTCCAGCATCCACGCCTGCATCACCACCCACCACCACCTTGGTCTCAACCCATCACCCAGGTTCAGGAGGGGACCTCAAACTCACCCTTCTGGAAATTCTTTTCAATTTCATTACTCCATCGGAGGAACTCATTTCGGATTTTGGTAAACAGCCGGCTCTCATTCTCCCCTACTAACTCCTCTCCTTGTACTAAAGCAAAGATGTCCTGAGTAAATGCATTGATTTTCTGTCAAAAAAACAACCAGAGTCAGCACAGGCTGAGGTACTCAAAATACAAGGGACGGGGAGGTTGGTGGGTGGGTGTGTGTCCAGGGTGGGCCACCAGGGGATCACGGGAAAGCAGAGGTGTTCACACCAGGCCCTTGCATCCCTCCCCTTACTACCTGTGGGTCTCAGGTGAGTGCTCAGGAGGCAGGGTCAAGGTCATGAACACCTCTATCAGGTGACAGACACGCCCTCATGGCCAACTCTGCCCCCACCGCCCTCCCTGTGCCCCACAGTCCAGTCTCCTCCCTTGTCCCTTTTGAGAGGAAGTGGTACAAGATATGGGATCAGCTCTGGGGGAGGGGAGAAGTGGCTGAGCACGTGATGCCGTTTTGGGCCAGTGGTGTGTGATTCTCCCCGGGATGCCTCTGGCAACACTCACGTCAATCAGAAAGAACATTTTCTCATTTTCCTCCTCTGGGATGTCCACCCCGTACTTCTGTAACTCCTCTGTTAGTTTCTGGTGACTCTCCTTTATTTGATTTTCTAACCGGGGCAGGGATTTCTGCAGAAAACAGAGAGAAAATGATGGGAATATAGTGCGAACAGGGACCCAAAAGGAGATCCGGGCTCCCTGGGTGAGGTACAGAGTAGCTGACTGCGGCCTTGACTCCTCAGTCTCCTCTGAAAGGACGGAGTTCCAGACAGACAAAGGGAAGACTTGGTCCGTGGCTTTTCATCCAGGTCCCCCACGTTCACAGCCTTAAGCTGACTTACCCCCTCTGCGTGGTTCCCGGGCCCTAAAGAGCCTGGCAAGGAGCACCTCCATCAGGGATCCTTTTTACAAAAGTCAGATGAAATTCATTTATCATGAACCTAACCATTTTAAAGTGAACAATTCAGTAGCACTTACTACACCCACAAGGGGTAACCACCACCTCTGTCTACTTGGCAAACACTCTGTCACTCTAAAGGGAAGCCCCATATCCTTTATGCAGAAGCACCCCCTCCCCCAGTCCCCAGCCCACAGCAACCCTCTGTCTGGATTCTATTTCTGTGGATTTACCTATTCTGGATGTTTCACAATAATGGAATCACACTACACGTGACCTGTGTGTCTTGCTCTTTTCACTTAGCAGAATATTCTCCAAACATCCCTGCCAGTTTTACATAAACTCTCTGCAGGGAGATTAGAAATCCCCTGTCTAGTGGGTGGTTGAAAAGTGAGTATTGGAATATTGAGCTCCAACAACATTTGTGTTGTTTTAAACAGACAGAAAGTCATCAGGGACTTCTGTCTGTGACATCCTGGCTGGGGAGACAGCTGGCTGGCCCTCCCCCTGCAGACACCTGAAGATGACAGTTAAGATGTAACAGAGCATCAGTCAGCTGGGAGAAGTTGAAAAGGGACATGGCAAGCTCAAAGCCAGGTGGCAGCGGGACCCAGGGGGAGAGGGGAAGGCAGCAAGGCAGCTGATCCTGCCTTCAGGGCATTTGCTGACTTGAGACTACTTAAACTTGAATGTCAGAGCCTGAACTGGTTTCAGGGCAAAGACAAGGCCCCAGGTGGGCCTGCTCAGGGTGGGGAACCCTTTCTGGGCATAAAAGCTACACTCCCCTTAAAATACCAGCACCACCACTTGCTGCCCAGTCGGTTCCGACTCACGGAGACCCCATGTGCCTCAGAGCACAACGGTGCTCCACAGGGTTTTCAATGGCAGACTTTCTGAAAGCAAACTGCCAGGCTTTTTTCCAATGTGTCTCTAGGTGGACTTGAACCTCCAACCTTTCAATTAGCAGACGACCACCTTAACCGTTTGCACTACCCAGGGGGGCCCTCGTTATAATGGTTAGCTAGAAATAACCCTGCCCACCACCCCACTCCACTCCACCCCACTCCACTGAGAATCTGTAACCACAAGCCAGCCCTTTAAGAGTTTTGCTGCCAAATCCCACTTACTGAGTAGCCCCTAAAACTCAAGCTGAGAAGTTACCATGCTTCAAGCTAGAGGCCCCTCAGTGGCCTGGCTGACGCCCCCGAAGGAGCCCATCTACATGCCAGGCCTCGACACATACCCACAGATCAAATTCTAGGAAAGGTAGGCTCCCACTCAAAACTCCAGCCCCAAAGTCAAGGCGTGGGGGGTGAATCAGCAGAGATGCCCAGCAGATTCCTCCCTCTAGAGCTTCTGACATTGGAGCCAACAGATGCAAAACACAACATCAATATGTGCAACGCAGCTTTTACAAAGCATTGACAGTTGGAATAATCGAAAGCTGACGCCCAGGCGGATTGGGAAAAGAACCACCTAGAAACGAAAGCAGAACGCTTAGAAACGAAGAGCAAGACAGGAAAACCGCAGGCAGATGAAGACCCTGGTTGGGGAGGCGAGAGTACTGCTTTTCACAGTCCTCTGTAAGTAATTCATAATTGGGTGTTGAGCGCATGCCTATTTCATTAATCAAATGACAGTGGTTTAATGAATTAAAATCAAGATTTAATCTTATCTGGGCCCAGTGGGTATCATCTACCGCCATCCCATCTAAGTGGGGTCCGGCAGTATAGCATCACTGGGGGCTGATGGGAAATGCAGATTCTCAGGCCCGCTCGAGACCTACTGATCAGACTCTGCACTGCAACAAGACCCCAGGAGATCTGGGGGCACAGTCAAGTTTAGGGCGTCGACGGAGTTCAGCGTCATGTTTGTGGGATTCTTTCAGAGAACGGACAGGGAGAGTGTACTTACACAGATGTGTGTGATGAGTTCAGTGCTGAGTCTTTCTGCCAGACGTGGAACGGTGGCCTTCCCTTCCTGCAGGAGAACCCTGAAAGAGAACAGGGCATGGACTTCCATCTTGATGCGGCCATAAAATGCAAGTCTGCCTCCTTCACACAGCCAGAAGGTGGAAGCCAAGGCATTTCCAGTAATGTCCAGCTGAACAAAATGCCTTGCAATTGGGATCCAATGAATATTCAGATTGGATTGTATGAAATAACCTGATTTTAAAGATCCTGGGTATTTCAACAATAGTATAGAATTACCCCTTCCAGGTGATATAATACACGTGTCTCTCAGAATCTGACTACAGAGTAAGAAAAAACAAACTAAACCAGTTGCCGTCAAGTCGATTCTGACCTGTGGACATTCCACGTGTGTTCGAGTAGAACTGTGCTCCCTGGGGTATATAATGGTTGTGATCTTTCGGAAGTACATCACCAGGCCTTTCTTCTGAGGCACCTCTGGGTGGATTCAAATTGCCAACCTATTGGTTAGTGGCCGAATGCTTAACCCTTTTTTACCACCCAAGGACTCCTGATTATAGAATAGGTCTTTATAAAAATACACACCCACCCACCCCTATATGTGTGATAACCAATCCATATAGACGTAAGTCTTCACAAACATGTATTTATGCATATCTACCTAATTGTGTGTATGAATACTGAACGGGAGACAACACACCCTTCCTCAAGATACAAAGTTAAACCATAGACCGCCTGGGAGACAGAGGCCAAAGCAAAATATTTCAAAAGGGAAAAGACTGATAAAATTTGTTCGATTTTAAATACTGAGAACAGGTCAAGTTTACAGGATTCTAGGACTAGGGCCTCTTCTGACTGTATCCTATCTGTGTTCACAGGGTGAGGTGTTCCAGTTCTCTAAGAGGGCACTGGTGGATCAGTGGTAGAAGTCTCGCCTTCCATGTGGGAGACCCAGGTTTGCTTCCCGGCCCAGGCACCTCATGCACAGCCACCACGCGTTTGACAGTGTTCCCTAGGTAGCCCACCACGGCACGTACCTAAAATGGTCGTGGTCCTCAAAGAAGGCCTGCTCTCTCTGCAGAGCCTCAGCCAGGCTCAGCCTGTCCTGGATGTCCTGCTGGCCCCGGCACTTGACGATCATGTAGCCCTTCTTCAGCTGGTAGACAAGGTTGTGCACCACGTCCACCACCTTCTCCTCTGCGCCTCTGTCCACCAGGTCAGGCTTGGTCAAGATGCCTGAGAGCCGGAGAGTGTCCGTTAGAGAATAGGGCTAGTCAACACGTGGATGACAGCTTGCTCCTCTGGTCCTCAGCCTCCCACCCCTGCTAGAGGGCAGACAATAGCCCTTCTGGAACCGAGCTGCAAGATGGAGCTCCTGTCTTGTTAGAGAATTACAGCCAGGTTTATGATGACGGGGGCTCCCTCTGCGAGCAGCTATAGGGGTTCCTCGTCAGGTTTACTTCATCCATCTTGGGTCCCACGCAAAAGAGATAGCAGCTTATAATGACCCTTTCATATTCCTTCTGGCAAATGGAAGAGTTCCCTCTCTAATGCAATGGTTCCCAAACTCCACCGTGCAGCAGAGTCACCTCAAAAGTGAGAGCTAGAAGGCAGAGTCCCAGGCCCTGCCCTGGAGATTCTGATTCAGGAAGCTCTGTGGGATCCAGGGAGTGGCATTTCTAACATTTCTCCAGTTATTTCTGATGCAGCAGGTGCTGACCCACACTTCGAGAAACACAGGTCCAGACTGGATCTGTGACTTAAAGTTGAGGCCCAGTGCTAAATGAAAGTGTAGGGAACCCTCGTTCAAATATTAAGTATTTCAAAATGGCAACAGCAGAGCATAAGACCGGCCTGCAGCCCTGTGTGAGTGCATGGGGAGCACACCCATGAAAGTGGCCCAGGCCTAACCATGGGGTTTACTGTGTCCACTGCTCCTTGCTTCAGGGAGCTGAGACTATCCTCGGAATGCCAGCAGCAGGACAAGCAAGGGAGTGAAGGCCAACATGTTAAGGATGGTGGAGCAGGAAGATGGAAGGAGACAGGTCCTGATAGCATCACTGAACAGCTATGCAGACGTGGGCTGCCTCTGCCCAGACTTTTTGTGAAAATAAATCGCCATTTCTTTAAGCCACTGGAATCAGGTTCTCTGTTACTTGCAGCCAAAAGCATTCTTTTTTTTTTTTTTTTTCCCATTGTGCTTTAGGTGAAAGTTTACAGAGCAAATCAGTTTCTCATTAAACAATCAATACACAAATTATCCTGTGACATTGGTTGCCAACCCTGTGATGTTACAACAGTCTCCTCTTGTCCACCTTGGGTTCCCTGTTTCCGTTTGTCCAGTTTTGTTGTCTCTTCCTGCCTTCCCATCTTTGCTAGTTTGCCCATTTGGTCTCACATACGTAAATGAACTATGAAGCACGTTCTTCACATGTGCGATTGTTTGCCTTATACACCTGTCTGATCTTTGACTAAAGGGTAGACCTCGCGAGTGACTTCAGTACTGAGTTAAAAGGGTGTCAGAGACTAGCAAGTCTGGTCTTTTTTTTTTCTGAATTTGAATTTTGTTCTACATTTTTCTCCCACTCTGTCCTGGAGCCTCTATTGTGATCCGTGTCAGTGTAGTTGGTGGTGGTAACCGAGCACCACGTAGTTGTTCTGGGCTCAGTCTGGTGGAGGTTGTGGCAGTTGTGGTCCATTAGTCCTGTGGGTTAATCTTTCCAGACAAATGCATTCTTAATTGATAAAATTTACCTTCCGATTTTACTTTGCCCCCTGGACCTCACCATGATTTTCTAAGCAGGTCGATAGGGTTGTTAAAGATTGAATGGTGCACCCCCCAACAAATATGTTGAAGTCCTAAACCGTGGCATATGTGAACATGACCTTGTTTGGAAATAGGGTCTTTGAACATGTTATCAATTAAGTTAACAAGATCATGCTGGAGCAGGGTGGGTCCTAATCCTATCTCAGTGAGGTCTTAGAAAAGATATACAAAGAGACAGAGAAAGGAGAGTCATGGGAAGATGCATCTACAGTTACGGAACACCTGGAGCTCCCAGAAGCTGAGAGAGAAGAGAAGGGACCTTCCCCTGGAGCCTTCTGAGGGAGCAGAGTACAACCGACACGTTCATATGGACCTCTAGCCTGCAGAGCTGTGAGACAATAATTTCTGTTCTTACAAGCCACGCAGTCTGTGATATTTTGTTACGGCGGACTTGGGATGCTAATACAAGGGTTAAGAGTCAAACTGTGGCATTTAACCAAGCCCAGCTAACCAGCCTAAATGGGCATCTAATCTGCCACCTTTGTAATTCTTAGGTGCCGGCTGTAGGTCCACCACTCGAAGTGTGTGCCCAGAAACACCCAGCTGGATTCAGGAGATGCTTTTCCATTCTGAAACCACCCGTAATCTTTAGGTCCTCCCCTCTTCTTACCTATGGTCCTGTCTCCAGTAGGGTCCACCTCCTGAGCCATGCTGAGTGCCTCTGTGGTCGCGATGTCCACATTACTGGGCACCACCACCAAGTTGATTGTCTCCTGCTTGTGGATGTACTGTTTAATGAGGCTTTTGATCTGAGAGAAAACATAAGGATGTGACGCGTTACGCGTTGAGTACTGCAAAGGGGAATGAGCGTCAGACAGGTCCTGTCCTTGTGTTTGCCACAGACCCCAGAGTCCCAGGCGTACATCCCCAAAAGATGTAACACAGAGAAATGGACCCGCAAACACGACCCGATGGCACCTCCCCAGCCAGTGTTATGAGAAACTGTTCTCTGAGGCAGAAACACAGCTACCGGGTCAAGGAAAACCATAAGTTTGTAATGGTTAATCTTACTGTTAACTCGGCGGGGCTAGGGTGCCCAGTTGTTTGATCCAACACTAGTCTGGGAGTTGCTGTAACTTGTGATGTGGCTGACACCTACAATCATTTGACTCTAAGAAAAGGAGATTACCCTCCAAAATGTGCTTGCACCTCATCCAATCAATTGAAGTCCTTAAGAGCAAACAGTGAGGTTTCTGAGAGGAGAAGGAATTCTGGTTCAAGACTGGAATAAAGACACCCTGCTGAAGCTTCCAGCCTGTTGCCTGAACTCTGTGTTTTGGGCTTGCCAGCTCCCACAATCACATGAGCCAATTCCTTCAAATCAATCAGCGTCGCTCTGTGTGTGTGCGCGTGGGTGAATGAACACACACACATCCTGTTGGCTTTGTTTCTCTGCAGAATCCCAACTAGTACAAAGTTTTAGCTGATTAACTTTTACCCCCTAAGACCTCAAACCAGATGGCCAGAAAACAAGATGCCAGACGAATGGATTGATCATTCCCTAAACCCTTAATCCATAGAGTGAAATGCAGTCATCCTCAAATATCATTCTGCCCAGTTTTCATGCTCTCTTGTCCCACACACAATTCCCTCCTAATAACCACCAGTTTAGATATGCCACGAAATACACCTATGACAGAAAATAGAAATCATAGAAAACACAAATATAAAACCAATTTCCCATTTCGCTAGTGAGCCTCACTCTCTCCAGAGAAGCTTCCATCAGACTTGACCACGGTGATGGCCACCCAGTCCCCTACTTACGCCTCCAAATACCCACTCTTCAAAACTCAGCCCTCAACTCGCTGTTGCTCTAATCCCATGCTCCACCCCTGTCCCTGTCCCCCAGGCCAAGGCCACACGGAGTCGGAAGTCGCACCTGTTGTCCGATGTCGGCCGGCTGATTGCCCACAGCCACCCTGGCTATACCAGGAAGGTCAATCAAGGTCAGATCTGGCACGTTTGGGGAGCTGATCTCCAGATTAATGAGCTCGTGACTGATCCCCATTCCTTCCCCAGCGATGACGTTCTGGGCTAATGAAGAGGAACAAGGGAAAAAGTGAGTAGATCTCAGAACAAAGTCTCTCACCTCAGGGAATGCTTTGAAAGACCTCCACTCGCCATGTTTCATGGATAAGGGCATATTTGGAGCAGACCTGCTTTTCTGTGATTGCAGCTACAAGGGTCCTCCAAGGATAACTCAGTGCTTTTCCTGCCAGAGGCCAGAACTGTCTGTAGAGTGACCCACTGGAACTATATTCATGCAAGCCACCACCCTGTACCAGCCCAAAGCTGAGCAGAGCCACAGAGTTCTTCCTGGTCTTATAGCTACATCTCTCCCACTGATGGCATGAGGAAATCCAGTGATGGAAAATGGAAACCAACGAAAACACCTGGAGATTCCTAAATTAGGAATTCCAATGTATGTGGGGATATGGGAAAGTGCTTGTTTTAGGCTAGATGAGCATGGCTATATTCCCTTAAGAGACTTATGTTGCTTCTTGCTCCTTAATAATGAAAACTCAAAGAGTTTTAGGATGTGAATTTATTTCATCAAATTGTTAACTAATTTCAACTCTGTGTTCTAGTCTTTTCTACATCTAGAATGCCTTTTTGGCACGTTTTATACTACCTAGAACTTAGACGGGCATAAGGTAGGATTATGCAAACACATATATTCCCCCCCAAGGAAAGGGCCCTCCTGTTTTGAATCTGGTCCAGTGATGGCCCAGTCAGGGCTTTGCAATGTTGTTTCACAACGCTGACAGGGGGAAGGGTTCCCCGGCCCTCACACCCCAATTCTGCTTACTTCAGATTTATAGAATGATAAGTCCCCTGATAAGGGACCAATCCTCCACATTTGGAGATAAGCTTTACATTTTAGACTTGACATCATTCTCAGATACTTAATCCCACACTGGGCAATAAATGACTGATGTGACATTTCGTGCAAAATCGCTGATCTTGATGAGGTAAAAGAAGAAAAAGTGCAAGGGAGCACGGGGTCTGATAAGGAGGGGAGAGGGGCAGGAGGAGGGTGGGCTCCTAAGGGACCAGGAACGCTCAGAAAGGGGAGAGTGGGAACAGCCACAGGTAGAGCCCACCCACCTGACAAGGTTGGGCCAGGGGTCCGAACATGATGAATATGATCATGAACAAAGCGAGCGAACTTACCTTTGTTGACTTCCTTTTCCACCTGCAAAGGGTCTGAAAGGTCCATCTCCAAGTCCTTGTAGCTGACCTTCCCCATCCACTTGTCTTCATGTACAAGCTTTTTCAGCTTCAGCACCAGCGGACATCTTGTAACAATACCTAGGATGCCACTTCCACATCAGCTCCTACACTCTACTCTTAAAAATCCCCTGAGGTGGCCTTGGACCTCCGTTCACATGACTGATCCCAGGGGTTCTCAATCTTTATATAATCATCTGGAGAGACTACTAAAATGCAGACTCTCATACCCTGATGTATCATGTCTGTGGTGGCCCCAGGAATGTGCATCTTGAATACCATCTGTACTGTGTTGAAGAGTGTTCCCCCAACTCCATGTCCACTTGGAACCTAAGAATGGGACCTTTTGGGGAAAAGGGTCTTTGCTGATGTAGTTAGTTAAGGTGAAGTCACACCGGAGTTAGTGGGCCCTGAGTCCAGAGACTGGTGACCTTATAAAGAAAAGACACGCAGACATGGGGGGAAACGGCCATGGGAAGATGGAGGCAGATTGGAGTGTCGCATCTATAAATCAAGGCACTGCAAGCATTGCCAGCAGGCAGGAAGGGGCAAGGGAGGATTCTCCCCTAGAGCCTTCAGTGGGAGCACAGTGACCTTGAATCGGGATTTCTAGTCTCCAGAACTGTTGGACAATAAATCTCTGTTGTCTTAAGCCCCGGTGTGTGGTACTTGTTCCAGCAGCCACAAGCGACTCATAGAGGGTCCAGGTTGCTCTCGTTCACGAATGATCAGAAGCCACCACCTCACACTTCCTGCTCATCTCTGTGTTCCGCCACCAGCCCACATGAGAAATTGCGGTGGGAAATCCCCAAGCGTCTGCAAATATCCTCCCCCGTGACCCCGGTACACACACTGCATTCCTATCCTTAGGCACGCTGTCCAACCTGGCCATCTAACGCTAGTCAGATCTGGGGATGAACAATCCCTTGAAGAAGGGACAAGGCCTCCATACTCACAGCTTCTTCCCAAACCCTCCCTGTCTTCCAGGTCTAGGCCCCTCTGAGGTGTGGCCCCCTCCCCTGAGCCCTCACGAGGACTCCAGCTCATTGCTCTTCTCGGCCTTGCAGCTCACACCCATCCCTAACCTGGGTACCAATCATGTCCCCCAAGATGGAGGGTAAGCTCCGGGGAGGGCTCAGGAAAGACGCCTGCATGCACGTGGTTCTGGGCTGGGGACCCAGGTGCACTTATTCAACCTTCCACAACCTGCAGGTCACCCCCCAGACACATGCAATGAGAGAGTGAGTTCTCACCACTGCCCCTGGGCAGGGCGACCCCCGACAGGGCCTCCAGCACCGAGCTCTTCCCGGAGCTCTGGTCCCCGATGACAGCAATGGCGGGCAGCGCCAGGTCCTGCTCCACGCCCAGGTTCCGCAGGGAGTCGATGAGGTCGATGCAGGGGCGCACCTTCTCCTCGTACTGGCTGGCCAGGCTGCATACGGTCCTCTGGGGAAGGCAGAAATGAGAACCGTCAGGTCTGCTGGTCATGTTCCATCACATCTATGTGCCGGTTAAGGTTTTTATAGGGGAAAAAGTCAGGTGCAATTGTGTTCCTCTATAGTGCAGCCCTGTGGTGCAGTGGTTAAGCGCTCGGCTGCTAACAAACATGTCGGCAGTTCAAATCCACCAGCCGCTCCTTGGAAACCCTATAGGGCAGCTCTACTCTGTCCTATAGGGTTGCTATGAGTCAGAATCAACTCGACGGAAACAGGTTTGGGTTTTTTTTTTTTATGGAGTCCTGGTGTTGCAGTGATTAAGTGCTCAGCTGCTAAGGTCGTCAGTTCAAACCCACCAGCTGCTCTGGGGGAATAAGAAGTGGCAGCCTGCTTACATAAAGATTTACAGCCTTGGAAACTCTATGAGGCAGTTCTACGCTGTCCTGTAGGGTTGCTATGAGTTGTAATTGACACGAAGGCAGTGGGTTTGGAGTTTTGGGTTTTATAGTAGGTAGGTGTCAGAGTCCCTGGGTTGTGTAAACAGTCACTCTTTCGGTTACTAATGGAAAGCTTGGTGATTTAATTCTGCCCAGAGGTGCCTTGGAAGAAAGGCCTGGTGATCTTCTTCCAATTGATCACAGCCATTGGAAGCCCTATGGAGCACAGTTCTACTGTAGCACACGTGGGGCCACCATGACGTGGGGTTGACTTGATGGAAACTGGTATAGTGGGTGTCACGCCACTCCGACAGCATTCCTGGGAGCCAGAGACCCCTGGCCCATCTTCCGGGGAGCTCAGTGACCTGAGGCTCTTCACTCCTAATAATGGGACTCGTCACCAAGGAAGACCCAGAGAATGGAGGAAGAATCCACCCCGCTAAGTGATGGCACCTAGAGAAAGGTAAGCTGAGTCAGTAAAAAACATGGGAGGAACTTCCATTTCTAGCCCTGACGGGATGACATGGACTAGATTTGATTTCCCTCCTGACAAGCATAAAATTGAGTAAAATCCATGAAAAAAGTTTTCTGATATTGGACAAGAGGCAGTAAAAGACTGGGTTCCTGCCGTTGTTAGTAGTCATCAAGTTGGCCCACAAACTATGGCAAAATCCTTGACAAGTTCAATATTTTCTCCGTTGCAACATCATGATAAACGGAGACAATATTGAAAATATTTTGAAATTTTGAAAATATTGACGTTGCCGAGGATTTCGTTTTATTGGAGCCACCATCAATGCTCTTGGAAGCAGCAGTCAAGAAATCATTGCATTGGGCAAATCTGCTGCAAAAGACCTCTTTAAAGTGTTCCACAGCAAAGATGTCACCTGTAAGGTGCACCTGACCCAAGATATGGTGTATTCAATCACTTCATATGTCTATGAAAGCTGGACAGTGACTAAGGAAAACCGAAGAACTGATGCCTTTAAATTATGGTGTTGACTAAGAACATCGACTATACCATGGACTACCAGAACAACGAACAAATCTGTCTCGGAAAAAGTACAGCCAGAGTGTTGCTTAGAAGCGAGGATGACGAGAACTATGTCTTACACACTTTGGATATGTTATCAGGAGGGACCATTCCCTGGAGAAGGACATCACGCTTGGTAAATTAGAAGGCCATAAAAAAAGCGTAAGACCCTCAATGAGATGGACCGACAAAGTGGTGGCAACAACGGGCACAAACATAGCAACGATTGTGAGGATAGTGCGGGGACGGGCAGTGTTTTGTTGTGTTGTACACAGTGTGCTGCGAGTCGCAACTGACCCGACAGTACCTGACAACAACAGAAGGGCTACCTATACCTAGGAGAGGAATTGCTGGGTCACATGATGCATCTGTGCTCAACATGATTGGTTTAAGGGCCAAGCTGATTCCTCAGCAGGTGAAGCACTTTCCACGGCCACCTTCAGGGACGTGAGTTCCTGCTGCTGCTCCCCCAGCAGGCACAGAGGACATGGGAGGGAACGCGTGGAAATGTGAGTTATGCTAGGAGAGTGGGAAGATGGGTGGGCCTGCTGGTTCTTCTGTGCCCTTCAGCACGGTGTTTAATATTATGTAAAATACTCTATAACGTTATTTATAAAGTTGGAGGCTTTCTGAAAGGGACTATCCATCCGTGGTTTAAAAATATACAACAGCAACAATCTGAGCTCTTCCCACGTGCCCGCTGTCCCTGCATTTAATCCACGCCACAGCCTCGTGGAGTTAGCACTATTATGCTCCCCACTTAGAGATGGGAAACCAGGATTTTATAGAGGCAAAAACAAACATCCAAGATCACATGGCAGGAAGTGCCAGCGCTGGGACCTACCTCAGCTCAGACTGATTCTAGAACATGTTTGGTTCACACAAAAAATGTGTCTTGATTCTGGGAGCAAAGACAGCACATGGCTCCCCGTGGAGGTGTTGTCGCGATGCTGCCTTGGAGGGTTTGTAGCTGGAGAAGGGAACAGGCCTGGGGCAGGTAATGACACCAGGCTTATGGGCCCAGGGTTCAGGCCAATTCCTACATGAGCCCATCAACACCTCGCCCGGTTCCCCAGACCTTAACTGTAGCCCAGGCAGAGTCAGCTGTGGCCTAATGGCTGCGTTTGGCAGCAAGATGGGCCCCAGCAGAAGGAGTACAGAATCCTCATCCTGCCGGGGAGGAACAGCCCAGAGGCATCGCGGGCAGCAGCATCGTTGCTGATACCGTGGGCACAGCTCCGGTCAGCCTGGACAGATTTGCAGAGAACAGCTTACCCCGCCCTTTGTTTTCTCTGATATGTACGTGTCTTTTGCCATGTTAGCATCTCCATCTAGTAATAGAAGACTGTTGGTTGTAGCAGCTGAATCAGGTGTTGCTTTTTCCACTTCAGAATGAACCATCTTCTTCCTTTGTCAATGAAGCCTAAAATCAAGCAGAGAGATCAATATTTACCAAAATCAAAAACTAGGTACATCCACTCCTGGAACCCCACCCATCACTAGAAGGGAAGCTCCTTGAGGGAAGGGACTTGACAACTTTACTCACAGTGATGTCCCCAGGACCTAGAAGAGTGCCTGAACAGTGTGAGCTCATTAACTGTCTACTGATGGAGAAATTAAAGGAAGGTTCCAGAAGAAGCAAATGTGAGATGAAGAAAAATGCTACATCTCAGCTCAGTGGTCTTTAAGAATATGCTTCCATATCCCAAAAGGTTTTGAAAAACCTAAGTATTTCATCTCACAATTTTAGGCTGAAGATGAAAAATTATTTCACTATAAATTTAAAGAGTTGTAACAATGGAATTCCTCATCTATTTAAAAAATTTATACTTAAAATAAAATTGTTATAAAATTCAACTGTAACCAACTGAATCTAAATATCATGGTGATTTGTTACGCAAATCTTTAGTTTAGTTAAAAATATATATATGAAATCTAAGTCTTTTATACTGTTCCTTTGGTCCTTGGAGACAGAGCCACCACAGTGCTGTATTAAAAATCGTGTTTCTTTGCCTGGCTTCCTCCCCCACAGTGCTGTATTGAAAAATACTGTTTCCTTGACTGGGCTTCCCCTCCACCCCCCAGCTTTGCCCATGAATCCTGCTTTTGCTTGGAGGTTATATATAAACCCCATTGCACCTGCATAGTACCATGAAGAATGTTGCTGACATAACTTGAAGGAACTTGTTACATGTAAACCCCTTTAAAAGTAATCTGCCTGCCTGCCCTTGGCGAGCAATCTTGGCGGCGGCAGCTCCGGCTGACTCCTCTTCCTTGTACAACAAAAAAAAAAGGTGACTTTCCTGTTCTCCCTCCTCAGTCTCTTGTTTATTGGCTGACATGAGTCATGCCGAAAAAGAACCTGGGGTTTCCACCCAGTAACACTTGAATTCATATTTTCATTCCATTTTCCCCACATAATTCTATTCTAATGCTATACATTTGTTTTTGAAAGCATTGACTTGACCAACTTATCACACTTGTCTGCACTGGAAAAAATACCCATGTATGTACTTGAAGAAGTCTCTGGGTGATGCAAACAGTCAGCATGCAGGCTGCTAACTGAAAGGATAGAGGTTCGAGTCTACCCAGAGGCACCTGGGAAGAAAGTCCCAGTGATCTACTTTCTAAAAATTAGCCTTGGAAAACCTAGGGAACACGGTGCTATTCTTAACGCACACGGGGTCAACTCGACAGTAACTGGTTTCTATATATTAGAAATTCATTTTTAAAATTTTGCTGGGATCCCAAGACTATAAATGTTAAATTTTCAGCATCTAATGATCTTTGGATAAAAGTAAATGAAAAGCTCTCTCCTATAGGGCATGATTAATTTCATAAAATAACAAAGCACTGACTTACCTCCAAGGGTATGTTCCTTTTACTTGAAGAGGGAATGCTGGGCAGAAGAAAACAGAGGAGTGTTCTGACACCTCCTTGAAATCCTGCAAAATATACAAATTAGATCCAGTCTCGGGGGAATGAATGAGAAAACTCTCCAAATCGATTCCCGTTGCTTCCAATAGTGCGAAGGCACCATTCTAATGGTGAGGCTTTGAAGCCATGCATATTTCCCAGAATCCTATCTACATACCTTCAATATTTCAATTATAAGATGCATGCATAAGTTCAGAGCCTTGCTGTACACTCAGCGCCTAGATCAACCATTGGTACCGATGCCCTCTGCTTCTTCTCATGGGACCCTCCCCAAGAACCATGAAACCCTTGTCCATAGGGGAAGGTTGAAGATGTAAGGTTGCTAGACAGATCGATAGATCGATGGACCTATATATCGATAGAGTCATTATCCCTGCAGCCCCACTCTGTAACTCGTTTTCTCCTGAAAGTGCTTTCACCTTCCCAAACCCACTGGCATTTAAATCTTTATAATTAAAAGGTCTGAACATGGTGTACTTTAGATCAAATGGGTGAGAACACCAGAATCCACACTGGGTGTGAACTGGGTGCGTGGGTGGAGCAGGGGAGGTGTATCCACACGTGGGAAGCCGTCTGGGGGTGAGGCAAAGCAGAAAGTTGAGATGACATCTCAGGAGCTGTTTGAGGCTGACAACGAGTGGTTAGCATCATTTGACACTGCTTCCAATAAAAACCTGATTTAAAATTGGACTAAATCCCTCCAAGAACTCCACATGCACAGCTAAGCTATCACCCAGGGTGGTGGGGGAGGAGGGGCGGTGCAGGGCTTAGCAGCTGCCCGGGATCCTTCCATGAACGCCCAAGGACGGTCCTGCCTCTCTCCCTGCCCCACAAACACACCACGTCATCCTCTCAAACTACAGTGGACACTGGGGGCTGCCCCCTCCGGTATCCTCGCTCGGCGCGGGGAGACCGACCCTGGGAACCCAGTACCCTTCGGGCACGACGCGCGGAGGCTTTTCTGCGCATGCCCGGTCTGTCTCTCCAAAGACCCTTTCCTCGCGAAGCGCGGCTGTTAGCCAGGGCATCCTTGCCAGACCCTCCCCTTACTCAGCAGGATCTGTGAAGACCCCTGGTACGGGAGCCTCCACGTAGCCCCCTGACTGCTGACTTGTGCAGTTCGGGCTCGCTGCAGGAAAAGAACCCCGTATAAAGCGATGGCCAGGGTTTGCCGCTATGGATGCGAAACTTTCTCACAGCGCCCCCCACCGCCCACCAAGCAGAGAGCCGCCGATTGGCGGACTGTTTTTGATGGGCTCCAGTGCTCCTCAGCACACTGCTGGTCGCAGACAGAATCCAGCGTTGTACGAGTCCCCGTCATCGTCGCCGTTGTTATTATTAGTACTATTACTAGTCCCCGTCCCCGCACTGTCTGCACTCCGGAGCGCTGGGCTCCCCAGTGGCAACCGAACGCCCCTTTCCGCGGTACCCACTCCCGGGCCGGAGGTCTGCAGCCCCCAGAGCGCGACACTCACCGGTCCTGGCGCAGCACCGTAGGTGCCAGGTCCGTGCGCTGTTCCCTTTTAAGCCTCGCCCGGCTCCGCCCCCAGCCTCGTGGAAACGAAACTTATGGGTCAGGTGGCCAAGGGGCTGCAGGGACAGCCCACAGGGCGCAGTAAGGAAACCCAGCCACTAGGAGTCCTGGAGCAGGGGCTGGGGACGCCTGCTCAACCTCAACCCAGTACCTCGTGGCAGTAAGACAGAGGTTCTCAAAGTGGGGGCCCCGGACTAGAAGCATCAGGGTATCCGGAAATTGGCGGAAATTAAGAATTTTGCGCCCCACCCCAACTTGCTGAATGAGAACCTCTGGGGCAGGCCCAGCCATCTTGGTTGAACAAGCCCTCTGGACGATTGTGGTGCCAAGAACTGCTGCCCCAACAGATGAGTGGATGAACAAATTAAGATACATACACACAATGGAATACCACGCAATGATAAAGAACAATGATGAATCCCGAAATATCTGACAACGTGGGTGAACTGGAGGGCATTATGCTGAGTGAGATAAGTCAGTCAGTAAAGGACAAATATTGTATGAGACCACTAGTATAAGAACTCAAGAAAGGGTTTATACACAGAAAAGAACATTGTTTGACGGTTACAAGAGTGGGGACGGAAGCGTAGGGGAAATCACTAACTAGATAGTAGACAAGTGTCAACTTTGGTGAAGGGATAGACAACACACAATATAGGGGAAGTCAACACAACTTGACCAAAGCAAAGGTATAGAAGTGTCCTAGACAACATCCGAACACTTTGAGGGACCAAGTTGTTGGGGCTGGGGGCCTGGGACCATAGTCTTCAGGGGCATCCAGGTCAATAGGCATAACATAGCCCCCAAAGAAATATTCTACCTTTCCCCACTTTAGTGAGTAGCATCTGGAGTCTTAAAAGCTTGCAGTTGGCCATCTGTTGGTCCCATCCCATCCAGAGCAAAGGAGAATGAAGAAAACCAGTGGCACTAGAAAATATTAGCCAAAAGGACTAAGGGACCACGTGATGCAGAGCCTCCACCAGCCTGAGCCCAGAAGAACTAGATGGTGCCCAGCTACCACCACCAACCACTGTGACAGGGGTCACCGCAGAGAGTCCTGGACAGAAGGGGCGAAAAACGTAGAACAGAATTGAAATTCACAAAAAAAGACCAGAGTTACTGGTCTGACAGAGACTGGAGGAAGCCTCGAGACTATGGCCCTCGGACCCTCTGCTAACAGAACTGAAACCACTGCCAAAGCCCACTTTTCAGACAAAGATTAGACAGGCTTGTAAAACAAACAATAACACACAAGAGGAACACACTTCTTAGTTCAATCAAATATATGAGACCACGTGGGCAACTCCCGGCCAAAAGCAAGAAGGGAAGGCAGGAAAGGACAGGAACTAGAGGAATGGTCACAGGGATCCAGGGAGGAAAGGGGGCGTGTGCTGTTACATCGTGGGGATTGCAAGCAATGTCACAAAGCAATATGTGCATAAATTTTTGAATGAGAAATTAATTTGAGCTGTAAACTTTCACCTCAAGTGTATGCAACTCTGTTGCTCTTTGAGACTTTTGTCTTCCTTCCCTAGGCAACTTCTTTTCAAGTCTCAGCATCCTACTAGCCTGCCAGGAGCAAGGCACCACATCGCTCTCCCACAAGTTACCCTCCCACAAGTCACCCTCCCTGGGCTTTGTGCGTGACCCTCCCTGTGCTCAGGCTGTGCTTACCTCTGGCCTCCATGGGTTCCCTGAGAAATTCCCCTCCCTGCTAGGGCTCAACTGTGATGTTCCTGGTCAATGTAGCTCCTCTGGGTGCTCCTCCCTCCCTGGGCCACACCTGTTCCGGGCACCCTCCATCCTGAGCTCAGGCTGCTGCTGTGGCTTCTGTCTGAGTCTGGTGGCTGTTACAGAGGGTGGGGATGTGTCTACCTCCTTGACCGGCAGTCACCTCCATGAAGGCTTAGCAAAGGTGTATTCCTCCAGTACCTACCCGGTGCCCGTCACACATATAGTAGGTGCTCATGAACCAGGGGCCTGCCTGCCTGGGGCTCCCATAGTGGCAGAGCCTGGTCGTGCCCTGTTGGCGTTCTTCCTCCCTCCGTTACAGTATCTGGCAAAAACACAGCATCCAGAGGGGAAGCAGATTAGGGGCCCAACAATCTCACTGACTCTCAGCCCTGTTGTCTGCCTGGTCATCATCCAGGGTCTCCAGGGCTGTAGGGGTCCTCCCCCAGCCTCTGACCCCCAGTGGCCTGGCTAGCCTGGCCTGGCTTGTCCCTGATAACTGAGGCGGTGTTCATGAAATGCCATCCTGGCAACTGCAGAGTAGGCTCCCCACTGCAAGCCCAGCCTCCTCTGAAAGGGTGTGTCCTCTTCATCACCTATGGGAATCTGACTCAGCGCTGTGTAAACTCTCCAGGGGGTTGGGGCTGGGGGCTGCCTCTGGGGGAAGGAGGTGAGAGGGAGTCATTCCAAAGTGCCCAGTGCGGTGTCCAGGGGCCGCCCTGTGCCCAGTGCACCTCGATCCACTCCCTCCCCTTTCTGGCATTTAGCACCCTTCTCACTTCATGTATTTCCTCTTGGGGCAGCTCGCCTCCCCTAGCGTCTGCGCAGTGCATTTCCTCTGGGAACGCAGTCAGCCTCCCCTCTCCATTGCCTCCACTGGTCCATCCACACAAGGGCTGCACCTGCTCCTCCAGGCCCCTGGAGGTGCTGCCCTGACAATCCCCGCCCCATACTCTAGTGGTGTCACTAGGGTTGGTGTCACCCTCCGTGGGCAGGGCTGCACTGGGTGATGGGAGCGTGCGGCGTGGTGAGGAGTTAACCCCCTGGGTGATGGGTGACACCAACCCTAGTGGTACCACTGCCTTGGCGACCCCTCCCGCTGCGGAACCGAGCTGCCTGCCGCAGCCGCCGCCACCGGGGACCCTGGGATCATTTTTGTGTCACCCCCTCTGCTAATGTCAAGGGTGCCATACGCACCTCCGAATCCCTTTGTCCTTGGGATCCGGCAGAGTTTAATAACGCTTTCAATAAATGTTTCTGGAACGAACGAATGAATAAACTGACGGGTGGGGGGGTGGATAGTGAGTCCACAAGGCTGATTGTGGCACCGCAGGTCTTGTTCTCTTGTGACCTCCGGGGGGCACCCTAAGCCCTTGGTTTTCTCCACAGCCCCCTGCCCGCCCCTCGTCCGCTCCTCTGCGCGTCCATTCAGCACTCAGGTTCGGTTTCGGTTTCTTTTCTCCCTTGGCTCAAAAACGCGAGTCTGGCGGCGCCGGCCGGATTCCGGAATCCGAAGATGGCGGGCGACCGGGCCCTAAGGGGCGGGCGGGGCCGAGGTGGGCGGAGAGCGGGCGGGGCCGCGGGAGGGGGCACTGTCCCGAGGGGTGGGAGAAAAGGGGCGGTGCCGGGAGAGGGGGTACTGTCCCGAGGGGTGGGAGAAAAGGGGCGGTGCCGGGAGAGTGGGCGAAGCCATGAGAGGGGGCGGTGCCGAGAGGAGGGTGCGGTGTCCGGAGGGGTGGGCGGACCCGGGGAAGGGGCGTGGCCAGAAGAGGGGCCGGGGCAGACCAGAGGGGGTCGGGTCTGGATGGGTGGGCGGTGCCAGACGAGAGGGCGTTGCCGAGAAGGGGCGGTGTCCGGAGGGGTGGGCAGCGTTGGTAGCCCGTGGCCTATCCGGAGGTGTGGTGCCTGGAAGGAATCCCGGATTCGGCCCTAATGGCGCTGCGCTCTGCGGACGCGCTGGGGGTCGGACGTTAATCCGTTCCGGACGTGGTTCTGCCGGTGCCGGGTGTACTTGGGAGGCGGCGGGTCCCAGCAGCACCTCCTGGGAAGGCGCTCCGGCTCGCTGCGCGGGCAGAGCAGCGGGCTGTGCGCCCCGCCTAGGCGCCTTGTATCTTTCGCGGTCCCCAAGCCCGGCTGAGCGCGAGTCCACGCTCCTGTATCGTTTGCCTGGTGTTGTGCACGTGACTTACAGACCCGTGCTTCGCAAAGGGTAGTCCCGGACCAGCAGCCCTGGCATCCCCTGGGAGTTTTTCAGAAATTCAGAGTTGGGGCCACCCCAGACCACGGAATCGGAATCTGCATTTGAAGAGGATTCCCCAAGAGATTTGTTTGCAGTTGAGGTGAGAAGAGGCTGGCGTCTGGCGTGGGGGCCAGTTCTTCTCAGTGGCAGGCCCGGCTCTGCCTTCCTCCTGCCCCAGGGCCCTGCAGAGATAGAGCCCTGAAAGCCACAAGCGGAGGAGGGCGGGAGCGGAGGCCGGCTGGCTGGAGGCTCCGCCGCGGGCCCTGGCTTTGTGCACACCGGGCCTACTACATGGGCACTGGAGAGGGTGGTGGCCTTTCCAAATCATTTTTCCTGACAGCGCCAGGCGTCCCCGCGATTTACCTGCTGATGTGGGAGCCTTGGTCTCACAGTAGTTAAGAGCTCGGCTGCTAAGCAAAAGGTCAGCCGCTGGAATCCATCAGCAGCTCCTTGGAAACCCTGTGGAGGAGTTTTACTCTTAGGGACACTGTGAGTCGGAATGGACTTGAAGGCAACGAGCTGTTTTGTTTTTTAAAGGGGTGCCAGGAAACCAACACTGCATGTTTGGTTTGGTTTGTTTTTCAGATGGGGCAGGCGGGACACTGGTGACCTCCCTTTCCAGGACCTCTCCCCTAGGGCTAATAGGAATTGGCCCAGCTGCCTCTTCTCTTTCTACCTACTCTTCAGATAGTTCCTAGTCCCGTCTTTCAAATTGTATTGCAGGCTGCCTCATTCCTCCTCTGGCCTGGAAGGGAAGCCCAGGGACCTCAGCACAATACTCCTGGATTAAAAATGTCATCTCTTGGTTATGGTCCCAATTCATGGCGACCCCACGCGCAACTGAATGAAATGAGGGTCCTGCAACATCCCCATGATCGTTTGCACATCAGACTGGTGATCCATAGGGTTTTCATTGGCTGATTTTCTGAAGTAGATCGCCAAGCCTTTCTTCCTAGTCTTAGTCTGGAAGCTCTGCTGAAAAGTGTTCAGCATCACAGCAACAGACAAGCCTCCAATGACAGATAGGTGGTGGCTGTGCGTGAGGTGCACTGGCCAGGAATCGAACCCCGGTCTCCCACACGGAAGGCAAGAATTCTACCAGTGAACCTCAATACAGACATTAAGCACTTTAAAAATATTTATTGTATTGCCTTTTTATTAGGTAATTCATAGTCAGTTTGGAAAATACAGAAAAGCATGAAAAAGAAAATAAAATCACCTACAATCCTCCAATCTAGAGATGATCACCGCTGACAAGCTCACTCTCTTATTATTATTTATTGTGATGAAAATATACATAACAAAACAGATGCCAATTCAACAATTTTACATGTACAATTCAGTGACATCCGTTACGTTCTTCAAGTTATGCAACCATTCTTGCTATTCTTTTCCAAATCATTCCACCATTTACATAAACTCAGTGGCCTCTAAGCAGAAACTGCCCCTTCCTTCCTCCCACCCCCAACAACCACTAATAATCTTTAGTTTTTACGTGTCTGAGTCATCTAGTGCTGCTATAACAGAACTATCACAAGTGAATGGCTTTAACAAACAGAAACTTATTCTCTCACAGTCCAGTAGGCTAGACGTCTGAATTCAGGGTGCCAGCTCCAGGGGAAGGCTTTCTCTCTCTGTCGGCTCTGGAGGAAGGTCCTTGTCATCAATCTTCTCCTGGTCTAGGAGCTTCTCAGCCCAAGGACCCTGGGTCCAAAGGATATGCTCTGCTCCCGGTGCTACTTTCTTGGTGGTATGAGGTCCCCCTGTCTCCCTGTTGGATTCTCTCTTCTATGTCTCAAAAGAGATTGACTCAAGATACAACCTAATCTTGTAAATTGAGTCCTGCCTCATTAACATAACTGCTTCTAATCCTGACTCATTAACGTCATACAGGTAGGATTTCCAGCACAAAGGGAAAGCACATCAGATGACTAAATGGTGGACAATTACACAATACTGGGGATCATGGCCTAGCCAAGTGGACACCCATTTGGGGGGAACACAATTCAATCCATAACACTATTAAGACGCGGGGCTCACAAGATAGTTCCTCCTCCGTCTCGGCGGTATTTCTTGAAGTCGTTTTCTTTGCCGAGATTTCCTTGAACTAGGTGACAAAAGAAACCAACCGAAACCAGTTCCTGACGCCATCTCAATACCTGAGGTGACCTTCTGCCCGGCCTGGCAGAAGACGGACGCTTTCTCAAAAAAGAAAAGACAGCACGGACCTAGTTAGAGAGCGAGAAGTCTGACCAACACTAAACCATCTCCCCATTCAGTGTGCCTGTGCAGAGAATAAACATTGACCTGGCCCTTTTTATAAATTTTATAAATGAAAATTACTAGAGCCCCAGCCCACGAAACAGAGATGTATGCCCACTTCCTGCCCTTAACCCCATAGAAATCTTCCCGGAGACACCTGGAGGAGGCAGTCTTGGATAGCACGCAGCTCCAACTGTCTCCTAGCTTTGCTAACCAGTAAAAAAGTTGCCTTTCATTCTCCCCAGCTCGGTCTCTGTCATTTTGGTCCCGGACAGAGTCGCCCCAAGTGAGGTCGATACCATGTCCACCATCTTGAATAAGTTAGGAGTGGTGCCTGCCATCCTGTGTGATATAAGAATTTACTCGCTGCCTGTAAACTATCTCCTTATTAGGTAATGGAGGAACTCACCCCCCTGTCTTTTAGGGATCTCCTTATTTAGGTATACTTCCGGTTGCAGCTCCGTTAAGAAAAACAAGACACTGGGGTTCCAAGACCAGTCAAACGTGATCTGGAATCCGGTTTGGACCGCCTGACATGCGCAGTACTGGCAACCGTGTCCCTTGGAGGACCTATTGACGTCAGAGGCCGAAAAGGAATAAAGAATTATTGTTGTATCCGGGAATGCCATAATTGAGTGCTATGGGGGCCCAAGGTCAGGAGCGCCCACATCTCCATGGCAATCAGGGAAGACTTCCTGGAGGAGGTGACAGCTGAGTACACGGGGCTCCTGCCAGGGTGACCTCAGAGAAATGCTCTGGCGTGAGCAGGGTACAAAGAAGACAGACACAGCCAGCACCAGCAGAGTCTAGCCCTCAGCTTAAAGCAGCATCTGGCACCAGCTCTCCTTGCAATGGACGCGCACCGGACGATAGCTCCCAGGAGCAGCAGCGCCCTCCAGTGGCTTGTCCCCTTTACGTGGAGAACTGACTGAGCTTGCGCCGCGCCTGCGTCAGCGGGTAGATTCTCTCCTTAAGGAGCCTCCTCTTGGTGGTCATCTCTCTTTCCTTTGCAGCAGCCAGACGTAGCGCTCTTTTTCCTGTAACACCTGCATCATGGACCTCTGCAGGCAGTCGCCATTCTCTTGGAGCACGAAGAACTGAATTATGAGCGGGATCTGGTTGGCAAGACGTGAGCTGGTTTCCTGGAAGAGGGGGTTAAGAAGCGTTAGTGGGAGGGGTCTCGTCCCAGGGCCGGGGGTTGCTGAGAGAAGGTCTGGCCTTGGGTGTATGTGTGGGCGTCTTGCTAAGACCTGGACTTGATGTCTCTGGCTGCCCTGATAAGTCCCAGTCTGTTGTGCAGTGTTGGTGTGGGTTGAAATGTGTCCCCTCCAAAGATATGTCGAAGTCCTAACCCGCTGGTATTTTGTTTGGAAATAGGGTTTTTGAAGATGCTATCAGTTCACGTAGGTACCTGGGTGGTGCAAATGGTTTGCTCTCGACTAGGAACCTAAAGGTTGGCAGTTTGAACTTAACCGGTGGCACTGCGGAAGAAAGGCCTGGCGATCTGCTTCTGTAATGTTTACAGCCAAGAAAACCTTGTGGAGCTCAGTTCTACTCTGTAATACATGGGGTTGCCATGAGTCGAAATCGACTTGATGGCAAAGGGTTTTTATCAGTTAACCTGAGGTCATACTAGAGTAGGTGGTTCTAATCAAATCTGACTAGTACTAGAGTAGGTGGTTCTAATCAAATCTGACCAGTGTCCTATGAAAGGCAAGACGAGACACCGAAAGAGGAAGGCCATGTGTGAAGACACGTGTCTACAGCCAAGGACTCCTGGAGCTCCCAGAAGCTGAGAGGGAAAACAAAGGATCGGCCCCTTGAGCCTCTGGAGGGAGCAGGGCCCAGCGAACATGTTGATCTGGACTTCTGGTCTCCAGAGCTATCAGACAAGACATTTCTGTTCTTATAAACCACCCCACCAAAAAACAAACAAACCTCATTGCTGTTGAGTCTGTTAGGACTGATGGCGACCCCATGTGTTACACAGGGGAACTGCTCCATTGGGTTTTCATGGGTGTGATCTTTATGGAAGCAGATTGCCAGGCCTTTTTTCTGGGGTGGGTTTGAACTGCCAACCTTTAGGTTAGTAGTCAAGTGCAAGGTATTTGCATCACCCAGGGACCTATGTTAACTGATAGCGTCTTCAAAGACCCTATAAGCCACCAACTTTGTGGTATTTAGTTCCGGCAGCCCTAGACCAGTGCAAGTATCAGACATGGGGTGCTTCTGTTTGGGCGCCTACTCTTTACTCCCCAGGCACCTCTCTGGCGTCCGGAACCCACTGGTGGGTTAGCAGACCCTACCCCACCAACTGCCGTTCACATACCGGGCATTCCAGGGGGCTCCCTGCCACTCTTCCCCCTGAGTCTTGGGGGCCCCATGATTCCTGTTTCCCTTCTGAGAGGCAAATGGGGCCGAGCTCCAGTGTCTCTCTCATTCCCTTTCTTCAGACTGCTGCCCACTTTCCCTGGCAGCCGGACACCCACGCCTGGGTAACTCTGCTTCTTGGGAAAGGGCTTTAGGAGTCGGGCATCTTCACAGCTTAAAGGCTATTTTCCTTTCTCTGCGCTTTAATCCTTTAGGCACTAGATCAGAAACCACAAAAATGGCAAAGTGTAGGGGAAAGAATTTTAGCCCCCGTTTTGTGGAACTGGTGAGTTTGAGGTACTTTATGAGCTGAAGGCCTTCTGAACATCAAGGAAAGTGAAATTACAGCCAGTATAGCTAGTGTGGAGCCCTGGTGGCACAGTGGTTAGCAGTTTGAATCCACCAGCCACTCCTTGGAGACCTGATGGGGCGTTCTGCTCTGTCCTTTAGGGTCGCTGTGAGGCGGAATCGACTCAGTGGCAATGGGTGGTTTTTTTTGGTTTTATAGTTAGTGTGTGTTGGATTTTGCTGTATTCTGATTTTATTAATTTTGTATTTCATGCATAGCATACAATATATAAAGAAATTTGGAATTGGAATTAATTTTGAGTTCATGCTCTGCCACATTAAAAAAACAAAACAAAAACCACAGCTGATTTTGGGCAAGTTAGTTAAAAGTTCCCTTGCGATTATAATTACCCCTTCATAGAGTTACTATAAATTATACGTGAGAAAATAGAGAAGGTGTTATCACAGTACAAAAGGACTTAATAAAGAGTGATGGGCCTTCCTTTCTTCCCTCAGTTAAGCAACTGTCAACAGGAAGACTCAAGTATCCACTTGCCATATAACAGAATGCACTAATTCTGTGCCTCTAAAAGCTCACCGTGAAATACGCATTCAGGTGTACACCGATTTCAGTGATGGAGAAAGTTGAAGGACCGCTTACACTGGTGTCAAAAAGATTTGAGTTTTTCATCTGAAAAACCTGTGGGGTGTTTTCCAGTGGGTTAAACATCTCTTCTTGGATTTTCTTCAGAATGATCTTGTAAATCTGATCTTGACAAAAAACCAGTTGCTCCATTCTGAACTGAAGCTGGATCACATTTTCTGCTGTCTCTGCTTGTTTTACTTTTATGTCTTCAATCATGGTCTGGTGAGATCAGAAAGGCAAATACATTACTTTCCTTCGCCTTATACTGAAACAATTTAGAAGTACTCTTATGTCAAACATCAAATTAAAAATAATCTACAGTCAAAAAGGCCTGAGACTTTCAGTAGTGATTTTAAGAAAGTCCTCACTCCACCCTTTATTGCTGTCCTCATAGTCCCATCGTGCTACACTCCCCCTTGCACCTTGTCCAAACTGTCTTCTCTCTCACCCTTACTTGCTCTCTGCCCTGGCCTCTCCACCCCCACTTCACTGCCTTTTTCCTCCTTCAGTGATGGATTAGTTAGCATTTTCACGACGGTGTCAGTCTCTCTGTTGTTATTAGCTGCCATAGCGTCAGCCCCTGAACCATGGTGACCCCATGTACAACCGAACGAAACACTGCCTGTTCCTGCACCATCCCCATGATTGGTTGAGGACTGAATCATTGTGATCCACAGGGATTTCATTGGCTAGTTTTGGGAAGTAGATCACCAGGCCTTTCTTCCTAGTCCATCTTAGTCTGGAAGCTCTGCTGAAATCTGCTTAGCATCGTAGCAACACGGAAACCACCAGTGACAGACAGTGGTGGCTGGACATGGGGTGCATTGGCTGCGAGTTAATCCTGGGTCTCCCGCATGCAAGGTGCACTTCAGTCTCTCTACTCTGCTTGAATCCAAGCGCTCCAGAATGCCTCCGCAGCTGATGAACACAGTGGGATAGTAGTTTAGTATGTTTATTTCCTAGAAATCCTGCTGCTCCTGGGAAAGGAAGGGATGACATGGGAGAGAAGGGCCATGTCTGGCTTTTGACTTTCAAGCAGACTCTATCTACATTGAAGGTAGATTTGTAAAGTGAAGATCTGAGAGAGAGAGGGCCTGTGAGTTTCGCAAGTGTTGCTTTGTCTTCTCTTTTGGAGTGTATGTAGCAACAATAGACAACAGACCCTGTTCTGGATGGAATCGTGTCCCCCAGAGATACGTTGAAATCCTAGCCTGTGGTACCTGTGAACAGGACCTCGTTTGGAAATAGGATCTTTGAGGGTGTTGTCAGTTAATATGAGGACATACTGGAAGAGGGTGGATCCTATTCCAATATGACTGATGTTCTTATAAAAGAAGGAGACAGGTAGGGCAAGCACGTCTGTGTGAAAATGTATCTACAGGCCAAGGAATGCCCGGGGCTACCAGAAGCTGGGAGAGACGAGAATCTTCCTCTCGAGCCTCTGGAGAGAACATGATCCCACTGGCACCTTGATTTGGAATTCTCCAGAGCTGTCAGACAGTAAATGTCTGTTGTTAACAATCCTCTCAGTTTATGGTACTCTGTCACGGCCACCCAGGGAAGCTAATACAGATCTCTCTCAGACTGTAGAAGGAGATTTTAACCCCCCAGCCTCTGCCTGCCTCTTACCCAGAGAGAGTTCAGTGGGGAAGTGCTGAGTGGAAAGCTACAGAGCAGTGGTAAGATTTTTAAGCCAAACTTAAAAAAATTGTGGAATAGGGCTAGTAGACAATGCTGCCCTTTATGTCTGAAAAAGATTCATGGTGACCCCATGTGCGTCAGAGTAGAAGTGTGCTCCATGGGGTTTTCAATGGCTGATTTTCCAAAAGTAGATCGCCAGATCTTTCTTCCAAGGTACCTCTGGGAGGACTCCAGTCTTTCAGTTAGCAGCCGAGTGTGTTAACCATTTGCACCACCCAGGGACTCCAACCAGTCATTAGGTATCATCATATTTCAGGGCATCACCACCAAGCCTACATCCTGTCCTGCTGCATGAAGTCATCCAGAAAAGACGACTAGGCCATGCACCTGCTTTCATTTCTGGAAGGAGGGAAGACTAACTCCTGAGGCAAATAGGCGATGCTCCTGGAGTCGCCAGCCCAGCAAACCCACAAACAGAGCCCAGGCCTCAGATTGCCAAACTCCAGTAAATCTCCAACTTCTTTCAAAGGTTGGTGCTGGACAAAACAGTCAGTAGTACCTGAGACTATCAAGTGACATGTGAACACTTACCTGGGCTGTTTGATTCAGGTTGGCAAATTCACCAAAATTGTTTTTGGCCATACCAATGAAAGCCTGCCGGACAATTTCTGGCCAAAGAAAAAACAAAATCAAGCAGGAGTAAAATGGATTAAAGGCACAGACTCCATCCCAGGGCTGAGTGCCCCAGATCCAGACCAAGAAAGAAATGGGGAGAACGGTACATAATCCTAGGGAGAAAGAATCCCACAATTGCCACCCACCCCTGAGCACATTCTATTGTTTCCTGCCCTTTGCGGGGTCAGCCTCTGCCCCTTCCTTGCACGGCTGCTTCAAGGGTTATCTATGATACAGATAAAGCTCAAGTGCATTTTCAGCCCCCTACCCCGAGACTGGAGAAACCATCACAGCAACCTTCTCCTGTAGGATGTGTGTAAAGGATCATAATGGAAGCTTCTACAACACTCCAGCGCAGGGCTACCCAATCTTCTATGTACATTCATGACACCTGGAGCCCTTGTTACAATGAGGTTCTGATTCAGTAGGTCAGAGTCGGTATTTCTGACTAGCTCCCAGGTGAGGCTGATGCTGCTGGTCCACGGACCATATGGAGTAGCCATCTAGCACACCAGGGCGAAGGAAAACCCCAGGCTGTGCTTGATAATTGAATTCCCAGCTGTTCCCCCAAAACACTGAGATTTATGGAAGGCAGGGGGCAGTCACTTGAAGAGTCCTCACCAGTGACTTTCTGGAGCACGTCCAGGGCTGGGTCTACCAGCTGTTGGATGTAATGTCGCACAATGGCCTCAAATGTCTTGTAGTTGACAAATCCAGGAAGCTCTTTGCCCCGGTACTGATTTCTCGTATTTTGAGACTTCTTCGTGAACTATATTTCTAACTACAACATAAAACAAACAACCATGGTGACTTCTAATAATTCCACAGATATTTGAAAGATCTGTTTGTCGTTGTGCCGTTGAGTAGACCTGGACTCATGGCGACCCCGTGTGTCAGAGTAGAACTGTGCTCCATCAGGCTTTCAATGGGTGCTTCTGAAAGCAGATCACCAGGCCTTTCTTGTGAGGTGCCTCTGGGTGGACTCAAACTTCCAAGCTTTCAGTTAGCAGCCGAGCACATTAACGATTTCATCACCCAGGGATTGGACTCTACTGAAACAGAGGAACTTATTTTTTTTTAAAGCCTTACTTGTCTAGTGTACCCTTAGATAATGTTTACAAAAGGAGTTTCCCTTTCAGTGAAAACAAAAATTTGTACTCTGATGATGCCATATGTGAAATAATGATTTTTAAGAAGCAGAGGTCTTATTCTATGGAAATGTATTTCAATTGAGAATTATCACCCCAAGGGAAGAAATCTAGTATTTATGATTGATAGGAGAAAAACTCTGATTAGGTTAAATAAAAATAGGAATTCTGAAAGTCTTGCAGTACTTGCAGGCTTCTGAACAAGACATCTAGACTATACATGAAGGAATCCCGCCCAAACCTAGTTTTCATGGAAGTAGGTAATGCTGTTTCTGTCAAGTGCCAAAATAAACAAACATAGACTAGCTCCTTCATGCATGCGGGCACGCACGCACGCACGAACGCACGCACGCACGAACGCACGCACGCATCCCGCTGACATCTTGTCTGGAGCAGAATGGAAGCTAGAACGGGGCCAGGGGAAGCAGGAGGCGCCTGTAAAACCACTCACCTCTGTGCTCGTGGTTTGGGGGCAAAGAGGAAGGGCAGAATGTGGTCAGTAGAACTGTCTGGCTGCCCTGGGTACATTTCCGGGGCTGACCAGTGGCACTGCCACTTCCTCTAGACTTTTGGTTTGCTTTGATCAAACCCGATCAGCATCACATCCTAGACCTTCCAGAAGGGGTGGTGGTGAATGACTTCATGTGGATTTCCCTCCGAAGCAGTTGGGTGGCTCTCTGCCTCAGTCCCACCAAAATGACAAACATCTCAGGTCCCCTTTTCTAGCAGGGAAAACTCAAAAGCAGTTTTCCAACCACTGCTAATTCAGCAGTGGTGCCACGTGGCCAAAAGCAAGCTCATCAATGACAGCCATGGCCAGCACGTTGGCAGTGAACACACGTGGCTGGAGAAGCTTAGCGTGGGAGGGCTCTGGAGACAGACACTCCTCCAAGGTACCCATGGTCCCGGGCCTGGAGCCCCGTGGCTGCTCCGCACATCTCTGGGATGGGGACTGAGTGACATTTATTCTCAAACAAGGAAGTCAGAAGCGGTGGCGTTGCCTTGGGCTATGTTGGCGAGGGCAGGGCTCCACGGTGAGGGGTCTCCGTGGCTGGCAGGTAGAGTCCTCGGGGGACCCAGGACATGAAGGGGTACACTCAGCTCCTTGCGCGCCTTTCCCATGCGCCAGAGGTAGCGGCCGGTGTCGGAAGCGGGGCGCCGCTTTGAGGGAGCCCTGCCCCGGACTCACCTTTTTGGGTATTGGCTGCGAGTATGAGTCCCCAGGTTTTAAACTCGTTTCTGATTTGGTTATAGAGCCGCATCTCATTCTCCTTTACAGCCTCTACTCCTTCCGTTAGTTTTTCAATGTCTCGATTGAACGTCTGAATTTTCTGAAAACGAGACAAAAGCGTCAGTCCGTTTTGTGTTCACAGTAGAGATGTAGGTCCTCGGGCAGCCGTGTGTGGTGATGGTCGCTCATCTTACAGATGAGGCACCTGAAGGGCGTCTAGGGCCCAGTTGGGCTCCTGGCCCCTCCACGGGGTGGGGGACCGTGCGGGGCCGCCGGGGAAGAAGGCGGCCATCGGAAGGGCTTTGGCAACGGCGAAGCCAGATTGCGTGTCCGAGTTTCACGGGGGAATTCTTACCTCAATCAGAAAGAACATTGTATCTGTTTCCCTGTCGGGGACGTCGGCGCCACACCGACGGAGCTCCTCTGTCGCCCTCTGGTGGCTTTCAATGATTTGATGTTCTAACAGCGGGAGTGATTTCTGAAGGAAAGAGCAGCAAACAATTAGACGCTGCAGCGTGGTGAAATGAACGCACAATTTCTTAGGTATATAGGCAGAAGCCCACCTTAAAGCATTTAAGGGGATCCAGAATTTCCATTATTGTATCAAACTTGTTAAGGCCTTACATGTAATGGGGATATATCAGAATTTTGCAGTGAATAGACAATTAACCAGTAGCCCTTGAGTCGACTCAGACTCCTGGTGACCCCAAGTGTGTCAGAGTAGAACTGTGCTCCATAGGGTTTTCAATGGCTGATTTTTTGGAAGTAGATCACCAGGCCTTCCTTTCCATGCACCTCTGGTTGGACTCGAACCTCCAACCTTTCTGTTAGCAGCTGAGTAGAATTACTAATTATCTACAGTTAGTCCCTAATTTATGACGGGGTTCCATTCCAAAGACTCCATGGTAAGTCGGTTTTGCTGTAAGTTGAATACCTTGTTTGTTTTTTTAGTTTTCATTTCAAAACACAGTAGTGTTTTGAACAGTAAATCGTAAGATTGAACATCTGTGAGTGAACATCTGTGAGCGATAACATCAGCAAATTACGCACTGCAACATCGCATGTAGTACATACTACTAACAATAAGACATATAAAAAAAAGAGACTGTGCTAAGTGCCGTTTGTCGTAACTCGAACACATCGTAAGTCGGGGACCACCTGTATTGTAAATAAGGCAAATTTGTCATGCAGCTGGAGTCGCGTGGATTCAGGTGGTGACTAGCTCTGTTCTGGGTTTTTATTTGATTTTGCTTGGAGCTTTGCAGTTTGAGAACAAGTCCATCTGCATACCATGTAAGATCTCTTTAGTGAAGTGTCTGTTGGAGGTGACTGGGTTTTATAAACTGAGAGTGCTTTGGTGGATGGTGTGTCCTGGGTGTTGGCGTCAGACTGGGTATAGTCCTACCCTAGCAATGATGCTGTTGATCATAAAGAGACAGAGGAAAGCACATAGGGGCAAACTGGAGGATTTTCTGGGAGCCAAGCATTATTCCAAACACTCCACGTCTCGTTTAATCCTCACACTACACTATAAAGCAGTTGGTTGGATGGCCTCCTTTTCACGAGAGAGGAATCTAAGGCTCTGAGAGGTCAATTTACTTGCTGTCCTCACTTAGCTAGTAAGTGGCAAGGTTCAGGAACACACCTCGTCCACCACCTTCAGAGCCTGTGCAGGTGAACACTGTGGCAGAACAACCAAAGTCACCTAGGAGATCAGCAGCCCCATTCCCTGCTCAGGGATGAGGAGGCTGCCCTGCTGGGCAGAGTGAGTTCACTAGTGCTTGGCGGAGCCAAGACCCAGTGGTTTGGGGATGGATTAGCACACCAAGGCTGTGTGAGATAAGGGCAATAGGGGCTCACCTCAAGAAAGTATTAAGGTTTTATAGGCCCTTTTGGGGAGGGAGGATAGTTTGTATCTATAGTCAGAAATGCATTAAAAATTTTTTTTGACATTTCAAATATCACTATCATAAATAAATCTTGGTATACATTTAAAAAATTAATATAAAAGGACATTTTAAACTCCAGTTTTAATTTAAAACATTTAAATGTTCAAAAACAAGTTATCAAAAACTAACTTATGAAAATGCCAATTTTTTTTTTTTCCTAAAAGAAAATCTGTTGTTGTTGAGTAAATTCCGACTCATAGTGACTCTATAGGACAGGGTAGAACTGCCCCATAGGATTTCCTAGGTCGTAGTCTTTATGGGAGCAAACAACCACATCGTTCTCCTGCAGAGCGGCTGGTGAGTTTGAACTGCTGACCTTTTGGTTAGCAGTTGAGATGTTAACCACTGCACCACCAGGGTTCTTTTTTTCTAAAAGAGCACTATGTAAATCAGACAGGGATATATTTTACAGAGGAGTTCCTGGGTGGTACAAACAGTTGAGTACTTGAACCCACCCAGAGGCACCTTGAAAGAAAGGCCTGGTGATCTCTTTCCAATAGGTCACAGCCTGGAAAACCCTATGGAGCACAGGTCTACTCTGTACACATGGGGTCGCTATGAGTCGGAATTGACTCGACAACAGTGGGTAGCAGGTAGATATATTTTTCAGAGCCCTCCTCTGCAGAATGACGGGTTTGACTAGAATCAGTGCTGCTCAGAAGGTGTTCTGGGGATCACTCACCTGCTGAGTCAGAAACTCTGGGTGTGGGAGCCAGGAATCCAGGTCTTAACAGACTCTCCAGGTGACGCTTGTATGCGCTAAAGTTTGAGAATCACTGGCCCCTTCACACTCACGCATCTTCGAGTGTGTGCTTCCTGGCTTACAAGGCATCTTTGCTTTTATCCTACAAACACGTTAGCAGCGACTGAGAACCAGGATCTGGAGTCATCTGCCGGTGTAGAACTTTGCTCTCAGGGTGGAAACAAGATCTTCGCAACTGCTCTATCTGTTTGCAAAGGCTCAGGCACGCACTAAAATACTGGATTTCTTAACAAGCATTAAGTCTCGGTTCTCGCGTACTGGACATCATGAGAACTTTGTGTGTGGTTGTCCATTTCTGAGACCAGTAAAAACTGAACACTTCTTTCTTACAATTTGGAGCCTAGGAGAATGTATTTTGTACCGGGAAGTGTTAACGACCTATTGGAAAAAGGAAGATGTACTAGCTCTGTGGTTGTTCTCTTCACACGGCTAAGCCGCTGTTAGAGGTTGACTTCCTCCGTTTTCTTCTCCCAAATGGACTGATGGGCCTTGGTTTCTACGCTGTGCCGATGTCACATCCCCACTTCAGGAGCTCTCTTGTTGGCCTCTGGCCATGAGGAATGTGGTTTTTAGAATTTGCTGTTTGTTGCTTGCTGGAGCAGTGCAGAGGGTGTCTTAACCGACGCATAACCGAGCAGTGACGTGGCAGCTGCCGTTTCTCTAACCCGCCCCCCAGCCCAGTGGCTCACCTGGATGTGCACAATGAGCTCATTGGTCAGTCTTTCGGCCAGACAGGGCACTGTGGCCTTGCCTTCCCCCAGGAGGGTTCTGAAACAGGACAGAGCACCCGTGAGTTCCGTCATTTTCCAGTAGTGGGCTTTGTAAGTGGACAGATGGGCTTAGCTTTCTTTTTTCCTCATCAGCAGCTGATCAGTGCATGAGAAACCAAAACGAAAAACGCGCTGCCATAAAGTCAATTTCGACTCATAACAACCCTACAGGACAGAGTAGAACTGTTCCATAGAGTTTCCGAGGCTGTAATCTTTATGGAAGCAGATGGCCACGTCTATCTCCCATGGAGCGACTGGTGAGTTCGCACCGCCAGCCTTTTAGTTAGCAGCCAAGCGCCTGTCCATGGCACCACCAGAGTTCCTGTGCATGAGAAAGCCAGCTGCCACTTACTGAGCAAACCCACACCTAGCTAGCACAGTGCTAGGAAGGTTGTGTTCATTGCCTCCGTGGATCATTACAACCAGTGTCTGAGGTAGGTAGTCTTTTTATCAGCAGGGAAACGAAAGAAGCCTCGGAGATTCGTAGAGGTTAAGTACTTAAACTAGTAGTTTATTTACTGTAACAAGTGTTTCTATGAAGCTCACTAAGTGCCAGGTACCATGCTAAGCACCTTACCCATACTAACTTATTTGAGCATTTGTTATGGATTGAATGGTGTCCTCCAAAATGATACGCTGGGGTCCTAAGCACTGTGCCTGTGAATATGACCTTGTTTGGAAATAGGGTCTTTGACGATGTTATCAGTGAACATGAGATCATACTGGAGCAGGGAGGGTCCTAATCCCATCTGAGTGGTGTCCTCCTGAAAGAGGAGAGACACAGAGAGGAAGGGCAGCCGCGTGAAGATGCAGCTGTAAGCCAAGGAGGGCCTGGAAGAGAACGAGAGAGACGAGAAGGATCTTCCCCGGGAGCCTTCAGAGAGAACACAGGCCTGCATTCTGACCTCTGGTCTCCAGAACTGTGAGACAGTGGCGTTGTGTTGCTTAAAGCTGCCCTTGGTGGTATTTTGTGGCAGCAGCTGTAGGAGACTCCTAGGGCAGGTTTTAACGTGCACCATCTGGGAGAGGAGACTCGGGTTTCGGGAGGTTGGGAGATCTGTTTCTAGTCTTGCTTCCACTCACTGTTTGTTTGACTTTATTGTCCTTGTCTGTAAACTGGGAAGAAGCTCACCTGCATTATGTATCTCTTAAAATTTTGTGGCACTCAAATGAGAAAGCAAGCGAAAATATTTGGAGAAACCAAAGGGCTCTCTATGCACGGAATGATGCAATACAATTTTTAATCATCAGTAGCATTAAAGCCCAAGAAACACTAACTTATTTAAATTTCTCTAAATCAACCAACGCATTGAATTAAAAATTAAAGACAAGGATAGGTCATGCTACAGCTTAGCATTTTTTATAGACAATTGGGTTATCATCTCGACCAATTCTAGTTGGTGGGAGAGGTTCCCGGGAGTCCAACTCCAGACCACTCCTGAAGAGTCTCACCTGAAATTCGGATGTGTTTTGAAGAAGTGTGTTTCTCTCCTGGTCGCCTCTGCCAAGCTCAGCTTGTCGGTGACCTCCTGCTGGCCCCGGCACCTCACAATCATGTAGCCCTTCTTGAGGTGGTAGGTGAGGTTCTGCACCACATTCAGGACACCTTTTTCCGCACCCTTGTCCACTAGATCTGGTTTGGTCAGGATCCCTGTGAGATGGGTGGAGAAGGGCAGTGCATTGTCAGTTCTCCCCTTTCTTCCAAACGCATCTGGAACCTGCTGGGCTTTGAGGGCTTCTCTGTCCAGGACACCCGGGCCTCCTGCGCCCTCGATTCCCCAGTGCCTTCATTTATTCCATTGTTACTCCTTGTCATAGATTGAATTGTGTCCACCAAAAATATGTGTCAACTTGGGTAGGCCATGATTCCCAGTACTGTGTGATTGTCTACCATTTTGTCATCTGATGTAATTTTCCTATGTGTTATAAATCCTACCTTTGTGAAGTTAATAAGGCAGGACTCAATCTACAAGATTAGGTTGGGTTTAAGTCAATCTTTTTTGAGATATAAAAGAGAGAAGCGAGCAGAGAGACACGGGCACCTCATACCACCACGAAAGTAGTGCCAGGAACAGAATGCATTCTTTGGACCTGGAGTCCCTGCACTGAGAAACCCCTAGACCAGGGGAAGATTAATGAAAAGGACCTTCCTCCAGAGCCAACAAAGACAGAAAGCCTTCCCCTGGAGCTGGCTCCCTGAATTCAGACTTCTAGCCTCCTAGACTGTGAGAGAATAAACTTCTGTTGAAGCCATCAACTGAAGTGTTATTTCTGTTACAGCAGCACTAGACAACTAAGATACCCTTCTTCTCACTGTTTACCTGCTGTATAATTTATTCAGCAAATGTTTCTCAGATGCCTGCTGTGGGCCAGGATGTAGGGCATCATCCTCAAAACAGACTGGATCCATCCTCCACATTCTTCAGAATACCTTGTTTCTCATTGTAAGGGGGTCTGTACCCCCCTGTTACAGATTGAATTGCATCCCCTGAAAATATGTGTTGAATCCTAAACCCCGTACCTGTAAATATGACCTGTTTGGAAATAGGGCATTTCTTTTCTTACAGTAAAGAGGTCATATCAGAGTAGGATGGGCCTTAGACCTAATCCCTTCTGAGTTACACAAAGAGCAAAATAGGCTCAGAGATATACAGGAGAAGACAAACACCATATGAGAGCCTGTCCAGAAGCAAAGGAATGGCAAGGATTGCCAGCAGCTTCTAGAAGCTGAGGAGCACCGGTGACATAATGGTTTAGAGCTTGGCTGCTAACCAAAAGGTTGGCAGTTTGAATCCACCAGACGCTTCTTGGAAACTCTGTGGGGAAGCTCTACCCTGTCCTATAGGGTCGCTATGAGTCGGAATCAACTTGATGGCAATGGGTTTGGTTTTTTTTTTAGTTTACTGGGAGCTGAAATAGACAAGGAAGGACCTTCCTCTAGAGCCACACCCTGAATTTGGACTTTTAACCTCCTGAAGTGTGAGAAAGTTAGCTTCTTTTCTTTAAAACCACCCCCTTATGGTACTTCTGTTACATCAGCACCGGGTACTTAGGACACCTCCTTTCTAATGTGTCTGGTCACAGGCTCACTCGCTCCCCCTCTGATATTCTCTTCTCAGCCTCTCCTGCCCCATGCCTTTTCACTTGCACTGGATGGAAAGCTTTGAATTCTGAGCCTGTATTTTTGTTTATGTTCTTTGAGTATAAAATTGCTGCTGTATTTTTTTGTTTATTTGTTTATGCTGGAGACCTCAATGTAACCTTCCGCTGTTTTTCCTGGTTTTTAATTTGTGGCTAAGCCTGAATGTCTGATCTACCATTTCCTAAAACTCCCCAGGCCCCTCACTTAAGCAGTTGTCTCTCTTTCTCTCTCCGTGTTTTAACCTTCCTGTTACCAAAAGTTGTCGTGTAAAAGCACATCTTCTCCTCACTAAAAGGTTTGTACGAGCACATCTCTTCAGGTTACCAACAGCCAAGATGTGTGTGACTCTACCTTTGAACCTCCCACCGGGAAAGGAAGGACCTTCCACTGGGCAGGAAGAAAGGTGGCAGAGAAAGTCGTCGTTCGCCTGGAACCAGTGGTCGGTCGTGAAAGCTGAGGTTGTTGTCCTTTATTTGAAGAAAAGGTAGTGACAGACAGTGAAACCTGTGAGAGCCGAAACTCAGCAGGACTGCCTTGTTTTCCCAGCTCTCGCAAGTTTTCCACCATTGACAGGGTACAGTCTTACCACTTTTCTACCGCTATTAGTGGAAAATACGTGCGTTTTCCTTCTGTGACAGGTTTCTGTCTTACACAGGTTCCGGATTTTGCAGGTTTTACTATAACAAAACTCGGGGTTGCAATGACAACTCACCCTCACTGGAGAGAGAGAGCCTTCTCATACTCGTATTCATGCTGACACTCACAGTCACGTTCATACTCTCAAACTGAGAGTAACTCAGTTTGAAATAGAGGATTCAAGTCAACAAATACACACGGCTTGGTCTACAGAACCAGCGCAGAAGCATCTTCTACTGTTCAGCTGAGTATTGAGCTACAGAGAAGGGCACTGTCAGCAATTTTTAGATGCTTTCATGTTTTCCTCTTTTTAAATTAATTTGCTCATGGACTTAACACACACTTAGTAAGCACCCACTCTGGGTGTTGGGGAGGTGGCCATGAACGAGTCAGCCACGTCTCCGGTCTCATGATCAACCCTCCCTCCGGTGGGAAGAAGCCAGGTAAACTGACCTAGTAATACACAAGAGACAAAGGCAAATATCTGATATTGATAAGTGCTATGCAGAGAATTAAAATGAGGTGATGTGCTAGCCGATGACGGTGGGCAGGGATGGATGGTGCCACTGTAGGTTGGTGGACAGAGAGGGCCTCCCTGAGAAGGCAGCCCTAGGGCTGAGAGCTGAATGAGAGATTGGAGGCAGCTGGGTGGGGATGGAGATGCATTCCAGGCCCTCGGGTGGGAGTGAGCTGGCATGCTGAGCCCTGTTGGAGAGTAGTGGGCTAGGGAGACAGTGATGGGAACTGTGGTCACAGAAGGGGGCGGGGGCCAGGTCACTTAGGTCTTCATGCTCCAGATAATACATGAGATGGGATCATTCAAGAGGGTAAACAGTGGCATGACACAAAGGCCAGTGGAGAGTGTACTGTAGTGGGCAATAGTGGATGCCAGCAGACCAGCAGGAGGACGTCCAGGCAAGGGATGATGGTGCCTTGATCTAGGTGGTGGCTTTGGGATAGTTTTGAAGATAGAGTCATCTGGACTTCAGGTGACTTAGACATGGAGGCAAGGGGAAGGAGAAAGAAGCTCTTGGCTTTGACTTTGGAATGGGCAGGTGGATGTAGTGTTGGGAATGAGATGGTGGAGACTTGGAGAGGAGGAGAAATGGGGATGGGGCAGGAAATCAAGGGTTCTATTTTGGTCACATCAAATTTGAAATCCTCAGTAGACATCCAAAGGGAGGAGTCAAGCCTAAGGAAAGGTCAAGCTTACAAACATAGATTTGGGGGTCACTAGCAAATAGATGGCGAAGTGGTTAAGAGCTCAGGCTGCTAACCAAAGGGTCGGCAGTTCGAATCCACCAGCTACTCCTTGGAAACCCTATGAGGCAGTTCTACTCTGTACTAGAGGCTTGCTATGAGTCGGAATCGACTTGATGGTACACAACAGTAGATGGAGCCCTGGTGAGGCAGTGGTTAAAAGCCCGGCTGCTAACCAAAAGGTCAGCAGTTCAAATCCACGAACCATTCCTTGGAAACCCTATGGGGCAGTTCTACTCTGTCCTACAGGGTTGCTATGAATTGGAATCAATTCAGTGGCAGTGGTTTTTAGCATATGGATGAAATTTAAAACCACGGATAAATAAGATCACTTAGGAAGAATGTATTGATAAAGTGGAGAGCACAGAATCAAGTTCTGGGTTTCTGATACTTAGAGGTCAGAGAATTGAAGAAGCAACCAGACAAGGAGACTAAGAACTTGACTTCCAACTGGTCAGCGAGGGAGAAAGAGAGCCGACAGAGAATGTGACCCAGAAATCAGCAGGCTGTGATATTACAGAAGCAAATAAAGAAGGAAGGGTTTCAACAAGGAGGGAGTGGTCATCTGTGTTGAACGTTGCTAAGAGGCTGAGAAAGACAAGGGCAGAGACTTGACTATATGCTTATCAAAGTGGAGGACGCTGTTGACCTTGACATTAGCAGGTTGGTGGAGTTGGTTGAGTAGACAGTGTGCATTTAGTAATGTTCTAATGGGAAAGCAGCTTAAGGGAGGGTCTGCACATGTTTTTACTCACTGTTCTTTTTGAAACTTGATATTATAGAAACTAAAAAAACCTAAAACTCACTGCTATAGATTCTGACTCATAGCGATCCTATAGGACAGGGTAGAACTGGCCTGCAGGGTTTCTCAGACTGTAATCTTTATGGAAGCAGACTGCCACACCTTTCTCCTGCGAGTGGCTGGTGGGTTTGAACCACCAACCTTTCAGTTAGAAGCTGAGCACTTAAACCACAGTACCACCAGGGCTTCAAGTTTGTTCTGTTTTCACCCCTTGGAAGCACTGTATAGATACTTGTTCAATTTACTTTTTAAACCTAGCACATTTTTTTCTATTTCTATACTTTTAAGAGCTCGGTTGCTAACCAGAAGTTCTCCGGTTTGAATCCACCAGCTGCTCCTTGGAAACCCTATGGGGCAGTTCTACCCTGTCCTATAGGGTTACTGTAAGTTGGAATTGACTTGATGGCAACGGGTTTGTTTGTTTTTTCATACTTGACTTAGAATGCATAGAAATTTGACATTTATATTCTAAAACTGCTTTGTACTATACTGAGGACTATAGTACTTGGCTGAATTCATAATAACTTTTTGTTTATGTTGTGGTTGTTAGTTGCTGTTGAGTTGATTCTGACTCATAGTGACCCCATGTGTGTCAGAGTAAAACTGTGCTCCACAGGGCTTTCAAGACTGTGACCTTTTGGAAGCAGATCGCCAGGCCTTTCTTCCGAGTTGCCTGTAGGTGGGTTTGAACTGCTAACAATTTTGGCTAGTAGTTGAGTGCTTAGCCACTTGCGCCACCCGGGGACTCTTATCATCATAATAATAGCTAATATTTGTTTTGGTTATCTGAGTTTGTGGCTAATGAGAGCACCAGAAAACTGACTATTGAGTAACACGTGTTACTGCATTTCTGTAGAGATATTAGTATTCAAATAGATTTATCTACTGGGAAGACAACGTCACCTCCTTTGGCCGTCAATAAGACATTCTAACAACTTATCATTGTGAGAGGAGAAAGAATTTGGACTTAGGCTGATTGGTGACTTACAGCTTGAGTTTTCTCTCTGGTTACACGTGTTCGAGGTGTCGGTAAAAGTCGACAGCTAACGGGGCATAGACATAGTATGGCGTATGGTAAAACCTGAGAGTTGAGGTGTAGAGAGCCTGTTATGGGTTGAGCTGTGTCTCCCAAATTTTATGTTGAAGCCCTAACCCCTGTACCTGTGAACATGACCTTGTTGGATATAGGGTCTTTGAAGATGTTATCGGTTAACATGAGATCATACCGGGGGTATGATGGGTCCTAGTCCCATCTGTGTCCTCTAACAGAGAAAAGACTCAGAGAGACAGAGGAGGGATGCATCCATAAGCTAAGGAATGCCAAGGAATGCCTGGGGCTACTGGAAGCCGGGAGAGACAAGAAAAGATCTTTCCCTGGTCTTCTAGCCTCCAAACTGTGAGACACTCCGTTTCTGTGGTTTAAAGCCACTCACTTTGTGATCCTTTGTTAAAGCAGCATTAGGAGACTAATACAATACAGCCCCTAACATTATATTTCTGTCCTTCCTGGAAAACCAGACACTTGTTGGAAAGCAATGGAAAATCCATGAAGATGTTATCAATTCACATGAGGTCATACTGGAGCACACTGGCTCCTAATCCAAGGGATGTCCTCAGAAACAAGGAGACGAGACACAGAAAGAGTCACGGAGGGAAATTGGCCATGTGAGCTGGAGGCAGAGACTGGAGGGATGCACCAACAAGTCAAGGACCCCAAGGATGGCCAGCAGTCACCAGCAGCCAGGAGAGAAGTGTGAATAGACTCTCCTTTAGAGCCCTCAGAAGGAATTAACAAGGCCAACACCTTGATTTTGGACTTCTAGCCTCCAGACCTGTGCAATGATACATTTCTGTGCTTATAAGCCACCCAGCTTGCGGGACTTTGTTACGGCACTCTAGGAAACTAATGCAGGGGGTGAGAGGGTGAAGAACCTCCAAATTCTGACCACCACTGAAATCTGAGCGTGTACCAAGACTACCCATGTGTGCATACGTGCACACGGAGCCCACAGCTGCTTCTCCAGGGAACAAGCACAGGAAGTGGGGCATCACTATATTTGGAGGCCTTCTAAATAGATCGCCAGGGCTTTCTTCTGAGGTGTCTTTGGGTGGACTCGAACCTCCAGCCTTTCGGTTAGCAGCCGAATACACCACCCAGAGCCTCCTTTACGTTACTTTAGAAGTAACATAAGCCTCAGAACTTGTCTTGAAACACTGGGTGCACCAGGAATGCGGGCCATGGACCAGGCCACGCCACCTTAACACACCATCACCCTCTGTCAGTCCAAAGCAGCAAGGTCTGTGGTGTGGGATGGAAGATTAACACCAGCCAGGGTGTGCGCGACTCCTAAGAGTCAGGTTCCGGGTGGGGGTAAGGGGGTCTCCTTGGGCTGAAGGCAAAGGCTGTGAAATCCATCAGGAAGTGTCAGGAGAACGAGAGACAGAGCTGGGAACAGACAGAACCCCACAGAAGGCAGGACTGCCCCCTGAACATCTTGGCAAGAGGCAGGTCAGGGGATCATGTGCCGCAACACTGGGACCACCCGCTTACCCAGCTGCAAGAAGTGACAAAAGGGTCATCACAAATCACAGATCTCACACTTTTATTAACACGTGTTTCCTCGGAGGGAAGTGGCAATTTAGTGGTAGAATTCTCACCTTCTGTGTGGGAGACTCAGCTTCAATTCCCAGTCAATGCACCTCATACGCAGCCACCACCTACCTGTCTGTGGAGGCTTGTGTGTTGCTATAATGCAGGTTGCAGCTGGGCTTCCAGGCTAAGACAGACTAAGAAGAAAGGCCTGGTGATCTACTTGTGAAAACCAGCCAATGAAAACCCTGTGGATCACAACAGTCCTGTCTACAGCCAATCATTATGATGGTGCAGAGCCAGGCAGCGTTTCTTCTTTCTGTTGTGCCTGGGGTCACCATGAGTTAAACACCTACTCACAGCAGCTAACGTGTATCCTCTTTACTCGAATTAGCATTTTTGGTTAATTTACATGAAGCAAATCAACCTGTCTCTAATAAAATTTTAAACAGAAAAATATCAATATTTCCTTAGCCTCTTAGCTTCCTGGCTGGGTCTTTTCACTGAAATCAGCATCACCCAAAAGGAAAATCACCTCCCAAGGTAGTTCTAATATGGAATATGGAGCTGAAAACAACGTCAAGTGCTTTGCTCAGCTGGACATTTGGATATATTTAAGGATATTACTGTCTAACACAAAAATGTGTGCTTTTTTTTTTTAGTAACTATGACTTTGTTTTGGGTAATTTTTATACATTTTGGCGTAAAGGACCCAGTCACCTGTCATGGATTGAGGACCTGCTGGATTAGGGGATGCAAAGAATAAGAAATGATTTCTGTTCTTAAGCCCGGGGAAAGCTCACCACATCCTTCTCTCCCACCCAGTCATGGTTCCACGGCAACGGGATTGGGATGATTGAAGGAGGCAGCTCTGAAACCATTGAGCTAGCAGGGACTTCAGGAGACAGCTTTAGGGGGTGGGATCTGGGCTTGGTTTGGCTGGATATGAGGGAGAAAAGCCTGGATCTGGGTCTGAAGCAAAGCGAGGTGGGAGTGAGGGAGATGACCTTTCAAGGGTCATCCTTGGGGCATCCCTGGGAGCAGATGGGACCAAACAGAGAGTAGATCTACCCAGCCCCCACCCCCATCCATGTGCCCTCTGACCTGCACCCCACCCTTGCCTCTGCCGCACGGCGACCACCCCAACATCACTCCCATACAAGGAAATGCAGGATGGTGAATGAATCACTCGCCATGGTGAACATCAGCGATTCCATAAATATTTGGGAAAAAAATCATATAATTTATTAGCAGGATATTTCACAATTGAAATTTACAGTTTAGAAGAGATACAAAACAGAAGACAAACAACGGGTCACATAAATAAAAGGAAGCACTGGAGAAGACACGTTTCCACCACAACAACGCATTTTCACACCTGGGGTGGGGAGCGGGCACCCTGCAGGGCAGCGTGTCTGCTAATTCTTGCCTGAGCCTCCAAGCTTACGTGCATGATGCTGTAGTGACCTTCCATTTCAATGGGAAGTCCTAGCAGTAGAACCATTCACTTCATTCTTGAAAACCAGTGCCCTTGGAAAGGAGGTGGGACCATGGAAAGTAGTCCTCAGGGAAGAGCACTGACGTTTCAGACTAGGCAATGAACAAGGGACAGTTCCCTGCAGTGGAAATGAAGGGCTTGGAGAGGGCCTGGGAGGCCCGAACACATCCTTTTCATCTTTGTCACAAACACAGGTGACTTTCTTCAGCACATTCATTTGCTAACATGGCGTTAGGAGTCAGGTGTTGTGAAGAAGTAGCTCAGATCACTCCCGCTTTGCAAAGACAAGAACAGTTTCAAAGAGCCGAGCGTAGGTGAACTGCTTGTGGGCATCAAAAGGCAAAGATTCCATCTGAGCACTGAGGTAGCCACATGTAGGAACGCTGCATGCAAACAGTGCATCTGGAATGGGGCGTCCCTGATTGCCCAGGTGCCCTCAGTCGTGCACGTGGTTAACAGGAGGGTCAGCCTGGCACCCAGTGGCCCCCATTCTGAGGACCCAGGGAGCCTGCACCACCTGCAAGGAGGCTGGGAGGCAGAGGGGCGGGGAGTAAGGCTGTCTCCACCCACGGAGCCCCCTACACTACACGCAGGGGTCGTGGGCCAGTGGTTGGTCAGGAACTTGGAGTGGGGGAGGTCTGGGGTGAACATGTTTTGCCATCAGTGTTCTGCTCCAAGGGCTCCGTCCACACTCCGCCCACACAAGAAGAAGAAAAAGGTCATTGACGCCCTTATAGGTGATCATCACACCATTGCCCATGAAGGCTGGTCCCTTAGCTCCAGCCACTGTCTGGGGCTGCTCAGAAGGCATTGAAAATGACCAGCAAATGCCTGGCATGAGGGAGGCATGGGGCTTCCCCGGCGGGGTTGGGGGGCTTCCTGGGCCTGCAATTCCCCCAGCTCTCTCCAGAGGGCGCATTTCCTTTTCTGCCTCAAGCCGTCCAGCAGCTGAGAGGTCCCCATCTCCCAGTTCTCCCCAAAGTAGGCTTCGTGGTGGGCTCAGCAGGAAGACCCCAGCAGGGCATCCCCAGCCCTCCCCGCGCTGGCTCCATGGGCCTTGATGTGTTTGACCCCAGGGGCCCACGCCCAGCCGGGCCAGCCACCCCTCTGGACAGGTGTTGGGGCCCCACACCATGTGGGGGAGAGCGGGCCCCAGAGGATCATCTGTGGAAAGCGCCCAGTCAGCCAAGTTCACTGTTTAAGAGGAATCAAAGGACCTTCCAATCACCAACAACAACATGCAAAGCTCCGGGAATTAAAAACAGCCTTCCATCTTCCTGTGCAGTGGTTTCACGGACGTATGGATTAGCTGTTGGCCTGTTCAAAAAGGAAAAAGAAACTGATGTTATTTTCTTAAATCACAAAAAGGGTAGAATTATTTTTTTTCTGAGATTGACCTGAGGCATTTATAAGCTAAATAAGTCTGAGAGGCAGAGGTCACAGAGAAGCCCCAGGGTCTATCCCCACCTCACGACCACCTTGCCTTGTTCTCAAGTCTGGGTACCAGAGACCTCCAGCGACACCCCACCGGGAACACTGGGAGCTGCAGGGTAAGGACTCAGTGGTTGCTTTGCTTCACTCTCCACTCTGCCCATCATCCAAACCTTGATTCGATGATGTCTGGGAGGGTAACTGGGTAAGCGGGACCAGAACCAAGGGCAGTAAGAAGAGCGCTAAGGGGACCCGGGTACAGTCCTGTTGGCTCTGGGCCTTGGAGAGCTGAGCTCTGATTTCTTCATCAAGCACCACAGGCTGACACGCCAACGGCACTGGCTTTCAGTGATGGGGGGGCGTTAATGGAGAGGGGGAAACCATGCTAACTGCAGACATGAGGCCATAAAAACCAAGACAGCATCCTGTCAGAGGTAGTCAGCAGTCAGCTTCCTGGCAGCACGACCACCCTCAGATCATCTGGGCTTTGGCACAACCAGTCAGGGAGAACTCAGTGAGGAGGAGCTTGTGGGAAATTACCCTCATTTGTTGGTAAATCCAGTCTGTGAATACTGTCACATTTCCGTACACGCCTGGCCTGTTTGCCTTGGCACATCCAGATCCCCAGCTCGTGTCTCCAATCAACCACCAGACACTGTTCTTCAAAGTGACCAGAGGGCCTCCACTGTCACCCTGGAGGGACACATGACAGAGAGCAGAGAATCAAGTCATAACCTCCACACACCACTGAGCACGGAGGGCACTGTGGGAAGTGTGAGAGGTGTGTGTCAGTGTGGGTTCTGAGGGCACTGAGGGATGTGTGTGTGTCAGTATGGGTTCTGAGGGCACTGAGGGGTGTGTGTGTCAGGGTGGGTTCTGAGGGCACTGAGGGGTGTGTGTGTTAGTGTGAGTTCTGAGGGCACTGAGGGGTGTGTGTGTGTCCGGGTGGGTTCTGAGGGCACTGAGGGGTGTGTGTGTTAGTGTGGGTTCTGAGGGCACTGAGGGGTGTGTGTGTGTCAGGGTGGGTTCTGAGGGCACTGAGGGGTATGTGTGTCCGGGTGGGTTCTGAGGGCACTGAGGGGTATGTGTGTCCGGGTGGGTTCTGAGGGCACTGAGGGGTGTGTGTGTGTCAGGGTGGGTTCTGAGGGCACTGAGGGGTGTGTGTGTGTCAGGGTGGGTTCTGAGGGCACTGAGGGATATGTGTGTCAGGGTGGGTTCTGAGGGCACTGAGGGGTGTGTGTGTGTCAGGGTGGGTTCTGAGGGCACTGAGGGGTGTGTGTGTGTTAGTGTGAGTTCTGAGGGCACTGAGGGGTATGTGTGTCCGGGTGGGTTCTGAGGGCACTGAGGGGTGTGTGTGTGTTAGTGTGAGTTCTGAGGGCACTGAGGGGTGTGTGTGTCAGGGTGGGTTCTGAGGGCACTGAGGGGTGTGTGTGTGTTAGTGTGAGTTCTGAGGGCACTGAGAGATGTGTGCATCAGGGTGGGTTCTGAGGGCACTGAGGGGTGTGTGTGTGTCAGTGTGGGTTCTGAGGGCTCTGAGCGGTGTGTGTGTCAGGGTGGGTTCTGAGGGCACTAACGTGTGTGTGTGTCACGGTGGGTTCTGAGGGCACTGAGGGGTGTGTGTGTCAGGGTGGGTTCTGAGGGCACGGAGGGGTATGTGTGTCAGGGTGGGTTCTGTGGGCACTGAGGTGTGTGTGAGTGTGTATGTCTCGGTGTGAGTGTGCTGGTTTCATATCTCCAGCAATAAGAGGTAATAGAAATATTGTCAGAGAATATTTTGGAAACGTTTAGAATTAACAGATTATACCCGTGATGAATTTCAGTCTAGATCAGCTAACAGGTACTAAAGAAATTGTTGCTTGTATTTTAAACTAGTCAAAATGCTTATTTCTGTTCAACTGACACTTTTGCCAAATAAACTTGTGTCACATGGTTTTTTGTTGGGGTGCTTGCTCCTGCCACCCAAATTGTGTTCATGCTGAACGGTCACCACAGATCTCCAAGGGCCTGAGTGAGGTCTCCACCCAGCTGAGGTCCCTCCCCCCAGGAAATCCTGTCTCATGGGGTCTCTGCTCCCTCTCGCCAGCTAAGTCGGGAGTTGGGCAAGGCCAAAAGGCATTCTCTAAGGTTGAACAGGAGTCCCTGGGTGGTCTAGCGGTTAACATGCTTGGCTGCTAACTGAAAGGTTGGTGGTTCGAGTCCACCCAGAGATGCCTTGGAGGAAAAACGGGGCAATGTACTTCCGAAAAATCATCCATTGAAAACTCTGTGAGCACAGTTCTACTCTGACACACGTGGGTTGGCAGTAGCTGGAATTGCCTCCATGTTAACTGGGACTGGTAAGGCTGAATAAAGAATCGTGATTACCTGGCAGGAGTCAATCTGTCCCTGCAGATACCCCGCGCAGATCATGGCAGGGGTGATGAGGTTGTTGTAGACGTACCTCTCGTTACATCTCCAGGGCTCGATAAGGGGCACCTGAGCTGCATTCAGCTCATCGGAGGTTTTCCCTGAGGAGAAACAACAGAAGGCACTCAGTGCTCCAAATGGTCTCACAGGAAAAGCGGATGTCCCTCCTGGAAACCACCACCATAGACACTGCATACATGCCCACGTCCCTTCCCTCTTCCCTCCCCAGCCCATCCTGTGGAGCTTGGGTTATCCTTACAACCAGCAGCATCTCTGATGAATGTGCAAATAGTTAAGGCTTGGCTGCTAACTGAAAGGTTGGAGGTTTGAGTCCCCAGAGGCACCTCAGAAGAAAGGCCTGGCAATCTACTGCTGAAAGATCACAGCCATTGAAAACCCTCTGGAGCACAGTTCTTCTCTGACACACATGGGGTCAAGCCAGCTGGAGTTGACTTGGCGGCAACTGGTATTTTTAGAATTCAGGTTCAGGGAAGAGAGCTTCCTGCCTTTGGAGACGCCATTTGTCCCCTAGAATCACGCCCTGTCTTCCACCCAAGGACTTGGTTCCATTGGACTGATTTTCCCAACGTATCTCCCTCTTCTCTGGATCATCCCCAGGGTCACATAGTGACCTCCTGTATTCCCCCCTTAGGTCGCTAGGGGTTTGCACTCGACTACTAGCCAAAAGATTGGCAGTTCAAATCCACCCAGAAGCACCACAGGAGAAAAGCCTGGCAATCTGCTTCCATAAAGATTACAGCCAAGAAAACCCTATGGAGAAGTGCTACTCGGTAACAGATGGGGTCACCATGAGCCAGAACTGATTCGATGGCAATGGGTTTGGTTTATTTCCCTCTTAAACAAACCAGCCTTTCCTGATTTCGACTGATCTTTCACTCATGACGCCACTTCTCTGCTCCCTTGCTCATTAAAACTTCTCAAACAATTACCCACACCTGCTGACTCTACGTCTTTATTTCCTGTCTTACTACCTCCACTTGATGTCCCTTGGCACCCCAAACTTCACATGCTAAGACCGAACCCTGCCTTCCTGCACCCCAAACTCTGACCACTGCAACTTCCCCATCTCAGGGACTGGCTCCCCCCTTCCCACACTGTCAGAAGAAAACACTAGAAGCCACACGTCCTTGACTTCTTGTCTCCCTCCCCCTCACATCCATTCTGTCAGCAAAGCTGGGGCTCCACCCCAAATGCAGCTCTGCTTCTGCACCTCCGCATCCACACCCTTGGTGGAAGCTGCCGTCTTGTCCCGGGGGACCACAGCAGTGGCCTCCTCACTGCTGTTCTGAAGCTACTCTCGCCTCCTTCTGCCACTCCCCATTCAGCCACTAGAGGTCCTTTAGCAACCTGGGTCAGGCCAGGTCACTCCCTGTTAAGGATGGAATTACGTCCCTCAGAATATGGACTGCAGTCCTAACCCCAATGCCTGTGGGTGTAATCTTGTTGGGAAATGGGGTTTCTTTGTTATGTTAATGAGGTCACATCAGTGTGGGGTGAGTTTTAAGCGCATCACTTTTGAGATACAAAAAGAGCAGATTACTGAACTAAGTTGAGGCTGGGTAGTAGTTTTCATAAGGTTCTGTTACCTCTGGTTCACACTCATTCCTATGATTGAAACTTCTGTAATTTTAACTGAAATCTTGGTCTAGTCATCAGGCATCCTCCCTCCGACAATTTTGAGGATATCACAAGGAGACAGCAGAAAATTCTGCTCTCCTATTCCAAACTTTCTGCTTAGCTTTTAGCCTCCTGCATTGAGCAGCTTGAGAAATGGGCAAATAATTTCAGAGGAAAAGCAGCTGTGTATCAGGTTTAATTCTCCATTATTCTTTCTCACTAAGACCTTGTCCCTTCATATCTCCATCACTATATATTTCCCAAAGTTCTATTGGTATCTCTAGCTTCCAGAAGTTGCCCTCTGTCTAGGCAAAGCCTGTACTCTCTAACTAATGCCCTGTATCTAGAATCAGCACATGACTTCAGGAAAATGCAGAAAGTCACCTTGCCTCTCCTCCATTCTCCTGTTGACCTTGTTGCCTTCACAGCTTTCTGATGCTTTTAAATACACGATTTTTAATTTTTTTAATAGTTTCCCTACTTGTGCTTGGTATAAGCTTGGCCTACAGCAAACTACTCTGTCCTACTCGGAAACAGAAACCCCTTTTTTGCCTTCATTTTTCATTTCTGGGATTATCTCCCGATACAACTGAAAAATGGAAGTCTTTTTCACGTTATTTTTTGCTTCTTTTTGCAACTGGGTTTTTCTGTTATTCATATTTCACTTTATAGAGAAGAAGGTCTTTTCTTTAATTTTTTGGAACCACCTTGAAATTGAGCTCTGCCAAATATCAATATTATAAATTTGACTTGTAAGTCTGTTTTTACAAGCATACTTATAGACTTGTCCCAAGAAATAAAGAAATCCCACTGGGGGGGCGGGGGGACAGCAGATTAGGCACAGAAACAAGAAAGCACAGATGGAGGATGACAGATGTCACGTGGAGATCACAAACAAATGCCAAGAGCATCAGAGAAGCTGAAATAAGATTACTTGTGGTGGTTTAGCTATAGCAGCACTAGGTAAGATCAGAATAGACAGGTGTCCTCACCGCGCCACCAAACATGACCTGGCCCAAGCCTGCCTCCTCATTCCCTGTCCTCATGCCCCAGCCACACTGGATTTTCTGTTCCTTAAACATTCTTGCCAACCAGATCCCAGCTGGAATGTCACCTCTTCCCACAAGCCTTCCCTGACCAGGGTAACCAGGCCCTTACTATCACGTTCCTCCGCTATGTGGAAGTCTATTTGCTTCCCTGCTCACCTGACCACTCCCAGCTCTGCAAACATCCACAGCAGGATGTGAGTGAGCTTCACGGGGACACAGATTTTGGCATATTTTGTTCATCACTGCAGTCCAGAACCTACAGCAGGACGCAGCCAACACCAGGTGCTCTACAAACATCTGTTGTTTTCTCCTTTCATCTTAGTGGCTACAGAGGCTCGCGTTCAACCATAAGGCTGAATTACAGGAACTTTTCTTTCGACGAGGTACCTGGACACCCGCCACTGTCTCCCTGACAACCCCCAAATCACCCAGCCCTTGTGGTATTTTCCTTGTTCTGAAAAACCTGTTGTACGTGTGCCCTAAATAATATTTTGGAAGTACAAGGATGTAAACAACACAGAAAATAATTCTTTGTACCACCAAGCACTGCCAACCCTCCCTAAAAGTGAAATAGCCAGGATCCCTTCACCTGGGAAATGTTATATGCAGTGGAGGCAAATTATAATTACAAGAACCAGGCAAGCTCACACCAGAGCGTCTAGTGCCTTCCACTTGCTGTGGTGGTCTGGGCAGAAGGGCATGATTTCGACGTCCTGTGGCTGATGGTCCACAGGTCACGGAGCCGATTCTCACCAAGACCATTCCTAAGGGCCAGGTGGAGATTTTCTGGGCAGCCCTTTATTAACAATGGGGTGTGGACATGGGGTGGGAGGATTTTACACATCTTATGTTTATATGGCCTTTACACGTCAAAAGGAGTCCCTGGTGGTGCAAACCATTAATGCACATGCTGCCAGCTGAAAGGCTGGAGGTTCAAGTCCACCCAGAGGCACCTCAGAAGAAAGGCTTGGTGGTCTATTTCCGAAAAACTGGTCATTGAAAATTCCATGGAGCACAGTTCTACTCTGACACGCATGGGGTCTCCATGAGTCAAAACCAAGTCAACAACAACTGGGTTTTTTACACTTCAAACATCAGTTTTCACACGTTGTCCTGTTTGATCTCAGCAGTGTGCGCGGTAGGGCAGGTACAATTTTTCCCATTTAGCAGGTGAAAAAACTGAGGCAGCAAGACTGAGCGATTAGCCCAAAGTCATCCAGGCACTTAGTAGAATCAAGGTTAGAGCTTGGACTTCCCACTTCCAAACCCAACACTCTGTTACGAGTGACAGGTTCCTGCATGCCGGGAGCCTTACCTTTCTCCTGGGTGGCACCCCACCCAGAAATCCAGCAGGTCTGCGTCGGCTCCAGCATCATGCCCAGGTTGGGCAGACACACGGGCCTTATTCTGTCTGTGTAAAGAAGAGACAACGCTGTGAGTTAGTCTGGTTTAACAGGGAATGGTTTCCACCTGGACCTCTCGCAGGTAAATACTGCTGGGCTTGGCATCACCGCCATCCTACCCAAGGACATTTCGTTATTGTTGTAGTTTAAGTAAAAGTTTACATTTCAAGTTAGTCTCTCATACAAAAATTTATACATACATTGTTATGTGACCCCGGTTGCTCTCCCTATACTGTGACAGCACACTCCTCCTTTCCACCCCTGATTTCCCGTGTCCATTCAACCAGTTCCTGACCCTCTCTGCCTTCTCATCTCACCTCCGGACAGGAGCTGTCCATTTAGTCTCATGTATCTATTTGAGCTAAGAAGAAGCACACTCCTCACGAGTATCACTTTATGTCCCACAGTTCTGTCCAATCTTTGTCTGAACAGTTGGCCTCGGAAATTGTTTCAGTTCTGGGCTGATAGAGAATCCAGGGGCCATGCTTTCCAAGGTTCCTCCAGTCTCAGTCAGACCATTAAGTCTGGTCTTTTTACTAGAATTTGAGTTCTGCACCCCACCTTTCTCCTGCTCCATCAGCAGGCCCCTCCTTCTAACAGGCATAACGCCTGAGAGTTATGCCAGTTATAAACAGAATTATTTGCTAATTCTGCTTCTAAAAATACTCAATATTATCAGGTGGCTGAAGGTAGAAGACATTCATCTGGTAATGGCCAAAAAGCTGATGGGCAGAGTAGGTGCTTAATAAACGCATACTAATAGACTCTAAGGAGGCTTGGTGGCACAATGTTTAAGTGCTTGGCTGCTAACCAAAAGGTTGGTGGCTTGAACCCACCCAGCAGTTCTGGGGAGAAAGACCTGGTGATCTGCTCCCGTAAAGACTACCAAACCAAAATGAAACCCACTGCCGTTGAGTCGATTCTGACTCATTGAGAACCTACAGGACAGAGTAGAACTGCCTCCATAGGGTTTCCAAGGCTGTAAATCTTTACGGAAGCAGACTGCCACATCTTTCTCCCATGGAGCAGCTAGTGGGTTTGAACCGGCAACCTTTTGGTTTGCAGCTGAGCGCTTTAACCACTGTGTCACTAGGGGTTCTTCCATAAAGATTACAGCCAAGAAAACCTTATGGGACAGTTCTATCCTGTTACGTGGGGTCACTATGAGCCAGAATTGACTCAACGGCACCTAACAACAACAAACTCTATGGAGTCACATGGGGGTCGTCATGAGTTGGAATCCCCTTGACTGCAACTGGTTTGTCTGTTTTTAAAAGAAACTCTAGGGGGCAGCAGTGGTTCCGTGGTAGAATTCTTGCTTTCCATGCAGAAGACCTGGGTTCCATGCCCAGTCAATGCACCTCACGTGCAGCCACCACCCATCTGCCAGTGGAGGCTTGCGTGTTGCTATGATGCTGAAAAGGTTTCAGCAGTGCTTCCAGTCTAAAACAGACTAGGAAGAAAGGTCTGGCAATCTACTGTCAAAAATCAGCCAGTGAAAACCCTATGCATCACAACGGTCTGATCTGCAGCTGATTGTGGGGATAGTGCAGGACCAGCCAGCATTTGGTTCTGTTGTGCATGGGGTCGACTCCATAGAAGCAAGTAACAATAGACTCTAAGGCATAAGCTTGTCAGTCAATGTATTACCTTTATCTAGGTTCTCCCCTTTTAACGGGGAGACTCAGATTCTAGAAAGCCATCAGAATCTGGCAGAAATGGAGAAATTATTTCCTTAGACAGCAGACCATTGTGCATGGATTGTGTTTTTTAATGTGTAAATCACTTCCCAACCTGAATGCAAGCTACTTGTGGGGAGGGCCTAGGTTTGGCTTCTTCTGTACCCATGTGGGGCAAGAACATTCTGGACCCTTGGGTGGACTAGAACAGGAGCCAAGGAAGAAGCTAGGAGCTACGGGAAAGTGTGTTTGCTTTTGTTGTTTTAAGTTATTATTATTTTAAAATCTCTTTTGGACTGTACGTAAGAAAGAAAGGATCTTTACAAGTGATAGACAAGGGGTTCTCAAACAGAGGTGGATTTGCCGCCCAGGGGAGATCTGGCCATGTCAGGAGACATTTTTGGTCGTCACAAAGTAGCAATTGCTATTGACCTCACAGGTAGAGGCTGGGATGCTGCTAAATGTCCCAGAGGCAGAGGGCAGGTCCTTCAACAGAAAATTATCCAACCCTAAAAGGATCCCTGGTGGCACAGTGGTTAAAAGCTCAGGCTGCTAACTAAAAGGTCAGCAGTTCGAACCCACCTACGGGGCAGTTCTACTCTGTCCTATTGGGTTGCTATGAGTAGGAATCGACTCAATGGCAGTGAATTTGGATTTTTTTTTTTTTTGCTAAATGTCAGTTGTGTCCCAGGTGAGAAACTCTGCTCTAGACTTCTGTATCTTTTGATTAAAAATCACTCTATACAGTGGGGAAGAACTGGGTGGTTACTGCTTCCCTCAGCACGGCACACGCTCATTGTCGGGTGACTCAGCGTCTGCTGAGCCCTTCCCTGCCTTCTCCGGCATGCCACCCTCACTCAACAACTCCCTTGCTTCCATTTATCAGAGCACAGCTATTTCCAGGCAACAGCTACTTCAGATTTGGCCAAAATTATTCACACTCCCAAGCCAGAGAAACAAAGGTGCGTACCGTTAAAGGTCAGCGGTGTCTGCAATTTCATAAGAGCAATGTCATTGTTCTTGGTCTTGGAATCGTAATTTGGATGAGAGATAACTTTCGCTACTTGGTATCCATATTCATAGAACATTAAAGACTGCCTCAAAATCCCCGCAAAGGCTGTCCAGTACCGGGGGTTGGAAAGAGACCTGAAAAAGAAAGATAAACAACACTCAGCATCTCAGACCTATAGGTGTGAAACACTCACCTGAAGAACTTCAAAATCCATAGCTGTTGTTAGCCGCCGTTGAGTCGGTCCCCAACTCATGGTGATCCACGGACACTGGAACGAAATGTTGCCCAGTCCTACACCATCCTCATGATCTGTTGTGGATTGGACCATTGGGATCTGTATGGTTTTCACTGGCTGACTTTCAGAAGCAGATTGCCAGGCCTTTCTTCCTAGTCCATCTTAGTCTGGAAGCTCCGCTGAAATCTGTTTAGCATCATAGGAACACTCAAGCCTCCAGTGACAGACGGCTGTTGGCTACACATGAGATGAGGCTGGAGTAGAACCTGGGTCTCCCTCATGGAAGGTAGCGGTTTTACCTTCTGAACCACCACTGCCCCCTTCAAAAACCATAAGCTGGAGCTAAGATTCCCAGAGGTGATATGGCTCTCCACAGACCACACAAATTGTTGGGGAAGAGCCTCAGCCTCTTCTGTCCTTCCCTGTATCCAGAGTCCCTCCCCTCTCTCCCCACCTCACCAAAGCCTCCTACGCTACACTTTCCCCTCTTTCAAGACTCAGCTTATATTTTATCTCATCAGTGAATCCAGTCCCCCTCGTGTTCCTCCAGGCACCATCCCACAAACCCTTCACAATTTCAAGAACACTTCTTCTTTTGCCTAAATCCCTCCCTTAGCTTCCATTCCTCCCTCTGGCAGGCCTAGGTCTTACCCATACATGCCAGAGCACCACCTGGCACACAGTAGGTGCTTAATAAGTATGTACTGACGAACAGATGCTAAGATGTAAGCTTATCAAGCAAGATATTACTTTCATCCAGATGTTTCCCTGTTGACCAAAACTGAACCAAACCTGTGGCTGTCAAGTTGATCCTAATTTATGAAGACCTCATATGTTACAGAGTAAAATGGAAGCAGATCTCCAGGCCTTTCTTCTGTGGTGCTGCTGGACAGGTTCAAACTGCCAACCTTTAGGTTAGTAGCCGAGCACCAGCGGTTATGCCACCCAGGGACACCTTTCCCTTTTAACCAAACCCAAAAACCAAACCCGTTGCTGATGAGTCGATTCCGACTCACAACAACCCTATAGTACAGTCTAGAACTGCCCCATAGGGTTTCCAAGGAGCGCCTGGTGGATTCGAACTGCCAATCTTTTAGTTAGCAGCCATAGCTCTTAATCACTGCGCCACCAGGGAATCTCAAATTCTAGAAAGCCACCAGAATCTGGAGGAAAAGAGGAATTGCTTCTTTCAGCCTTTACATTAGCCCCTGGGGAGACGGAGCACACACCTGTTGTACATGTGCAGATGCCAGGGTCAGGACCAGTGAGTCTGGGTCTGGGTCGAGAGAACAGCTGCACCAGGAGCCCAGGCAGAGGATGCAAGTGCTTTCCACCAAAGGACTGGGGTCAGGGCAGGTGACTCCAGCAGAAAAGACAGGCGTCTAGGCTGAAGTCCCCTCCTCACCCTGTGACATCAGACTCTGCAGTCACTTCCCTATAAACACCCTCAGTGGCCAGGCCTGCTCGTCGTCCGACAGAAACCCACTGCACACACTCGCGTGTGTATAGCAGCTTACACTCAATTCACTCACTGTTCCGTGTACACGCCTAGGACCTTTGTGCCCACTACCTGGTTTGATAAAGTGGAGGTTTGTCTTCCCTTGCTCCCCCACCCACCTCCTCCGTGTAGAAGAAGCTACACCAAATTCAGTCCTTCTGGGGCGTTAGAGGTGGCTGAAGTGGAGTCGCCTCACCCAAGTCCAGCCCCCGGTCACCCTCGGGGCTCGGTGAGACCCAGGGAACCCTGTGCTTGGCACACATCCGGCATCACTGCCGATCTGCAAACTCACCCCTGGGCGGCACAAAAGCCTGGGACTGCGCCCCCTGGTGGCGGCTCCTGTTTTCCTTGCCTTTCTCATTTGATACAAAACCAGGCAATTTTCTGTCACTCACTGCCTCTCTCCTCTTCCCCTATCCAATCCCAGCCCGGGTCTCCGAGCTCACATTTCCCGTGAACAGCCCATCTTGCCTTTTCCTGAGCAATGTCTGCACTGCTACACACAAACACAGTGCACACGCTTGCACTCACACAACACCCGTGTATATGAACACACACACAACACACAACACACACACACACACACACACACACGCGTGTGCACACACACATCTTTATTTTACACTCCCATCTTGCTCCACGTACTTGGGGACTTTTCACCCGATCCAGGCTCGAGCGCCTTAGGAACTCCCTTGGACCTGTCTGTGTGACCATGGGCAACTTGACTCCATCTACAGAAAGAGGAGCCGTGGCCGGTGAGCCTAAGCTGGGCCATTTTGCTGGAGGGCAGACTGACTGGCAGTCTGTACCACAGCCCGCTGATCGGTAGCTTCCTTTCCGGAAATTCCTCAAAAGTGATTGGCCAAGGGGGCGGAGCTGACTTCACGTGGGCGGGGATTACAGCATCCACCAGGGGGACTAGATCCACCATCAGTCACCGGAGGCAGCTGGTAAAACCACCTCTGTCTGGGCCCATCCCAGGGCCAGCACCTGGAGTCTTCACGAGGTGCTTTCATGAGGGCTGCGAGCCCCTGCACCCAATGACGTCATGTTCTGCGCTAATCCCACCAGCAACGAGACGACTGGAAAATGTGTGCTGAACGATGGACTAAACGGGGCCTGATGCGGGGTAGATACGGCCACCCATGCAGGCACAGAACCCAAGGAAAGAAGAAAAACAGCCCAGCCGAATGAGGGTTTCTCCAAAGAAAAATAATAGACCTGCTTAAGAAAAAAAAAGGGGGTGCGGAGAGGCTGGGACATTAGTGGCTCAGTGGCAGAATTCTCGCCTTCCACGCAGGAGACCCGGGTTTGATTCTTGGCCAATGCTCCTCATGTGCAGCCACCACCTGTCTGCCGGTGGAGGCTTCTGTGTTGCTGTGATGCTGAACAGGTTTCAGGGAAACTTCCAGACTAAAACAGACTGGGAAGAAAGGCTTGTGATCTACTTCCAAAAATCAGCCAATGAAAACCTTGTGGATCACAGTGGTCTCATCCAAAGCCGAACATGGAGATGGTGCAGGACCAGGTAGCATTTCATTCTGTTGTACATGGGGTCACCATGAATGGGAGGCTACGCGATGGCACTTAACCGCACAACAGCTCTCCTACGAAGGTTAACGCTATAAATTACGGCTACCTTCACCCCTCCCTACTACTGTCACCAAGGACTCTTAACTGGGGATCACAGAGAAGCTTCTGGCAGGACATGAGTTCTTCGATCATGTCTGAGTGTTCAGTCTCTGGGGACAAGTGTCCTGGAGAGATCAGACTTCTCAAGAGGGTGGTGGTTTCTATGAGCGGAGAAGACACCAGGCTAGATGGAATTCTAACTACATCAACCAACCCTACACCGCACCCCCGGTGCCCAGAACAAGCACACGGGAGGCATGTGTCATGGACTGAATTGTTTCCCCAAAAATATCTGTTGACTTGGCTAGGTCATGCTTCCCAGTACTGTGTGATTGTCCACTATTTTGTGATCTGATGTGATTTTCCTATGTGTTGTAAATCCTATCTCTATGATGTTAATGAGGTGGGATTAGCTGCAGTTACGTAGACTCAACCTACAATTTAAGCCAATATTTTTTGAGATATAAAAGAGAGAAGCAAGCAGAGAGACAGGGGGACCTCATACCACCAAGAAAGTAGAACTAGGAGCATGTGTCCTTTGGATCTGGGGTCCCTGTGCTGAGAAGCTCCTAGACCAGGGGAAGATTGATGACAAGGACCTTCCTCCAGAGCTGACAGAGAAAGCCTTCCCCTGGAGCTGATGTCCTGAATTTGGACTTGTAGCCTACTAGACTGTGAGAGAATAAACTTCTGTTTGTTGAAGCTGTCCACTTGTGGTATTTCTGTTATAGCAGCACTAGAGAACTAGGGCAGCACGCAATGCCCATGTGCTGAAGGGTGGACTCTGCCACACACATCTTCACAGCCACACTAAGAGGCGGGTGCCCTCATCCTCCCCATTTACAGACAAGGGAGCTGGAGCTTCAAGAGGGTAAGCATTTGCTCAGCATCACATGGTGGCAGAGCTACATTCCCAGCCAGGAGTCTGGCTCCAGAGCCCGGGATCTCCCCGCCCACCACCTGCCTCCCAGTCTACCTGGGACGGGGACTTACCCTTCCACACAGTGGGCGGCCGTCACAATCCACTCAGGTGTGATGATGGAGCCTCCGCAGACGTGGACGCCTTGGACATTCAGGCTGACCTGCCAGGGCCAATCCCCCAGGCTGGCATTCTTGCCCCCCACGATCCGGCTCTCACGGGTTACCTTGGTGGTGACCCCACACTCTAAAGAGTAAACACAGTACACAGCCACGTGCTGGCGAGCACACACTGTGCACCCCCCAGCACCCAGCTCCACCACCACATGGCCCCTTTCGAAGGGTCTCGCAGGCTGGACAGCAGGCAGATGATGAAGGCAGCTGTTGCTTCATCTCATTCAGAGATACGTAGGGAGAGACAGACACACAGAGAGAGACAGACCAAGAGAGACAGAGGCAAAGAGAGACTTGTAGAGAACTTGTCCTGGTCTGCTCCTCTGCCCCTCCCAGTCCCTTGGTTATGGATTGAATTGTCTCCCCAAAACGCGAGTTGGAATCCTATGCATGTGAATGTAATCCTGTCTGGGAACTGGGTTTTCTTTTTCATGCTAATGAAGCCAGCAGTGTAGGGTGTTTCCTAAACCTAATCACTTCTGAGTTATAAAAAGAGCAGATTACACAGAGACACCCACAAACAGGGGTGAGGGGGACAGATGCCACGTGGAGATCACCAAGGAGCTGAGGAACACCTGGGGCTACGGAAGCTGAAAGAAACAAGGACTCAGATACCCTCCCAGGCTGGCACCCAATGCCACCTTCTGTTGGACACTTTGGAGATTTTGCGAGGGTCCCTGGCATATCCCGGGGAGAGGCACCCTGGATAACTAAGGGCCACTGGGCGTTCTTGAGTCCCGGAGGACTGACAATGCTCGGAGCTCAGAGGAGTTAGATTCTGGAACCAAAACAAGGAGGGTGGGTGGGGGTGAAGGAAGCTGAGGGAGAGGATGTCCTCACTGCCCCCCTGCCCTGGGGCACCTTGTGCCAAATCCCTCACAGACAATTGACACTGTGGGAACAGGGCCTGCCCCACCCCAAGTGAGTCTCCTGGGGGGGGGCAGGGGGCAATGTTGGGAGCCCCAGAGGGTTCGGGGTGGTTCTGTAATCAACCCAATCCAAGTGAGGGAGGAGATTGGTGGGAGGGCACTTCAAGCCCCAGGGACTTTTCCAGGGAATGTCCCAGGTGTCTGCATTGATAACAGAGCTCTCCCTACCCTCCCCCACTCTCGGCCAGTCACTGCCGGGGGTGGGGGGCTGAGGGGTTGGGGGGGGTTGGGGGGTGGGGGGGTCGGGGGGGTAGGGGTGGGTGGGGAAGCAGGCAGGGCGTCCCTCCAGAGACTTCCCTCAGTGAGTCTGTCACCACTGTCACCTGACTGCTTTCGTGAGCCACATCTCATTTCAACAGTAAGGTGGGAGGCGCGGGCACTGGGGGCGGCACAACCACCCTCTCTTGGCAATTGTGCTGGGCACCTGCTTGGTACTTAAAGGTGACCTGAGCTGAACCTGACTGTGACGTTATGGCTGCAAGACCAGCTCCTGGGACCACGTAACCCAAATGGGAGAAGCTGTTGGTTTACCACATCAGGCTGGAAGGCTGAGCTTCTGGATCAAGGTCGTAGCAGGAGAGAAACGGGGCTGGGCCAGCAGAGAGGGGAAAGGATAGTGTCCTCCATATTTATGAAAGGACTAACCTAAAACCAAACCAAACCTGTTGCTGTTGAGTCGATTCCGACTCAGCAACCCTGTAGGACAGAGTAGAATTGCCCCATAGGGTTTCCAAGGAGCGTCTGGTGGATTTGAACTGCCAATCTTTTGGTTAGTAGCCGAGCTCTTAACCATTGTGCCACCAGGGCTCCATGAAAGGATTGGAAGCCACAGTAATCCAAGCACAGAGATGGGGATACGCAAATCCCAGCCACTGTCAAAAGTTCCTGAGAGAAGGAATAAGAGAATGGTTGGTTTCCCAGTTCCTGTCTGTCCTCCTAATCCCAGTGGCTGGTGAGCGCCAGGTTGTCATACGGCTGTGCTGGGCCTCGGCCCTACGGGAATGTTTTTGCAAATGCTATAAGCCCACACACTGCATCTACCAGGTTCCCCAAATGCTGCCCTTCCTTCTCAGCTCTACCTGGGGGCAGCACACAGAGTCAGGTCTTGTCAGTTTCTGGGGATTGCCTGCCCTCAGGGGATGCTTCTGGGACCCAAGGCTGAAGGCATCCAAAGCACATCAAGATTCATAGAGGAGCTCCTTGGGCTGAGCTTGAGCGTGGCCACAGAGAGAGAGGCCTGCGGGCCCACCCTGCCCATGAACCCACCTCCTCCTGCATGTTCTCCTTCTCTCCCTGCATCTCCAAAGACACTGGGAAAGACTTCTTTAAAGGTACCGAATGTTTCCTATTTAGAAAAGGAAAATCCAGAAGCACTTACCTATACAGCGTAAAGACACCACTTTTTTCAAAGAACAAGAATCACTGGAAAAGAGAGGGGGGATTTTGGTCACTATAATAAATGAGGAAGCATGTCACTCTTCAAATAGAGAGGAACATCTTCTTTCAAGGGTCCCGCTCACTGTCTCCCCAGAAATAGAAGCCCCCACTATCCAAGAATCAAATAAGGTTAAGTACATCCATAGGGTACAGCGGTAAAGATCAAAAACTGAGACAAACTACCAGGTTCAAATCCCATCTGTGTGGCCTTAGGCAAGTTATTTAATCTCTCTGTGCCTCAGTTTATCTATCTGTAAAACGGGCTAATAAGAGTACCAACTCATAGAGTGGTTATGAGAGTAAGCACCCACTATTGTTAGCTGTTATTGGTATTCTTGGAATTTAAAATCACCCTCTAATTTTCTAAGGAAGCCATTTGGAAACTTCTGGGTTCCCAAGACAGCCTATATGTATTTATAAGATTAAAAACCATATAACCAACATGTGTGAACCTTATTAGGAACATGTTCAGCCAAATAAGTCAGTCACAGAAGGACAAATACTGTATGATCTCACTTAAATATAAACTATCCTGAAGAGGCAAGCATACGGAAACCCTGGTGGCGTAGTGGTCAAGAGCTACAGCTGCTAACCAAAAGGTCAGCAGTTTGAATCCACCAGGAGCTTGCTCCTTGGAAACCCTATGAGGAGGTTCTACTGTGTCCTATAGGGTCACTATGAGTCAGAATCGACTTGACGGCCACAGGGTTTTTAGGTTTTTACCAGGGGGGGATGGGAGGGGGAGGAGGGGAGTCATTGCTTAGGGGGCACTGAGTTTCTGTTAACGGTGGTAGATTAATTTGAAATGTATAGTAGCGATGGTTATACAGATGATGGATGTAATTAATGTCACTGAATTGTACATGTAAAAAAAATAACATTTATTTTTATCACAATAATAACAAACAAAAAAAATACAACCAATAATTTGCCCATACACACAAGGATATGACTTTCTTGTTTGGGAGTTAAATATCAGAAGTTACGGATGAAAAGGAAATAATAAATTCTCCCATACGGAACATTTCCCCCTAATGTCCTGAGAAGGAGTAAGACAGCCCCTGATGGTTCTGACAGCCAGGCCTTGGCACTGAACATGGCCAAGTTCACAGAACACCAGCGTCAAACAACGCCACTCTGTGACCAGACAACCAAGACAAAAAACAAGCCCACTCTGTTGTCGGGTCTGAACACAGATAAAACGTGAGCTTTGTCCAAACCGCAGAAGTGACCACACAGCCCCCTCTGCTGGCCAAGAGTGGTAACTGCTGCACCTTACCAATTCCAGCTTTACTTTTCCTCCTCCCACCTTCTAGATAAAAATTAAGTTACCCAATTGTAGAGTGTACCCTCACTTCCCAACAGCACCCGATCCACAGTAATCCCTATTTTCTTGAACCTCCCCCAAATCACCTATCACAAGTCCCAATCCCATAAACAGTCCTAAAACCCAGACCAAACCCGTTGCTGTCGGGTCGATTCCGACTCATAGCCAACTGCCCCATAGGGTTTCCAAGGAGCGGCTGGTGGATTCCAACTGCTGACCTTTTGGTTAGCTGTTGAGCTCTTAACCGCTGTGCCACCAGGGCTCCAAATCAGTCCTAACACCCTATTAAGATGCTCCTGTGGTGTGTGGTGCCTCACTGCCACGAGTCCATAAACCCAACTTTGTTCAACCTTGGAGGTGTTCTTGGTAGTCTGTGGCTGGAGGGCAGTAACAGTGCCAAGAAAAGGGATGTTGGTTTCCTAAGAATTGTGAGGCCAACTGTCCTCTACCTAGAAATTCACCTGAGCACCTAACCCCCAGCATCACAGCAGTGATTTCAGATGAGGCTGGCTAGCAGTCCAGCCCAAAGACTCAACTGTCAAAGGGTAATTTCTGAAAGAAAAGAGGGAAAAGGCATGTTCCCATGCCCCTACCCCATATTCTGACTCGGGCGTAGCACACAATGACCTTCTCTTCTTCCCTCCACACAGTCAGCCACCTTGTGAGTTCCCAAGCTCCATGCCAGAGGATGGCAGACCTTCTCCACCCCTCCCCCCATCAGCTCCATTTTTCTTGGCTCTGAGCTTTCCCGTGTGACTAAGGAAGCCAAAGCAACGTTCAATATTTACAAACAGTGCCAGCAGCTGTGTTTTGCTTCTCGGGCCGGCAAACCGCAACCCTGCTGTTTTGATGGGTGCACCTGGCTGTGTGCGCCCCTCCCTCCTGGGATTGCCCTGTGACATTCCCAGGGTCAGCCAGGCCTGGAAGGACCCAGCCTCCCAGACGCCACCGGGGAATGTACCCTCCTTCCCCCTCTCACTCATAGAAAAGAGGGGCGTGTGTTTAGTTCATCTTCCCCCAAAATTCAGCACCTGGCACCTGCTGGCAGCGTGGGGATGGCCAGCCACCTGGGGATGAGCCACCTAGACCTGGGGTGAGCAAGGACAACGTGTGTAAGAAAGGACAACATGTATCTTTTGCATTAAAAAAATTCTGGTATTTTGAGGACAGTGAAATCTATCGTGCACGATACTGTAAGGGCGGACACACGAACTTACGAACACCAAGAGTGAACCTTGATCAAGCTATGGACTTTAGTTACTAATACTGTATCAATATTGGATCATCCATTGTAACAAATGTACCCAGGAATGCAAGATGTTAGCAACAGGATAAACTGTGCAGAGGGCAGAGGGGATATATGGAAACTCTCTGTACTTTCTGCATAATATTTCTATAAGCCTAAAGCTGCTCTGAAAAATAATAATTCTAGGAAGAATTCCACTATTTTAAACATGTGCAAAACCAAATTAGTAGCTCGAGTCCACCATCTTCCTCCTCTGTCCCCAGAATTAAGCCACCAAGTATGGGACCTATGGTTTGCATTCATTCCCATCGCTGGACACCCAGTGACATGCCCAGGGGAGTGAGTCTGCTCCAGTGTGGCAGACGCAGAGGCTGGGACCTGCAGGTGCCCATCAGTCACCTGCGTGGCCTGAGTCAGCCTTCAGGGAGACTGCAGCCCACTGTCTACGGCCAGCCCATCTCTTTGGTGACAGTGTTTCTGGTGTGACCACATGGGACACACCTTCAAGGCAGAGGGGTGGCATCTACAGAACCTCCCCACAACTGTGAGGGTACAGGGAATGTTTCAGCTGAACTGGACTGGCCTCTCCTGCCCAGGCCCCTGCAACGTTCCACCACCTGATGTGGCGGTTCATGGGCTGGGGCTGGGGGACCAACCCTTCCAGTGGGTTGGAGCTGGGGGGGGGGGGGGGGGGCGGTCCCTGGGAATCAGGACCGTCAGTGCTAAAACCAAACAAGTCCAGGGCATAGTGGCGTGCATTGGTCACCCTAAATGGGACCCCAAGTTACTCTCTGGAATTCCTAGTGCCACACCTGACAGAGCAGCTACGCTCATAAATGTTTGGGGAAAAATACATAAAGCTGAATCTCAGTTTTGCAGTGTGATCCGATGTCATCAAGGATAGAAGAAGGAGAGGTCACAGACTAAATGGAAAATAACCACAGCCACTTCCTGAGAATACATGCAGGGTGCTCAGAGCAACCAGTCCCGCTTAGAGTCTAACGTCTTCCCAACAAGAAAATTATCCAAACCCAGAATCGCAGCTCAGAGAACTCTAACTCAGGACACTGATCTCCAGGGCATCTGCTGCTCGCTCTCACTGCACAATTTTTCCGAGAAGAAGGAAATCACCAGTATACCTATGGAACAGTCTCTTGTAGAGGTCGATGTTCCCGGCACTGGTGTTCAGCTTCATAAAGCTCGTGGCAGTGCTGCTGTCCACCACGCCTTGGCTGGAGTAGAAACTTTGTCTGAAAAATAAGTATTCAAGACAGAAGATGTTATTCAAAATAGTGGTGAAGTCGGAAGCAATCACAAATCCTATACTACATCATAATATGCTTTTTGTATAATGTTCAGAAGAAGAAAACCTTACTATTTTAGAAAACAAAAGTACAAGTTTGAATCATATATATATATGGTGTGTATATACACAGGATACATATATGATACACTTATGATACATATATATGATATGCCTGCATAAGATACATATATGATACTAATGTACATGTATGTGTATGTTATATATTTATATTATACTATACAATGCACATGTAATACACCAGACGCCACATGTACCCAGAAGAGGACAGGGTGCAGGGGGACTTGGGGGAGCCAGCACTGGTGAACCTGCAGGACACAGCTCTCAACAGGATAGGTTCTGCCTGCTCGTTGCAGGGATCTGTTTTGGGAAGGAGACAACTGCCTCGGTATTTGTGTGCCAGCACTTCCACAGAGGAGCAGGGAGAATCTGGATTTTTATTATGCTCCTACTGCCGGCCATCGGTACTGTGCGGACACTGCCCATTCTTGGTTCTTGGCCGCTGAGCGTCACACTCACTTGTAACCCATGTCTCTGCAGGCTGCCCGCCCGTAGCTCTCCCTCCAGTCGTCCCAACACACGGGGTGCCAGGACTTCCTATGGGCAGAGAACACCTGCAGGATGAAGTGGGGTCCGTAGAGGCGCACTGTGGGAGAGGGAGAGTCTTCATGAGTGCGTGAGGGACAGACAACACAACACAACACCACACCACACCACACAACACCATACCATGCCACACAATACCATGTCGTGTGCACAACCCACAACACACCATACCACATAACAGACCACTACACAACACACCACACACAGCACCACACCACACAACACCACATGCCACATAACACAACACACCATGCCACACAACACCACACCACACCAGTCAACACAATACCACACAACACAGCACCACACCACACAAATGACTGTAATGGCTGAGAATATAAATGTAGCAACGCTAAGCTTGCTTTTCTCAACATGCTGACCCCAGCTGTCAGGACGCTATGGCTCTGTTCTCTCCCCATTAGAAAGTGTCCTTTACCCAAAAGAAGTGAAAATGAGAATTGAGACAGAAACGTGTACACCGGTGTTCACAGCAGCACTATTCACAACAGACAAAAGTAGAAACAACCCAAGGGTCCGTCAGGTGATGAATGTATAAACGAAATGTGGTATATCATAGAATGGATTATTAGTCAGCCATCAAAAAGAAATGAGGTACTGATCCATGCTATCTACGATGGGGATGACCCTTGACGACATTATGCTGCGTGAAGGAAACCAGTCACAAAAGACTACAAGCTATGAGTCTACTCATATAAGACGTCCAGGAAAAGCAAATCTACAGACAGAAAGTGATTCAGTGCATGGTTAGGGCTCAGTGTGTGTGTGTGGGGGGGCAGTAATCACTAAAGGATGTGGACTGTCCTTTTGGGGTGATAAAAATGTCCTAAAATTGACTGTGATGATGTTTGCAGACCTCTGTGAATATACCAAACACCATTGAACTGTACACTTTAACTGGGTGAATTATATGGTATGTGAATATCGCAGTAAAGATCTCAAATGAAAATTAATGGGTAACATGAAGGTTTACAAAAAAAATTCCTCTTTGAACAATCACTTTAATGAACAGGTTGATCCCCTCTTGATCAAATCCTAGGCTCTGACTGAATACCAGGAGACGTGGTAGAATCTCTTTTTGTAAAGGTTCTGCCTCTAAATTAGCCAATGTTTTCTCAAAATTACCTCAGCTCTTTTGCTTAAAGAAATAAAACATTATAAATATAGCTCCAGCCCCCTGCCCTATTCCATCCCCTTCTCTCCTACCGTAGAGGTAAGCACTACCTAGAATTTTGTGTAGGAGAATACATCCGGGGTGGTGTCTTCACAGAACAGGATCTTGTAACGTTAGGATTAACTACAGCATCATGTATTAACATATGCAATCTTGAAAAGAACGTTGCATAAAACAGCAAGTTGCAAAATGATGTGTTTGGTATATTATTTACGAAAGTTTAAGAGTGTATAAATGGCACTATTCGGTTCTGGGGGGGGTTATATGGGTGCTTAAAGTAGAAAAGGAAATTCCAGCTATTCTGAGGCTCCACTCCTCGCCTTCTGTCTGTGGTCCCTGTTATTGACTGAGCTGTGTCCCCCCAAAATATGTATTAAAATCCTAACCCCTGTACTTGTAAATATGACTCTGTTTGGAAATAGGGTTTTTTAAAATTATGTTAATGAGGTCATCAGGGTAGAGTGGGTCCCAAACCTAATTCCCCCTGAGTTATGAAAAGAACAGAAGAGACACACACACGAGAGAAGGGGAAGACAAGTGAACAAGACAGATGCATCTACAAGGGCTGCCAGCAGCGACTAGAAGCTGACCTCAACTAGGAAGGACCTCCCTCTTGTCACTCCCCATACTCGGACTTCTAGCCTCCTGACCTGTGAGAACATTAATCTTGGTTTTTGAAAGCTACCCACTTGCGATATTTTGTTACAAAAGCCCTCGGTGACTAAGACAGTCCCAGCTCACGGGATGGTCTGAAGACAACCACCTGACAGCTCTGGACGCAAGTCACTGACATGACCAGACTTGGCATGATGATTTCCGTGAGGAGCAAATCCACATGTCATGTGCTTGGGGAATGGATTCACAAACCTTGGTACCTCCATACAATGGAGCGTTACTCAGTGATTTAAAAAAAAAAAAAAGCGCTCTCAAGCCACAAAAAGACATGGAGGAACCTTACATACATACTGCTGAGTGAGAGAAGCCAGTCTCAAAATGCTACATTCTGGATGCTTCCCAACTATATGACTTTCTGGAAAAGGGAAAACCATGGAGACAGAGAAGAGATCAAGGGTTGCCAGGGGTTGGGGGAAGGATGAAGTGGGGAGCACAGGGCATTTTTTGGGCAGTGAAATGATTTCGCATGATACTGTGATGGTAGGCACATGACATCGTGCTTTTGTCAAAACCCAGGGGACTGGACAATGTGTAAGCCCTGATGTAAACTACCACTTCACTTAACAATAATGTATCGAAATTTGTTCATCAATTGCAACAAATGTAGGGCAGGAAAGCAACATGTTAATAACAGGGAAATCATGTAGGGGGACAGGAGGTATATGGGGACCCTCTCTACTTTTGCTGTTCTAAAAAATAAAGTCTACTAATTAAAAAAAAACTGGAATTAAACATACTTCCAAAATTAAAAATAAAATGGCCACCATGGCGTGGGAGAGAGTAACGGAGACCCTTCATTCTTGCTTTCTGGATAATTTTAGGGAACCCCCACCAACTATCTGCATCCAGATGTTAACTGGGCAAAGATAACAGTAGGTAAGATGGAGAGTTGCAAACGATTTCAAGCAGTAACTTAGTTTCTCCTCTGATATTTTGAAAAAGACTCAGAAAACATCTCAGTAGAAAGAGTGAATTAATATGTGTGTATATATGTATATAGTGGAGCCCTGGTGGCATGGTGGTTAAGAGCTCGGCTGCTAACCAAAAGGTCGGCAGTTCCAATCCATCAGCCGCTCCTTGGAAAGCCTATAGGGCAGTTCTACTCTGCCCTATAGGGTCACTATGCGTCAGAATCAACTTGACGGCATCGGGTTTGGTTTTGGTATGTGTATATTTAATGCACCCGTTGAAAGAAAGCTCTATACCCATCCATGAATGTTTTCCATGGAATGGGTGATGTTCTTTATTATCAGAAGATGTGCATTTCCTTGAAAATAATTTCCACTCTACAAGCTGGATGAATTAACTACACACTACATGTGAGTTCTGATCTAACAGAGAACACACTCACATTCAATGTCACAGTCACCTATTTTGTTTCATATGAGTCATCAATGTGGAAATTAGATAAACCCAAATCAAGAGAGGTCTATCAAATAACAAATACATAGACCCTTTGTCCCAGCAATTGCACTTCAGGGAATTTCTCCTACAGATGTTGTCATGGATTGAATTCTGTCCCCCAAAAATGTCTGTCAACTTGGCTGGGTCATGATTCCCAGTATTGTATGACCGTCTACCGTTTTGTAATCTGATGTGATTTCCTTATGTGTTGTAAACTCAATCACTATGACCTAATAAGATGGATGAGAGGCAGTTATACTGATGAGGTTTACAAGATTAGATAGGATCTTAAGCCAATCTTTTTTGAGATATAAAAGAGAGAAGTGAGCAGAGACACATGGGAACCTCACACCACCAAGAAAGCAGTGTCAGGAGCAGAGCGCGTCCTTTGGACCTGAGGTTCCTGTGCTGAGATGCTCCCAGGCCAAGGGAAGACTGATGCATCACAAGGACCTTCCTCCAGAGCCGACAGACAGAGAAACTTCTCCTGGAGCTGATGCCCTGAATTTGGACTTGTAGCCTACTCGACTGTGAGAGAATAAACTTCTCTTTGTTAAAGCCGTCCACCTGTGGTATTTCTGTTATAGCAGCACTAGATGACTCAGACAGATGTGCTGGCATGTTCGCAGCATGGGGTGTTAGAGCAAAAGGTGGGAAGAACTGAATGTCTGTCAAGAAGAGGCTGGTGGGATGATGGTGACTCCATGCAAAGGCTCGCTGACTGCAGCGGTGGCGAGGGGTAGGAGGAGCTCAGGTACCGATGGGAAGTCAGAATGCCACAGCGTGCTGCCTGAGAGTAACCACTGTGAAAAAGAGGGGTTAAGAATGCACATACATATTTGCTTTTCTCTGCAAAAACTCTCGGAAAGATCAACAAGAAACTCAAGACTAGTAGCCTTGGAGAAAGAGCGTGATTGCCTGGTGAACAGGTGTGTGTGTGTGTGTGTGTGTGTGCACGCGCATGCATGTGTGTGTGTGAAGGGGATGGGGAAGACTTTTCCTAGATACCCTTTTGTACTTCCTGAATTTTGATCCATTTGAATGTATTATCTGCTAATGCATTTAAGTAAACACAATTTAAATATTAAGAAATAAGGGATTCTCACCACCGGCTGCCCTGACAGGTATCACAACAGAGGGTCCCAGACAGAGCTGGAGAAAAATGTAGGACAAATTCAAACTCACAAAAAAAGACCAGACTTTCTAGCCTGACAGAGACTGGAGAAACCCTGAGAGTATGGCCCCTGGACACCCTTTTAATTCAGTAATGAAGTCACTCTTGAGGTTCACCCTTCAGCCAAAGATTAGACAGCCCCATAAAACAAAGCAAGACTAATGGGGCATACCAGCCCAGGGGCAAGGACAAGAAGGCAGGAGGGGACAGGAAAGCTGGTAATGGAGAACCCAAGGTCGAGAAGGGGGAGGGTTGACATGTCATGGGGTTGGCAACCAATGTCACCAAACAATATGTGTATTAATTGTTTAATGAGAAACTAATCAGCTCTGTAAACCTTCATCTAACGTACAATTTAAAAAAAAAAAAAAGTAAGGGGCTCTGCAGGTAACATTGTTAAAATTCCTTACTGGAGCTGATTGAAACACACACACACACACACACACACACACACACGCACGCACGCACAGGAGAATATCAAAAGCTGTTCCACATGTTATCTTAACCACACTACTCAACCTCAAAAACTCCTTAGTTGATTTAAGAAAGTGGTGATAAATACATTACAGTTAAAATAAAGAAAGGAGCAATGTTTAAACAGTAAATACGTGTTGTTTTCAAACGTACATGTTCTCCCAGGAAGCATCAAGGTTATGCTGTAGGGCTGGCTGAGATCAAGAGCAAAGGCAGCGGGTCCCAGGACATGTGCTAGCGTGTGGCTGGCACAGAGGCAGGGCACCAAGGGGGCCACCAGCCTTGCTGAGAAATCCTCCCAGCCAGGACCAACTACACCCCTTATGCATATGGCCATAATTTTGGAAATGAGAAGGTAACAGGAAAACCATCCTCACCAAGCATGGCCCTGAAGGAAAGATTACTGTCAAGTGGAACAGTATCATTTCCCAGCATTCTCTGCCAGCTCCATGACTGAAACAACAGTGCAGTGTGTCCACATGTAAAAGTGAGGGTGTCCATAGTCCTCATTGGGTATGGTATGGATTGAGTTGTGTCCCCAGAAAGATATGCTGCAGCCCTAATGCCCAGGACCTGTGATGTCACCTTGTGTGGAAATAGGTTCTTTGAAAATATCATCAGTTAAGTAAGGACAGGCACTGGCAGCTCAGTGGTTAGGCGTTCGCTGCTAACTGAAAGGTTGGCCGTTCGAAACCACCAGTCACTCCTTGGCAGAAAAATGCAGCAGCCTGCTTCCATAAAGATTACAGCCTTGGAAACCCTATGGGGTAGTTCTACTCTGTCCTATAGGGTCGCTATGAGTAGGAATCAACTTGATGGCAACAGGTTTGGTTTTTAAATGTCACCTAGAAATAGGGTCTTTGAAGATGTTATCAGTTAAAATAACATGAGGTCATATCAGAGCAGGGTGGGTCCTAATTCTATATAGGTGGTATCCTTATAAAAAAGGAGAAGGGTGGATTACTTAATAAGCAAGGTAAGCACAGGCTTACTTGTGCTTGCTTACTAGTCTGTAGTGAACAATTTCACATGGGTTCTACTACAGATTAGTAAGTAAGCACAAGTAAGCCCATGCTTACCTTGCTTACTGGGTCATCCGTCCCTGTGAGGGATTGGAAATTTGAAAAGAGGGTTTGATTCTGTAGGAAGGTGCTGTGGGGTTGGGAGACAGACAAATGTCAGCCATACCGAGAAGTACAATCTTGGATGTGATGAAAAACTGTGAAATTGCTCATGACAGATGATCTGGTAAGCAAGGTAAGCACCGTGCTTACCCTGCCTATTGGATAATTTGCTCCTGCACATGTTTGAGTGACATAGTCCAGGCTGGCCCTGTGGTGTCCCTCCCACCCTTTCTGAGCCCGTTCCTCATCTATAACTCGGGGACTGGATCCAATGCTCAGCCTTGACATGAAGGGCAACATGATGTAATGCCGTGACGTGCTGGACCCAGGCCCAGTGCCTGGCAGAGCGTGGTCCCGGCCACTCACCACAGCGGTTCTCATCCTCCCCGTCAGGGCAGTGTGAGACACCATCACACCAGTGCAAGGCACTGATGCAGGTTCCTGAGGAGCCGCACTCTATCTCTGAGGCAGGACACTTGCTGTACACTGCAGGAGAGACAGGAGGGAGAGGCCGTCATGTGGAGAAGCAAGGATAGCCCACAGTGCCCACCAAGGACTGATGTCGTGTGTTTTCCAAGACCCAGGTTACAAGAGGGAATAAAGACAGCCCCACAGCGCCCCCTAAGGAAGGATGCCATACATTTTCCAAGTGCCTGGTAACAACAAGGGATATCCTTTTCTCTTTTTTTTATCAGGGAGTGGATGTGTCCCTGATGTCAACACACATAAGAGGAGTTAGGGCTGGAAGTTGGTGGTACCAGGGAACTCCTCGGTTGCATTCCTTCCACGGGGGAAGGAACCCATTAGCCTTTGGACCCGAACCTAAACTGCCCTGGGCTGATGGAAAGGTCTGGGCTGTAGGTACAGAGGTGGCTATTCTAGCAGGACGTGAGGGTGCAGGGGAGGGACACACCCTAGCCCACAGTAGCTGGGGCTTTACAGTGAGGTACAGGTTACCACGTGTGGCCCCAAGTCCACTGTGCTCAGGAGTGCAGGGTGGCACCTAGTTTCCCTCTAAAATGAAACCAAACCAGTTGCCATCCAATTGATTCCAACTCATGGCGACCCCATGTGTGCAGAGTAGAACTGCCCTCCATAGGGTTTTCAAGGCGGTGACCTTCCAGAAGCAGATTGCCAGGCCTTTCTTCCAGGGTGCCTCTGGGTGGAATTGAACATCCAATCATTTAGTTAGTAGCCAAATAACTTAACCGTTGGCACCACGCAGGGAGTCCTCAGCACTGGAGAAATGCTAAACCCTTCTCCTAGTGTGTGAGATTCTGACAACCCACAGTCTATGGAGAAGCACTCAAGTGAACCACCTGGATACAAGACTGGCTGCTTCCCAGACTGGTCATTTACACAGGCAGCACCACAACTAAATAAACGGAAGGATGAGAAGACAGCCGTGCTTTGTAAGAGAGAAACTTCCAGAAGGGCTGTGGAAGCAGGTCTCCTCAGCTCTCCGAGCAGGGTCACTGGGATGTTCAGAAGACTGGGAGCCCACGAGGACATGACTGTGAGACCAGCCACCCCCCCCCCCCCCACACTCAGGGTCCGGCTCCCCCTGCACTCACAAAACCTCCAGAGCAGGACAGCGACCAGCACCATGCTGGCAAGGACAGCCCCCACCGTGAAGGTGACACAGAGCGCTTTCTTGGCTTCTGGAGGGAGAAAGAGGGGATAAAACTCAGCTGCAGAGTTTTTTAGAAGTCATGCTCTCAAATTTCATGCACTCTATTCGTAACATACAACGTGAAGAAATACTAACGTCTTATGCACTTAAAAATCTGGCTTCTAATTTTTAAAACACATCCTGGCAGGTCTTACTTTTTTCCATAGTACTAAACTTTGTGTTTTGGGGGGATCAAAGGCAGGAAGCCATGATATGAAATGAAGTTTACCCGTTGTTGTCCAGTTGATTCCAACTCATAGCGACGCTATAGGACAGAGTAGAACTGCCCCGTAAAGTTTCCAAGGAGCGCCCGGCGGATTCGAACTGCTGACCTTTCATTTAGCAGCCATAGCTCTTAACCACTATGCCACCATGGTTTCTGAAGTGAAGTTAAGCTCTTAAAAAAACCCAGTGTGGTACACTAAAAAAGGTCCAAAAATACTCAAATGATTACTGACTGAAAAAATATTGGTTAACGGGGGAAGTACCTCATATTGGTAATTATAAGCATAAACAAGTTAATAATAATATCAACAAAACTATCATCACTGTTTCAGAGGTATTCAAGGCAGAGGAGAATAAATTCCGCCCCCCCCCAAAAAGAATAAATTGTCTTACCCAAGGCTGTTTAAGTGAATGGATGGTATATACCCACAATGGCCCATACAAACAGCCACTAGCCACTTGTGGCTATTTAGACGTAAATCAATTGATGTTCAATCAAATGAAAATAAAGTTATGTAAATTCAACTGCTCAATCATCACATGTGGCCAGGAGAGACTATATTAGACAGTGCAGATGTAGAACATTCTCATCACTGCAGAAAGTTCTACTGGACAGCATCAGCGAAGACCTTTTGGTGTGAAGGCAGAAACAGTGGGCTCAGATTAAAGGAAATTGGTGAAGGTCACCAATTTTCTTTCTCTCCAAAACAGACACAAAATTGTTGGTCAAAGAATGTAAAGCAAAAATTGCGCTGAGGTTTGGAAGACAGTGCTTCCCCAAAGAAAGCTCCTCTGTCAGGCAACTCAAAGGCCAAGGAAGGACAGCAACCCCCAAACTCACATCTGAGAGTGGTTGCTATGCAGAGTGCAAATCCTGGCTCAGGAGCTCCAGAGAGCTTTCCTTGGAAGACAGGTTGGGAGGTAGCAGAGAAAGGAGGGCAGGAGAAGGGGACAGCATTTAAACATGACTCTCCAACCCACTCCGTTCATACACAAGAAAACCCAGGCTGGAAAGATGGAGTCACGGTCTGATACACCCACTTGTACACACCTATGCTGAAGGAAGTCAGCCAGGTGAAGAAGTTCAGCTTCTGGAGTTGATAGAAAAAGCTGACTCATCTGTTAAGGGCTCAGAGGCTTGTCTCCAATCTTGCCACCACCTTCTGCACATCCTATAGTGGTTCTCAAGCTTTAACAGGTTTAAGAATCATCGGAGACCTTGTGCCCCCATCCCTAGAGATTCTGATGCAGCTGGAGGGAAAGGGGACATGAATTTGCAATTCTAGCAAGCTCACAGCTGAGGCCAATGTCACCTGGTGTGAGGAGCGCACTCTGAGAACCACCATGCTAATGAAGCCAGATCATGTTCCAGGCACTGATTTTCATCACAACTCATTCTGCGATGATTATGCCTTGAGGCAGGCAGGGCGGAGCACCCAAGGTAACCCACAGGAAAATTCCAAATGGCCTCTTTGGCCCATTAACCAAGGACTTCCTTTGGGCAACTTCCCTGAAATTAATTTTAAGATAAAATAATAACCGGCATGGTGAATTAAGAGGTCATAAAATTGTTGCTGCTGCTGTTAGCTGTTGTCAAGTCAGCCCCCAACTCATGGTGACCCCGTGCACAGCAAAACAAAATGCTGTCTGGTCCGGCACCATCCCGGTGATCGGTTGCAGCTTGGACCGTTGTGATCCATAGGGTTTTCGTTGGCTGAGTTTCAGAAGTAGATTGCCAGGCCTTTCTTCTTAGTCCATTTTAGTCTGGAAGCTCCACTGAAACCTGTTTAGCATCGCAGCCACATGCAAGCCTTCACTGACAAACAGGTGGTAGCTGCCCATGAGGTGTATTGGCCAGAAATCAAACCTGGTCTCTTGCATGGAAGGCGAGAATTCTACCGCTGAACCACCGCTGCTTCCATTAATAAAATTAGATGATCTTAACCTCACATAATTGAGTTCATGGCAACCAACCCAGCTCTTGATAGCAGCCTGAACGAACACATCGGGAATCCTCGATTTGTTCTCTAGCGAACACGAATAAGTGTTTTATAATCAGTGTGCAGTGAGCCCAGACTCAAGATGGTCTGCTTTGTGATTACTGTTACTGTTGAATTTAATTGTGATTTACTATTCATTTACCTTCCCCGTTATTTAGTCCGCTGTCACTTTCTCTTGACAGATTCTGCTGTCAACTATTTGCACCACAGGATTGTCAAGGTTCAAGTGCCCAGAAACTAAACTGTAAGATGTGTATGCGTTGCTATTCAAATATGAAACACCTCTCTGTATATTACTAAAGCAAATAGATCCATCAAGTCCAAGAATATTTCCTTGTTCTCCTGATGCAGTGCCTGTGCATTTGTGCTATTTAAATAACTGATAAAATACTTCCAGGGCTGACTGTGACAAGAAATGTATACTTCTCTGTTATCTACCACTCACCTGTCAGTTTGTTGTACTGTGGTGGCTTGTATGTTATCATGATGCTGGAAGCTAGGCCACCATTATCTTAAATACCAGAAGGGTCACTTATGGTGGTTAGGTTTCAGCAGAGCTTCCAGACTAAGACAGACTAGGAAGAAAGGCCTGGTGATCTGCATCAAAATGCAGCCAATGGAAACACCATGGATCACAATAGAACATTGTCTAATACAGTTCTGGAAGATGAGCCCCTTAGGCTGGGAGGCACTCAAACACACAGTGGCTGCAACAGTGGACTCGAAGATACTCAAGATTGTGAACATGGTGCAGGACTGGACAACGTTTCTTTCTGTTGTACGTAGGGGTGCCAACTCAACAGTAGTTAACACTATATGTTATATGCCAATAAAAAGTTTTGAAAATAATTCCAACGAAAGCTCAATAAAATTACTAAATTACTTTTAGTTTATAGGGCACAGTTTTATAATGCAAAAAATAGTACGTGTAGGCTCATATTCTTCCCATATGAAAAAAAGTAACTGATGCAGGATTTATACATTCCCGTCCAACTATCTGTCCTCACCAAAGAGTTTTCCCCTGAACAAATGAAAACATGTTCAGGAGGTGGGCCAGGGGTTCTTTTGCCGGCCTGGGCTTGATCACTTCGGGGTGAGTACCATCGTTTGAAAGTGCTAACTTTAAATCTGTTTTTGACCACTGTCATCTTCGTTTGGCTGGCAGCTAACACTATAAAGGTTACCCTTTACCCTCGCTTCCTCCCATCCACCACGGATAGACAGAGCCAGAGGTTCCAAATCTCACACCACTGGCATTGTTGTTGTTAGGTGTCGTCAAGTTGGCACGAACTCATAGTGACCCCGTGTAAAACAGAATGAAATGCTGCCCGGTCCTGTGCCATCCTCACAATCGTCGTTATGCTTGAGCCCACTGTTGCAGCCACTGTGTCAGTCCATCTCCTTGAGGGTCTTCCTCTTTTTCACTGACCCTCTACTCTACTGAGCATGACGTCCTTCTCCAGGGACTAGTCCCTCCTGATAACATGTCCAAAGTATGTGAGATGTAGTCTCTCCATCCTTGCTTCTAAGGAGCTTTCTGGTTGTACTTCTTCCAAGACAGATTTGTTTGTTCTTTTGGCAGTCCATGGTATATTCAATATTCTTCGCCAACCACCACAATTCAAAGGCATCAATTCTTCTTTAATCTTCCTTATTCATCATCCAGCTTTCACATGCATATGAGGTGATTGAAAACGCCATGGCTTGGGTGAGGAGCACCTTAGTCTTCAAGGTGGCATCTTTGCTTTTCAACACTTTAAAGAGGTCTTTTGCCGCAGATTTGCCCAGTGCAATGCATCTTTTGATTTCTTGACTGCTCCTTCCATGGGTGTTGATTGTGGATCCAAGTAAATTGAAATCCTTGACGACTTCAATCTTTTCTCTGTTTATCGTAATGTTGCTTATTGGTCCAGTTGTGAGGATTTTTGTTTTCTTTATGTTGAGGTGTAATCCATACTGAAGGCTGTGGTCTTTGATCTTCATCAGTAAGTGCCTCAAGTCCTCCTCACTTTCAGCAAGCAAAGTTGTGTCATCTGCATATTGCAGGTTGTTAATGAGTCTTCCTCCTATCCTGATGCCCCTTTCTTCTTCATACGGTCCAGCTTCTCAGATTATTTGTTCAGCATATAGATTGAATAAGTATGGTGAAAGGATGCAACCCTGATGCACACCTTTCCGGACTTTAAACCACTCAGTACCTGTTCGAACGACTGCCTCTTGATCTCTGTACAGGTTCCTCATGAGCACAAGTAAGTGTTCTGGAATTCCCATTCTTCACAACGTTACCCATAATTTTTTATGATCCGCACAGTCGAATGCTTTTGCATAGTTAATAAAACATAGGTAAACATCTTCCTGGTATTCTCTGTTATCAGCCAACGTCCATCTGACATCAGCAATGATATCCCTGGTTCCATGTCCTCTTTTGAATTTCTGGCAGTTCCTTGTTGATATACTGTTGCAGCCACTTTTGAATGATCTTCAGCAAGATTTTACTTGTGTGTGATATTAATGATATTGTTCGATAATTTCCACACTCGATTGGATCACCTTTCTTGGGAATAGGCATAAATGTGGCTCTCTTCCAGTTGGTTGGCCAGGTAGCTGTCTTCCAAATTTCTTGGCATAGATGAGCGAGCACTTCCGGTGCTGCATCCATTTGTTGAAACATCTCAATTGGTATTCCATCAATTCCTGGAGCCTTGTTTTTCGCCAGTGCATTCAGTGCAGCTTGGACCTCTTCCTTCAGTACCATGGGTTCCTGATCATATGCTACCTCCTGAAGTGGTTGAATGTCGACCAATTGTTTTTGGTATAATGACTGTGTGTTCCTTCCATCTTTGTTCAATGCTTTCTGCATTGTTTAATACTCTCCCTGTAGAATCCTTCAATATTGCAACTCAAGGCTTGAATTTTTTCTTTAGTTCTTTTGGCTTAAAAAATGCTGAGTGTGTTCTTTCCTTTCGGTTTTCTACCTCCAGCTCTTTACGCTTGTCATTAGAATACTCTACTTTGTCTTCTCGAGTAGCCCTTTGAAATCTTCTGTTCAACTTTTTTACTTCATCAGTTCTTCCTTTCACTTCAGTCAGTCAACTTTCAAGAGCAATTTTCAGAGTCTCTTCTGACATCCATTTTGGTCTTTTCTTTCTTTCCTGTCTTTTTAATGACCTCTTGCTTTCTTCATGTATGATGTCCTTGATGTCATTCCACATCTCGTCTGGTCTTTGGTCATTAGTGTTCAACGCGTCAAATCAAATCTGGCATTTGGGATCTGATAATTCTCCATTGTGAGGCCTGTCCTGTGACTGGTAGGATATCGACAGCTTCCCTGACATCTGCCCACAAGATGCCAGTAACCCCCCACCCCACCCCAACTCATAACAACCAAACTGTCTCCAGACCTTGACAAATGTACCCTGGGGGTCAAAATTGCCCCTGTTGAGAACCACCTACTCAACAGCACACCGGAAGACATCAGCACGAAGACAAGTGTTTCCTGGAGCAGAGGGAAAACAACAGAGAGGAAGGGTGGACCACAGGAGGGGAAGGAGAAGGGACAATCCAGGAGGATGGTGGAGGGGTGGAAAACTCAGGGATGAACAAGTAAAGGGTGAACAAGAAGAGGGGGATGGAAGGACCATCTGTGAAGGGTAGGGGAGACTGATGGGAGGCAAGACATGGGCCAGAAATGTGAGTGATAGTGCTTGTTAGCCTGGCATAGAGTCCCTGGGTGGTGTAAATGGTGAAGTACTTGCACTCAGCTGCTGACCGAAAGGCTGGAGGTGGTTATGGATTAACTTGTGTTTCCCGAAAACACATGCTGTAAATCCTAATTCCTGTACCTGTGGATGTAATCCCATTTGAGAATAGGGTTTTCTTTGTTATGGTGATGAGGTCATACCACTGTAGTGTAGGGTGTGTTTTAAACCGATCGTTTTTGAGATATAAAAGAGCGGACTAGGATTAGGCATAGAGGCAAGCAAGCACAGATGGGGCAAGATGGATGCCACACCACATGATGATTGCCAAGCAACTGAGGAACAGAAGCTGAAAAGAGACAAGGACCCTCCCCCAGAGGTGACAGAGAGATAAAGCCCTCCTTAAGGGTCAGTGGCCTGAATTCATACTTCTAGCCTCCTAAACTATGAGAAAATCAATTTCAGTTTGTTAAAGTCACCCACTTGTGGTATTTCTGTTAGAGCAGCACTAGAAAACTAAGACAGAGGTTTGAGCCTACCCAGAGGTGCCTTGAAAGAAAGGCCTGCAGATCACCTTCTAGAAAATGAGCCATTGAAAACCCTATGGCGCACAGTTCTACTCTGACACACACGGGTCACCATGTGTTGGAATGGACTCAACAGCAACTGGTGTACAGATTTCCCTTGGGGTAATAGTGGGAAGGGCCCTGGGGAGAAGCATACAGGGGCTCTGATTAGTACTAGTATTGTTCAGTCTAATTATTTATTATGTGGTGGTGGGCACATGGATATTCACCATTATTCATCTTTTTAATTCCATAAACTGTATAGATGTGGATACATATTTCACAAAACAAAAATAAAAACATTAACAGCAAAAAGTTAATTGGCACAGCCACTCTTGTACTAGTTATACCTGTTTACTTGCTTAACTGTGCAGTTCTTCACTAAAGTGAGAGCCCTGGTGGTACAGTGGTTAAACTGAAAGGCCAGCAGTTCAAACCCACCAGCCGCTCTGTGGGAGAAAGATGTGGCGGTCTGTGTCCGTAATAATTTACAGCCTTGGAAACCCTCTGGGACAGTTCTACTCCATCCTATTGGGTTACTATATAGGCCGCTATACCTGTGTAGGTTGCTAGCTTAACTGTGCAGTTCTTAACTAGGTTTGATTAAATGCGGGAAGGGGTATGCAAGAGGGAGGGGTTTGAAGAGAAACAAGACAAAATGAAACAGCAAAGAAAGGAGATGAATAAGGGTAAGAAAGAGATGGGATTAAAAGGATGAGATCTTCAACCAGACTTAATGGTCGGACTGAGACTGGAGACTCCCCAGAAAGCATGGCCCCTGGACTCTCTATCAGCCCAGAACTAAAACAATTTCCAAGGCCAACTCTTCAGACAGGGATTGGACTGGACTGTGGGACATAAAGTGATACTCGTGAAGAGCGTGCCTCTTAGTCAAGTAGATACAAGAGACCAAAGGGGCAGCTTCTGTCCAGAGGTGAGCGGGGAAGGCAGAGAGGGTTAGGAGCTGGTTGAATGTTCCTGGGGAATCAGGGGAGGAAAGGAGGAGTGTGCTGTCACAGAATGGGGTGAGCCATTAGGGTCTCATAACAATGTATGTATAAAAATTTTGTATGGGAGACTAACTCGAAATGTAAACTTCATTTAATTACAACAATAAAAACAAATTTAAAAAAATTAAAAAAAGGATGAGGTTTTCAATTCCTTAGCCACTCCCTGTAGCCTGCTCGGCCTGGTCTATAAGGACCATTAAGACAAGTGAAATGTTGAAGATACTTTGTGCTGCCATTCCCTCGGTGAACAAATAATTATTGAGCACCCTGAACGTGACTGGCTTTATCCAAGGAACTGTATATTAAAGAAAGTGAGAGAGTTTATCCCTGCCCTTGGGAGCTTACCGTCGATTTAAGGAGCGGATGTACCGATAAGCCAAGCAGTCAAGAAACAACAGAGAAGCACATCTGTAAAGGCCAAACTGGGTGGTGCTGGCAACAGCTGGATTAGGAGAGTTACCCGAAGATGGAGGTCTTTGCAGACTGGAAGGTCCCGAAAGGCCAGTGTGGGCAGGAGGCAAGACCCAGCAGCTCTGACCCAGCAGAGGGAGAGGCCAAACGTACTCTAAGACAGGCCGGCCCAAGGGGCAGGAGGGGCGAGATAGATGTAGGATAGTTGGCAGTAGAGCTGGTGGGAGCAGAGAGCCCGCTAGAAAAAGTGGACCTGGAAACTCGGGCTTCATTACAGGCAATAAATGCAAAAAGCGTCCTACTTGAGGAGCATACAGTCGGCGATGGGGGCTTGGGCTGCGGGCGGATGACTGGCGTCGAATCTTGCGTCAGAACCCTCGGGACGTACTCGGGCACGGGGGACAGGTAGTAGGGGGTTGGGTACGCTGGGGAGGCACTGGGAGCCCCAGGGGTCTGCGGAGTGTAGAAGTTCTCTGGCTGGTACCCGTGGTTTTCATAGCAAGGTGGTGGTGACCCCTAAACAGAGGAAAAGAATATGAGTACCAGAAAGCTCTGAATTACTGTAAATGATCTAACATATAATATCACATTACTTTCAGACAAGAAAGTGAGAAAGTACTACAGATTCTTTTAGGGCATCTCTAATTATGTCAAAACACTGCAAATCAGAGGAATGAAAACTAGCCAGAATTTTCAAATTCATTGTGCAACTTTATTTATTTATTTATTTTTACTAACATTTTTTAAATTGTTCTAACAAAAAAAAAGTGACTGAAAGCAGGGATGAAAACATATATATGTATGTCAATGTTCATTGCAGCATTGTTCACAATAGCCAAAAGGTAGAAACAACCCAAGTGTCCATCAACAGATGAATGGATAAACACAATGTGGTCTATCCATTTGTTATTGCTGTTAGGTGCCATCGAGCTGACTTTTGACTCATAGTGACCCTATGTGACAGACTAGAACTGCCCCATAGGATTTATGGAAGCAGATCACCAAGTCTTTCTCCTGCGAAGCCACTGGATGGGTTCGAAGTAATCTTTCAGTTAGCAGCCAAGCACTTAACCATTGCAGCAATGGGGCTCCTTGATATATCCATACAATGGACTATTATCCAGCTATAAAGAGAAATGAAGTTCTGATACATGTTATGACGTGGATGAACCTTGAACACATTATGGTAAGTGAAATAACAAGACACAAAAGGACATCAACAAGGCTTCTCCAAAAGAGAACCTATAGATTGGGAAAATTTTTTCGGCTACAACATATCCAACAAGGGTCTAATCTCTAAAATTTATAGAAAACTTCAATACCTCAACAATAAAAAAACCAGCAATCCAGTTGAAAAATGGGCAAAGGACATGAACAGACATTTCACCAATGAAGACATTCAGGCAGCTAACAAACACATGAAGAAATGCTCGTAATCACTGGCAATCAGAGAAATGCAAATCAAAACTGCAATGAGCTACCATCTCACCCTGACATTACTGTCATAAAGCAAAAAAACAGAAATTAATAAATGTTGGTGAGGTTGTGGGAGACTGGAACTCATATAGTGCTGGTGGGAATATAAAATGGTACAACCACTATGGAAAATGGTATGGCACTTCCTCAAAAAGCTGGAAATAGCAGCAGTTCCACTCCTAGGAATATACCCTACAGAAATAGGAGCAGTGACACAAATAGGCATATGCACACCCATGTTCATTGTAGCCTTATTCACAATAGCAAAAAGATGGAAACAACCTAAATGCCCATCAACAGACGAATGGATTAACAAACTGTGGTACATACACACAATGGAATACTACACAATTATAAAGAATAATCCAAGAAACATTCCACAACATGGATGAATCTGGAAGGCATTGTGCTGAGTGAAATAAGTCAATCACAAAAGGACAAATGTTATATGGAACCACTGTTATAAAGTAACCACAAAAGATTTACACACAGAGAAAAACAAAACAAAACATTCTTTGATAGTAACCAGGAATGGGAAGGGGAGGGAGGGAAAATTACCAAATAGATAGAACACGGGTTAATGTCAGTGAAGGGAAAGGCGATACACAATGTGGAAGAAGTCAGCACAACATGACCAAAGAAAGACAGGCCACTGAGAGGAACACAAGAATAAAGGGCATCTATGATAACTATAGCATAGATGTCCTGCAACAATAGTATTAACAAACAATAATTTATGAATGGATACATTGTTAGATAGATATGCCAACAGGTATTGGAAGGGGTAAGGGAGCATGCACACCGGCAGATACAGGTTTGGTGGTGGATATTTCTACATACGTGACCGTAGGTGCTCCTCATATATTAATGTAGACAATAGAGCACACAAGTGGCACAGTCAGGGAAACCTCTTAGGCATAACCAAACACCTTGGAGGATGAAATTCCTAGGCTCGAAGACAAAGGACCATAGACTCAGGGGACACCTACGTCAACTGGAACAGCATAGTTCATAAAGACAATATTCTGCATCCTACTTTGATGAGTAGCGTTAGGGGTCTTAAAAGCTTTTAAGTGGCCACTTAAGATACAACTATTGGTCTGTTCCCATCCAGAGCAAAGGAGAATGAAGAAAACCAAAGACTCAAGGGAGCGATTAGTCCAAAGGACTAATGGCCCACGTGAACCACAGCCTCTTCTATCCTGAGACCAGAAGAACTAGAGGGTGACCGGCTACCACTACCAACTGCTCTGACTGGGATCACAACAGCAGGTTCCGGACAGGGCAGGAGAAAAATGTAAACACAAAAAAGAACAGACTTACTGGTCTGGCAGAGACAGGAGGAATCCCCGAGGTTATGACCTGGAACTGAAGCCATTCCCAGAGACCACCTTCCAGCCAAACAACAGACAAGCCCATAAATTACATCGTAACACCTGAGAGGGACTCGCTCCTTAGAACAATCAATTGTATGAGATCAAAAGGGCAATATTTGCCCAAAGCAAAGATGAGAAGGCAGGAAGGGGTAGAAAATCAGGATGAAAGGAAATGGAGAACCCAGGGCGGAAATGGGGACAGCGCTGACACATTGTGGGGAATGAAACCAAGGCCGTGAAACACTTTATGTACAAACTATCCAATGGGAATCTAATTTGCTCTTTAACCTTCCACCTAATGAAAAAATAAAGACACTAAGGAACAGATACTATATGATCCCACCAAAAAAAAAAAAAAAAAAAAAATTAGTGCATACCAAGGGCTGGCGGGAGGGGGTAAGGGGAAATTTAAAAAAATATATTTTTTTTGATGTAAAAAAAAAAAAAAAAAAAACGAGAAGAAGAAAAGCTAGCAGCATCTGTTCAGATAGTTGAGTGAATGCCTCACAAATATGCTTGTAAAATTAGTGGCAAAAGCTTGTTCCTTTAAAGGCAGTTTCCAGGGACCCAATTTTTAGTATGATTAAGTCATCCATTGTATTACTGTCAAAGACCATGCAAAGATTGACCCATAAAAGGTTTAAAAATAATTATTATGCAAAAAAAAAAAAAAAAAAGGCTGACTTTGGGATTTAGTAAAAATAAGAGGAAAAAAAGTTGTGGAAATTTGGGATTTAGAACGCATGCAGCCCGTAAGTACTGTACTCCTTTAAAAAAATCACCTGTACAAGACCAAATGGTCAACAATTACTTTAAAACAAAGATGGAAATGTAAAGAGGCAGGGAAACTAGATTAACAGAAATGCAACAACCAGAGCGGAAACAATGAGACTGTTCACAAACGGTGAAGAATGTAACCAATGTCACTGAATAATTTGTGTAGAAATTATTGAATAGGAACCTAAACTGCTGTGTAAACCTTCACTGAAATCACAATAAAATATTATTTTTTTAAAAAAGAACCCATGCAGTCAATATCCTATATGCCTCTTATTCCTCCTGTCCTCCCCTTGAGAATTAATGTGCAGATTATGAACTAGAGATACGAGAATTATAATGAGACTTATAATAGCTAACATTTGGCACTCACCTGCCACTGAGCCGGCATACTCAATTTCTTCTTGAGACCTGACCGCAACACTAACACTGGCACAGGCACAAGGAAGCTGAGTTACATGGGTGAAGTCAACTGTCTACAGGATCATACTAGCCACGTTATTCTGCAAATGTCTGTCCTATGTCTTCTTCTCTTGTAAAGACGTATTAGAATTTTTGCACCATCTTTAATTAATGGACATTTCACTGGTTTTCATTTTGGGGCTGTTACCAATTCTGCTGCAATAAACATCCTTACTCGGCACATGCATTTTATTCTTATTGAGGTAAAACTCGCATAATGTAAAATTAACCATTTTCAAGTAAACAGTTCAGTGCATTCACAATGATATGCAACCAGCACCTCCGTCTATTTCCAGAACATTTCTATCATTCCAAGTAAAACCCCGTACCCACTATGCAGTCCCTCCTCATTCCCTGCCACTGGCAACCATGAATCTACTTCCTGTCTCTATGGATTTACCTATTCTAGAAATTTCTTATAAATGGAACCATACAATATGTGTCTGTTTGGGTCTGGCTTCTCTCACTCAGCATAATGCTTTCAAGGTTCATTGTCGTAACGTGTACTAGGACTTCAATTCTCTTTATGGGTGAATAATATTCCATTGTATGGATGTATCCCATAACACTTGGGCAGTTTCCCCCTTTTGGCTATTGCAAATAAATAAGCACTTGTATTTTTGTGCAAACTGTGTGGATTTCTGTAGCAACATCCCTGTAAATGGGATTTCTGGGTCTCAGTGTACAGATAGCACACTAGCACTGTCTTCTCAGCTCCAACCTGTGGGTGTCTGTCTTTGTAGAATGCCTTTCTTCTCTCCCTTTGCTTCCTTAAGAAGTACCCTCTCAAGGTCCACCCCATAAACACAGGCCACTCAGGAACCCGTCTTCCTTCACATCTCCTCCTTCCTTCAGTGTTCTGAGATCATCCACTGGCTGGGCTACTCCAGAAGGTCACAGTTTGCCTCTCACCAGCCTCCAAGCAACCCCATGCAAAACTTTTCCCCACTCATGACCTCCTCCTGCCCCTTGTCTCTCATTGACTCTGAACTCAAAGCCACTAGGTGCTCTGAGCTGAGGCAGTTCAGTGCCTAGAATTTTAAATGTGACCTCCAGGGAAGCTGATTATGAAAAGAAGCCCAGGGGTTTGGCCTGTATCAAAGCATCTAAGAACACGGTGTCCCACCGAGGGAAAGGTTTGTAGCAAGCTAATTAGTTTGTCCCCATGAATTCCTGTGCAGTAGATCAGTAGATTTGAAATTAAAACAAGATCCAGTAAAAATAAACATCAGTTACAGATAAAGGGGTAAAAAACAAAAGGTGTATTTTCCAGGTTTAGGATCTAGAAAAGTTTTGTTACTAACTATGAGCTTTTTTGCTAAATGCATTTATTCCCAGGCATAAAAGGAATTAGTTAGATGATATGGGAACAAAGACACTCTACATTTGTCTCCAAAGGAGGTGGGTTCCTAGATAATCAAATGTTTATCAGGAAGGTGGGCTAGCAAAACCACTCCCCAACATGACCTGTTGGCCATTGGTATCCCACACATGCTTTCTTCCCTGGAAGTACTCTCTCTTACCACCATCCTCCTGCCTCTACGTGTCCCCACACCTTGCCCCTGCCTCAAAACAGGAGGTGATTAAGGTGAGAAGGCACACCATCACCCAACCACCCAACAGGAATGGCTTCCAGAACTCCCATCTGAGCACCTGCTGGGTAACTACACACTTAGCTCACTCTTCTACTCACCTGTAAAGATGCCTTGAGCAATGTAGTGAATGCATTGGCTACAAACAGCTCCTTAAAAATGCTGCCCAACACACACTTTGGGAACTAACGGAAGGAGTAAGGGAAGAAAGATAAGTCCAAGAAGGTAATAATTAACCACTTACTGAGTTTAAAGCCATCCTGATTTGATCAATAACATCAGGTAATGTTAGATATTTGGAAAATTCAAGAGGACCTAGAAGAAAGAATGACAAGACTATAGTATTTCTGTACTGGTTGGTTTTTGGAAGATAAATCTAGAAAGAAATAGGAAACTTTCTAGGTGAACATAACCTCTCACTAGAACAAACACAGTTTTACCCACTTACCTTAGACCTTCTTTTTTCACTCACATCTTCCCACAACTACTCATCTGTGAGTTTGTTGCACTGTGGTGGCATGTGTGTTGCTGGGATGCTGGAAGCTATGCCACCAGTATTTCAAATACCAGCAGTGTCACCCATGGTGGACAGGTTTCAGCAGAGCTTCCAGAAGGGCCTGGCAATCTATTTCTGAAAATGAGCCAATGTAAACTTTATAGATCACAACGGAACATTGTCCATCTTGTTTGCTTTGCATGTGTCATCAAGAGAGAACAACTGCTAGAGGAGGACATCATGTTTGGTGAAGTAAAGGGCCAGCGAGGGCAAGGGAGACCCTTGGTGAGACGGAGTGGTGGAATAACCACAACAATGGACTTGAACGTGCTGGTGATTGTGAGGCGATGCAGGACTGGGCAATGGTTTGTTCTGTTGTATGTAAGGCCACCATGAGTCAACTCAACAGCAGCTGTCAACAACACCCATACTTAATAAGTTTGGACTCGCTAGTATCTTTGAGCTTAACACAGAGGCACTTATCTAGTCCCACTTCCTCATCTGGGATCCAGATGTGCCCATGTGGGTGGGGTGGATGAAGTGCAATTTTAAATAAGGTGGCCAGGAGAGCCTCACCAGGAAGAAGCTGAAGGAGGTACAGACTCAACAACTAGGACATTGTGTGTGTGGAGGGGCTGTTCCCCAGGAGTGCCCAGTGTTGGGCCACTCCTTGGCTTCCCTGCCCCTAAACCCAGGTATCTGAGTTCTAGTGTGCTTAGATTCTTACCAGGATGCTGGGATTTCCCCCTCATGTTACATCTCACAAAAGGAGAATCCATTGAATAAAAACACACGACCTCCACAAGATATCTATGGACCCATGAAGCTCAGCAAGGAGGTTAAGGTGGATGCAGGAGGCAAAGACTTGGATCATATCCCAGCAGTGCCACTTACTGGGTGTGATGGGGCAAGTGGCCTAACCTCACTGAATCTCGGTTCCTCATCTGAAAATACACATGGTCCTCAACACTGTTAACTGACAATTCGATGAGAAGGTGCAGAGGGGACACCTCGCTCAGAGCCGGGCACCGAGTGACGGGGGCGCTGTCAGACACTCCCTCCCAGAATGTCCACAGGCACCTGGGGTGGCCACCCTCAGTCAGCAGGCAATCTAGAGTTTAATGCTAGATGTAGGTCACATTTGACTTTTTAACATAAGCCATGTGGAAACTCTCAGTTTATAATAAATGTACACAGAGAAAAAATTTGTGAAACACATCCACACCCACCACCTACTCTATCTACTAACCCAAATCCCAGAAAAGAGAAATTCAGAGCTAGCCATTTTGACTGTTTCGAAGGGGAGTAGCTTGTTTGCATGTTGCTGTGATGCTGAACAGGTTTTAGCGCAGCTTCCAGACTAAGACGAACTAGGAAGAAAGGCCTGTCAATCTACTTCTGAAAATCAGCCACTGAAAATCCTGTGGATCCCTGTAACTATTGCCTTGAAATAATCTTTAAACTTTAACCTAAAAATATCCCCTGAAGTCATCTTAAAACCAAACAATAGTTCAGCTTAACTAGTAAAAATGTCTGCCTTGAGCATTGTGCTCTTTTAAGATCTATCTATATGAGATCAAATTGACAACAGCAACTTGAAAGATTAGATAGGAACCTTAGGGGGCAGTGATTTTATGTTAATGGGGTAGGAACAATTTAGAAAAGGAGGGTGATAATGGTTGCAGAACTTGAAGAATGTAACCAATGTCACTGAATTGTACATGTAGAAACTGTTGAATTGGTGTATGTTTTGCGGTGTAGAGTCTCAAGAACAACAAAATAAATACAGTCAGCCCTCCGTATCCACGGGTTTTGCATCTGTGGCTTCAACCAACCATGGATTGAAAATATTAGGAAAAAAAATAAATTTCCAAAAAGGAAAACTTGAATTTGCCGTGTACGGAGCACTACACTGAATCCACGTGAAAGAAGTGATGTGTAGGCACCCCCGGCTGTAGCCCTCCCACCGTTTCACAGACCTTCAGTCTCTCTCCCCAGCACTCATTGTTTGAGCCTTGTTTGCCTCGCATCTGTCATTATTCCCTAAACAATACAGTGGAACAACTATTTACATAGCATTTCCATTGTATTAGGTATTATAAGTAATCTAGAGATGATTTAAAGTACACAGGACCATGTGTGTAGGTAATATGCAAACACTACGCCATTTATATAAGGGAGTTGAGGATCCTAGGATTTTGGTTTCCACGGAGGGTCTTGGAACCAATCTCCGGCGGATACCTAGGGACGACTGTAAAATTAAAAAAAAAAAAAAAAAGTGAAGAAGGCCTTATGGCTCACGATGGTCTGATCCACAACTGATCATGGGGATGATCCATTGTGCATGGGGTTGCCATGAATCAGGGGCCAACTCAACGGCAGCGAACAACAACAAGGGGTAGAGATAATGCAAAGAAAGCTCTGGGTGTTCCGTTTGTAAACGTTTGTGAATAATTAATGATAATCTCTAGAAAGAGGGTCAACATAAAATGCTTTATAGATATGTCCCCGTTCTGATATCACTCTCCCCTCATGAGCAAATGAAGAGCTTTAGCCTACCTCGCTCTACCTTGGCTCAAAATACACAAAGAATGGTTCATAAAATTGCCTTCAGATCTTTGGTCCACAGACCGTGTTCCTGATGAGTGAATGGGGCCGGAGAAAGCTCTGGGTTTTGAAGTGGGCCAGATTGGGGCTTGGATACTTCTCATCTGTAAAGTGGTGGGCACATGGCAGGTGCTCCCCATGAGCTCTGGGGCCAGACTCTTTGGGTCTAAATCCCAGCTCTGTCACTCAGTAGCTCTGTGACCTGGGGCAAGTTAGTTGAAGTCCTCAGTTTTCTCATCTGCAAAATGGAGATACTGGAGCACCCACCTATAGGGTAGAGTCCTTGAGTGGTGCAAACGGGTAAGCACTCAACTACTAGACAAAAGGCTGGCTGTTCAAACACACCCAGAGGTGCCTTGGGAGGAAGACCTAGCGATCTGCTTCCAAAAAATCAGCCATAGAAGATCCCATGGAGCAGTCTACCCTGCACACATGGGGTTGCTATGAGTCAGAATAGAGTCAACTGCAACTAACAACAACAACCTATAGGGTTGCTGAAGGTATTAAATGGCTTGATATTTATGAATCTCTTACTGCGCCTGGCGTAGACAGTACTACTATTACTGCTACTACCAGTTGCCATTGAGTTGATTCCACCTCATGGCAACCCCATGTGTGCAGAGTAGAGCTGCTCCATAGGGTTTTCATGGCTGTGACCTTTCTAAAGCATATTGCCACACCTGTCTCCTGAGGCACCTCTGGGTGGATTAGAACCTCTAACCTTTTGGTTAGCAGCCAGGCACATTAACTGTCTGTGTCACCCAGGGACTCCTGGCACATGGAGTAAGTGCTACATAAATGCCTGTTTGTTATTCTTGTTAGGTGCCGTAGAGTCGGTTCTGACTCATGGCGACCCTATACACGACAGAATGAAACACCGCCCAGTTCTGAGCCACCTTCATTATTATCGCTGTGCTTGAGCCCTTTGTTGCAGCCACTGTGTCAATCCATCTCACTGAGGGTCTTCCTCTTTTTCCCTGACACTCTACTTTTCCAAGCATGATGTCTTTCTCCAGGGACTGTTCCCTCCAGACGCTTGTTTAATAAATGCTTGTTTAATAAAGGTAATTACAAAGCTGATTGTTTTACAGCATCAAATTAACATCACCAACACTATAACCTATAGTACATCCTAATGCTTGAGTGCTATAATTTTATGATGGAGAGTGAGTACCATATCAAGGCAGTAATTAAGCTGTTTCTTATAACATTTTGTATTACCCTATTATTGCCATGGAAACTCTAGTGGAGTAGTGGTTAAGAGCTATAGCTGCTAACCAAAAGGCTGGCAGTTTGAATCCACCAAGAGCTCCTTGGAAACCCTATGGGACAGTTCAACTCTGCCCCGTAGGGTTGCTGTGAGTCAGAATTTACTCGACAGCAGTGGGTGTTTTTTATTTATTTATTTTTATTTTTTTATTGCCATGAATACCTGGTTGGTGCAGTTAACATAGTTGGCTACTAACCAAAAGGCTGGACATTCGAGTCCACCCAGAGGTGCCTCAGGAGAAAGGCCTAGTGATCTACTTCTGAAAATTCAGCTATTAAAAACCCTATGAAGCACAGTTTTACCAGCACACATAGGGTCTCCATGAGTCAGAATTGACTTAACAGCCACTGGTTTTGTTTTGAGCGGCTTCTCGGTCAATCGAAGTCATGGTTGAATCCATCCTAAAGCACATGAACTAGGTTTTGTCTATCCACTTCATAAAAATCATCAAAGCACATCAAAATTAAGTCTGGGTCAAATGTTCCAAACTCTTAAAAAAACAACCTGCTGTGAAGAAAATCATGAGTATGGCTTTTTAATCTTTGGAAACCTCATCGAAGGTGGAAATAAAGGCACTATTTGCAGTACTTTTCATGTGAAGGTGGAAACCCTGGTGGCGTAGTGGTTAAATGCTACGGCTGCTAACCAAAAGGACGGCAGTTCGAATCCACCAGGGGTTCCTTGGAAACTCTATGGAGCAGTTCTACTCTGTCCTATAGGGTAGCCATGAGTTGGAATCAACTCGACAGCAATGGGTTTGATTTCTTTGGTTTTCATGTGAAGGTAAATTATAAGAACCAGTTCCATGTTGACAGCATCAACGTTTTATAAGACTGAAAAAAGTGACTACCTTTCTGGGTATGGGGAAAGGAAATTCACCAGTAAAGCGGTGGGAGGGATCACCATTTAAAAATGTATGTATAACACTTAAGGCTTTTAAGTTGGGGCGATAATCACAGTATTACTCTGTCCCCCTCTACGTCTACTCTGTAAAGAGAGAGGATTTTTAAGCCATGACATTAACACAATAAATCCTCCACTCTTGTCCGCCGTAAGCAGGAGAAAACCCAGCATCTTCGTGATATTACTTTCAAAAGCTTCCTGCCTAAGTAAACACACTCTCACTTCTCTGGTTTCTCCGCCCTCAGTGGCAGCCACTTCCTGCAGCTCTGAGCTATCTTGCCAGGTATGGGTTTGGTTGAAGTTTCAGGAAATGAAAATTCGATTCCATTGGCCCCTTTCCCAGCTTAGGTGTCCACTGAAAGGAATGATGAATCAATGCTCAAAATCCACACTACTATTCATTCAAGATCCCTGCAGTGAGACAAGGAAGCCGGAGGGGGAGGAACACGGAGCAGAGGCGTCCATTGTCCAGTGAAATCCATGGGACCCAGAAGCAAACACAGTATAATCCTATCTCACCCAGCTATCCTATGGCCCACAAAACATTGGAACAAAAAATATCAAGGGTGCCCAGATCAGCTACCATGGATTTTGGAATAGAAGACAAGTGTCATGCTGCCTATAATTTTCACTGGCAGAAGAGAAAGGAAAAGGGAAAAATGCCCAGTTCTAGAAGTGGATCTGAAAGCCGAAGCACTGCTGTTCAAAGAAGACCCCAGAGATCACAGGAGCCCCAGAGAACACCCTCAAGGATGGTTCATTTCAAAACAGGTGTCCCATACTCACTAGGATAGTGAATCCAGCAACTGGTGTCTGGAAGCGGCAAGATACAACCTGGAAGACAAGAGACAAAATGACACACCATTGTTCCTGATTCCAAAAAATCAGCCATAATGAGGAACTTGGAAAATTTTTCCTTTTAAATGCCAAAAGAGCAAATATGAACCTAACTATCTCTCCCCATCCTGATTCTCAGCCAGCTCGGACCCCAACATCGATAGTATCATCTACTTGAGTCGCCCAAAGACACGGATGCCCTTGCTCTCTTGGTTCACACTTGGGGCTTTCCTTTCAGAGCTAAGTCATTCCATCAGTCACCTGCCCTGCCACTGTGCAGAAGGAAGATGCTGCAGGATCCTGTCTGCATCCCATGACATGATAAAGCTATTTCCAACACAAGAATAGTTTCTTCTCTCCAGAGATCTCAGGACACGTTTGCTGGACACTCATTTTTGAAAACAACCAAACCGAGACAAGCCCAGTCAGTCACATAGACATGGACTCCCATCTGAAGTTACTGCTGTGGTTAGCTGCCATCAAGTCAGCCCCCAACTCATGGCAACCCCATGTACAACAGAACTAAATGCTCCCTCGTCTTTCACCATCCGTGATTGGGGGTTGTGATTGTAATTCATAGGGTTTTTTGGTTTGTTTTAGTTTTATTCATTTTGTTGTTGAAAATATACACAGCAAAACGCACACCAATTCAATAGTTTCTACATGTACCATTTAGTAACATTGAGTACACTCGAGTCATGCAACCATTCTCACTCTCCGTTTCTGAGTTGTTACTTCCCCATTAACATAAATTCACTGCCCCCTAAAGTTCCTATCTAATCATCTAAGTTGCTGTTGTCAATTCAATTCTACATAGATAGTTATTAAATGGACATAATGCTCAAGGCAGACATTTTTTACTACTTAAGCTAACTATTTTTTGGTTTTGAAACAACCTCAGGGGATGTTTTTTGTTTAAGGTTTAAAGATTGTCTCAGGGCAATAGCTTCAGGGGCTCATCCAATCTTCATGGTTCCAGGAAGTCTGGAGTCCATGAGATTTTTAAATTCTGTTCTGCATTTTCCCCCTTTTGATGGGGATTTTTTTGGTCTTTGATCCAAATGTTCAGCAACGGTAGCTGGGCACCATCCAGTTCTTCTGGTCTCATGGCAAAGGAAGCAGTTGTTCATGAAGGCAATTAGCCACACATTCCCTAGTCTCCTCCTGTTCCTGACGCTTCTTCCTCTGTTGCTCCAGGCAAATAGAGACCAATTGTTGTGACTTGGATGGCTGCTTGCAAGTTTTTAAGACCCCAGGCACTAAGCAATGAACTAGGAGGTAGAACAGAAGCACTAAATGTGATATTATGCCAGTTAACCGGGATGTCCCATGAAACCATGACCCGATTCATAGGGCTTATCTTCAGAAGTACATCACCTGCCTTCCTTTCTAATTCATCTTAGTCTGGAAGCTCCGCTGAAACCTGTTCAGCATCATAGTACCATGCAAGCCTCCACTGACAGACAGGTGGTGGCTGCACATGAAGTAAATTGGCTGGTAATCAAACCCAGGTCTTCCAGGTGGAAGGCAAGAATTCTACCACAGAACTATTAATGCCCCTCTAATCTGAGGAGTCAGAAGTATTCCCAAATAATTAAGCCTCCACTGACTTCACCATACACCAGCCTTCACGTGTTTGTTCACTTGATGAAGTTGTACAAATGAGCCAAAGACACGCTGTGTATTAGCCCCAAGTTGCTTACTTCTTCATAGCAAGCTAAAGCCTGTTTGTCCAACAATCTTCCTGGCACCAGACTCAAACTTTCACACTTCCAACTGAGCCCAGACGAGCAGATTTTTAGCCATTCAGGGCCTGCCTGCTTTGCAAACCCCATGAAACTCTACCCAACGTCTGCTAACTCTAAGATAAAGCCCTGTAATTATCAAGACCTCAGGCAGCTGCTGCGCTTCAGAGCTCTCTGACCCAGAGACTCTGCATCCTGCTGCAAATGGAAGGGACATGAGAACTCCTCCTTTTTCTCTCTTCTCCCCCAGGGTTGTTCCCTTGCCCTCTTCCCCTTCTGATGACTTCCTGTACCTCCGCTTGTCTCTGGAGGGCCTCCCACTGCAAGGGACTGGTGTCTGCCATTCTAATAATATAATGCTGTTGTTCTTGCTAGCTGCAGTCTCAAGTCATGGCAACCCCATGCACAACAAAACGAAATGCTGCCCGGTCCTGCACCATTCCCATGATGGGTTGGGGATCGGACTGTTGTGCTCCATAGGGTTTCCACTGGCTGATTTTTGGAAGTAGATTGCCAGGCATTTTTTCCTAGTCCATCTTAGTCTGGAAGCTCTGAGGAAACCTGTTCAGCATCATAACAACACACAAGCCTTCAATGACAGACAGGTGGTGGCTGTACATGAGGTGCGTTGGCTGGGAATCGATTGAACCTGGGTCTCCCACATGGAAGGCAAGAATTCTACACTGGACCACCACTGCTAGCAATATGTAATGTTAGCAGCTAGCATTTATCTTCCAATATCTGAGGGACCGTTATGGGGGAAAGGGATTTGGTTTATTCTGTGTAAACCCAGAGGAAACCAGGATTGATAGACAGAAATAGCAGAAAGGCAGGTTTTGACTCAATATAGAGAAACGTAGTTTCCAACAATCAGACTTGGCTGCCCTGGAAAGTACCGAGTTCCTTAAAGCCAAAAACGTATAATCAGTATTATGTTGAATGAAATAAGTCAATTACAAAAGGACAAATATTGTATGATATCACTAATATACAGGGAGCTCTGGTGGCGAAGTGGTTAAGAGCTAGGTTGCTAACCAAAAGGTTGGCAGTTCAAATCTACCAGCTGTTCCTTGGAAACCCTACAGGGCAGCTCTACTCTGACCTATAGGGTCACTATGAGTCAGAATTGACATGACAGCAACTGGTTTTTTTTTTGGTTTATCACTAATATGAAGTACATAAAATTGGCAAAAATATTGAGATCAGAGTTTAATAGTGGTTACCAGGGGCAGGACGGAAAGGGAATGGGGGAAATTATTGTTTCTGTTTCCAGGGATGGAAAATTTGGCAAACGACATTGGTGATGGTTACACAACATGACTGATATAACTGATCTCACTTAATTGTCTACGTGAAAAATTTTGAATTGGCAAATGTGGTGCTGTCATGGACTGAATTGTGTCTCCCCAAAATATCTGTCAACTTGGCTGGGTCATGATTCCCAGTATTGTATGATTGTGTACCGTTTTGTCATCTGATGTGATTTCCTTAAGTGTTGTAAACTCTATCACTATGATGTAATAAGATGGATTATCGGCAGTTATACTGATGAGGTCTCCAAGATTAGATAGTGTCTTAAGCCAATCTCTTCTGAGATATAAAAGAGAGAAGTGAGCAGAGACACAAGGGAACCTCATACTTCCAAGAAAGCAGTGCCAGGAGCAGAGAGCTTTGGACCTGAGGTTCCTGTGCTGAGATGCTACCAGACCAAGGGAAGACTGACTGATGCATCCCAAGGACATTCCTCCAGAGCCGACAGAGACAGAAAGCCTTTCCCTGGAGCTGACGCCCTGTATTTGGACTTGTAGCCTACTCGACTGTGAGAAAATAAATTTCTCTTTGTTAAAGCCATCCACTTGTGGTATTTCTGTTATAGCAGCACTAGATAACTAAGGCAGGTGCTATATACATTTTTATAGAAATAAATAAAATTGTTCAAAAAACAAAAAACATTTGATCCAAGACTGGTTGATCATTTTTTAGGCATATACTAGAACAGAATTGAGCTTTCACTGGGAGGCCAGATATGGTGATCATTTCAAGGGTCTCCCCAGTCTTTACATATCGATCACCTGTTGACATGGAAATGTCACCAAATTCTCTGTGCTCAGAAACTTGCAGAAGGAACTCCAAACCCTAGAAAACACAGGGTCTATGCCCCTGGGAGTTCAGACCAAGGACTGGAATGAGGTCAGACATGGCACCCTAGCAGGACAGCCCCCTGGACAGCAATGACCTGGAAGAGAATCTGACTCGGAGTTTCCTGCCACATACAAAGGAGCAATACTAAAACCAGGGCTTGAGTTTCATCTTTCAATCCTGCTGTCATTTGAAAATAGTTTTCTAATGAATGTTCCCTTGAGCTTCACGGCCTCTCTTCTCAGTCCTTCTTCAGCCTCCAAATTCTTCTGTCTATTCTGTCCTTAGGTTCTCTAGGTGGCATAAAGGGTTAAGCACCTGACTGCTAACTGAAAGGTTGGCGGTTGGAACCCACCTGTGATGGTTAAGGTTGTGTGTCAACGTGGCTGGGCCGTGATTCTCCGCGTTTTAATGTAATCACTCCCATGATTGAATATATTGTGAGTAGACAATCAGATGAAAGGGAGTCTCCTTGGGGGTGTGGCCCACATCTGTATATAAGCAGACGTTCTGGCTTTTTGCTCTCTCTGGATCCTGCGGCTGCTTCCTGTCATCTCATCTCCCATTCTTGGGACTTAAGATGTCAGCTTATCTGCCGAACCTGGGATTCATTGATCTGCACAGCCTGTGAGTGGGAGCCCTGCTCTCTGACCTTCTGATCTTGGGCTTGCCAGCTTCTGCAGCTGTGTGACTTGGGAGAGGCCTTTACCCTGATCCACGGACTTGGGACATTCTAGCCTCTACAATCACATGAGCTGTTTCCTTGATATAATCTCTCTCTCTACATATATTTATACACTTTACTGGTTTTGCTTCTCTAGAGAACCCAGCCGAAGACATTTGGTACCAGGAGTGGTTCTAGAGAAACAAAATTGTAAGGATGAGTTTTATAAATTGGTTCTCAAGTCTGGTTAGTCATAAAGACGTTGATGACTCTGCTTCCAGCAGTAAAGAGGTCACTGCTAGTCCATGAAGCGAGGTGGCGATACAAATATGCAAAATATCACCACTGGTAGATCAGGTATTGGTGAAAGGTGAGGCTCAGGGTGAACACATGTGCGATATCTTTCTACAGCTTTGTCAGAATGAGAAGAATAAAGAAGCTGGTTGGTTTGTCCTACTTTCGCTAGACAAACTGATGAAGGAAAGAGATGCGCTCAGGGCTTCAGAGTCAAGGCTCAAGTGCCGCATACATGACCTCAAGGCTTCCACTTGTGCTTTGAAAGAAAGCCTTATTTCTTGTAGTAACAGAGCCGAAATTGCTGAAAACCAAACCCAGAGTCTTATCGTAAAAGTGGCTGAATTACAACGCCAGCTCAATTGCAAACCTCGAGAGGTGTCTGAGGTTAAAGTAAGGGCATTGATTGGGAAGAGATGGGATCCTGAGATTTGGGATGGGGACATATGGGCAGATAATCAGCAAGCTGGGGACACTGAGCCTGTAAATTCCGTTGAATCACTCCTGCCAGCAGAACCAGTCCCATCTGAAGAGATTACTTCATGTTTGTCTGCTAAACCACCCTGCCCAGAAAAACCATTAGTCCATCCACTCACATCTGAGCAGACTAGCCCTAGCCCAGCTGCCTCTAAAGAGCACTTGCCTGAGTCATTGCCTGGAGCATCTCCTGAAGCAGATGCTTTACAAGATAATGCTGACTGTTCTCAAAACAATTCCACACTACCGATTCTGGCTTCTAGACCTATAGCTAGGCTTAATTTCCAGCGAGCCCCAAAAGGTGAAGTACAAAGTGTGACCCAGGAGGAGGTACGCTATACTCCAAAAGAACTACTTGAGTTTTCTAATATGTACAAACAGAAACCTGGGGAATATGTGTGGGAATGGCTATTAAGGGTGTGGGATAATCGTGCAAGGAACATAAAGATGGATCAGTCTGAGTTTATTGATATGGGCCCACTGAGCACAGACTGTTCCTTCAATGCTTCAGCTAGAGAAGTTAGGAAAGGGTCTAATAGTTATTTGGTTGGGTTGCTGAAGCATGGATTATGAGGTCGTCAACACTAAATCACGTTGAAGTACCAGACCTGCCTTGGTATACTGTAGAAGAAGGTATCCAAAGGCTTAGGGAAATTTTCATGCTAGAGTGGATTTATCAAGTTAGACCCACAGACCCACACATGGAGTATCCAGAGGACACTCCTTTTACCACAACTGTGAGGAACAAATTTGTGAAGGGAGCTCCAGCATCCTTGAAGACTGCTGTGATTGCTGCTTTATGTAAGCCAGATTTGACAGTGGGAACTCCCCTAACTGAATTAAGACACCTAACTACAATGGGGCTGATTGGACTGCATGGTAGTAGGGGCCAAGTGGCTGCACTCAATCGACAAAGACAAGGTGGGCATGGTTACGGTAATGGACAGAGGAGTCAAAGCAGTAATCAGAATAGTCTGACTCATATGGACTTATGGCATTGGCTACTTAGTCACGGTGTCCCTAGGAGAGAAATAGATAGGAAATCTACTAAATATTTACTTGATCTATACAAACGGATGAATTCTAGGTCAGGCAAACAGCAGTCTAACTCAAATTGCCAGAATAGAGAGTCACGGTCCCTCAATCAATTCCCAGATTTGAGCGAGTTTAAAGACCCACAACCCCTTGAATGAAGGGGAAGCCGGATCCCCTTGAGGAAGGACTCCAATACACTGCCCAAAATTTTTACTGTTAATCTTTCTCCCAGCCTTCCCCAAAGGGATCTACGGACTTTTACGAGAATGACTGTTCACTGGGGAAAAGGAACTAATCAGACTTTTTGGGGATTACTGGATACTGGCTCTGAGCTGACACTAATTCCAGGAGACCCAAAACGTCACTGTGGCCCACCAGTCAGAGTGGGGGCATATGGAGGTCAGGTTATTAATGAAGTCTTGGCTCATGTCCATCTCACAGTAGGTCCAGTGGGTCCCCAAACCCACCCTGTAGTGATTTATCCAGTTCCAAAATGCATAATTGGAATAGATATACTCAGCAACTGGCAGAACGCCCACATTGGATCCCTGACAAATAGAGTAAGGGCTATTATGGCAGAAAAAGCCAAGTGGAAGCCATTAGAACTGCCCCTATCTAGGAAAATAGTAAACCAAAAGCAATACCGCATTCCTGGAGGGATTGCAGAGATTACTGCCACCATCAAGGACTTGAACGATGCAGGGGTGGTGATTCCCACCACATCCCCATTCAACTCGCCTATTTGGCCTGTGCAAAAAACAGATGGATCTTGGAGAATGACAGTAGACTTTCGAAAACTTAACCAGGTGGTGACTCCAATTGCAGCTGCTGTTCCAGATGGAATTTCACTGCTTGAGCAAATTAATACATCTCCTGGTACCTGGTATGCAGCTATTGATCTGGCTAATGCCTTTTTCTCCATACCTGTTTCAAAGGACCACCAGAAGCAGTCTGCCTTCAGCTGGCAACACCAACAATACACCTTCACTTGCCTACCTCAGGGCTACATTAACTCTCCAGCCCTATGTCATAATTTAGTCTTCAGGGAACTTGATCACCTTTCCCTTCCACAGGGCATCACACTGGTCCATTTCATTGATGACATTATGCTGATTGGACCTAGTAAGGAAGAAGTGTCAATGACTCTGGACTTATTGGTAAAGCACTTGCGTGCTAGAGGGTGGGAGATTAATCCCACAAAAATTCAGGCATCTTCCACTTCAGTGAAATTTCTAGGGGTCCAGCGGTGTGGGGCACGTCGAGGCATTCCTTCTAAAGTGCAGGATAAGTTATTGCATCTAGCTGCTCCCACAACTAAAAAGGAGGCACAACACCTAGTGGGCCTCTTTGGATTTTAGAGGCAACATATTCCTCATTTGGGTGTGCTACTCCGGCCTATTCAACAAGTGACTCGAAAAGCTGCTAGTTTTGAGTGGGGACCAGAACAAGAGAAGGCTCTACAACAGGTTCAGGCTGCTGTGCAAGCCGCTCTGCCACTTGGAACATATGATCCAGCTGATCCGATGGTGCTTGAAGTGTCAGTGGCAGATAGAGATGCTGTTTGGAGTCTTTGGCAGGCACCTATTGGTGAATCACAGGGCAGACCCTTAGGATTTTGGAGCAAAGCTCTGCCATCCTCTGCAGATAACTACTCTCCTTTTGAGAAACAACTTTTGGCTTGTTACTGGGCCTTAGTAGAGACTGAACGCTTAACCATGGGACACCAAGTCACCATGAGGCCTGAGCTGCACATCATGAACTGAGTGTTGTCTGACCCACAGAACCATAAAGTTTGACGTGCACAGCAGTACTCCATCATTAAATGGAAGTGGTATATTTGAGATCGGGCCCAAGCAGGACCCAAAGGCACAAGTAAGTTGCATGAGGAAGTGGCCCAAATGCCCGTGGTCTCCACTCCTGTCACATTACCTTCCATCTCCCAGTCTCACCTATGGCCTCTTGGGGAGTTCCTTATGATCAGTTGACTGAGGAAGAGAAAACTCGTGCCTGGTTTACAGACGGTTCTGCGCGATATGCAGGCCCCACTTGAAAGTGGACGGCAGTAACACTGCAGCCCCTTTCTGGGACCCCCCTGAAGGACAGTGGTGAAGGGAAATCCTCTCAATGGGCAGAACTTCAAGGAGTGTACCTGGTTGTTCACTTTGCTTGGAAGGAGAAATGGCCAGATGTGCGATTATATACTGATTCATGGGCTGTGGCCAATGGTTCGGCTGGATGGTCAGGGACTTGGAAGGAACATGATTGGAAAATTGGAGAACACCTTAGGGTTTTACACAACAACCACCTGTATGATCAGCTGAACTTCTGATGACCATGGACGCCCTTTTATATTCCCCAGATTCCGAGTGCTGGCTGAGACCAAGATGGTCAGTGGTACAGGGGGCATCAGGAGTCCACCACCTTCATTCCCAGGCCTGCTACCCCTGGGGTCTACAAACCAGGGCTCCCCAAGATGGCCTTTAGGCCCAGTGTCAAGCCAGAAGGGGACTCATAAGGTCCACCCAATGCGGAACTCTGCTCTCAGACACAGGACATCCTTGTACCCTGGTCCCCAGAGGCCACCTGACACATCCTGGGGCAGGGCCCAGATATGAAGCCCTCTAGGTACAGCTTTGGGGGCCCCTGATGGGCGCCCTGGAGAACCAGGGGGGGCCAGGAAGGTGAGGAACAGCAGACTAAGGCGCAGCAAGTATGGGACTATCCCAGGGAGACACAGAGATGCAGGACGGAGGGAGGCTGGAAACACACTGGGGCTTTGGATGCACCTTCGCTGTCTGCTGGGAGCTCTCGCCTGCCTCCAGAACCTTTCTGCATCCTCCCCACTGGCCTTCTCCCCAGGTGGGCCTTCCCACCACCAGCCCTCCTTTCCAACAGGGCCAGTTTCCAAGTAACCAAAACGGACTGGCCGCTAAATGGAGCCAGTTCCCCTCCTTCCTGCCCCCATACCCAAGGCATTAAAAAAAAAAAAAAAAAAAAAACCCATTGTTGTCGAGTCAATTCCAACTCATAATGACCTTATAGGACAGAGCAGAACTGCCCCATTAAGTGTTTCCAAGGAGTGCCTGGTAGATTCCAACCGCTGACATTTTGGTTAGCAGCCTGAGCTTTTAATCACTGTGCCATCAGGTTCCCCAACCTGGAATTTTCTAGGGGGCTTAGAAAAACTATAGAAAGATTCTTGGGGCCCCTCCCAGAGTCTGATGCAGTATTTGGGGCCAGGACGGTGGCTGCGTAATTAGAGAGGTCCCCCAGGACTCTGCCTGAGGGCTTGGGTTAAGTGAGAGTTACTCAGGTAAGATTACACTTCCTGGTGGACCCCCACAACCAGCCTGGGCTCCCTGTATTACACTTCCTGGCAGAGCCTCCAACACACACACACACAGACATACACACACAATCACACACTACCACCACGCCACCAGGCTGGCCCAGAGCAGGGGTGAGCTATAGCATATGTCTCAGCTTCACTGCTCACAGGACATCTCAGCTGCATCGGGTCACGCGATGTCCCCATCACCCGGGAGGTCATAAGGAAATGCTGCCATCCACTCTACCTGAGTAAGGACTCAAGAGACAGCCTTGCCTGGAGTCCTAGTGCTGGAAGGGTCGGCTCAGAGCCCAGCCGGGGCTGCCGGCAGGTGCACTGCTCTGTCCTCACCCTGGGTAAAGGTCAGCTTCGGCAGACCCTGGTCTAGGCTTAAGCAGATCCCATTTACATCAGATTCCAGAACTTCCTTGGCTTCTTCTTAGCTTCCCTCTGCTTTTTCCACTCACTCTCGGGTCATATCCTAACCTCCCAGAAGGACTGAGCGTGGAAATGAAGGGGAGTTGATATTGTGCCAATGGTTACCAAAGCCTCTTCTTTGAGCCTTGTCTCCAGCTCAGAACCTAATCCTGAGAGCATGGTCTTGGGACCGGATGCCTGCATTCAAATCCCAAATTCTCCCACAACAGGTTCCACGACCTTGGGACAAGTGACCTAACCTCTCTGCACCAGTTTCCTTGTAACCGAGTGAAGCAAGTTATAACCAGAACCCAAACCTGCTGCCCTTAAATCGCTTCCGACTGATGGTGACCCCTTCTGTTACAGAGTAGAGCTGCTCCGTAGGGTTTTCTTGGCTGTAGTCTTTATGGAAGCAAATCACTAGGCCTTTTTCTTCCTCAATGTCGCTGGGTGAGTTTGAACCGCCAGCCTTTAGGTTAATAAAACCCGTTGCCGTCAAGTCGATTCTGACTCATAGTAACCCTATAGGATGGAGTAGAACTGCCCCTAGGGTTTCCAAGGGCGACTGGTGGATTCGAACTGCCGACCTTTTGGTTAGCAGCCAAGCTCTTAATGACTGCAAATCACTTGTGCTACTCAGGGACCTAAGGAAATTATAGAGCTTGAAAGGGCGCCTGCTTGAACCCAGCCCCACAGCAACCTTTCTATTGTTACTGTGATAGCAGCATCAATAAATAGCCCCATTGACTTCCATCTCCTACGGTGCCTGTGACTGAGCTGGGGCAGGGAGGGGGAGCCTGTGAGTGGTTCCAGCCACAGCACAGGTTTATTGGAAGAACTGGGGTATCAATAAGAGGGAAGTTGCTAGGGGCCAAACAAATATTCAAGATGAGAATAAAGGCCGAGTGGCTCTCCAGTTTAAAAAAAAAAAAAGGCTGAAGTGCTGAACAGGCCTCCTCCACGCAGAGCGGTAGGTCCATCCTGACACCCCCTGCCCCCACCTCTAGCCTTGCGGGTTCCTTGCTCAGTGGAGCCCTTGAATTTCATCCTGACCCCATCTGTCCAGTAAGGTCCACTGGAGAGAGGGGAGGTGGCTCCTCCAGCGAAACTGGGGAGGTTGTGAGCTACCCTCCAACGACTTCCTGGAGGGGGCAGGGGGGCTCAGGGTCACCTGGTCCCCAGGCCTCCCTTCCAACTCACCTAGCTGCAGAAGCAGCACATAAGGAACCCTGGGATTAAATCTGAGCGCAAACGCGCCTGTGTCCCAGGATCCTGGTAAACTCTGCCCCCACCCCTTCTTCAGAGGAGGCTGGCTCAATCCCCACTTCCTGGAGAACACTGACCTCCCGGGGTAGGTCAACAACACTCCCCTACCCCCTTTTAGGTTTTCTAAACACCTGGTTATCAGCTCTGCAGCCCTTGTAACTTCCCGCTGTTGGGCGGTTCTCCCCGCTCTCCTCCCGAGGTAAGCGGCTGTGGGCTCCTAGAGGGCAGGATCTGATCGGCGAGTGCCCCGTGTTCCTTTTATTATCCCCAGCCCCGGGAACAGGATGGAATGAAGGGGTGCGCAGCCTCAAGGCCAGCGCTGGCTCACCTTTGCTCCCCTCGCCCCCCAGGCCCACCTTGGGCCGCCTGTCATCCTTTACCTCCCAAACAAGCCATCGGGAATCCTCTGGACCACCAGGTCTGTCGCCTGTGCGTTATAAACGGGGCCCCATGGCCACCGCGCTGTGCCCTCGGGCAGGATGGCCGGCGCTCACCTTGCCCCACTCCTCCGGATCTCGTGTCCTGGCACCGGCACCCTGCATGGAGACGCTAGAGAACGAGCCAGTGCCTGCGGTCACCAGTCCCCGCTCTCTGGGGCAGAGACGCACAAAAACTTTCGGGTGGTAAGACGAACCCTGGGCAGAGCCCGTGGGGCCGCGAGCAGGGCGCCCACTGCCAGGCGGGTGCTCTCGGCTGCCCTGCAGGGTCTCGGGGCCGGGAGGACGGCAGGTGGTAGAGCGAAGCGCCCAGGTACTGGGTCTTCTCCCCGGCAGGGAGGGCACCCTTGGGGCCACCACGGCTCCTCCGGGCCCAACCTGAACCCGGTCTTTGCAACTGGGCACGGCTCGCAGGCAGGCCCTCCGCGCCCGCCGCGGGTATCGCCACCTGCATCTCCGCAAGCTTCCAGTTTCTCCCCGGCGGGGTAGAAACGACGCAGTAGAAGGAGTTCAGGTAACACTCCGGGCGCAGAGATTTTCCCGAACAAAGAAACCGACGAACGCCCCTTACCCCGCGTCGCAAAGGGAAAGGCGCACCGCTGGTTCCCAGCTGAGGACACAGAGGCGGAGATGGCCGGCCGGCGAGGGACCGGCTCCAGCCAGGGAACCTCACCCGCCGCCACCTGGCACCTTCTGCTCGGGCCACTGGCTGGTGACACGCAGGACAACCGGCCCCAGCAGAGCGACATCAAGGGGGCGGCCGGCGGGCCGCGCAGCTCAGGCAAAAGAATAGAGACCAGTCAAGGGTCCCGGGCGCCTGGCGTCCTCCTAGAAGGCGCGTGGCCACGGAGTGCCCAGAGCACCCAGTGCCCGCGAGCTGGCGCACCTGCCGCCTTGGGTTGCGTGCGCACCTGGCTTCACCCTCCACCCAGCGCCGGGGGGTAGGTCGTTTTCCAGCGTCCAGGTCCCACAACCAGGATCCCGCGCCACGGATCTCCGGACCGAGAGCGGGCCGCCGGCGTCGCTTACTTGCTGCGCTCCGGGTAGGTCGCCGTGGCGCTCCGGGCCCCGCGCCCTGCCTCCTCCTCCTCCGCCTTTTCCAAGCTCCCTTCTTCCTCAACCCGGCGGCCAAGTCCCCAACCCTCCCCCCGGCTCTCGCTTTAACCTCTGGAGGCGGCGTCCCAGGGCCCTGAGCGACACGCCCTAGCGCAGGTCCGGGTCACCTCGGGCAGGAGGGGGGAACGGGGCCGGAGCTACTGCCGGGCAGGGCGGGTCCGGGGCGGGGACCGGGGAGGCCGGAGGAAGTGTTTCCCGGAGGAAAGGCCGGGACAGCTCCTCGTCCTGGCCCGCGGCTCTGGGGGACCCAGAAAGAGACCGGAGGGCCGCTTCCCCGGCTTCGTGTTCCCGCGGGCAGTTTTGGGCTAGACAGGAGCGTGACTCACTCCCCAACCTCCCTGGACTGCGCTTAAGCGGCCCCGGGCTCTGAGTTTGGATTAAGGAGGCCTATTGATTTTTATTTACTCGTGTTTTTGGTGAAAGTTTACAGCGCAAATTAGTTTCTCATTAAAAGATTTTACACATAAATTTTGCGACATTAGTTGCAATTCCTGTAATGTGTCAGCTCTCTCCCCCTTTCCCTTTCCACCCTGGGTTCTCAGCGTCCATTCGTCCAGTTTTCCTCTCCCTTCCTGCCTTCTCGTCTTTGCTTTTTGTCTCCTACACTTCATTAAACTAAACAGCAATCTTCTTACCTGTGCTACTGTTTGTTTTTACAGGCCCTTCAGAATCACTAGACGGCAACGGGTTTTTTAATTTTTTAATCTTTGTCTGAAAGGTGGGCTTCAGGAGTGGACTTCAGTTCCGAATTAGCAGTGTATCTGGGGGGCCATAGTCTCGGAGGCTCCTCCAGCCTCTCTCTCACATGTAAGTCTGGTCTTTTTTGTGAATTTGAATTTTGTTCTACATTTTTCTCCAGCTCTTTCTGGGACTCTTTATTGTGATCTCTGTCAGAGCAGTTGGTGGTGGTAGCCGGGCACCATCTAGTTCTTCTGGGCTCAGGCTGGTGGAGGCTGTGGTTCATGTGGTCCATCAGTCCTTTGGACGAATATTTTCCTTGTGTCTTTGGTTTTCATCATTCTCCTTTCCTTTGGACTGAAAAGGACAAGTGGATGTATCTTAGACGGCCACTAAACTTTTAAGATCTGTGGAGGGTAATTCTGGTGAGCGCTAATCAGTCCCATTGTGTAAGCCTGGAGCAGCTGCTACTACTGTAGGCATCTAGCCCTTGGGAAACCCGTGTGGCCTCAGTGCCCACAGTGAGGCCCCAGCATTAGGCCCCGGGGGATGCAGCACCAAGCACAGAAGATCCTCCCCAGCCCCCCTCAGTCGGCCTTTGTCTGCCCTCAGCTCTCAAGTCCCTCCCTAGGATGGCACGTGGTCTTCCAAAAACCCAAGGTAAGGCACAGCGGGTGAGGAAGGGGATGGAATAAACCTCGGAACAAAGGGCCTGACTGTCTCCCTGTAAGTCATAGCCTCTTTCCAACGTGGTTTGCAATACAGGTAGTCCCTGATTTATGAAATCAAGTTAACATGAACCAGAGGAGTTGCTGGAATGGAACTCCGTGGTAAGGTGGGGACTGTATACAAACTGACATGGATTGATTGAAAATTAAAAGGTGGAAGCCAAAGAAAACCTAATTAATTTATTCCAAATCTCCACTAGCTCCTTGGCTCAGTGCTCATTCCTGGGAAGGTATCCATTCCAGTCACCTCAGGAACCCGGGGAGCCTCTCCAGTACGGCTAGAGTTTCCCACTAAGGGCTCCCTTCCCACTTTTGCTTCTTTTTTGTTCAGCTCCTAACATCCACAAGAGGACACTGTCTTTAATATGCCCCAGGCCTACTTAACCCTTCTACCTCACTGATTCCAGGCTGTCCGCAGTAGAAGACCCTCATGGCAGAAGGGAGTCAGGTCTAATTGTCTTCTGAGGGTGACTCACTTATTAGTGTGTTTGATGCCAGCTAGAAGTGACACTTCTGTTCCACCAAATTCCTAATGTCTAGCTATACACCTGGTATGTGTATCTATACATTCAACCCTCATGTGATGGTTGTTCTGTCCACAATTTCTTGGCAACTTTCTGGAATTTTCATTGGGGTATCCACATCTCCCAGGAGAAGCTCACATGTTGGAGGAACCAATGGTATCTGGCTCTAGAGGTGGGCATGTGGCTAGGGCTCTAGCTAGCAAGATTAATTCTATACCTGGCCAGAATTCCTGGTGCAGGGATGAAAACACGACCCACTTGAGGCCAGTGAGACATGGAGAGAAGCTTCCAGAGACCTCTCTCTTCCTTGTACTTAGAGGAGGAAGCAAGCAGGGCCAGGAAATGTTGAGAGCCATCTCTCCAGCACCAGGGAGCCAGGACAAACAAGGATATAGATAGCTCATCCATCAAAAAACAACCTAGAGATAACAAGATAACCAATTTTTTATTTTATTTTTTAATTTTTTAAATTGTACTTCAGGTGAAATTTTACAAAACAAGTAGTTTCTCATTAAACAGTCAGTACACATATTGTTTTCTGATATTGGTAACAACCCCATATCAACACCCTCCCTTCTCAACCTTGGAGGACATTTTTTTGGTTAAAATATACATAGCCAAAGATAACACCATTTCAAAAATTTCTACATATACAATTCAGTGACATCGATTACGTTCTTCCGGTTGTGCTGCTATTCTCACTATCCTTTTCCAAATTATTCCATCACCATTATCTTCAACTCACTGTCCCCTAGGCTTCCCATCAAACCTTTTGAGTTGCTGTTGTCAATTTGATCTCACATAGATAATTCTTTTTTTTTTTTTTTTTTACTTTAGATGAAGGTTTACAGAACAAAATAGTTTCTCATTAAACAGTTAGTACACATGTTGCCCTATGACAATGGTTAACAACCCCATGACACATCAACACTGTCCCTTCTCAACCTTGGATTCCCTATCATCAGCTTTCCTGTCCCCTTCTAGTCCTTGTCCCTGGACTGCTGTGCCTCATTAGTCCCGTTTTGTTTTATGGGCTTGTCCAATCCCCGGCTGAACAGTGAACCTTGAGACTGACTTCACCATTGAACTAAAAGGGTGTCCGGGGGCCATACTCTCAGGGTTTCTCCAGTCTGTCAGGCCAGTAAATCAGGTCTTTTTTTGTGAGTTAGAATTTTGTTCTATATCTTTCTCCAGCTCTGTCCAGGACCCTTTGTTGTGATCCCGGTCAGAGCAGTCAGTCGTGGTAGCTGGGCACCATCTAGCTGTACTGGACTCAGTCTGGTGGAGGCCTTGGTAGCTGCGGTTCGTTAGTCCTTCGGACTAATCTTTTCCTTGTATCCTGTTCTCTTCATTCTCCCTTTTTCCTGAAGGGGTGAGACCAGTGAAGTATCTTAGATGGCCGCTCACAAGCTTTTAAGACCCCAGACTCTACTCACCAAGGTAGAATGTAAAACATTGTCTTTATAAACTGTGTTATGCCAATTGAGCTAGATGTTCCCTGAGACCATGGTCCCCAAAGCCCTCCACCCAGCAATTCAGTCCCTCAGGGAGTCTGGATGTGTCTGTGGAGCTTCCACGACCTTTCCTCGTACAAGTTGTGCTGGCTTCCCCATTATTGTGTACTGTGTTACACTTCACCAAAGTTACCACTTATCTATTGTCTATTTAATTCCCTCCTCCACCCCCTCCCATCCCTCGTAACCAACAAAGATTGTTTCTTTTTGTGTGTAAACTTTTCCATGAGTTTTTACAGTAGAGGTCTCATACAATATTTGTCCTTTTGTAATTGACTTATTTCAGTCAGCATAATGTCTTCCAGTTTCATCCATGTTATGAGATGCTTCACAGATTCACCATTGTTCTTTATCATTGCATAATACTCCACTGTGTGTATGTACCATAGTTTGTTTATCCAGTCATCTGTTGATGGGCATCTAGGTTGTTTCTATCTTTTTACTGCTGTGAACAATGCTGCAATGAACATGGGTATGCATAAGTCTATTCGCATGATGACCCTTATTTCTCTAGGATATATTCCTAGGAGTGGGATTGCTGGATCATATGGTATTTCTATTTCTAGCTTTCTAAGGAGGTGCCATATCATTCTCCAAAATGGTTGTATCATTATGCATTCCCACCAGCAGTGCATAAGAGTTCCAATCTCCCTGCAGCCTCTCCAACATTTGCTATTTCCAGTTTTTTCGATTTGTGCCAGTAATGCAAGGGTGAGGTAGTATCTCACTGTGGTTTTAATTTGCATTTCTCTAATGGCTAGTGATCGCGAGCATTTCCTCATGTGTCTGTTGGCCGCTTGCATGTCTTCTTTGGCGAACTGTCTGTTCATTTCTTTGCCCATTTTTAATTGGATTATTTGCCTTTTTGTTGTAGAGGTATTGGATTTTCCTGTAGATTTTAGAGATTAGACCTTTGTCTGACTTGTAATGTCGAATAATTTTTTCCCAGTCTGTAGGTTTTCTTTTTACTCTTTTGGTGAATTCTTTTGATGAGCATAAGTGTTTAATTTTTAGAAGATCCCAGTTATCTAGCTTATCATCTGGAGTTTGTGTGTTGTTGGTTATGGTTTGTATCCTGTAAATGCCATGTATTAGGGCCTCTAGCGTTGATCTTATTTTTTTCTTTTATGAACTTTATAGTTTTTGGCTTTATATTTAGGCCTTCATCCATTTTGAATTAGTTTTTGCATATGGTGTGAGGTATGGGTCCTGTTTTGTTTTTTTGCAAAAGGACATCCAGTTTTGCTAGCACCGTTTATTAAAAAGACTGTCTGTTCCCCATTTGATGGACTTTGGGCCTTGTTGAAGATCAGGCGACCATAGGTGGATGAATTTACATCTGGGCTCTCAATTCTGTTCCATTGGTCTATGTATCTGTTGTTGTACCAGTATCAGGCTGTTCTGACTACCATAGCTGTATATTAGGTTCTGAGGTCAGGTAGTGTGAGTCCTCCTACTTTATTCTTCTTCTTCAATAGTACTTTACTTATCTGGGGTTCCTTCTCTTTCCATATAAAGTTAAGGTTAGTTTTTCCATCTCTTTAAAGAATGTTGTTGGTATTTGGATCAGGATTGTATTGTATTTGTAAATTCCTTTGGGTGGAATTGTCATTTTCACAATGTTGAGTCTACCTATCCATGAGCATGGTATGTTTTTCCATTTATGTAGATTCCTTTGGGTTTCTTGCAGTAGTGTTTTGTAGTTTTCTTTGTGTAGGTCTTTTACATCCCTGGTTAGATTTATTCCTAAGTATTTTATTTTTTTAGGGGCTATTGTAAATGGAATTGTTTTCCTGATTTCCTTTTCATCATTCTTTTTATTGGTGTATAGGAATCCAACCGATTTTTGTGTGTTTCAAGATCACCAATTTTTATTGGCACCACTGAGCCATCAAATCAAGCCAGCTCTGAAGTCGAGGCTCCTTTACCACTTTTTTTTCACTAATACAAATGGAAAACCAAGATTATTTGCCAGGGGCAATAACTGAGATACAATGAAAAGAAAACAATATTATTATATGTTAAAAATAAGCAACATAGTCCTGTTCTTGGCAATATGGCAGAGTAGCTATTCTGAAAAACTCTCACTCTACAAAACAGTGAAAAAGACTGGATAATATGTATATGTATGTTAATTTTTTTTGAAAATTATGCTTAATTTGCAAGAAAGCAGGGGAAATCTTTAGACACAAAAGTGAAGTGGGAGTGTGTATCCAGGAAAAGAAGGGAGGAAGGATTACCAGCATCTTGAAATCATCTGGTCATCTCTGGTAGTGAGGAGTTTTGAAAGCAGAGGCAGAGTTGGGTGACAAACAGCCTAAGGCCTCAACAAGGTGGGATACCACCACATCAAACCAGGACCTAAGAAAATATTGACAGAAGAAAACAACACCAACGATAATGTTCAATTTGTGAAGGTAAAGAAACAAAAACCACACACAAACTGGACTCAAATATTGGAACATAATACAGCATAAAGGTCAAGAGTAGGCTAACCAAAATGAAGTCATTTGAATGATTGTATTCTTCCGGAGGAGAATAAACATATTGATTAACTTTAGAATTTGTTGACTATGTTTGTTAAAAGAATATTTATGAAAGAACAAAAATAGAGCATACATTAATAACTTCCAAACCCAAAATTAAAAAAAAACCCAAAATGAGGGAACAGACTTCAATAGAACCAAAATAATGCAAAGAAGCAGGATGGGGTGGGGGGTGGGGGGAGGGAGGAGGTAAACAAGACAAGCAGAAAGCACAAAGCATAAATATAGATATATCTCTGAATGTATCAGTAATCATAATACATGCAAGTGCTCTAAATTATCCAGTGAAAAGATACAGATTTTAAAAAACAGAGAGACATAGATTATTAGATCATCTAATTTTTTAAGACAGCCATATGCTGTTTATAAGAAACATGTACAATGGACCCATGTAAAGAAAGCTGGTTGGGCTATACCAATAATAAACAAAATAGACTTTAAAATCAAAAGCACTCTTGAAAATAAGAAGGATCACTTTATAATGATTAAATAAAGAATTCCCCTGGAATAGATAACAATTCCGAACTTGTCTATACTTAACAATATAGTATAAAATGTATAAAACAAAAAGAAAAATTGATAGAAACACAAGGAGACCTTCACAAATGCCACAGTAACGTGTAGATCAAGCAGACAAAACAAAAAACAGCCAAAATATAGAAGTCTGGAACAATACAATAGACTATATTAATGGGCATGTATAGATACCTATAATGAATAATAGACAAAAATGCATAGTCTTCAAGCTAAAATCTAAAAAACTAGCCACATAGCATTCCATAAAGCAAGTTTCAACAGATTTTGAAAAAGTAATATCATATAGTCTGTTTCCTGAACCAAAAGGCCATTAATTTATAAATCAGTTATAAAAAGAAAACTTTCAAAATCTTATACACTTGGAAATTTTAAAACACACATTTTTAAAAAAAACTCACAGATCAAAGGAAAAAACTAACAAAAATTATAAAATACTTAAAACTGAAAAAATAATGAAAATACTACATATCAATATTTTGAGGTACAGCTTATGCAATATTTACAGAGAACTTTATAGCTTTGAATGTTTATATTGGAAATAAAGGCTAAAAATGAGCAAGCTATGAATCTGGCTCAAAAATTCAGAAAAAAAGAACAATAGAAGGCAGGGAACCCTAAAGATAGAAGAATAAAGGAAACAGAAATAAACAATAGAGAATCTAAAACCAAAAGTTGGTGCTTAAAAAGACTAAAAAAAGTCAAACTTCTGGAACTATATCTAACAAAAGAGAGAGAAAGCCCAAATAACCTATATCAGGAATTTTAAAAAGGTAACATAAGTAGAAAAGCATCAGGGATTAAAAACAGTAACATCAAACTACAAACGTATTTACCTTACCAAATTAACTCAAGAGAAAATAGAAAATCTACATAGTCCTGCAGTCTTTAAAGAAACTGAGCTGGTAATTAAAACAAAACAACCCTACCCCCAAAAAATAAGAACAAAAACAAAACAGGGTATATTGTCGTATAGGTTAATTATAAGAAACATATTATTCTAGTCCTTCAAAAATTCTTCCAGACAGTAGAAAAATATAAAACACTCCTCAATCCAACCATATCTAAATCAGCAAAGGAATTCAGAAAGGAAAAGTATGCAGCACTCTAACTTGCAAAAATCCTAAACAAATATTAGCAAAATGAATCCAACTATGTATAAAAAAGATTATGAGCAAGTTGGGTTTATCTCAGGAATGTAATCGTGGTTTAACATTAGAAAAGCTATCAATGTAGTTCAACATAATAACAAATTATAAGAGAAAAACCATAAAACCATTTCAATATTCAGAGCAGGCAATTACTTAATATGGCCCTCCTGTTGTTAAAAAAAACCCTGTTGCCTGCCGAGTTGATTCCAACTCATAGCAACCCTGTAGGACAGAGTAGAACTGCCCGCTAGAGCTTCCAAGGAGCACCTGGTTACCTTTTGGTTAGCAGCCATAGCTCTTAACCACTATGCTACCGGGGTTAATTAGTTCCGACTCATAGCAACCCCATGTGCAACAGAAGGAAACACTGCCGGGATCTGTGCCATCTTCACAATCATTACTATGTTTCAGTTCATTGTTGCAGCCACTGTCTCAATCCATCTCATCCAACATCTTCCCCTCTTTCGCTGACGCTCTGCTTTAGCAAGCACGACGTTCTTCTCCAGAGACTGGTCCCTCCTGAATAACATGTCTAACGTAAGTGAGACGGTCTCGCCCCCCTCACTTCCAAGGATGTACTTCTTCCAAGACAGACTTGTTTGTTCTTCTGGCAGACCATGGTATATTCAGTATTCTTCACCAACACCATAATTCAAAGGCATCAGTTTTTCTTTGGTCTTCCTTATTCATTGTCCAACTTTCGCATGCATATTATGCAATTGAAAATATCATGACTTGGGTCAGGTGCACCTTATTCCTCAAAGTGACATCATTGCTTTTCAACACCTTAAAGAGATCTCCTACAGCAGATTTGCCCAATGCATGCAGTAAGTCATTTGATTTCTTGACTGCTTCTTCCATGGGCATTGATTGTGGGTCCAAGTAAAATGAAATCCTTGATAACTTCAATATTTTCTCCCTTTGTCATAATGTTGCCTATTGGTCCAGTTGTGAGGATTTTTGTTTTCTTTATGCTGACATGTAATCCATACTGAAGGCTGTAGTCTTTGATCTTCATAAGTAAGTGCTTCAAGTCCTCTTCACTTTTAGTAAGCAAGGTTGTGTCATCTGCATATTGCAGGTTAATAAGTCTCCCATCAATTGTGATGCCTTGTTCTTCTTTATATAGTCTAGCTGCTCAGATTATTTGCTCAGCGCACAGATTTGAATAAGTACTGTGAAAAGATACAACCCTGATGCACACCTTTCCTGACTTTAAACCACACAGTTTAACAAGTATCCCCTTGTTCTGTTCAAAGGACTGCCTCTTGGTCTAGGTACAGATTCCTCATGAGGCACATCTTTCCCTGCTTTTATTTATTTATTTTATTGTGCTTTAGGTGAAAGGTTACAGCTCAAGTTAATTTGATATTCAAAATTCTATACAATATTATTTTTTGACATTGATTGCAATATCCACAACTTGACAGCACGCTTCCCTATTCCACCCCAGATTTCCTGTGTCCGTTCGTCCAGTTCCTGTCCCTTCCTCACTTATGTAGGTCTCTTTGTAGTGTTTTGTAGTTTTCTTTGTATAGGTCTTTTACGTCTGTGGTTAGATTTATTCTTAAGTACTTTATCTTCTTGGGGCCTATTGTAAATGGTATTGATTTGGTGATTTCCTTTCTGAAGTTCTCTTTGTTGGTGTAGAGGAATTGTACTGATTTTTCGATATTAATCTTGTATCCTGCTGCTTTACTGAAATCTTCTATTAGGTCTAGTAGCTTTCTTGTGGATTCTTTGGGGTGTTCTGTGTGTAAGATCACATCATCTGCGAATAAGGATAATTTTACCTCTAGTGGTGCAGTGGTTAAGAGCTCAGCTGCTAACCAAAAGGTCGGCAGTCTGAATCCACCAGCCACTCCCTGGAAACCCTGTGGGGCAGTTCTACTTTGTCCTACAGGGTCATTATGAGTTGGAATCAGCTCGATGGCAATGGTTTCTTTTTAACCTATTTGGATGACTTTTATTTCTTTTTCTTGTCTTACTGCTCTAGAAAGGACCTCCAGAACAATGTTGAATGAAAGTGGTGATAAAGGGCATCCTTGTCTGGTTCCTGTTCTCAAGGGGAATGCTTCGGTCTCTCTCCCTTTAGAATGATGTTGACTGTTGGCTTTGTATAAATGCCCTTTATTATGTCAAGTAATTTACCTTCTCTTCCTATTTTGCGAAGAGTTTTCATCAGGAATGGGTGTTGGACTTTATCAAATGACTTTTCTGTGTTAATTGATAAGATCATGTGGTTCTTTTACTTATGTGGTGGATTACATTGATTGATTTTCTAATATTGAACCATCCTTGCATAGCTGGTATGAATCCTACCTGGTCATGATGTGTTATTTTTTGATATGTTGTTGAATTCTACTGGCTAGAATTTTGTTGAGAATTTTTGTTCCTATGTTCATGAGAGATATTGGTCTGTAGTTTTCTTTCTTTCTTTTTTGTGGTATCTTTGCCTGGCTTTGGAGCCCTGGTTGTGCAGTGGTTAAGCGTCCAGGTGCTAACCAAAAGGTCGGCAGTTCGAATCCACCAGTCGCTAGTTGGAAACCCTGTGGAGCAATTCTACTCTGTCCTATAGGGTCACTGTGAGTCGGAATCGACTCGATGACAATGGGTTTTTTGTTTTGCCTGCCTTTGGTATCAGGGTTATGATGGCTTCATAGAATGAGTTTAGGAGTATTCCTTCCTTTTCTTTGCTCTGAAATAACTTTAGTAGTATTGGTGTTAACTCTTCTCTGAAATTTTGGCAGACTTCTCCAGTGAAGCTGTCTGGACCAGAGCTTTTTTATTAGGAGTTTTTTTAAATTAACTCTTCAATCTCTTCTTTTGTTATAGGTCTGTTTTTCTACCTCAGTTTGTGTTAGTTTAGGTAGGTAGTATGTTTCTAGGAATTTGTCTATTTCGTCTAAGTTTTCAAATTTGTTTGTACTTTTCATAATTTTCTGTTATGATCCTTTTTATTTCAGTTAGGTCTACTGTGATATCATCCATCTCATTTCTTATCCAGGTTATTTACTTCCTCTCCTGTTTATCTTTTCTCAGTTTGGCCAGTGGTTTGCTGATTTTGTTGATCTTTTGAAAGAAACAGCTTTTAGTCTTGTTGATTCTTTCAATTGTTTTTCCATTCTCTATTTCATTTATTTCTGCTCTAATCTGTATTATTTCCTTTCTTCTGGTGACTGAGGACTTCTTTGGCTGCTCTCTTTCTATTTGTTTGAGTTGTAGGGTTATTGTTTTGATATTACCCTTTCTTCTTTTTTGACATGTGCGTTTATTGCTATAAATTGACCTCTAAGCACTGCTTTTGCTATGTCCCATATATTTTGGTAAGATGTGTTTTCATTCTTATTTCATTATATGAATTTTTTTATTCCATCCTTGATTTCTTGTATTACCCAGTAGTTTTTAAGCAAGGTGTTGTTCAGTTTCCATGTATTTGATTTTTTTTCCTTACTGTTTCCCTTACTGATTTCTGCTTTTGTGGTGTTATGATCAGAGAAGATGCTTTGTATTATTTCCACGTTTTGGATTTTGTTAAGGTTTGCTTTGTGGCCTAAAATGTGGTCTATTCTGGAGAATGTTCCATGTATGCTGGGAAAGAATGTATACTTTGCTACTGTTGGATGGAGTGTTCTGTATATGTCTATGAGGTTGAGTTAGTTGATTGTGGCAATTAGATCTTCTGTATCTTTATTTTCTTTCTGGATGTTCTGTCCTTCACTGAAAGTGGTGTTTTGAAGTCTCTTACTATTGTTGTGGAACTGTCTGTTTCTCTTTTCAGTGCTGTTAGAGTTCATTTTATGTATTTTGGAGCCTTGTCACTGGGTGAGTATATATTTAAGTCCTCCTGGTGTATTGTTCCTTTAATCATTATATAGTATCCTTCCTTATCCATTAGGGTGGATTTTGCTTTAAAGTTTATTTTATCAGAATGTAATATTGCCACTCTTGCTCTTTTTTTGTTATTATTTATTTGATTTTTTTTTTGCCATGCTTTGAGTTTTAGTCTATGTCTTTGTGTCTAAAGTGCACCTCTTGTAGTAGCATATAGATGGATTGTGGTTTTTTATCCATTCTGCCACTCTCTGTCTCTTTACTGGTGCATTTAGGCCATTTACATTCAATGTAATTATTGATAAGCATGAGTTTATTGCTGTCATTTTGTTGCAATTTTTTTTGTAGTGTTGACAGTTTCTTTGTTCCATTTAATTTTCTGTGCTGAGTTCTTTTTCATGTATTTTCTTTTCATCTCTTTCATTATTGTTGATTTTGTGTTTCCTGAATCTTTATGTTTTTCTTTTTCTTTTTTTATTTTGTTGGGTTGGTTTGCTAGCTTCCTTTGTGGTAACCTTGAAATTTACCTTTATTTTTCTAAGTTTAAACCAGTCTTTTATTTCTTGGTATCACCTTGACTTCCTCTCCATATGGAAGTTCTACGACTATGTCTTTTATTCCCTTGTTTTTTCTTTTGATGGTGTCACTATTTACATATTGACATCTCTGATTCCCTATTTTCACGCTTTCAGCATTGATTTGCTTTTGTGACTTCCCTGTCTGGGTTGATATCTAGTTGATCTGTCCTGTGTCCTAGTCTTGGATTGTTATCTGATGTTGTTTGTTCTCTAACCAGAGGACTCTTTTAGTATTTCTTGTAATTTTGGTTTGGTTTTTACAAATTCCCTTAATTTCTGTTTATCTGGAAATGACCTAATTTCGCCATTATATATGAGAGACAATTTTGTTGAATATATAATTCTTGGCTGGCAATTTTTTTCCTTCAGTGTTTATGTATGTCATCCCATTGCATCTTGACAGCATGGTTTCTGCTGAGTAATCAGAGCTTGGTCTTATTGGTTCTCCTTTGTAGGTGACTTTTCATTTATCTCTAGCTGCTCTCAGGATTCTTTCTTCATCTTTGGTTTTGGCAAATTTGATTATGATACATCTTGATGACTTTCTTTTGCAGTCTATCCTTTCCGGGGTCCATTGAGCTTCTTGGATAGATATCTTCTTATCTTTCATGATCTTAGGGAAGTTTTCTGCCAGCAAATCTTCAACAATTCTCTCTGCGTTTTCTGTTATCCGCCTGCTCTCTTCCTCCCCCAGTTCTGTTACTCTGATCTCTTGTAGTTTTTTCCCCTTGATAGTATCACACATAATTCTGAGGCTTTCTTCTTTTTTTTTCATTCCTTTTTTCTGATTTTTCCTCAAACAAATTGATGTCAAGGGATTTATCTTCAATCTTACTAATTTTGATTTCCATTGTCTCAATTCTACTCATATGACCTGCTATTGACTTGTCTCAATAGGAAGTTATATTGTTAATCTTTTGGATTTCTAGTTGCTGTCTCTGTATGGTTTCTAGCAGCCTGCTTATTCTGTCATTTTGTTCTTGTATTGTTTGCCTGAATTCTTCTATAGCTTTGTCAGTGTGTTTCTTGATTTGGTTTGAGTTTCGCCTGATCTCCTGGAGAGCTCTGTATCTTAGTCTTTTGAATTCTTTACCATGTAGTTCCATTGCCTTATCTTCTTCCAGAAGGTTTTCTAGTTCTTTATTTTGGTAACTTGCAGGAGCCATCTTGTCCTGCTTCTTTATGTGATTTGATATTGACTATTGTCTCTGAGGCATCAATAAGTTATTATACTTGTTTACGTGTTGTATTTTTGTTTACTGAGTCCTATATTTTTGTTTTGTTTTGTTTTGATATGTCCAAGTAGGCTTGGCATGTGAGCTACTTTGGTTGTTGATGTTGTTGAAGCTTTCACATACTGTGTCCAGGTGGTCAGAGCAGCTACTAGGTGTGTGAGCCCAGAAGTCCGTTCACTGTTCTTGTGGGGGTGCAGTTATTCAAGGCACAGGTGTCCAGGTCATCGGTCACTGAGTGTTTGGTGCAGACTCTCTCCTACAGTCCTAGGTGAGCAGGCATAGGTCTCTGGTTACAGTTTCAGGGATGGGGGCAAGGAAGGGGATGACAGCTGCCACCAGGTGCCTGGATGGATGTTGTGTCCCTGTCTCCTAGAGCACATAGTGGTGGTGGGGGGGGGGGTAGTGCCACCCTTCCTTAGGCACTCAGTGCCATATGGCGGAGGGATTGGGAAGTGCCATTAATTCTCAGATGCCTGGCATTGGTGGCTAGATAGAGTGGGTGGTACTGCTGACCTTTAAGCCTCTGGTGCGGGTGGGTGAGGCCACTTCTTAGGGGGTGGGGCTGTGTCGAATATCACAAATCTGCAGCTTCCCCTTGGCTGCTGCAGGTGAAAATGGGTTTCAGGTGTATGCCCTGAAGTTTTATGCTAATGAGGGCATGCGGTATTGAATCAGCCCAAAAGGGACCGGGTGGTGGTGAAGGGCACTGCAAGTCCCTGGACCAAGTATACCAGTGGCTAGGTAAAGGGGCAGGCCCCCCAACTGGCCCTGAGTTCCTGGCTTAGGGGGCGTGGTGCTGCTGAATGCTGTGGGACTAGTGTTGGAGCAGCGTGGAGGATGGGTGAGGGGAAGGGAATGCTTCTTGGCTGTGAAGCTCTGGAGGGGAGGGTTTATTTTGCCAGTGCATGCGATAGGTTGGGAGCTTGCACTGTTGTCACTTCTGTTTGGTCCTGGAGTTGTGTGCAGGTATGGTGGGCCTCAGCTTGGGATGTTGCTGCTTCCCTCAGCCTGTGTGTGCTGTGTAGAGTCAGCTAGTAGGGTGTTGGCAATCCCTTGATCTATAGTTCCCCATTTCCACTGCTTTTCAGTTGTCTCTCCTTCTACCTGCCACTCGGTCTGATTCTTCAGCTTTGTCTTTGATGATTAGGGTTCCTAGATTGTCATATATATTCGATTAGTTTGTTTTGTCAGGCCTTTGTTGTAAGAGGGACAACAGTAAGCATCTAACTATGCTACCATCTTGGCCTTACCGCCTCTCCTTTCTTTACAACCAGCTCTCAGATGTTAGGGGAAGGGTCCGCTAATATTAATTCTCACTCAAGTACAAAAGACTGATAAGGGTTGTAATATGTTACACCTCATGAGAGAGTCTTATTAAACAAGCGCTTTTGAGTGATCTTCAGCAAAATTTTACTTGCGTGTGATATTAATGATATTGTTCGATAGTTTCTGCTTTTGGTTCGATCACCTTTCTTTGGAATGGGCAGAAATATGGATCTCTTCCAGTCGGTTGGCCACGGAGCTGTCTTCCAAATTTCCTGGCATAGATGAGTGAGCACCTCCAGCATTGCATCTGTTTGTTGAAATGTCTCAATTGGTATTCTGTCAATTCCTGGGGACTTGTTTTTCACCAATGCCTTCAGTGCAGCTTGAACTTCTTCCTTTAATATCATTGATTATTGATCATATGCTGCCTCCTGAAATGGTTGAACACTGACCAATTCTTTTTGGTACAGTAACTCTGTGTATGTCTTCCATCTTCTTTTGATGTTTCCTGCATCATTCAATATTATGCCCATAGAATCCTTCAAAATTACAACTCAAGGCATGAATTTTTCCTTCAGTTCTTTCAGCTTAAGAAATGCTGTGTGCGTCCCTTTTGGTTTTCTAACTCCAGGTCTTTGCACATTTCATTGTAATACTTCACCTTTGGTGGACAGAATATTTAGTATAAACTACAGAAACATGTATGTACTTGTGTTAAATTGACAAGATTGCTCTAAAATATATATGCAAGTTCATGTAAGAACAAAGAGCCAAGAATAGCCAAGACACCTCTGAAGAAGGACAAAGATATGGGAGGCTTATTCTCAAATCACCTATCCCATTCAGAAGACTGAATCCAGAAGATTGTTTCCAATGACTTCATTATATAAAACTAAACAATGGTCTTGGTGTAGGGAAGAAAAGGAGCCATGAAGGGGAAAAAGCAGAAAACCTAGAAACAGACCCATGTATGTATTGGGACTTGAAATGTTACAGGAGTGGGGCTTCAAACCGGTTCGGAATGGTTCAGTAACTGCAGAGGTAAATGAGGTCAGCATACACATTGCAGAGGAACCAAACCTGTTGCCTGATAGACTTTGACCTGAGTAGGAAACAAACGTAGGTACCGTGCTCTGAGTGTGCGTCACTCTCCAGAGTCCTGCCAGTAATTCGATATCCCACCTCAGACTCCTGAAACTTTTGGGATCCATGAGGGAGACTGGATTATTGGCAGGACTCTGGAGAGTGACACACATTCAGAGTGGTGTGGTTGGCCACCATCTTTGAGCAGAGCACTGATGTTTGTTTCCAACTCAGGTCAAAATCTGACTGGCAACAGATTTGGTTGCTACGTAACATATACTCTGCCTTCATTTACATTGGCAGTTACGGAACTGTTCCTAAACAACTCAGAACCAGTTCGAAGCCCTGTGAAGCATGCAGATCAGTGAGACAAACTAATGAGAAAACTGATTATCCATATGGAAAAAGAGGAAATTAGGATCCTACATCACACCATGTACAGAAATCAATCCCAGGCAATTTAGAGACCAAATGCAAAAATAAAAATGTCAAAAATTTCAGAAGATGGGACATCTTTACTACATTTTCCAAAATTCTCTTTCCTGTATGCTTCTGGTTCAGTTGGGCTGCAAAAGAGAATCTTGGGAGATTTGGAGGGCAGGCGAAAGCTATAGCCATTTGGTGCTCACACACATTGTTGCTGATCAGTCAACTCTCTCCGTTGGCTTGGTGCAGGATCTGGGCCCACAACTGCTCCACTTTCCCATGGATCTTCCTCCTGCCTCTCCAACTCCTGGGCCAGTTGTGTGTTTAGCTGCCTGGATGAAGACCCCCAGATTCTGCAGGACACCCTCGTCAAGGTCAGAGGTAACAATCCTGCCTTGTGGATTCCAGCTGATGCTTATTGCTCCCAGCTTGTTCTCACTCTCCTCTATTTTACTCTCTCCTTTCCTCTCCTCCTGCTTGTCTCTGTGGACTTCAAGCTCCGGCATCAGATGTGAGGACAACAGCCTTACTGAGACTCATTAACCAGCTTGTCTTAAGCTCAGTTCTCTAGAGAAACAAAACCAGTGAAGCATATGTATATGTATTATATATATAGAGAGACATTTATCCCAAGGAAATGGCTCATGTGGTTGTAGAGGCTGACAAGTCCCAAGTTTGTAGATTAGTTGTCAGGCTGGAGGCTTCTTCTGACTCAAGTAGCTGCAGAGGCTGACGGATCCAAGATCCACAGGTCAGATGACAGGCTGCTGGCTCAAGGGCTGTGAAAGCTGATGAATCCAAGATTGGCAGGTAAGATGGCAGGCTGCTGTCCTAAGTCCCAAGAACTGGAGGTCAGATGCTGACGAGCTGAATGCAGGATTCTGAGCACAGCAAAAGCCCAAGAGCTTTGCCAGAAAATCCATATATATTAAATGCAAACCAATCAGTTGAAAGGTGTACAGGGAATGCAAACCGCTATCCAGTGTGTCTATTCCAGTAAGAACAAAATGTTGCCCTTTCCATGATGGAAGCCGTCCAATGTAATCAACCTGCAGCCAGATTGCTGGCTGATCACCTTGAGGAATGGTGCCATATTGAGGACTCAGTGTTGGTCTCTGCCGCGGGCAGATTGGGTACTCTGCAGTGGCTGTAGCCAAGTCAGCCTTGGTGAGTGGAAGTCCATGTTGTTGAGCCCATGCGTAACCTCCATCCCTGCCACAGTGGCCACTTTCTTCATGAGCCCAATGGGCAATGACAGGAGTGGCTGGGGAAAAAGGATGACTGGTTTCCACAGAAAGCGTCATCCTAGCAAATTGGTTGTTAAAATCCTCCTCTGCTGAGGTCACCCTTTGGTGAGCATTCACATAAGACACAAATATCTTCATTTTTTTGGCCCATTCAGAGACGTCTGTCCACATACCTCCTTTTTCCCATACCTCCTTGTCTCCAATTTTCTAATAATTTTCCTTTGAAGTCCTTGACCTTCCAGCCAAACCATTGGCCATAGCCCATCAATCAGTGTACAATCACACATTTGGCCATTTCTCCTTCCAAGCAAAGTGAACACCCAGGCGCACTGCTTGAAGTTCTGCCCATTGGGAGGCTTTCCCTTCACCACTGTCCTTCAAGGGGGTCCTAGAACGGGGTTGTAGTGCTGTCACCATCCACTATCAAGAGGTGCTTGCATATTTCTCAGACTATCTGTAAAACAGGCACAGATTTTCTCTTCCCCAGTCACTGGCTTATAAGGAACTACCCATGAGGCCATAGGTGCAGACTGGGAGATGGAATGTAATGTGACAGACTTGGGGACCATGGGCATTTGGGCCACTTCCTCATGCAACTTACTTGTGCCTTCAGGTTCTGTTCAGGCCCAGTCTCGTATATACCACTTCCATTTAATGATGGAGTGCTACTTTATGGCTCTATGGGTCAGACAACACTTAGTTCACGATGGGCAGCTCAGGCCACTTGGTGATTTGGTGGCCCATGGTTAAGCATTCAGTCTCTACTAAGGCCCAGTAAGGAGCCAAAAACTGTTGCTCAAAAGGAGAGTAGTTATCTGCAGAGGATGGCAGGGCTTTACTCCAAAATCTGAAGGGTCTGCATTGTGATTCACCAATAGCGGCCTGCCAAAGACTCCAAACAGCATCACAATCTGCCACTGACATTTCAAGCACCATTGGTTCAGCCAGATCATATGGCCAAAATGGCAAAGCCACTTGCATGGCACCCTGAACCTGTTGCATAGCCTTCTCTTGGTCTGGTCCCACTCAAAACTAGCAACTTTTTTAGTCACTTGATAAATAGGCTGGAGTATCACACCCATGTGAGGGATATGTTGTCTCCAAAATACAAAGAAGTTCACTGGTGTTTTGCCTCCTTTTTCACTATGGGAATGGCACGATGCAATAACTTATCCCTCAGTTTAGAAAGAATGTCTCGACATGTTCCACATCACTGTATCCCTAGAAATTTCACTGAGGTGGAAGACACCTGAATTTTTGTGGGATTAATTTCCCACCCTCTAGCACAAAATGTTTTACCAGTAAGTCCAGAGTCATTGACACTTCTTCCTTACAAGGTCCAATCAGTATAATGCCATCAATATAATGGACCAATGTGATGTCTTATGGAAGGGAAAGGCAATCAAGGTCCATGAGGACTAAATTATGACATAGAGCTGGAGGGTTGATATATCTCTGAGGTAGGACACTGAAGGTGTATTGCTAGCCTTATCAGATGAATGTAAATGCTTCTGGTGGTCCTTAGAAACAGGTATGGAGAAAAAAGCATTAGCCAGACTAATAGCTGCATACAAGGTACCAGGAGATGTATTAATTTACTCAAGCAATGAAAGCACATCTGGAACAGCTGCTGCAATTGGAGTCACCACTTGGTTAAATTTTCAATAATCCACTGTCATTCTCCAAGATCCATCTGTTTTTTTGCAGAGGCCAAATAGGTGAGTTGAATGGGAATGTGGTGGGAATCATCACCCTTGCATCCTTCAAGTCCTTGATGGTGACAGTAATCTCTGAAATCTCTCCAGGAATACAGTATTGCTTTTTGTTTACTATTTTTCTAGGTAGGGGCAGTTCTGATGATTTACACTTGGTTTTTCCTACCATATTAGCTCTTACTCCATTTGTCAGGGATCCACTGTGAGGTTTCTGCCATTTACTGAGTTTATCTATTCCAATTATTCATTCTGGAACTGGGAAAATCACTACAGGATGTGCTCTGGATCTGTTGGACCTACTGTGAGATGGACATGAGCTAAGGCTCCATTAATACCCTGACCTCCATATGCTCCCACTCTGACTGGAGGGCCACAGTGAAGTTTTGGGTCTTCTGGAATTAGTGTCAGTTCAGAGCCAGTATCCAGTAATCCCCAAGAAGCCTGATTATTTCCTTTACCTCAGTGAACAACCACTCTGGTAAAAGACTGTATATCTCTTTAGGGAAAGCTGAGAGAAAGATTAACAGCATCAATTTTTGGCAGTGTAATGAGATCCTTCCTCAAGTGTTCCCAGCCTCCTCTTCATTCAAGGAGTTGTAGGTCAGTAAACTCACTGAAGTCTGGGAATTGATTGAGGGGTTGTGACTCTCTATTCTGGTGATTCAAGTTAGACTGCTGTTCACTTGACCTAGAAATCTTCTGCTTGTACAGATCAAGTAAATACTTAGTAGATTTCCAATCTATTTCACTCCTAGGGACACCATGACTAAGTAGCAAATGCCATAAGTCCATTCGAGTCATCCTGCTTTTGACTCCACTGTCCATTACGGTAACCATACCCACCTTGTCTTTGTCGATTGAGTGCTACCATGTGACCCCTACCACCATGATGTTCAATAAACCCCATTGTAGTTAGGTGTCTTAATTCAGTTAGGGCAGTTCCCACTGTCAAATCTGACTTACATAGAACAGTAATCACAACAGTCTTCATGGATGCTGGGGCTCCCTTCACAAATTTATTCCTCATCATTGAGGTAAAAATTATATCCTCTGGACACTCCACATGTGGATCTGTGGGTCTAACCTGATAAATCCACTCTAACATGCCAGTTTCCATAAACTTTGGATTCCTTCTTCCATGATAACCAAAGGCTGATCTGGCATTTTTACTTGATTTAGCGTTGGCCACCGTGTAATCCATGCTTCAGCGACCCAACCAGATAAACCATTAGATCCCTTCCTAACCTCTTGAGCTGAAACATTGTAAGAAGAATCTGTGCTTAGTGGGCCCATATAAATAAACTCAGACTGATTCATCTTTATGTTCTTTGCACCATTATCCCACATCCTTAATAGCCCTTCCCACACATATTCCCCAGGTTTCTGTACATATTAGAAAACTCAAACAGTTCTTTTGGAGTGTAGTGTACTTCCTCCTGGGTCACGCTTTGTACTCACTTTTGGGACTCATAGGGACTTCAGTATAGTTTCAGGTCTATAAGCCGAAATGGGCGTCCCAAGAATAGGAAATCAGATGCTGATGAGCTGATTGCAGGATTCTGAGCAGAGCAAAAGCCCACCAGCTTTGTCAGAAAGTCCACATATATTGGATGCAGGCCACACCCCCAGGGAAACTCCTTTTCAACTGATTGGCTACTCATAGCAGATCTCATCATGGAGGTGATTACATCATTACACAACTACCAAACTACATCAAAGCTGCCAAACCAGTGAGAATCATGGCCCAGCCAAGTTGACACACAGCCTTAATGATCACACAGCTCCTCATCTTTCCACGGTCAAATCTTCTAATAAATCCCTTTCAAAATCTACACACACAGACACATCATTGCAGTAAGTGGAACACAAATTAAAACAAAATTGTTAAACCAAACAATTGTTTAGTTTAATTAGTAAAGAATGTCTGCCTGGAACATTGTGCTCTTTTAGAGAAATATATGGGATCAAGTTGACAACAGCAGCTCGAAAGTTTAGATATGAAGCTTGGTAGGTGATGAGTTTATGTTAACAGTGAGGAACAATTCAGAAGGGAGAGTGTGATGGTTAAATTTATGCATCAATTTGGCTAGGCCATGGTTTTAAGTGGTTTGGCAGATATTATGTAATCATCCTTCATTTTGTGATATTATTTGAGCAGCCAATCAGTTGAAAAGGGAGTTTCCTTGGGGGTGTGGCCTGCATCCAACATATATGAATGTTCTGGCAAAGCTCTCTCTCTTGATGCTGCAGCTGACTCATCATCCTCTCACCTCCAATTCTTAAGATGTGAGCCAGAAGCCTGCCACCTAACCTGCAGATTTTGGGATTCACCAGCTCCCGCCACCCTGCGAGCCAGCAACCTGCCGTGTGAACTGCTGATTTTGACTTTGTCAGCCCCTGCAACCACGTGTTTCAGGAAAAGTCTCCAACCTGATGCCTGATCCACAGATTTGAGACTTGCTAGCCTCCACAACTGCATGAGCCATCTCCTTGAAATAAATCTCTCTCTATATATATTTTTGTATATATGCACTTCACTGTTTTTGCTCCTATAGAGAACCAAGCCTAAGACAGAGGGCTAGAACTGTTGCACAACTTGAAAACCGTAATCAACGCCACTGAACTGTATATGTGGAAATTGTAGAATTGATGTATATTTTGTTGTATGTATTCTCAATAACAACAACAACAAAAGAAAATAAAGTATTTTTTAAAAACTAGATATTACTTTATACATATCAGATTGGCAAAAATTAAGGTTCAATACCATGTGTGGCCCAAGCTGGATCAATGAGAATTCTTAGCTGTGGAGGGGAGGGAGGTGTAAATTGGTTGCAACCACTTTTAAAAACTTTTCATAATTATGCAGCCATGTTGAAGATATGCATAATTTTCACCCAAAATTCCGCTCCTGAGTATGTGCCCTAAAGATAGTTTTACAACATGCCCCAGAAGAATTCTTAAGAATGTTCATAGAAACACTAGTAGTATTGCAAAAACCTGGAAACAACCCAAATGCTGATAGGAAATTATTATCAGCTCCTACTGGTTAAAAAAAAAAAGAAGAAGAATACATAGAGGTATTTTCAGATGATGGAATACTATACATCAATGAAAATGGATGAACTACAGCTATATCCATTGTTGTTGTTAGCTGCCATCAAGTTGACTCTTACTCATGGTGACTTTCTGTACAACAGAATGAAACATTGCCTGGTCCTACATTGTCGTTGCAGCTATGAAGCCTATCCATATCACTGAGGGCTTCCCACACCCTTGTTGGCCCTCTATTTCACCAAACATGATGTCTTTCTCTAGCAATTGATCCCTTCTGATGAAATGTCCAAAACAAGTGAGTCGGACAATGTTCTGTTATGATCCATAACATTTATTGGCTAATTTTCGGAAGTAGATTGCCAGGCTTTTCTTCCTAGTCTCTCTTAGTCTGGAAGCTCCACGGAAACCTACCATGGATAAATCTCACAAACAAAATATTGAGCAAAAAACCAAGTTGAAAAAAGACACATACATATGATTCCATTTGAAAACATTCAAAACTAAGTAATGTATTGTTTATAGACATACACATGTATGGTAAAACCGTAAAAAGAGAAAGGAACTGAACCAGACTGAGTCCAGTACAATTAGATGGTGCCTGGCTACCACCACTGACTGCTCTGATAAGGATCAAAATAGAGGGTCCTGGACAGAGCTGAAGAAAAATGTAGAGCAAAATTCTAACTCACAAAAGAAGACCAGACTTACTCGCCTGGCAGAGACTGGAGAAACCCTGAGAGTATGGCCCCTGGACACCCTTTTAGCTCAGTAATGAAGTTGCTCCTGAGGTTCACCAATTTGGCCAAAGGTTAGACAGGCCCATAAAATGAAATGAGACTAAAGGGGCACACCAGCCCAGGGGCAAGGACTAGAAGGCAGGAGGGGACGGGAAAGCTGGTAATAGGGAACCCCAGGTCGAGAAGGAGAGAGTGTTGACATGTTGTGGGGTTATTAACCAATGTCACAAAATAATATGTGTACTAATTGTTTAATGAGAAGCTAGTTTGTTCAGTAAACCTTCATCGAAAGTACAATAATAAAAAATAAAATGTTAAAAAAAAGGAGAGAGAGAAAGGAACTGATAAATACAAAGTTCACTATGTGGTCTCCCACTAATGTGATTGGATAAGGATGTAATGGGGTGTGGAGGTACAAACTTGGGGGTCTGGAAAAATGGTATTGGTAATAATTTGTTTCTTAAGCTGGGTGGTAAGTATATGGGCATTCACTTAATTTTTTCTTTATATATTTGCATTATATATTCCGTTGTATGTATGAAATATTTCGTAATTTTAAACATGAGGTGTGTATAATCATTAAACTGATCTTAAAATGCGTGTATCTGAAAATAAGTCCCTCAGTAGGTAGAATGGGGCTATTCATGACCTGTAGTAATAAGGCGATTTTAACCTAATGTTGCTTCACTTGGAGAAGATGATTTTATATTTCACTGTTGATGTTAACCAGTTCCAAGATTTCCATATGTACTCATAGCCAGAAGGAGTGAGAGATAATTAACAATTCCTTGATAAGGCAGGATACGGAGAATTTATCCCTGAACAAAATGATGTAGTGTACTTCTGATGGCTAATGGTATGTGTCAACTTGGCCAGGCCATGATTGTAATTATCCTCCATTTTGTGATCTGATGTAATTATCCTTCATTTTGTGATATTAGGTAATTGTCCTCCATTTTATGTGTTGTAAATTCTGACCTCTATATGTTAATGAGGCAGGATTAGTGTAGGGTGTATCATGAGTCACAGACTTACTCAAGTTGCACCCTTACTCAAGTCACATGCTTACTCATGTCACACCGTAACTCAAGTATCTGATGTGAGGGGAGTTTCCTTGAGATGTGACCTATATTGAATATATATACAGATGCTCTGACAAAGTGCTCTCTTGCTCTGGATCCTGCATCTGGCTCATTATCATCTGACCTTCAGTTCTTGGGAAGTGAGCCAGCAGCTTGTCGTCTGACCTGCTGAATTTGGGATTTGCCAGCTTCCTTAGCCCTGTGAGCCAGCAGCCTGCCTGCCAGTTCTGGGATTTGCCAGTTTCTGCATGGGCCATGGGCCATGGGCTCATGGACCAGCAGCCTATCATCTGACCTGCCAACTTTGGAATCATTAGCCCCAGCAACAACATGAGTCAGGAGAAGCCTCCAGCTTGATGCCTGGCCCACAGATTTGGGACTTGCCAAATCCACAACAGCATGCGCCATTTCCTTAAGGTAAATATCTCCTATATATGCTTCACTGGTTTTGCTTCTCTAGAGAACCCAGCCTAAGACAGTGCTCAACACACTTTGTTTCAAGAAGCCAAACAAAACCATCTCTAAGTGTGGTTAGGCCCTCTGACCATGAACTCGAGGGATAGACGAGGTCCTTGCCCACACACCACTGCTAGGAAAAGAAAGTCTCTCATGTGTCAGCAAGTTCTTCAGATGAATTCATACCCTCGTTCAAATAAGGATGTGGTTTTTTAAAAATATTTTGTTTTTAGTGAATGAAGCAAGTTCCAAGGCTTGGTTCCAAAGCTCAGTATGTACTGAGTGTGACACACTGTAAAAATAACAACAACCTTTAATTGAACATTTACTTTTCAAGACCCCATGCACAATGGAGCTAAATGCTACCCTTCCCTCTGCCATCCCCATGATCAGTTAAGACCGTTGTGATACACAGGGTTTCCACTGGCTGATATTCAGAAGCAGACTACAGGGTTTTCCTTCCTAGTTCATCTTAGTCTGGAAGCTCCCCTGAAACTTGCTCAGCATCAAAGCAACACGCAAGGCTCCAGTGACAGATGGGTGGTGGCTGTGCATGTGGTGCATTAACTGGGAATTGAACATGGGTCTCCCTCATAGAAGGTGAGAATTCTACCACTGAACCACCAGTGTCCTCCATTGTGAGATAAGAGTGCTGATGTCCCCATTTTACAGATGAAGGCAACAGGGCTTTCAGAGGTCACGTGACTTGCTGCATCACCAGCTGGGACAAGGTGGAGCCAAGACCAGAGTTGGGTTCATGAGTTCTCTCATGCTGGTGAGTGGAATCAGAGGGCTAGAACCCCACTGGAGCCCTGGGCTCCTGGAACCAGATCTTGGGAAGGGAGAGTGAGGCTGTTCTGTTCCCACTCTGTCCTCAGAGACCCCAGGTTCTACAGCCCCTATTGCTTGGAATGGAATTGCCAGAGAGAGCTGTGGTGAAGCAGGAACTCTCCAATGGCTCCCCTCTTTTCACACTGACACCTCTCGCCTTCTTGCTTGTTTGACGTCTTCCTCTGTCCTCCCAACCCCAGTGGCTCTCAACTCCAAGGGGAGAAGCTGCCAGTCTAGGGACAGGTTCTGGCCCGGGGCACTGGGTGCTGGGAATGTCTACAGGGTAAATGATAACTTTAATCACTCTGAACACACCAACTTACAATGGTGGAAAATTGCAGTAAAAACCCCACTCGGAAAAGGGGAGAAAGAGAAGCAGTGGTTGGTGGTCTCCTGTCCTTTGCTTATACCCTGTCCAGGCAGGAGGACCAGGGAAGACTAAAACCTTCTGCCCTCTGGAGGTTTTCTTTGTCCAGTGATCAGGTGGGTCCGAATGAGGAGGGCTGTCTTTCCTGTGTGCACTTCTTTAGTAGCTACTTCCTATTGCTGGTTCAGAGATCTGGGAATTGTCTCAGGTTGAGGGATTACAAATTTTTCTTTGCTAGATTTGGACTTCTCTGGCAATGAAGTTTCCTTAGATCTGTGGCCATCTTCCTGTGGATTTGGTTCTTATCCACCAGAGTTCCAGTCATACTACCTCTTTTTAGGTCGACATAGCTTGTCCTTCTTCCCCTTACCAGCAGGCGTTTTGTTACCTGAATGCAAAGGATGTAGGGAAGGTGGCAAAAACAGATGTCCAAACACTCCCCAGGAGGCACTTTCCTGTCCCAGTCAGACCAAGTTAGACGTACCACCCTCCAGCTTTTTAAATGATTTTATGATCTTTTTCCCTTGATGTTCTTTCTCTGCTAGGGATTATGAATTCTTAAGATAATAGACTTAATCTTCTATGACTCTGTATCCCCTATTACAGGGATGAAGGAATGGGTGATATGACCTTGTTTCTCCAAGGATATAGGCTCTTTGTTCATATCCTGTTTCTCTGGGTTCCTGGCTGTGTGACTTAGAACAAGTGTAGTGGATGCTGTGGTATGCTGCCCAAGTTCTCCATATTCAGGACTGAAGCACTCATTTCTCCAGCTGCTTATCCCCCACACACCTCCAAACACACACACACACACACACACACACACACACACACGCACGCACGCACCCACACACGCACACATGTGCGCACGCGCGCGCACACACACACAGTCCTCCACAGTTGCCCTGGGCTAAAGAGAGCCACCCAGCCCATTATCATGTCCCCTTTCTGAGGGCAGTCTGCATCCAATGACTGGTTGATTGAAGCACTCTGGATCCAATTTGGGACAGCTCTGAAGGGCCATCCCAGCTCCAGAGCCCCCCTTGGGGTTGGCTGAGGCCATTGCTGTGATTATATCACAGCCCAACTTTTCCCTCTACCAGATCCTACTTCCTACTTCCCCCAAGTTTATAATGAATCTCAAGAACCCTCTTTAAAAAGTCCTGCCTCCTAAGGAAGCTGACCTAGTACAGAAGCGACTGAAGCTTTCTGTGCCTCAGTTTCCTGCTATGTAAAGTCCCATAGAGTTGTGGTGAGGTTTGAAATAGTTAATGGATATAAAAGGTTCAGAAAAGTGCCTGGTGAGGGAGGGTGAAGGGAAATCACTAACTAGATAGTAGACAAGTGTCAACTTCGGTGAAAGGAAGGACAACACACAATATAGGGGAAGTCAGCACAACTAGACCAAAGCAAAAGCATAGAAGTTTCCTGGACATATCCAAACACTTTGAGGGACCAAGTAGCTGGGGAGCTGGGGCTGGGGCCTCTGGAACGTAGTCTCGGGGGATGTCTAGGTCAATTGGCATAATGTAGTTCATAAAGAAAATGCTCTGAATCCCACTTTGCAAGTGGCTGTCTAAGAAACATCTATTGGTCCCATCCTACCTGGAGCAAAGGAGAATGAAGAAAACCAAAGACACAAGGAAAACACTGGCTCAAAGTACTAAAGGATCACATGAACCAGATACTCCACCAGCCTGAGACCAGAAGAACTAGATGGTGCCCGGCTACCACCAATGACTGCCTTGACAGGGAACACAGCACAGAGTCCTGGACAGCAGGAGAAAAATGTAGATCAGAATTCAAATTCATGAAAAAAGACCAGACTTAATGGTCTGACAGAGACTGGAGGAACCCCTGGAACTATGGTCCCTGGATGCTCTGCTATCCCAGAACTGAAACCATTCCTGAAGCCCACTTTTCATACAAAGATAAGATAGGCCTATAAAACAAAAAATAATACACATGAGGAATATGCTTCTTAGTTCAATCAAATGTACAAGATCAAATGGGAAGCTCCTATCCAAAAGCAGGATGAGAAGGCAGGAAGGAACAGGAACTGGATGAATGGACACAGGCAATTCAGGGTGGAAAGGGAGACATGCTATCACATTGTGGGGATTGCAACCAATGTCACAAAACAATATGTGTATAAATTTTTGAATGAGAAATTAACTTGAGCTGTAAAATTTCACCTAAAGCGCAGTAAAAAAAAGAAGAGTACCTGGCACCTACTCAATACCCAATTACAATTACTACTGCCAGTAGTATTCAATACATGTTGTTGTTAGTTACTGTGTAATGAGACATTGTCTGGTCCTGTGCCATCTTCATGATCATTGATATGTTTGAGTTCATTGTTGAGGCTATTGTGTCAATTCATCTCATTGAAGATTTTCTTCATTTTTTCTGGCTCTCTACCAAACATGATATCCTTCTCTAGAGATTGGTTTTTCCTGATGATGTGCCCAAAGTAAGCAAGATGAAGTCTCAATCCTCAGTACATACTTCCTCCTAAAACATGACCTGCTACAGCTCTAGCAAAGTACCTACCCTGACTCTGACCTACCTCTTTACGGTAAAGTAGTCTGAAATCTCAAAATGACACACACATCTCCAAGAAAGGCATTCACTTCCTGCCAATGTGAATTAGTCCATTCCAGAATTAATCCACTGGTGGATGACTCATCAATCCTGGCTTGTTAACTTCAAACACTGTCTACTTGTCCAGCTACATTTTTATCTTGGAACATCAAAAACTCTGTTATTGTCAGTGCTTCCTCAATACGCACCCTTCCTGAATTAATTACCCAATGGACTGAGTTCTCTGCTTTGTTGAGTGAAATTTCTTTTCACCCTTTTAAGACTAATATTTTCATGACATGGTTGAGTGCCAACATTTTTAGACAGTAAATGGCAGCATAATTGCAGGCTTCCTGATAGAGTCAAATGCTAATCATATACATGTAGCTGCTGTGCCCTTTAAAGCATTTTAACAGATGCAACACTAGCTCTAACAGTAATAGTTTATTGTGAAACAAACTCAGCTAAAGGTCAGCCTCCAGAATTTCATTTCAAGCCCACATCCTGGACTTTCTGAAGAGCACCACACTAAATGAAAGATTATATAAATCAAAGTTGGTGAGGCTGCTTTGCAAGGGCCTAAAAAGTGAGATCGCTATCAAGAATCCTTTCTTTCAAGCCTCATGCTTTGCAGAAGAGCAAGGCCTAGGTAAAAGGTTCTGTTGTCCATCTTATCCCTTAGGGGCTCTTCACAGCTGGGGTTTCCCTGGGCCAGGAGCATGTCTCAGCCCAGGCTGACGGTCTCAGCAGGGTGAAGAAAGGGGGAACAGGGAAAAAGGAGGCAGAAGATGGTTCTGAGTGGGACGGAGAGAAAATAAAGGAGCCATTTCTGCCTCCCCAGGACAATGAGATTTTTAACCTAACTTTGCATCTGCTTGGAGAAGAGGTGTGGGGTAGGGCAGGTCCAGCAGGGGTATTGAAAAGATGCTTGGGCTGGGTGGGTGGGGAGGACTAAGCAAAAGTATCAAGCCAAGGTCTGAGGTCCCCAAGAAAGACACGACTTACATACAGGCATTGGATGGAACAACGCTTTAGTCACATAGAGACGAGACAGCAAAGTCAGCTTCAACAGTGGGCATAGGTCTCCTGTGGCCAGCAGTTCACTTTCTGAAGCAGCCAACATAGGGATGATAGTCTGTGTGCATCCCCCTTGTGCTGCAGAAGAGGGATCTCCTCCCCTCCCCGATGTGAACAGACATGGAAATGACGTTAGTCAGGTGCCATAAAATGCACACGCATAAGCAAAACAAGGAAAATGTACTGTATACCCAGAACAGGGAGGGAGTTTCCCCTATAAGGAGGAAGAAGAAACTGGGAAAGAGGAAGCCTCAGTTTCCAGCCTTCATTATCTGGGAATGTTCCAGGCTCAAGGCTTCTAACTAGGCAGTCCGAGTGAGGGTTGGAAAGACACGTAATAGATTGTTTTCCTACTTTATTATTGTACTTTAGATGACGGTTTACAGAACAAACTAGCTTCTTATTTGTCATGGCTTGAATATGTCCCCCAAAAATATCTGTTAGCTTGGCTGGGTCATGATTCCCAGTGTTGTATGATTGTGTACCATTTTGTAAATCTCATGTGATTTCCTTACGTGTTGTAAACTCTGTCACTATGATGAGGTTATACTGATGAGGTTTACAAGATTAGATAGTGTCTTAATCCAATCTCGTTTGAGACATAAAAGAGAGAAGCAAGCAGAGACACATGGAAACCTCATACCAATAAGAAAGCAGTGCCGGGAGCAGAGCGTGTCCTTTGGACCTGAGGTCCCTGTGCTGAGATGCTCCCAGACCAAGGGAAGACTGATGACAAGGACCTTCCTCTGGGGCCGACAGAGAGAGAGAAGGCCTTTCCCTGGAGCTGATGCCTGAATTTGGACTTGTAGCCTACTAGACTGTGAGAAGATAAATTTCTTTTTGTTAAAGCCATCCACTTGTGGTATCTCTGTTATAGCAGCACTAGATGACTAAGACATCATTAAATAATTAGTACACATATTGTTTTATGACATTGGTTACCAACCCCATGACATGTCCACTCTTTCCCTTCTCGGCCTTGAGTTCCTTATTACCAGCTTCCCTGTCCCCTCCTGCCTTCTAATCCCTCTCCCTGGGCTGGTGTGCCCCTTTAGTCTCTTTTGTTTTTATGGGCCTGTCTAATCTTTGGCTGAAGGGTGAACCTCAGGAGTGACTTCAGTACTGAGCTAAAAGTCTGGGGGGCCATACTCTTGGGCTTTCTCCAGTCTCTATCAGGCCAGTAAATCTGGTCTTTTTTGTGAGTTAGAATTTTGCCCTACATTTTTCTTCAGCTCTTTCCGAGACCCTCTATTGTGATCCTTGTCAGAGCAGTCGGTGGTGGTAGCCTGGCACCATCTAGTTGTACGGGACTCATTCTGGTGGAGGTTGTGGTGGTTGTGGTCCATTAGTCCTCTGGACTAATCTTTCCCTTGTGTCTTTAGTTTTCTTCATTCTCCCTTTCTCCTGATGGAGTGAGACCAGTGGAGTATCTTAGATGGCCGCTCACAAGCTTTTAAGACCCCAGACACTACTCACCAAAGTATGTAGAACATTTTCTTTATAAACTATGTTATGCCAGTTGAGCTAGATGTTCCCTGAGACCATGATTCCCACAGCCCTCAGCCCAGTAATTTTGCCCCTCAGGGAATTTGGATGTGTCTGTGGAGCTTCCATGACCTCGCCTTGTACAAGCTGTGCTGGCTTCCCGAGTATTGTGCACTGTCTTACCCTTTGTTTTCCTACTTTCTTAAGAGCAAGTAAATCTTAACGCTCTCCTTTGTCTACCTTTGTTGAGCTCTGCTTGAGTCCACTTGGCATAGTGGGTACAAGATTTCGTTTGAAGAATGTTCTCTGCTGCTTTAAAATGTTTGGAAGTCACTGGTGTTGGAGAAAGAGTTGGGGCTGGGTTGGACCATGTGAGACATTCCACGCCCATTCAATAAATTTGGTTGGACCTCAGTGCAAGGGCATTGTTGAAGGGCTTTAAGAGGGGAGTGACATTCTTTTCTCAATGTGTGTGGGCTGAATTTGCACTTCTGGTTTCTGCCTTCTTCCCCCACCCCCCTGTCCAGGTAGCAGAGCAGACAGGAGGCACTTGTGTTTTGGGGGCTGAGGGTGCTCAGTGTGATTGGAAACACAGGGGCTTGTTTTAAAGCTACATTTGCACAGTAAATCATCTTCCACATCTTTTTTTTTTTTATCATTTTATTAAAAATGTATTTCAAAATGAGTAGTAAAATTTTTATCATTAGTTTCCAAATTTATGTTACCTAGTGGCTATCAGGAAACCCTGGTGGCGTAGTGGTTAAGAGCTATGGCTGCTAATGAAAAGGTTGACAGTTCGAATCCACTAGGTGCTCCTTGGAAACCCTATGGGGCAGTTCTACTCTGTCCTGTAGGGTTGCTATGAGTCAGAATCGACTCAACGGCACTGGTTTTGGTTTTTTTTTTTGGTTAGCGACTATCAAGAGAAATTAAGATTTATTACCAATTACAATTTTATTTCCAGAAAGATTATTGTGACAACGTGGACTCCGCTGAGGCCCTTATATAAGTACTCTACCTTCACCCTCTTACCACTTCCATCCCACAAAGAGAAATCTTTTCAGGGGCATCATTAACATAACAAAGATAACCCATTCCCAAATGGGATTTAACCACAGGCATAGAGGTTAGGATTTACAACATATATTTTAGGGAACCACAATTCAATTCATAACAGGCAGAAGGCTGTCAGATAAGGAAAACTCAAATATTTTTCACTAAAATGAGGGATGGAAAAGTTGTAAGACTACACACTGTCAAAGGTGGAAAACTTGTGAGACCTGGAAAAACAAGACAGTCCATTGAGTTCAATCTCTCACAGATTTCTCTGTATAAGTGAAGAAGCAAATCTGTTGAGATAGGTGCAGTGCCTTTTAAAACTACCCAGGCACGACTCTGGAAGGGCAGATGGTTTGCTAATGATTGAGTTGCACCTCATTCCTTTCTCCAAGTATGTGTCTCCAGGCATGAGGATGCTTCACATTGGGACCTATTATGGATTGAATTGTGTCCCCGCAAAACTTGTGTCAACTTGGCTAGGCCATGATTCCCAATATTGTGTGGTTGTCCACCATTTTGTGATCTGATGTGATTATCCTATGTGTTGTAAATCTTAACCTATGATGTTAATGAGGCAGGATTAGAAGCAGTTATGTTAATGAGGCAGACTCAATCTACAGGATTAGGCTGTATCTTGACTCAATCTCTTTTGAGATACAAAAGAGAGAATCAGCAGAGAGGAGAGGGATCTCATATCACCAAGAAAGAAGTTCCAGGAGCAGAGTGTGTCCTTTGGACCCCAGATCCCTGTGCTGAGAATCTCATAGACAAGGGGAAGATTGATGACACGGACCTTCACTCAGAGCCGACGGAGAGATAAAGCCTTCTCCTAGAGCTAGTGCCCTGAATTCGGACTTCTAGCCTCCTAAACTGTGAGATAATAAATTTCTGTTTGTTAAAGCCATCCACTTGTGGTATTTCTGTTATAGCAGCACTAGATGACTGAGACAGAATCCTACTCAGTCATCATCACTACCACTGCCCAGCCCAGTGATTAACAGAAAGAGATCAATAAGCCTCAGAGCTCATCTTGACTTGAACATCTCTAATTCAATTCATTTTTTCATATATGAGAGAATATAGAATATTCTGAGCAAAAATTTAAATATATATATATATGGCTAAAAATCCAAATATATAGATATTTTTCTCACTGGTTTCTAGAAACCATAGGACAATTCTGCTGCAAAATATCTTTTTAAAGCATTAAAAAGCAAAGATGTCACTTGGAGGACTAAGGAGTGCCTAACCCAAGACATGATATTTTCAATTGCTTCATATGCATGCAAAAGCTGGACAACGAATAAGGAATACTGAAGAGCTGATGCCTTTGAATTATGGCATTGGCTAAGAATACTGAATATATCATGGACTGCCAGAAGAATGAACAAATCTTGGAAGAAGCACAGCAAGAATGCTCCTTAGAAGTGAGGATGGGGAGACTTTGTCTCATGTACTTTGGACGTATTTTCAGGAGGGACCAGTCCCTGGAGAAGGACATAATCCTTGGTAAAGTAGAGGGTCAGCAAAGAAGGAGGAAGGCCCTCAGCAAGATGGATTGGCACAGTGGCTGCAACAATGGGGTCAAACATAGCAACGATTGTGAGGATGGTGCAGGACCGGGCAGTGTGTCCTTCTCTTGTACATGGGGTCCCTATAAGTGGTAGCTGACTCAGCAGCACCTAACAACAATGACAACACAACACAGCTTCTTTAAAAAACAAGAACAGAAAACACCTGTGCTCTGCTACATGAATTTGACATTTCCCTTCCACCGTCTACATTAGCATAATTTTACTGTTCCAGGAGATGCTGTCCAGGCATGTGGCTTGACAGTTCCTTACAGGAACTTCCTGAAAGACCCATCAATTCTTCCATGGAAAGTATCAACGGATACTTTGTGTCCTAAGATTCTTTAAATCCCTTGCCTCAAAATCCTGGCCTGGCTCTTCCCACCAATCCTGGATCTTTGTAGCATGATGCATACCCAACATTGAAAAAAAAAAGACAAAACTCTAATTTAAAAAAAAGAAAGTCTTGCCTTAACCCAAACTTCCAGCTCTCAGTAGGTTTAACTTTGTCTTCTCCCCTCTGATACACTTCTAAGCTGGCCTTATCCACATGAGCAATAAACGAGCTTTGTCTTGGTGTATTGTTGATATTTGGAGACCTGGCCTCTGACAATAATAGGCCAATTTTATGTAGATATACAGTGATAAATTACTTAATAAAACTAATCCTGAAAAGAGAACAGGGGTCATGATCCTGGTTGTAAGAGTCTTTCAGTCCTAGGTACAAAATGCTATAAAACAGTAAATTATTCTGCTACAAAGAAGGAACAGGAAGGAAAAGACTTCCTCCTTTACCTTCTATGTCCTTCAAAAATCACCTGCAACTTGTTAGAAAAATGGAGGAGTTTCAAAAGTATTGTTTTAATATCTGGGATCTTTGATCAAAATGTCAGAAACTGTAAAGACTTCTGCACAATTCAAGTTAGACTAAAAAGGTATGAGATTGTTGAAATATAGAACAACATAATAAATGTGTGTCAAAATGAGCATTATCCTCTTCAAGGACATCACTTGAGGAAGGTGTGCACCGATGTAAATTCTGTTGCCCGAGTCATTTGGATCAGTTTGAGGTCCTGTCCTCTGGGAGGACAGCCACACATTTCTCCGAATGATCCTGGCCCTCAGAATGTGAGAGCACCCCAGAGAGTGGGGACGTATGAGCAGGTGCTCAGACAGGGCAGCCAAGCCTTTACCTGTCCACAGGAAACACTGGTTCCCAGTAACCTTCATGAAGTATACTAGGAGGGACAAGAGAGTACTCCCAGGGTGGGCTATGGGGGCTAGGATGGGGCTACAAAAGGGGGTGTCATGGATTGAATTGTGCCCCCAAAAATATCTGTCAACTTGGCTGGGTCATGATTCCCAGTATTGTATGATTGTGTACCATTTAGTAATCTGATGTGATTTCCCTGTGTATTGTAAACTCTATCACTATGATGTAATAAAATGAGTTCGTGGCAGTTATATTGATGAGGTCTACAAAATTAGGTAGTGTCTTAAGCCTATCTCTTTTGAGATGTAAAAGAGAGAAGCGAGCAGAAACACATGGGAACCCCATACCACCATACCACCAAGAAAGCAGTGCCGGAAGCAGAGCGCGTCCTTTGGGCCTGAGATTCCTACACTGAGATGCTCCTAGACCAAGGGAAGACTGATGCATCCCAAGGATCTTCCTCCAGAGCCAAAAAGCCTTCACCTGGAGCCAATGCCCTGAATTGGAATTGTAGCCTCCTAGACTGTGAGAGAATAAATTCCTCTTTGTTAAAGCCATCCATTTGTGGTATTTCTGTTATAGCAGCATCAGATGACTAAGACAGGGGGGTTGTGAGAGGACCAGCCTACTAACAGAATAAGAGAAAGATGGCAATGTAGTTAGTTCAAGGAAGTTCAGGGCTGATCAAGGGAAAATATATGACTGCAAGATAGCAGGGTTGCAGAACAATCTATTCATTGGGGCTGATGCATTGACAGCTGCATGCCGGAGCAGTCCCTGGCAGCAGGAGGCCCTCCAGAGACAAGCAATGGTGCAGGGAGCCACCAGAAGGGGAAGAGGGTAAAGGACCTCCTGGGTGGGGGGAGGAAGGAGGAGGGGCTTACATGTCTAGCTGATGTCCTCCTCCATCAAGGTGAGCAATCTCTGGGTCAGAGGATGCCATAGGAAGGACACAGCTGGGGGTCATTACAACTACAGGGTCTACCTTATCTAGGTCTAGCAGAGGTTGGGTGCAATTTCATGGGTTATGTAAAGCCAGACAGGCTTTAAGTAGCTAAAAATCTACTTGTTTGGGCTATTTTTAAAACAACTGGATGTGTACAGATTTGAGTATGGTGCTGGTAAGCTTTTTTGGGCTAATGAGTCTTAACTAGCTATGAAGAAGTAAACAACCCTGGACCAATCCATCTGTGGCTCATTTATATGACAGGTGAGAGCCATGCAGGGTAGAAGGGAGACTTACCAAGAGCCTCTCAGTTGAGGACATTATGCTGAGTGAAATAAATCAATCACAAATGGACAAATACCATATGACCACATTTTTTTATAAGAAGACAAGACTAGACATATATACTACAGAGACAAAGAGTCATTGGTTAAGTTTTCAATACTCCACTGTTGTTCTTCAAGATCCATCTGTTTTTTGCACTGGCCAAATAGGTGAGTTGAATGGGGATATGGTGGGAATCACCACCCCTGCCTCCTTCAAGTCCTTGATGGTGGCAATAATCTCTGCAATCCTTCCAGGAATGGGGTATTGCTTCTGGTTTACTATTTTCCTAGGTTGGGGCAGTTCTAATGGCTTCCACTTGGCTTTTCATACCATAATAGCCCTTATTCCACTTGTCAGGGATCAAATGTAGGCACTCTGCCAGTTGCTGAGTATATCTATTCCAATTATGCATTCTGGAACTGGGAAAATCACTACAGGTTGGGTTTGGGGACACATTGGACCCACTGAGAGTCCAACCTGAGTTAAGACTCCATTAATAACCTGATCTCCATATGCCCCCCACTCTGACTGGTGGGCCACAGTGAAGTTTTGGGTCTCCTGAAATTAGTGTCAGTTCAGAGCCAGTATCCAGTAATTCCCCAAAAGTCTGAATATTTTCTTCATCCCAATGAACAGTCACTCTCGTAAAAGGCCATTGATCCCTTTGGTGAAGGCTGGAAGAAAGATGAGCAATATAAATTTTTGGCAGTGTAGTGGGATCCTTCATTCAAGGTGTTGTGGGTCTGTTAACTGGCTCAAGTCTGGGAATTGATTGAGGGGCTGTGGCTCTCTACTCTGGAGATTCGAATTATACCATGGTTCATTTGACCTAGAATTCTTCTGCTTGTACAGATCAAGTAAATAATTAGTAGATTTCTGATCTATTTCACTCCTAGGGACACCGTGACTAAGTGGCCAACGTGATAAGTCCATTCGAGTCAGACTATTGTGATTACTGCTTTGACTCCATTGTACACTATGGAAACAATGCCACTTTATCCATGTTGACCGAGTGTCGCCACTTGGCCCCTACCACCACGGTGTCCAATCAGCCTCATAGTAGTTAGATGTCTTAATTCAGTTGGCGCAGTTCCCACTGTCAAATCTGACTTACATAAGCTAGCAATCACAGCAGTCTTCAAGGATGCTGGAGCTCCCTTCACAAATTTGTTCCTCGCCGTTGTGGTAAAAGGTGTGTCCTCTGTGCACTCCATGTGTGGGTCTGCGGGTCTGTGGGTCTAACCTGATAAATCCACTCTAACATGCTAATTTCCCTACTCCTTTGGATACATTCTTCTACAGTATACCAAGACAGGTCTGGTACTTCAACTCAGTTTAGTGTAGGCTACCACATAATGCACGCTTAAGTGACCCAACCAAATAATCTGTTAGGGGCTTTCCTAACCTCTAGATCTGAAACACTGAATGAGGAACCTGTGCTTAGTGGGCCCATGTCAATAAACTCAGACTGATCCAACTTTATGTTCCTCGTACCATTATCCCACACCCTTAATAGCCATTCCCACACATATTCCCCAGGTTTCTGTTTGTACGTATTAGAAAAGTCAAGCAGTTCTTTTGGAGTGTAGTGTAGCTCCTCCTGGGTCATGCTTTGTACTTCACCTTTTGGGACTCACTGGGACTTAAGTCTAGATATAGTTCTAGAAGCAAAAATGGGTGGCGGGGATGAACATTCCGCAATGTCTTGTAAGGCACTTGCCTCATGCGATGCCCCAGGCAATGACTCAGATGCCTCTCCAGTTGTGTAACAGTTGTGTTAATCTCATCAGGTAGCGGTGGAGGGACTAATGGTTTTACTGGGGAGGGCGGCTTAGCGGACAAAGACGGAGTAATCTCTTCAGATGGGAGTGAGAGGGCTGGTTCTATTTGCAGAAGTGATTCAACAGAATTTAGGGGCTCAGTGTCCCCAGCTTCCTGATTCATCAGCCTTTATGTCCCCATACTAAGTTTCAGGATCCCAGTTCTTCCCAATCAATGTCCTCATTTTAACTTAAGACACCATTCAAGGTTGAGAATTCAATTGGCATTGTAATTCAACTACTCTCACGATAATTCTCTGGGTTTGGTTTTTGGCAATATTAGCTCTGTTACTACAAGAAATAAGGCTTTCTTTCAAGGCCCAAGCAGAAACTTTGAGGTAGTTTATGTGGCACTTGAATTGTGACTCTGAAGCCCTGAGCTCTTTTCTTTCTTTCTCCACTTTGTCTAGTAAAAGTAGAACCAGCCATTCAGTTTCCTTATACTTCTAATTCTGACAAAATTGTAGAAAAGCATCAAACGTGTGATCGCCCAAAGCCTTGCTTTTCACAAATCCTGACCTATTGGTGGTGATATTTTGCATATTTCTTTTGCCACCTCATGCCATGGATTAGCAGTGCCCTCTTTACTACTGGAAGCAGAGTCATCAACATCTTTAAGACTAACCAGACTTGAGAACCAATCCTTTCAATTTTGTTTCTCTAGAACCACTCTCAGTACCAAATGTCTTAGGCTGGGTTCTCTAGAGAAGCAAAATCACTGAAGCGTATATATATGGAAGTCTATGAGAGTGAAGATATGACCCTGAGTATGTCCCACCTGAATTTAGAGACCATCTCAAGAATAGATTTGATGCATTGAACACTAGTGACCAAAGATCAGATGAGATGTGGAATGACATCAAGGACATGAAGAAAGCAAAAAGTCATTAAAAAGAGAGGAAAGAAAGAAAAGACCAAAATGAATGTCAGAAGAGACTCTGAAACTTGCTCTTGAACATCAAGTAGCTAAAAAAAAATGGAAGAAATGATGAAGTAAAAGAGCTGAACAGAAGATTTTAAAGGGTGGCTCCAGAAGACAAAGTAAAGTATTATAAAGACATGTCCAAAGACCTGGAGATAGAAACCAAAAGGGAAGAACATGTCCGGCATTTCTCAAGCTGAAAGAACTGAAGAAAAAATTCAAGCTTCAAGTTGAAATATTGAAGGATTCTGCGGGGAAAATATTGAATGATGCAAGAAACATCAAAAGAAGATGGAAGGAATACACAGAGTCACTGAACCAAAATGTGGTGATCGACGTTCAACCATTTCAGGAGGTAGCATACTGATGGTACTGAAGGAAGAAGTCCAAGCTACACTGAAGGGAATGGCGAAAAACAAGGCTCCAGGAATTGATGGAATACCAATTGAGATGTTTCAACAAACGGATGCAGCACTAGAGAGGCTAACTTGTCTATGTCAATAAATTTGGAAGACAGCTTCTTGGCTAACTGACAGGAAGAGATCCATATTTGTGCCCATTCCAAAGAAAGGTGATCCAACAGAATGTTGAAATTATGGAACAATATCATTAATATCACGTGCAAGTAAAATTTTGCTGAAGATCATTCAAAAGCACTTACAGCAGTGCATCAACAGGGAACTGCCAGAAATTCAAGATGGGTTCAGAAGAGGATGTGGAACCAGGGATAGCATTGCTGATGTCAGATGGATCTTGGCTAAAAGCAGAGAATACCAGAAGGATGTTTACCTGTATTTTATTGACTATGCAAAGGCATTCGACTGTGTAGATCATAACAAATTATGGATAAAATGTGAAGAATGGGAAATCCAGAACACTTAATTGTGCTCATGTGAAACCTGCACATAGACCAAGAGGCAATCATTTGAACAGGATAATGGGATACTGTGTGGTTTAAAGTCAGGAAAGGTGTGCATCAGGGTTGTGTCCTTTCACTATATTTATTCAATCTGTATGCTGAGCAAATAATCAGAGAAGCTGTACTATATGAAGAAGAACATGGCATCAGGATTGGTGGAAGCCTCATTAACAACCTGTGATATGCAGATGACACAACCTTGCTTGCTGAAAGTGAAGAAGGCTTGAAGCACTTACTATGAACACCAAAGACTACAGTCTTCATTATGGATTGCACCTCAACATAAAGAAAACAAAAATCCTCACAACTGGACCAATAAGCAACATCATGATAAATGAAGAAAATATTGACGTTATCAAGGATCTCATTTTACTTGGCTCCACAATCAATGCCCATGGAAGTAGCAGTCAAGAGATCAAATGATGTATTGCATTGGGTAAATATGCTGCAAAACACCTCTTTAAAGTGTTGAAAAGAAAAAATGTCATTTTGAGAACTAAGGTGAGCCTCACCCAAGCCATGGTATTTTCAGTCACCTCATACACATGAGAAAGCTGGACAATGAATAAGGAAGACCGAAGAAGAATTGATGCTTTTGAATTATGGTGTTGGTGAAGAATATTGAATATACCATGGACTGCCAGAAGAATGAACAAATCTGTCTTGGAAGAAGTATGGCCAGAATGATCCTTGGTAGCAAGGATGGGGAGAGTTTGTCTCATGTACGTTGGAAGTGTTTTCAGGAGGAACCAGTCCCTGGAGAAGCACATCATGCTTGGTAAAATAGAGGGTCAGTGAAAAAGAGGAAGACCCCAACAAGATGAATTAAATCAGTGGCTGCAACAACAGTTAAGGGTAACAATGATTGTGAGGATGGCGCAGGACCGACTCCACAGCACCTGACAACAACAACAGGGGCTGGGGAGAGAAGAAAGTGTGGAGTACCTGGGAATGTGACCTCTTTTTGGAAATAGAGTCTTTCCAGTTGATTTAACTGGATTAGGGTGGGTCCTAATCTCATTTGAGTGGTGTCCTTATGAAAGAGGAGAAGAGATATAAAGGAAGATGGCCATGTGAAGAAAGTCACGTGAAGCTTTAAACCTTAAGCCAAGGGATACCAAGGAAGACCTGGACCTACCAGAAGTTGGAAGAGACAAAGAAGGATCTTCCTCTAGAGACTTCTGAGAGATTATGGTCCCACCAACACCCTGGTTTCAGACTACCAGTCTCCAGAACTGTGAGACAATTTCTGCTGTTCTAAGCTACCCACTTTGTAGTGCTTTGTTACAGCAGCCACAGGAAACTAAGACAACAAAGAGAGGGAGCTCTAGGGTGCACCTGTGTGATGGCGCACCTATGTGATGGAGCACCTGTGTGATGGAGCACCTGTGTGACGGCGCACCTGTGTGACGGAGCACCTGTGTGATGGCGCACCTGTGTGACGGCGCACCTGTGTGAAGGAGCACCTGTGTGATGGCGCACCTGTGTGATGGGGCACCTGTGTGATGGCACACCTGTGTGATGGAGCACCTGTGTGATGGAGCACCTGTGTAATGGAAAACAAGCCGTCCATGATGTAGGAGAGGACCAAGAGAGAAGCAACATGTCCAGTGACGTGAGGGAGGACCAAGGCTAGACATTGAATTGACCCCAGTGACCTTGGTGAGAGCAGTGCAATGGAAGGTTGGGGACAGAAGCCTGATTCGTGGGGAGTGATTTAAGAGATAAAATAGGGCCATTATTCCCTGTCCTTGAGGATAAAGAATATGACCCAGCTGGAGCCGGACTCACAAGGACACATCAGCTGGGCCCTGAGGTATAAAGACAATAGCTAAGACAGTGTTGGAAAACATCTTTTAGGGAAACTTTCACATAAACAAATCAATCAGAGCACAAAAACCCACATACTTTCTACTCTTATCTTTTCCTATTAGCATTTAGTAAATAGTAAGATTTGTCAGACCAGTGAAGACCCTCCTTACTGGCATTACTGAAACCTGTACCAATGATTATTAAGAAAGACAATTCAAAATGTAGAATCATAGTGATTTGGCAGTTTTTAGCCTGTCTGTGAAAAGGTGAAGCTTTCGATGATTTTTCCCATTTGTAATGTTAATATATACTAATGATTCTGTAATATTACTTGGACTTGAGCAGACATGGCTCTGGCAGCATGGTTGTCTGTTTTCCCACTTTTGCCTCTCGGAAACATATGCGGAATAAAACCTTTCCTTTTGCTTTACTACGGCAGGAATCAAGAGAGAATGAAAGGAGAGAGGATACATCAGCAACCCTTTTGGAGACATCCATTTCCAGAGGCGTCTGCACAGAACAGCTTTCTGCTGTATTAGCTGTAAAAGGAACAACCAGCCTTGAGAATTGGCAGCTGCTTTGCTATGAGCTTTTCCTGGGGGCATCATCCTTCATATGTCCGTGAGAAACATGCAAATGCAGAATTTGGTCCTTCTAGCTGGACTGTCTAATCGTGGGGAAGGTGAACGGGCAAGGCCCGTGACTCCTGAAGCATCATGGGGCCTGAAATCCTTCTTATCTTCACCCTTGCATGTCCTGGCCCAGCCGGCATGTGCACCTGTCTGGTCTAGGAAGCTCCGCTCTTAAGGCAAGAGCTGCACCTACAAGAACGGCTTGGTCAATGCTCAGAGTCAATGTTTAGAGGGAAAATTAAATATACTATTTATATTTGTCAGCAAAAACAAGGGAAACCCTCCATGAGATGGATTAACCCAATAGCTGCAACAATGGACTCAAATATACCAAGGATCATGAAGATGGCTCAGAACCAGGCAACACTACCTTCTGTTGTACACAAGGTTCATTCCGGTTGGAACCCCTGCTGAGAATTTGCATTTCTAACAAGTTCCTGGAGCCCTGGTGGCGCAGTGGTTAAGTGATAGGCTGCTAACCAAAAGGTCGGCAGTTAAAATCCACTAGCCGCTCCTTGGAAACCCTAGGGTGCAGTTCGACTCTGTTCTATAGAATCGCTATGGGTCGGAATCTGTTTGGCGGCAATGGGAACAAGTTTCCAGGCAATGTTAATGGTGCCGGTTAGGGACCAATTCTGAGAACCGCTAGTAGAGCTGTGGTTCTCAAAATGTATTATACACAAGAATCACCTGGGGATCTTGTTAAAATGCAGATTCTGATTTAGTATATCTGGAGTGGCAATGCAAATTCAAACCACTTCGAAGTCCTGTCTGTAACTCAAGGTAGTTAGGATTCCAAATTCCTATCTACTAGGCTGGGAGAAAACTTAACCACAGACGTTCCTGGGGTCCCTCTCTGTATCCAGACTCGGAGGCAGTGGCCAGGCTTCATTCATTGTCCTCACAAATGACCACAGAGGCCTCCCTCCCCCTGCACCCCCACCCCGACAGCACTGCTTGCTCTGGGCAAGTGGCTGCTTCCATATGATGGCGCAGGGACATGGAAATCTTGGAGAAGGGGCCTGGTGCCTCTGCCACAGAGCCCCCTGTTAGGGGACCCTCATCCCCACTCCCATCCTCTCTCCTCTCCTCCTCCCTTGAGGCATATATTTTTTCCCACTTGGGGAGGGAAGTTCTCTCTCTCAATGAATTCTCTTCTGCCTTCATTTTATAGCCATTTTAAAGGGTGCCTTCTAAAGAATTCTAAAGATTTAGCCTTTGGGACTAGAACAGCCAGAAAGACCCACCGGTCACTTCTTTCTACTTGCCATCTTCCCTGGAGAAATAGAGTCCAGAGCCAGCCAATCTGCTGTCTTAATGAGGGAGGGGGAAGGGCCAGTGTAAGAAAAATAAACAATGGATAGCTAAAATGATCCATTCATGTTACCACCAGTTGACATGGAGTCAACCTTAACTCATGGTGACTTCATGTGCGTCAGAGCAGAGCTGTGCTCCATAGGGTTCACAATGGCTAAATTTGCAGAAGTAGATTACCAGATCTTTCTTCTGAGGCACCTCTGGGTGGACTGGAACCTCCAACCTTTAGGTTAGCAGCCAAGCATGTTAATCGTTTGCACCGCCCACCCACGGACTCCACTTTGATAATTGTCTACTGTGTATTTTCTCTCTAGATCCTCAGAATAGTGTCGGGAGTTTGGTGTTTTTAGCCCTGTTGTTTAGAGTTGCACAGTGGTCAGGGACCAGGCCAGGATTCCAGAGAAGAAGGGAGTCAGGTTCATGTCCATATGCCCTGTACCACCTGTGGGACTGTACAGGCAAAGTGGGTGAGCAGGGGGCTGCTGGAAGGTGGAGGAGACACCAGGCTAGCACGCCCTTGCCTGGTGATACAGGCAACAAACTCATGCAGTCATGAGCCCCAGAGGCCACTCACTCACACGCTGAGCGTCGGATCACTTCGGGCTGCTGGGTCCCGCGTTTCCAAGTTGATTTCAAGGCCAGGGCGGGAGTATTGGCCAAAGGAAAGGTTGTTATTTGAGAGTTGGATTGTTTTCTGAGATACAAGTTGATAAGCTGGGAGAGCTGGCAAGGAGGAGAAAAGATGGGCTCACAATGAGTTTTGACTCCTCCTTAGACGACTTGTGTTTACTTGCCGAATGATACAGCTTCTTTTCTTTCCTCTTTTTCTTACTACCTGCATCTAGAAACATTTCTCCAGTCAGTTCTTCCTCTTCCCTACTGGTCAGCCTTCCCTCATTCAGAGGCCTGGTTTTACCAGTTGGACCAGAAAACTTGGTGAAGGTGCATTAACCCCTGCTTCTCTCTCTTTCTCCCTCTGTTGTCTGGGCCAGAAGGAGAGAATGTTTCCTCCTGCACGTATTTACATATTGCCAGTTACTCAAAAATTCAGACCATGTCATTCATTCTTGTTGTTAGTTGCCATTGATTTCGCTCTGACTCATGGTGACCTTATGTATAACAGAACAAGGTGACCTTGTTCTGAACGAAATGATGCCCGGTCCTGTGCCATCTTCATTATCATTGGTATGTTTGAGTCCATTGTCATGGCTATTGTGTCAGTCCATCTTGTTGAGAGTTTCCCTTGCTTTTGCTGACCCTGTACTTTACCAACCATGATGTCTCTTTCTAGGAATGTTCTTTCTTGATGACATGTCCAAAGCAAGTGAGTCAAAGTCTTGTCCTGCTCTCTTCTAAGGAGCGTTCTGGTTGCAATTATTCTAAGATCGATTTGTTCATTCTTCTGGCAGTCCATGGTATATTCAAAATTCTTCACCAACACCACGGTTCAAATGCATCGCTCACTGGACATATGTATATCTGGGCAAGGACTACAGTCTAAGAAATCTGGTTCAAGTTCCACGTCCCCAACCACTGAGCCCCCTGGCCTCGGTCTCTACCTCTGTAAAGCAGGGATCTTGTGGTCTGCCCATCTTACATCATTGCTTTATGTCACTGGTCACATGAACACCAGATGTGCAAGTGCTTTGAAAAGAGAAGAAAGCACTAAACCAATGCACAGACCAAAACATGAACCTATAACTCCAACTGGCAGGGAAAGGCCAGTGCGGGTAGGTAGGACCAGGTTTTCTTTGGTGTTGGCTCATTCAAGCTCTTCCCCTACGTCAACAATGGGAAATAAACCAGCTGTTTATACAAGCCCTGGCCACTGAATGCTTCTCAAAGGAGGATCAGGCCATATTTTTAGAGGCTCTACAGGGGCAGATCCAGGTTTTATGGAGTCTGATGTTTATACAACTTGGGGGGAACCTCTTTAAGGAAAAGGATACAAAACTATAGACACAAAATCAGACCAAACAGGTATTTATTTGGAAAGAGAAGGGAAATCACAATGAAATACAAATTTAAAAAATCTGGCAACACCACAAAGTCACAAATCCAGAAAAAATATCAAAAGTGTTTTATAAACTTTATGTAGTTGTTGGAAACCCTGGTGGCATAGTGGTTGAGAGCTACGGCTGCTAACCAAAAGGCCGGCAGTTCGAATCCACCAGGCGCTCCTTGGAAACCCTACGTGGCAGTTCTAGACTGTACTATAGGGTCACTATGAGTCAGAATTGACTCGATCGCAACAGTTTTTTTTTTTTTTTTTTTAAATGTCGTTGTTGCTGTTAGTTGCTGTAGAATTTGCTCCATCTCGTAGGGACCCCACGTACAACAGAATGAAATGTTTTCCTGTCCTGTGCTGTCTTTATACTCATGTGTTCGAGACCATTGTTGAGGCTACTGTTTATTTTAAGTGCCTTCCAACCTAGGGGGCTCAACTATATAGACAATGTTCTGTTGTGATCTACAGGGTCTTCACTGGCTGATTTTTAGAAGTAGATCTCCAGGCCTTTTATCCTAGTCTGTTTTAGTCCGGAAGCTCTGCTGAAACCTGTCCATCATGGGTGACCCTGCATCACAGTAACACGCTGTTAAAAATAATAAAAACTCACTGAGATTTAAACATAAGGTTTATTCTGAGCAGTTATCCTTTTTGTTTAAATTGTACTTGAGACGAAGTTTTGCAGAACCAATTAGTTTCTCATTAAACAATTAATAAACATGTTTTGTGTCATTGGTTGCCAACCACAGGACATGTCAACACTCTCCCCTTCTCCACACTGGGTTCCCTGTTACCAGGTTTCCTGTCCCCTCCTGCTTTCTTGTCCTTGCCCCTGGGCTGGTGTGCCCATTTGGTCTCACTTTGTGTTATGGGCCTGTCTAATCTTTGGCTGATGGGTGAATCTCAGGAGTGACTTCAGTACTGAGTTAAAATGGTGTCCAGGGGCCATACTCTCAGAGTTTCTCCAGTCTCTGTCAAACCAGTAAGTCTGGTCTTTTTTTTGTGAGTTAGAATTTTGTTCTACGTTTTTCTCCAGGTCTGTCCAGGACCCTCTGTGGTGATCCCTGTCAGAGCAGTTGGTGGTGGCAGCCGGGCACCATCTAACTGTACTGGACTCAGTCTGGTGGAGGCTGTGGTAGTTGTGGTCCATTAGTCCTTCGGACTAATCTTTCCCTTGCGTCTTTGGTCTTCTTCATTCTCTCTTGCTACTCTGAGCAGTTATTCTATATACATATAGAAAGACCATTTTGTTTCCAGAAAAAGCAAATGGCTCAAAGAAGATGGGTACAATGGGGCTTATAAAGAGAAGATGAGGGAGAAATATAGAAGCTCAACCACTGGCTAATCTTAACATGAGTGATTAAACACTGCCTTCCCCCTTTGGAGCCCTGGTGGTGAAGTGGTTAAAGGTTCAGCTGCAAACCGGAAGATCAGCAGTTTGAATCCACCAGCCACTCCCTGGAAATCCTATGGGGCAGTTCTGTTCTGTCATAGAGGATTGCTATGAGTCAGAATCATCGCGATAGCAATAGGCGTTCCCCTTTACTGAGATCAGCTGATATCAGGTTATTTCTGGCTTGGCTGCTAATCATTTGGCCCTTTATATGCCTGCGGCGTGGTGGTTAAGAACTCAGCAGCTAACCAAATAGTTGGCAGTTCAAATCCATCAGCCTCTTCTTGGAAACCGTATGGGGCAGTTCTACTCTGTCCTACAGGGCCACTATGAGTTGGAATCCACTTGAAGCCAATGGGACCCTCCTGCAGCCATGAGGTTTTTTGAGATTTAAATTGGGAGGTAATGGTTTGATGACTATCCTTTTCTAGCAGAATAAGACAAATTTACATTGCTTACAGAGCAGTTTCCAGCAGGCTTTTGCAGGCTGGGTCAGGCTTTTTTAATATTTGGTTTCGTGCATAAGAAAAATCTGAAAATCAAAGCAAGATATCTGTTATTAGTTTTCCTGTTCAACAACACAAACCACCACAGTATGACAAACTGACAGATGGGTGGTGGATTAACTCTATATCGTCTTTGGAACTACATCTTTCAGCTGTGTATGCTTTGCTTACTTCTTGTGACAACAATTAAAATACAGCATTTTTATTGAAAGAATAAAAGATCATTCAGCCTTTCCTCTAGAGTGGTAGCTCTGCCTCCATTCATTTAGACTCTTTTTTCTACTCCACTCCCTGCAAACCTATAGCTCTGGGTGCTGTAGGACACACTGTATTCACATCAAGGTGAAACTCCTGGTTCTGAAGTTTTGTACTGCAGCTGGCACTATGGGTTGTAGGCATATTCTTGAAGCCATTCTTATACCTCACAGCTAACAACACATTTCCTATACATGAAAGGACTGCAGATAACAAAAAATTTACTCACTAAATCCACAAACTAAATGTATCTGTAGCTCCACTTGCCCGTAGTGCTGGTTCAGTTGTGCACGTGGTGGCTGCAGCATCGTCAACAGGAGACTGGGATGGGGGTAAACATGAGTGGAAAGAGATAGGGTCTCAATTGATTGCAGTTAAAAATGTCTTCCTTTTGCAAAAAGTTATGGCCCCTGAGCAATCTCCCAGGGCTCCCAAGCTTCAGGCTCATTTCCAGTTGTTCCACTTGCCGTGGAGTCTCTGACTCATGGCTACTAAGTTAACAGTAAGAAGATAACTTCCCAGACTGTTGGCCCTTCACCCACCCACAGCCCTGAGACCCCTAGAAATTTAAATTAAAGAAACACAAAGTCTTTTTTCATTAAATCACAAGTTAATGGTTTTGTTGTTGTCTGCTCTTCAGAACAGCAAAGAGAAGTCAATTAGCAACTTTGAGTGAGAAAGAAAAAAATCTCTGGCAGGATTAAATTTGGGTTAGGAATCTTTAAGTTTGTAGATAAGAAAACGCCTCTTTGAAATAAAAGTAAAATATCTATTTTTAGTACAAATTTAGTACACAGCTCAGGAAACACTTTCCCCATCATCCTTCTAGTTGCTGTGGATGTTTCTGTTTGAAATAGTAGCTGTGGCCAGCATAAAGAGGGTGCTTTAAGCAGAACTTCCTGATCATTGCCAAGACAATTAAGAAGTTCCCAATCCACTTTATCTGTCTGGGAGCAGAAAGTTCTGGGGATGGAACTGCATTTAAATGCACACATGCTATTGTTGCATGAAAAGAAGAAAGACAATTGGGAAGTGGAGCCAATATGGCACTATAGAGAGAAGCACCATGCCAACCCTCTGCAGCAAAGATCTGAAAAACTAAGTAAAACAGATTCAAACATCAATCCTAGAACCCTAAGTACCAAATGAAGGAATAAAGAACTTCATCAAGCACCGAATGGAATAAGAAACTGACAGAGAACAGAGAATGAGGAGAGCTATGGAGATTCCATATCAGCTTACATCGCAGGATTCACCATCTTGGGCTACAGCCACCAAAGAACTCAGATGGAGTACGGGAAGGCAACTCCATGGAGCTCCCAGCAGGACACAGAGCACCTGGTAACCAAGGATACAACTTTCCCACCCTCCGTCCTTCTTCCCTGTACGTGGCCTCCTCTTCTTGCCAGTGGGCCGTGGTTGCTTAGCCTGAGAGACACTAGCTCACTGCCACTGGGGTCTGCCCACCTCCACCAGCAGGCCCCTTCAGCACCATTTTTTTTTGTTTGTTTGTTTTTGATATATATTTTGTTGTTGTTGCTTCTCTCTCTCTTCCTTCTTCCTTCCTTTCCTGTCTCCCACCCAGGTAGACCCATGTGCCATCCGCTTCCCTTCGTGATAGGCTGTGATTTTTAGGTTTTGTTTCCTTTTTTTTTTTTTTAGTTTATTTGTTTTTTGGTTGGGGGGGGGGGGTTTCTGTTGCTTCTCTCCCTTCCTTCCTTTCCTTTCACCAGCTCACCTAGGCCCCTGTGCCACCCACCTCACTTCTCAACAGGCTGAGCCACACTGCTTGGCTAGAGAGCCACCACCACATGGCCTAGCCAGGTCTGCCCCACCCCTACTCACCAAATCCCACCCCACTGACATTTTATTTACTTTTTGTTCTTTCTTTTTCTATATTTATTCTTTTACTTCATTTTTTTGTTTTTAAAATTTTTACCTTTGTTTCTTGCTCTTCTTTCACTCAATCACTTACATCTGCACATCACATCCTCTCCGTTCCCTCCCGCCTATCTGCACTGTGCACTGAGTGCCGCACCACCAAGCGGTATCAACATGGTCCCCTGGACACTGGCCTGCACTGCCCCAGCCCCACCCTGCTGCCCCTAGTTTGTGCCACAAACTCCCCATCCCTGCCTCTACACCCCCTCTGGACCAGCCCTGCTGCACCATAACTGAGTGACTGGCTCTGCCCACTTGGACAAGGTGGGGAGAAGTATCATGCTCAAAGGTGAGCAAACAACAAAACACACCCAACCTGCCTGCCCAGAAATAACCAAATAAAACAAAAAAAGGACAAAACAATCAAATCTACAATCAATAAACAAAGAAAATACTTCCTGAATGTCCCAAAGACAGCAGACAATATCAGAATATATATATATCAGAATAGATAATATATATATATATGTAAAGGAGAGGATGGCTCCAGAAAGTGACCAAAATAAAACACCAGATGATCTTCTGCTAGAAGAAAAGCCACTGGAACTACCTGATAGGGAATTAAGGACTCTAATATTCAGGGTTCTCCAACAGATGAAGGAAGATGTAGACAAAAATAAGGAAAAAATAGACAAAATCATAAAAATATAGATAGAATCATGGAAAAGACAGACAAAACAATGGGAGAAATCAGGAAAATAATACAGGAACAAAATGTCAAAATACTAAACAACTAGAAATGATTAAAAAAACAGCAATTAGAAATCCAAAAGATAAACAACAAGATTTCGGAAATGGACAGTGCAATAGAAGGTTTTAGGAATAAATTTGAAACAATAGGAGATAGGATCATCAAAATTAAAGATAAATCCTTGGATACCACTTTGTTTGAGGAAAATCAGAGAAAAGAACAAAGAAAAATGAAGAAACCTTGAGAACAATGTGGGATACACCCAATAGCAAAAATTTACTTGTGATTGGAGTTCCAGAACAGGGGGAGAAATTGGAAAGCACAAAGAAGATCATTTAAGATTTGCTGACAGAAAACTTCCCTAATATCATTAAAGACAAAAAGCCGACTATCCAAGAAGCTCAACGAACCCCCTATAGGCTAAACACAAAAGCAAAACACCAAGACATATCATAATCACACTCACTAAAACCAAAGACAAAGAAAGAATCCTGAGAGCAGCTCAAGAGAAATGAAAAGTCACATACAAAGGGGAAACAATAAGACTAATTGATTACTTGGCAGAAACAATGCAGGCAAGAAGACAATGGAATGACATATATAAAATCTTGAAAGAAAAAAACTGTGGACAAAGAATAATATATCCTGCAAAACTCTCACTCAAATATGACGGTGAAATTAGGACATTTCCAGATAAACATAAAATAAGGGAATATGTAAAAACCAAACCATTGGATCCCTATACACCGATAAGGAGAACGATGAAAAGGAAATCAGGAAAACAATTCCATTTATAAGAGCCCCTAAAAAGATAAAATACTTAGGAATAAATCTAACCAGGGATGTAAAAGATCTATACAAAGAAAACTACAAAACACTACTGCAAGAAACCCAAAGAGACCTACATAAATGGAAAAAGATACCATGCTCATGGATAGGTAGACTCAACATTGTGAAAATGACAATTCTACGCAAAGCAATTTACAAATACAAAGCAATCCCTATCCAAATACCAACAACATTCTTCAAAGAGATGGAAAAAGTTATCATTAAATTTATATGGAAAGGGAAGAAGCCCCGAATAAGTAAAGCACTACTGAAGAAAAATAAAGTTGGAGGACTCACACTACCTGACTTCAGAACCTACTATACAGCTACAGTAGTCAAAACAGCCTGGTACTGGTACAACAACAGAAACATTGACCAATGGAACAGAATTGAGAACCCAGATGTAAATCCATCCACCTGCGGTCACCTGATCTTCGACAAGGGCCCAAAGTCCATCAAATGGGAAAAGACAGTCTTTTTAACAAATGGTGCTGGCAAAACTGGATATCCATCTGCAAAAAAGTGAAACAAGACTCATACCTCATACCATATACAAAAACTACTTCAAAATGGATCAAAGACCTGAATATAAAGCCTAAAACTATAAAGTTCATAGAAGAAAAAATAGGACCAACACTACAGGCCTTAATACACAGCATTAACAGGATACAAACCATAACCATAAATGCACAAACCCCAAAAGATAAGCTGGATAACTGGGATCTTCTAAAAATCAAACACCTATGCTCTTCAAAAGACTTGAGCAAAAGAGTAAAAAGAGAACCTACAGACTAGGAACAATTTTTGGACAGTACAAGTCAGACAAAGGTCTAATCTCCATAATCTACAAGAAAATCCAACACCTCTACAACAAAAAGACAAATAATCCTATTAAAAAATGGGCAAAGGAAAAGAACAGACATTTCACCAAAGAAGACATTCAAATGGCCAACAGACACATGAGGAAATGCTCACAATCACTAGCCATTAGAGAAATGCAAATTAAAACCACAGTGAGATACCATCTCACCCTGGCATTACTGGCACAAATCAAAAACACTGGAAATAACAAATGTTGGAGGGGCTACAGGGAGATGGGAACTCTTATGCACTGCTGGTGGGAATGCAAAATGCTACAACCATTTTGGAAAATGATATGGCGCTTCCTCAGAAAGCTAGAAATAGACATACCATTCGATCCAGCAATCCCACTCATAGGAATATATCCTAAAGAAATAAGAGTTGTCACTCGAATAGACACATGCACACCTATGTTCATGGCAGCATTGTTCACAATAGCAAAACAATGGAAACAACCTAGATGTCCATCAACAGATGAATGGATAAACAAACTATGGTACATATACGCAATGAAGTACTATGCAACAAGAAAGAACAACGATGAATCAGTGAAGCATCTCATAACATGGATGAAACTGGAGGACATTATGCTGAGTGAAATAAGTCAATCACAAAAGGACAAATACTGTATGAGACCTCTATTGTAAAAACCCATGAAAAAGTTTACACACAAAATGTAACAATCTTTGTTGGTTACCAGGGATGGGAGGGGTGGGGGGGGAATACTAAATAGGCAATAGATAAGTGGTGTCTTGGGTGAAGGGTGAGACAGTACACAATACAGAGGAAACCAGCACAACTTGTACAAGGGAAGGCCATGGAAGCTCCATAGACACATCCAAACTCCCTGAGGGACTGAATTGCTGAGTGCAGGGCTTTGGGGACCATGGTCTCAGGGAACATCTAGCTCAATTGGCATAACACAGTTTATAAAGACAATGTTCTACAGTCTACCTTGGTGAGTAGTGTCTGGGATCTTAAAAGCCTGTGAGCAGCCATCTAAGATACTCCACTGATCTCATCCCTTCAGGAGCAAGTGAGAATGAAGAGAACAGGATACAAGGAAAAGGTTAGTTGAAAGGACTAATGGCCCACAGCTACCAGGGCCTCCACCAGACTGAGTCCAGTACAGATAGATGGTGCCCAGCTACCACCACTGACTGCTTTGACCAGGATCACAACAGAGGGTTCTGGACAGAGCTGGAGAAGGATGTAGAACAAAATTCTAACACACAAAAAAAGACCAGATTTACTGGCCTAAAGGAGACTGGAGAAGCCCTGAGAGTATGGCCCCCAGACACCTTTTTAGCTCAGTGGTTAAGTTATCTCCGAGGCTCACCATTCAGCCTGGGAGTGGACAGCCCCATAAAACCAAATGGGACTGATGAGGTACAGGAGTCCAGTGACAAGGGCCAGAAGGCAGAAAGGGACAGGGAAGCTGGTGATAGGGAACCCAAGGTTGAGTAAGGATATTGTTGATGTGTTGTGAGGTTGTTAACAATTGTCATAGGGCAACATGTGTACTAACTGTTAAATGAGAAACTATTTTGCTCTGTAAGCCTTCATTTAAAGTGAGAATAGCAGCACAATTGGAAGAGCGTAGTCGATGTCACTGAACTGCGCATGTAGAAATTTTTGAAGTGGTGTATCTTTGGCTATGTATATTTTCACCTAAAAACAAAGGTTGATAAGGGAGAGGGTTGACGTGTTGTGGGGTTGTTAACCAATGTCATAAAACAATATGTGTACTACTATTTCATGAGAAACTATTTGTTCTGTAAGCCTTCACCTGAAGTACAATAAAAAAAGTTATAATATCTCAATAAAATAGTACATTAAAGCCAAAAAAAAAAAAAAAACCAAATCAAACTTACAAGAATTATTAAAGGGAGTCCTTTGGTTAGAGAACCAACAACATCAAACAACAACCTGAATCTAGCACATAAGACAGCATCAGCCACCTAGATAATGAACACTCAAGTATAAAACAAAACTAAAAAATTTACAGCAGGGAACCAGAGACGTCAATCTGTAAATGACAACAACGTCAGAACAATAACAGAGGGAATAAAGGGTGAGATATAGAACTTTCAAATGGAGAAGAAGTAAAGGCATTATCAAGTAATAAAAGACTGGTTTAAACTTAGGAAGATAGGGGTAAATTTCTAGGTAACTACAAAGAAAGTTAACAAACCTAGTCATCAAAATAAAGAAAAACTTAAAGCCTTAGTAAACACAAAATCTACAAAAAGGAAAGAAAAGAAAAAAATATACAAGCGAAAGGAATTCAGCACAGGAGAGTAAGAGGAACAAAGAAAACGTCAGTACCACACAACACACATGAAAAGCACTACAAAATGACAGCAATAAACTCACACCTATCAATAATCACACTACACAAAAATGGCTTAAATACACCCATAAAGAGACCGAGAGTGACAGAATGTTTAAAACACAGGACCCATCAATATGCTGTCTACAAGAGACAAGCCTTAGAAACAAAGATACAAATTTATTAAAAATCAAAGGATGGGAAAAAATATATCTAGCTAGAGATAGAAATGCGATATGATCTGGCAACCCCACTCCTAGGAATATATCCTAGAGAAATAAGAGCCATTACACGAATAGACGTATATGCACACTCATGTTCACTGCAGCATAGTTCACAATAGCAAAAAGATGTAAACAACCTAGGTGCCCATCAACAAATGAATGGATAAACAGAGTATGTTATATACACACAATGGAATACTACGCAATGGTAAAGAACAATGATGAATCTGTGAAGCATCTCACAACATGGATGAATCTAGAAGACATTATGCTGAGTGAAATGTCAATCACAAAAGGACTTATAGTATGAGACCACTTCTATAAAAACTCACGTAAAGATTTACACACAAAAAGAAACAATCTTTGATGGTTATGAAGGGTGATGGGTAGGAGGAGAAAACACTAAACAGACAATAGATAAGTGGTAACTTTGGTGAAGGGTAAGACAGTACACAATACTGGGGAAGCCAGCACAGCTTGTACAAGGCAAGGTTATGGAAGCTCCATAGACACATCCAAACTCCCTGATGGACAAAATTACTGGACTGAGGGCTGTGGGGATCATGGTCTCAGGGAACATCTAGCTCAATCGGCATAACATAGTTTATCAAGAAAATGTTCTACATTCTACTTTGGTGAGTAGTGTCCAGGGTCTTAAAAGCTTCTGAGTGACCATCTATGATACTCCACTGGTCTCACCCCATCTGGTGCAAGGGAGAATGAAGAAAACAAAAGACATAAGGGAAAAATTACTTCAAAGGACTAATGGACTAAAACTACCACAGCCTCCACCAGACTGAGTCCAGTACAACTAGGTGGTGCTCAGCTACCACCACTGACACCCTGACAGGGATCACAATAGAGGGTCCTGGACAGAGCTGGAGAAAAATGTGGAACAAAATTCTAACGCACAGAAGAAAAAAAGAAAAGATCAAACTTATTGGTGTGACAGAGGCTGGAAAGACCTCTAGAGTATGGCCCCTGGACACCCTTATAGCTCAGTAATGAAGTCACTCCTGAGGTTTCCCCTTCAGCCAAAGATTAGACAGGCCCATAAAACAAAATGAGAGTAAAGGGGCACACTAGCCCAGGGGCAAGGATGAGAAAGCAGGAGGGGACAGGAAAGCTGGTAATAGGGAACCCAAGTTCAAGAATTAGAGAGTGTTGACCTGTCATGTAGTTGGCAACCAATGTCACAAAACAATGTATTTATTAATTGTTTAATGAGAAACTAATTTCCTCTGTATACCTTCACCTAAAGTACAACAAAAAGAGAAGAAAGGCAGCTTAGAGTCAAGGTTGAGGAGGGGCTTTCCTTGTAGGGGATGGAGAAATTACCTATGAAGATCAAGAGGTGGGGAATGTTGGAGAAAAGTTACTAAAAATGATATGTACTCCCAACCCAGAAAACCTCTTCACAAAAATAGAAGAGAAAGAAGAGTTTTCTTATTGAATAACCGTTACACCAGAATGTTATGCATCACAGGCAACCCACTAAAGAGACTGCAAAACTTCAAAGACAGAAAGAAATCTCAACATTATATAAGCAAGGGGTACAATCAGTACATTCATATTTTTAAGATAATTGTTCATTTTCTCATCCATCTGGCCCAGAGATGGGGCTGGGCCACCTGAGTTCACTCTAATCCCCTTTCAGGAAAAACAGAAAGATAGAGGGGAATTATCTGAAGTTATACTTACATATTTTTTAGAAAGACAAAGAATTTATAATTACAAGTTATCTAAAGGGAATTCTAAAAAAAGTAAACGAGGAGAGGAGCTCCTTCTCCTATTTTCACCTGGGGAATTACTCATTTATTTTCCATTTGAACTTGTCCTGGGGGGCTTCCCTGAGATGGGATGCTGAGACTGGGGATTTCAAACTGCCTTACCTGACCCAGGGGCTGTAGAGACTTGCCCAGGGGCACTTAGGCAAGGACTGTTTTAAGGTAATCAATATTTAGATTTTCATCTTCCACGTTTGCCCCCCCTACCCCCAAATGCTCTGATTGAGGGGTGGCTGAGGACAAGGCCTCCCTTTTCACCTTTTGACTTCACCTTCCTCCTCTATTTGCTGAAGTTGAGAGGAAGCAAGAAGTGTGGAGAGAGTGACAACTCTTGTGACTGGGTAGCTATGAGGCTGCAAACCAGGTGGTTTCCAGTTCTTGGCTTTAAATAAAGTGATGAAGGACTTCAGGGAATTGTCCAGGGAGAGATAGTTAAACACGTGTTGATAGTTATTGACCACTTAGAGCCCTTAGTGTGTGCCAGACCCTCCTTGCAGAGCCTCACTGACATTAACCCACAAATCCTCATAACCCATGAGATGAACCCTACAGCCCGCACTTGACAGATGGGGAAACTGAGGGAGGAATGGTTAATTACCCACTCCAGGTCAACTAACCGAAAGGTTGGAGGTTGCATTTAAATAAGAGCCTCAGAACAGAGGTGCCTGACATATCTATCATGGCTGGCCTAGGAGCCGTCCTGACTCCATTTTGTTACAAGCTCCTGCTTCTGCACTCCTGAGAATGTAACTTTGACTTCTTCCCCTTCATATGCATATGGACTTGGCCTCTGACTGGCGGGTAGAACCAACAGATAATGTGGCTATGCCTAGGCAAGCCAGGGCAACCCTGGCAAATCCTGAGCAAGTCCAGGAAAGTTCAGGGAGAGTCAACCAATCAGAATCTTGCTGGGAGGTTCCTGATTCCACCGTATGTTTGTCTTTGTGAAACAGTCACCCCTTGGATTCGTTGGTCTTCTTTCTGTGTGGGCTAACGTCTCCCCATCTGAATGTTTCTTATGCTTTTGATACATCTCTTTGTTTTACTTTAGCAGTCTGAGAGTTTCACTCTACAACATTTTGGCACAGTTGACAGGAATTAAAGGCATCTTATCTTCAGCAAACCCCGAGATTGTTGAGGTCTGGAGCTCTGGCGTCAGCTCCAGCCCCTTGGGTGCTCAATCCATCTCCATGCAATCTCAGGGGCATGAGGGTAAGCCTTGTTGAATCTAGAGCCTTCATTTTGTTGCATGGACAGCTCTTTGGGAGATTTATTGTCAGTTTTCTGTTTTTGGTTGGTATTTAAAAGCCTCTAAGAGGCAACAGGACAGTAAATTTGCTTCTTTACAAGATACTGTTTCTAGAGAATCCAAACAAATTAAGAAATTGCAATGTTAGAGCTCTATAACTTCTTTGGCCATTTCTTCCACTCTTTCTGACCCTGAATCTGATCTCTCTCCCCCTTCTGCTTCTCCTATAGTTACTCCCCTTTGTCCACACTTACCTTCTTACACTCCTGCTAAAATGCCTTTTAGCTCTCCGGTTTTTTGTTGTTGTTGTTGGCGCTGTAGTTTTACGTTTGTTTCTGTTTGTCTTTTTATGTTGATCGGGATTTTGGTGCACAAAGTGACTTGATGAAGGTTGTTACAAAGAATCTCAGTCTTTTCAGCCACCCTATTCTGTGACAGTTCCTCCCTAGGATTTTGTCTTGCCTTTGTGAAACCGAAAGTAACATTTCACTTCCAAATTCTAAAACTGTGTAAGTACACATTTGGGTGGAATCACCAAATCTTGCAAGAAAATAGTAAAGACAATTTGCAGGGAGTGTTGGCAACTCCTGACCAGTTTTATGAAATTTGAAGGGGGGAGTGACAGCTGCTAACCTGTTTTATGATAAAATTTCTCAATAAAGAATCACAGTGTTAAAATTAAAATAATCAATAGCTACTTTAAAGCACTAGTATATTTAAGGTCTAAAATAAAAAAACTATGTCTCTAGCCAGCAGAATGGACTAAGGGCAAAAACAAGGAAACAAAAATCTTCAAACATAGAGATCATTCATAAATGATCCTAGGTTTCCCCTCTCCCCACTGGGATGATGGTTTGGGGTTCATATCTAAAAACAGTAAAAGTTGAATGTATTAGAAGTAATCTGGAAATTCAGTGATCACTTTGAGACAATGAATTCCCATCTGCTCTTTTTGTTTTTTTGTTTTCCCTTCCACTTTGGGAAAATGAGCTCTCATTGGTGTTGTCTTTTCTTTCCTCTTTGGGTAACTTTTGTTTGGTGCTTGGATTTGTCATAGGGTCTGAAAGTCCTCCATCTGAGGCTCTGGCCAGTTAATAAGTTTTATCTAGAGCCTTTTTTTTTCCATTGAATTGAGTTGATCTTACCAAAAATTGTTATACACTTTAAGAAACTAGGTTCCCCTTATTCTCGTTTTGTGTGGTATTGTATAAGTCTTTTTATATAATAAGCTGGCCTTACATATTGGTGAGTTTATGTGGTCTTTCTGTCTCATTTTGTTCTGAGAGCTTGTTTCTGGTCTAGAGTGTTGTGTCTGAGTTTCTGTCTTGTATCAGTTTGGAGGTCATGGCTGACGGTTGCTGTATTTTTGTAAAGCTGTCTTAAAACTTCAGTTCTTTCCTTGTCCAAGATAAACTGTGTCTTGTGTCTGTCTTATGACTTAGACTTTCAGTAGCTACTTTGAAAAAAGTTTACTATAAATTGTCTTTTTGAAAAGTGTGCTAAAAAAGAAAAAAAAAAAGATGAATCATTTACTTTAATTGGTACAAGGCCTTAAAAAGAGACAAATTATTCTAAATTGTTTCTCCAAAAGATCCTATAAAGCATATAAGGGATAGGATCCTGAAAATACAATAATTTCCTACCTCTGGATGGTATTATTAAAACTAGATTGTAATATTCCTTCAAACAACTTTATTCTGGTCAGTTTAATCATAAATAAGTGCTTATATAAATTTAATAGCCTGAATATTTCCAGTAATCAATAAAAGTGAATTCATTCTGACAAAGATTCTTATATTCTATACTGTGTCAATCTTAAAAGCTAAGCCTTTCTAAGTAACTTAAGCTAGATATTATATGAAATATGTTTTATTTAAGTAAAAGGGATAATTTTGTCTTAAAATAAAACTAATAATTCCAGAGTGGGAAAAGGAGGTATAGATCAAGTCTACTGGGGAAAAAGAAAAAAAAAAAAAAAAAAAGGAAGATTAACCAAGAACTAATGGGTTCATTTACAGAATTGCTAAAAACAGTTTGGTATTTACTGGGTAGACAAAATGTTGTGATAAAAAGAGAAAGCAGAACTGCTTACCAAGAGCATAATAAAAGGGAAAAATTTAGTTATCTCTATAGGGTTGCTATGAGTCGGAATCAACTTGATGGCAACGGGATTGGTTGTGTTTTTTTTGTCTTTCAAAACACCTAAGCCAACCTAAGCATACATAAATGAATTTGAGATGGTTAATTGTTTCCAATCATGAGGCAAAAATAGGGAGGGTGGGGCAGGATTAGGCCTCCTCAGCCCCCAAACTCTGATGGCACATAGCATCAGGAAAGCTTTTGAAAGACCCCTTCAACCTAGGTGGAGAGCTTTCTAGACCAAAAAAAAAAAAAAAGGAAACATGCTGCCTTACTATAGTTACCAGAAATTTGGTGGGTCCCAATCATAAAGGAACTGTAAACAAGTTGTCTCTATTGTAGAGGAATTCTAATAAGCTGAAAGACAGAAATTACAATAAGACACACCTGAAATGGCCTGGGGAAATGTTTCCAGCCCCAGACTTAAGGTTATATCCATATCAATGAATTGGTTGGTTGAGCAGAGAATTTGTGATTTCCAAAGTCAGCTGATAAAATCTTTAGGGACTAAAACTAGATTGGGGAAAATATGGGAAATAGTAAAAGTTGAATGAAAACTTAGAATATTTAAATAAACTTTATTTCAACAGTAATTATGTTTTATGGTATACAGGCTTAAAATAATTTCCAAGGTCTTTTAGGTAACTTACTATCTTAGGCTGTGTCCTCTAGAGAAGCAAAACCAGTAAAGCATATAAATCTATCTATCTATCTATCTATCTATCTATCTATCTATCTATCTATCTATCTATATATATATATATTTATATTAAGGAAATAGCTCATGAGATTGTAGAGGCTGGAATGTTCCAAGTCTGTGGATCAGGATAGAGGCTTCTCCTGATTCATGTAGCCATAGGGGCTGGTGAACCCAAGATCAGCAGGTCAGGGAGCAGGGCTCTTGTTCACAGGCTGTGAAGATCGATGAATTCCAAGATTGTCAGGTAAGCTGCTAGAGCAAGTCCCAAGAACCATAGGTCAGATGAACAGGAGGCAGCTGCAGGATCCAGAGCAGGCAAGAGTCAGAACATCCACTTATATTCAGATGCAGGCCACACATCCAAGGAAACTCCCTTTCAACTGCCTGGCTACTCACAGCAGATCCCATTATAGGGTTATCACATATAAACACTGAAAATCACGGCCAGCCAAATTGACACACAATTGTAACCATCACACTTACTGAATTAAATTGAGTTAATAAATATTTATCACAATTTAAGTTTATATACTTTCGGTTTTTATGCCACAGAGAAAGAATATATATAAACATATATATATATATATATAATATAATATAATATAATAATATATATATATATATATATATATATATATATATATATATATATATATATATTTGGGTCTACTAATGGGTGTGTTCATTTTTGGCATTTAAAGGGATGTATTATAAAAGATATGCAACAAAGACAACAATTAAGAGGTTTATTAAAAAGAAACTTATTTGATATGTTCAAAAGTTTTATTTGTCTGACTAAAGTTGACGCATTGAACGCTAATGACTGAAGACTAGACGAGTTGTGGAATGACATCAAGGACATCATACATGAAGAAAGCAAGAAGTCATGAAAAAGACAAGAAAGAAAAAAAAGACCAAAACGGATGTCAGAAGAGATTCTAAAACCTGCTCTTCACTGTTGAGTAGCTACAGCCAGTGGAAGAAATGATGAAGTAAAAGAGCTGAACAGATGATTTCAAAGGGTAGCTAAAGAAGACAAAGTGAAGTACTATAATGACATGTGCAAAGACCTAGATTTAGAAAACCAAAAGGGAAGAACATGCTCTGTGTTCCTCAAGCTGAAAGAACTAAAGAAAAAATTCGAGCATGGAGTTGCAACAGTGAAGAATTCTATGGGCAAAATACTGAATGATTCAGGAAGCATCAAAAGTAGACAGAAGGAATACACAGAGTCACTGTACCAAAAAGAATTGGCCAACATTCAGTCATTTCAGAAGGTAGCATATGATCAAGAACTGATGGTACTGAAGGAAGAAGTCCAAGCTACATTGAAGGCACTGGCAAAAAATAACGTTCCAGGAATTGACAGACAGCCAGGTGAGATGTTTCAACAAATGGATGCAGCACTGTAAGTGCTCACTCATTTGTAACAAAAATTTGGAAGACAGCTACATGGCCAACCAATTGGAAGAGATATCTGTTTATGCCTATTCCAAAGTAAGGTGATCAAACCGTGTCTTAGTCATCTGGTGCTGCTATAACAGAAACACTACAAGTGGATGGATTTAACAAAGAGAAGTTCATTCGCTCACAGACCAGTAGGCTACAAGTCCAAATTCAGGACATGAGCTCCAGGAGAAGGCTTTCTCTCTCTGTCGGCTCTGGAGGAAAGTCCTTGTGATGCATCAGTCTTCCCTTCATCTGGGAGCATCTCATCACAGGAATCTCAGGTCGAAAGAACACGCTCTGCTCCCGGCACTGCTTTTTTGGTGGTGTGAGGTTCCCCTGTGTCTCTGCTCGCTTGTCTCTTTTATATCTCAGTAGAGATTGCATTAAGACACTATCTAATCCAGTAAACCTCATCAGTATAACCTCATCACAGTGATAGAATTTACAACACATAAGGAGATCACATATAACCTCATTATAGTGATAGAGTTTACAACACATAAGGAAATCACATCAGATTACACAATCATACAACACTGGGAATCATGACCCAGCCAAGATGACAGATATTTCAGGGGGACACAACTCAATCCATGACAAACCGTATGCAGAATTATCAAACAATATCATTAACATCACATGCTAGTAAAATTTTGCTGAAGATAATTAAAAAGTGATTACAGCAATGTATTGACAGGGAACTGCCAGAAATTCAAGCTGGATTCAGAAGAGGATTTGTAATGAGGGATTTTATTTGTTGATGTCAGATGGATCCTGGCTGAAAGCAGACAATACTAGAAAGATATTTACCTGTGTTTTATTGACTATGCAAAGCCATTCGACTGTGTGGATCATAACAAATTATGGATAACATTTTGAAGAATGGGAATCCCAAAACCCTTAATTGTGCTCATGAGGAACCTGTACAGAGATCAAGAGGAAGTTGTTCAAACAGAACAAGGAGCTATTGCATGGTCTAAAGTCAGTAAAGATGTGTGTCAGGGTTGTATCCTCTCACCATATTTATACAATCTGTATGCTGAGCAAATAATCTGAGAAGCTGGACTATATGAAGAACATGGCATCAGGACTGGAGGAAGACTCATTAACAACCTGCATTATGCAGATGACACAACATTTCTTGTTGAAAGTGAAAAGGATTGAAGCACTTACTGATGAAGATCAAAGACTACAGCCTTCAGTATGAATTACACCTCAACATAAAGAAAACTAAAATCCTCACAACTGGGCCATTAAGCAACATCATGATAAACAGCGAAAAGACTGAAGTTGTCAAGGATTTTATTTTACTTGCATCCACAATCAACTTCCATGGAAGCAGCAGTCAAGAAATCAAATGACACACATTGCACTGGGCAAATCGGCTGTAAAGGAACCCTTTAAAGTGTTAAAAAACAAAGACGTCACTTTGATGACTAAGGTGCACCTGACCCAAGCCATGGTGTTTTCAATCACCTCATATGCATGTGGAAGCTGAACGATGAATAAGGAAGACTGAAGAATTGATGCCTTTGAGTTGTGGTGTTGGCAAAGAATATTGAATATACCATGGACTGCCAAAAGAATGAACAAATTTGTTTTGGAAGAAGTACAGCCAGAATGCTTCTTAGAAGTGAGAATGGCAAGACTTTGTTTCACTTACTTGGGTCATGTTGTCAGAAGGGGCTAGTCCCTGGGGAAGGACATCATGCTTGGTAAAGTGGAGGGTCAGCAAAAAAAAGAAAGACCCTCAATGAGATGGATTGACACAGTGGCTGCAACAATAGGCTCAAGCATAACAAAGATTATGAGGATGGCTCAGGACTGGGCAGTGTTTCTTTCCATTGTACAAAAGGTTGTTACAAGTTGGAACCGACTTGCCAGCAACTAACAACAACACATATTGTATATATATATATATATATATATATATATATATATATATAGAGAGAGAGAGAGAGAGAGAGAGAGAGAGAGAGATTTCAAGGAAATGGCTCACACAGTTGTAGAGGCTGACAAGTCCCAAGTCCGTGGGTCAGGTGTCAGGCTGAAGGCTTCTCCTGACTCACGTAGCTGCAGGTGCTGACAATCTCAATATTGGCAGGTAATACGGCAGGCTTCTGACTCAAGTCCCAAAACCCAGAGGTCAGATGATGATGAGACAGATGCAGGATCCAGGGCAAGCAAGCAAGCTTTGCCAGAAGGTCCATATATATATTGGATGTGGGCCACACCACCAGTGAAACTCCCCTTGCAACTGATTGGCTGATCATCTCAGATCACATCATGGAGGATGACTACATCATTATGTAACTGCCAGATTACATCATTACATTACTGCTAAACCACTGAGAATCATGGCCCAGTCAAGTTGCCACACAACCTTACCATCTCACCTCTTATGAGATGGATTGACAGAATAGGCTCAAACACACCAACAAATGTGAGAATGGTTTTAGATCAGGGTAATGTTTCATTCTGTCGTACATAAGGTAGCCATGAGTTACAGCCAGGGCTTCAAACTGACTCAGCCTGGTTTAATCAGGGCCAGGGAAGTGACAACAGAACAGACTTGAATTTTTAAAATTTGGGTGAACCAGAGCAATAACTAGAATGGTAAAAATCTCTGGTTGCATTCATGGTAGAAACTTAATCTCCTTCTTAGGGCAGCATATGTGTTGCATAGCAACCAAATTTCTTGCCCACAGAGTGGGAAACAGCGGCGCCCAGCTAAAAGATGGCGGCAGATCGCATCTCTTTGAATTGTGTCATTCTCCAGAGCTTTGCCAATAATCCAGTCACCGCATCAGGCTCCTGAAAGGGCCCACTATGAGTTTCCCATTCCAGGGCTTCAACCCATAATTTTTTCCATTTCATTTATCGTTCCTTTTCACCCAAATTTAAAAAATTCGGGTCTCTTCTGGTTTTGCTTTGTCGGCCTTGACTGAACCAATCTGAACCAGTTCAAACCCTTGGTCGGAGCCCACTTGATGGCAACTAATAACAACAATAACATATATTGATTCTAAATTACCGTGCTGCTTTTTTTTTTTTCACAGTCCCATTGGATGAAGCCATTTCATTCAAACTCTTTACACATGTATTTGTCATCAGCTTCCTTGCCATCACTGGTGCCAGTTTTGAGAGTCTAACAGTTTTGCTGAGTACATTATATGATCTTCACTTTGTCTGATTTCTTTGAGCTACAGCCTGTGCTGTCATAGGTAACATTAGCCCAAGATGTAAGTCTAACCATTTACCTAACATGAGAACATTGTTTCTTGTTCATTTCTCTTGTAGGGGGGTTTACACAACATGGCCATCCTATTGCTTTTAATGTGGTCTTTAAAAGGCTTATATTCAACACTCCATGCCATGCCTCGAGAGTGAGGTCATACCTCCAGGAATAACGCAATCCATGTTAATTATCTTCTCTTTATCTTCTGTGAGTGATTCAAACAGGTGGCTGCTCTAAGCTTCACCAACAAACATGGATCAAGGTCCATTTCAGGTTGCTGCGCTTCCTGGAAACAGAAACTTGCTTTTTGTAAAAAAACGAAACGAAACCAAACCAAACCAATAAAAACATTCATTTAAAAAGTAAGTGTGAGAGTGCCTTATAATATGAGAGACTTTATATGAACCTAAATATATGACAACCTAATTTTTTCGAAAGGATGATTTTTTAGAGGGGACACTTTTTGGGGGCGCATAGTCAGGGATTGCAATGACTGCAGATTTGGTTTTCATGGCTCATTAGTGTTGCGTTGGTTGTGGTTTTCAGTTGCTGCTATCTTGCTTTCTGCTTCTAAATTACATTAGTTTCACTATTATCAATTTGATTTGTTTTGGGTTATTTGGTTAACTCAACAGTAATGCATAAAAATAATTTTTTGGTCTAGAATTTTCTAATGACTATACTCAAAGCCTTTTAACTTTGAAGTTCTTATATGCTCCCCAAACCCTTCCTGACAAGCAGATGTGAATGCCTAATCCCCAGAGCTTGCCTAGGCAGTGCTGATGACCTGCCTATGAATCTACACAGATTAAAATGCTTGCAAAACTGTCTCAAGGTAAGTGGAATAAAATCGTTGGATTATTTGTAAGTTTATAGACCATTGGTTGTATTATCAAGTAAAGTACGGAAGTTGATATTCTTTTCTAATGGAGACACAATAGATGATTCATATGTATTTCTAACGCAAATTGAGTATTTGCTCCTCTCCATTTTTGTTATTGTTATCACCAAGTTCTTCTTCTGCTGCAAAATGAAAATGGTTATACATTGGTAGACTTCTGAGTCTTTTGCTCTAATGAAGTTCACTGTGATCAAAAAAGTCTGTAAATTGGCTGACCTATAAATTCTTTTCTATTTTTGATTTCAAAAAGTCCAGGAGATACATGCATAATGGAGAGCACAGGTGTACAGGGTATATGCACATACTCACATGAACATACATATGCAGGTTCCTGATATCACACAAGCATACATGCTCACACTTATGTGCATGCACATGCTCTCACATGCATACTCTCACACATACACATATGCATAAATGCAGGCTCATACAGGCACACACACATTCATACGAATGCACACACTCTATGTGTACAAACGTGTAGGTTCGTGATCTCACACATGGACACATACACTCATGTGTACATAGAAGCATGCACATTCTTGCACACGTGCACACACTCACAGGTACATGGAAGCATATGTAAGGCTCTCAAACATGCATATATACTCATACACATACACACACTCTCACTTATACACATGTACATGCACACTGTCTCATGCATGTGTATACACTCAAACATGAAGACACAAACACGTGCACATATGTTTGCACATGTACACATACACACATACTTTCATACAAACAGCACTGCGATCCTTCATCTTCTTTTTGACAATTCTGTTCTCTAGGTCAAGATTTACACAAAGAGAGTGAGCAAGCTTTAAATTCTACTGAGGGGTGGAGAAGGGAAAGAAGAGAGAAAGAAAGGAGGTAAAGTATCATCATAAAGTGCATAAATTCCCTTATATAACCACCTTTTAATCGTTAGATGGAATGACCTGAAATGAGTCACGTAAATTCTCATTTCTCTTCTTATGAAGAAAATGACTCAAATGATGCTTCTTGAAGTCAAATTTGTCTCAGGGTCTAGTTCCACAGACGGGAGAGAGGGTGTCGAACTTGGCACTTGAGACTTGAATTTGACCCATCGTGAGCAATCCCTCAAGCCCCTGAAAATGGCTTTCTAGAATGTTTCCATGGTCACTCATTGAATCATGGATGAAGCAGGATGGGAGAAGCCAGTCACAGAGCTATGCCTATACCTGGCCAACTGCCCAAGGCTACCTCCCCACCAGGCATGGATGTCCTCATGAAATCCAAGATCTCATTCAATCTTCAAGCCAACCCTCTGTGGTAGACATTCCACTTCAGTTAAAGGCATTGAGGGCATTTTTTGTCTTGGTAGTAGTCTTAAATTTGGAGACCTATGAAGAAGGAGCCGTTACTTTCAAATAACATACATGCAAATGTTATTTCTGAACTGCAAAATTCTGTAGACTGTCAGGTAACATTGCAAAGAAAGTCGTCATGGAAATACACTCTCTGATTCACTGTGTCATTCTCTCCCCCATTTCCTCCCCAAATTAGCAAAAATGGTTGTTGTCTCCTTGTCACCCACTCTGCTCCAGCCCCCATTATGCAGTAGAGGCTTTGTCATTAAAGGAGTGATCTGAGAGTCCGCTATGTTTAATCTAAGCCAATCATAGAAATCCTAGCTTCCTTGATAGTGATTGGTCAGAACCTCCAGGTCCAGCCAATCAACTCATGGCATGCCCCTGGCAGAAGAGAATTGGCTCAGGAATGGACATGTTACAAATTGTTGTTAAGTGCCATTGAGTTGGTTCCTACTCATAACAACCCTATGTACAACAGAACGAAACATTGCCTGGTCCTGTGCCATCCTCACAATCATTGCTATGTTTGAGTACATTGTTGCAGCTACTGTGTCAATCCATCTCACTGAGGGTCTTCCTCTTTTTCTCTGACCCTCTACCAAGCATGATGTCCTTCTTCAGTGACTGGTCCCTCCTGATAACATGTCCAAAGTACATGAGACAAGTCTTGCCGTCCTTGTTTTAAGGAGCATTCTGGCTGTACTTCTTCCAAGACAGATTTGTTCATTCTTTTGGCAGACCGTGATATATTCAATATTCTTCACCAACATCATAATTGAAAGGCGTTAATTCTTCTTTGGCCTTCCTTATTCATTGTCCAGCTTTCAAATGCATATGAGGCAATTGAAAATACCATGGCTTGTGTCAGGCACATCTTAGTCCTCAAAGTGACATCTTTGCTTTTTAACACTTTAAAGAGGTCTTTTGCAGCGGATTTGCCCAATGCACTATGTTGTTTGATTTCCTGACTGCTGCTTCTGTGCCACATTCTTCTTCACATAGCCCAGCTTCTCAGATTATTTGCTCATGAGCATAATTAAGTGTTCTGGAATTCCCATTCTTCACAATGTTATCCATAATTTGTTACGATCCACACAGTTGAATGCCTTTGCATAGTCAATAAAACACAGGTAAACATCTTTCTGGTATTCTCTGCTTTCAGCCAAGATCCATCTGACATCAGCAATGATATCCCTCCTTCCACGTCCTCTTCTGAATCCACTTTTGAATGATCTTCAGCAAAATTTTACTTGTATGAAATATTAATGATATTGTTTGATAATTTCCACGTTCTGTTGTATCACCTTTCTTTGGAATAGGCATAAATATAGATCTCTTCCAGTCAGTTGGTCAGGTAACTGTCTTCCAAATTTCTTGGCATAGATGAGTGAGCACTTCTAGTGCTGTATCCATTTATTGAAATGTCTCAATTGGTATTCTGTCAATTCTGGAGCCTTGTTTTTCGCCAATGCCTTCAGTGCAGCATGGACTTTTTCCTTCAGTACTATCGGTTCCTGATCATATGCTACCTCCTGAAATGGTTAAACATCGACCAATTCTTTTCAGCATAGTGACTCTGTGTATTCCTTCCATCTTCTTTTGATGCTTCCTGTGTCGTTTAGTATTTTCCCCATAGAATCCTTCACTATTGCAACTCGAGGCTTGAAATTTTTCTTCAGTTCTTTCAGCTTGAGCAATGCTGAGTATGTTCTTCTCTTTTGGTTTTCTATCTCCAGGTCTTTGCACGTATCATTATAATACTTTACTTTGTCTTCTCAAGCCACCCTTTGAAATCTTCTGTTCAGATCTTTTACTTCATCATTTCTTCCTTTTGCTTTAGCTACTTGACGTTCAAGAGCAAGTTTCAGAGTCTCTTCTGGCAGCCGTTTTGGTCTTTTTTTTTTTCCTGTCTTTTTAATGATGTCCTGCTTTCTTCATGTATGGTGTCCTTGATGTCATTCCACAACTTGTCTGGTCTCAGGTCATTAGTGTTGAGTGTGTCAGATCTACTCTTGAGGTGGACTCTAAATTTAGGTGGGATATACTCAAAACCGTACTTTGGCTCTCGTGGACTTGTTCTAATTTTCTTCAGCTTCAACTTGACGGTCTGTTCCACAGTTGGCCCCTGGCCTTGTTCTGACTGATGATATTGAGCTTTTCCATCATCTCTTTCCACAGATGTAGTCAATTTGATTCCTGTGTATTCCATCAGCCAGGTCCATGTGTATAGTCACCCTTTATGTTGTTGAAAAAAGGTATTTGCAATGAAGAAGTTGTTGGTCTTGCAAAATTATATCATACGATCTCCAGCAGCGTTTCTATCACCAAGGCCATATTTTCCAACTACCGATCCTTCTTCTTTTTTTTGACTTTTGCATTCCAATCACCAGTAATTATCAATGCATCCTGATTGCATGTTCAATCAATTTCAGACTGCAGAAGTTGGTTAAAATCTTCAATTTCCTCATCTTTGGCAGTAGTAGTTGGTGCATAAATTTGAATAATAGTTTTATTAACTGGTCCTCCTTGTAGGTGTATAGATATTATCCTATCACTGACAGAGTTGTACTTCAGGAGAGATCGTGAAATGTCATTCCTCTTGAATTTGTCATTTCCAGCATAGTAGACCATATGGTTGTCTGAATCAAAATGGCCAATACCAGTCCATTTCAGATCACCAATGCCTAGGATATCCATCTTTATGTGTTCCATTTCATTTTTGATGACTTCTAATTGTCCTAGATTCATACTTAGTACATTTCATGTTCCAATTATTAATGGATGTTCCCAGCTGTTTCTTCTCATTTTGAGTCATGCCACATCAGGAAATGAAGGTCCCAAAAGCTTGACTCCATCCATGTCGTTAAGGTTGACTCTACTTTGAGGTGGCAGCTCTTCATCAGTCAAATTTTGAGTGCCTTCCATCCTGAGGGGCTCATCTTCCAGCATCATATCAATGATCCCCTGCTATTCATAATGTTTCCACTGGTCAGTTTTTTCAGAAGTAGATTACCAGGTCCTTCTTCCTAGTCTAGCTTAGTCTGGAAACTCCACTGAGACCTGTCCACCATGGGTGACCCTGCTGGTATCCGAAATACTGGTGGCAAAACTTCCAGCATCGCAGCAACATGCAAGTCACCACAGTTGGCAAACTGACAGACATGTGTTGGTGTGACCAATTAAGACCAATGAAAGATCAAGGGGGAGTTGGCTAGTGGCTTCTAGAAGATTCCTTACTTTCTAAAAAGAAGGCTTCTTTCTCTGTCACTGAACATTAACATGGAAGTGTGTATCCTCAATTTCTGCCGGTAGCCATCTTAAAACCACAGAAGAGATTATCATTCAGTAGACATTTACAAAGTAATGCATCAAAGCATAAGAGGAAAATGAATGCCTTGAAAAAATTTCCAACAAATGTAATAAATGGGAGAATGCTCCTGAGGATATCTAAATAATAGGCACTCTTCAAAGGATTTAAATAACTATATGAGCTCTCCAAAGAGACAGAGGAAGGGATAGCAATAGGAACAAACAATAAGATGTCATGAGACAACTCAAGCAGCTGGCAACTATGAATCAAGAAGTGGATATGAAAAATGACTGATGAAGGCTGAGATAAACAACTTAATACATTGGGTGAACCCTAAAGTGGACCCAGTTAAAGAGGAAATCAGTGAAAAGAAGATTGTACCAAGGAATTAATGCTAACAGGGCAAAGAAACAAAGAAATGAAAAACATAAGAGATCTTAAACAATATGGAGATAAAATAAGATGCTACAACACACATCTAATAGAAGTCCTAGAATTAGAGGATACAGGAAATGTGGAGGAAATAGACAATGTATAATGGCTGGTAATTTTCCAAAATTGAAGACAGATGTGACTTTCCAAATAGATAACTCTGAGGAGCAAGGAGGACAAATAAAAACGAGTCCATAGTTGGATGCATAGTAGTAAAACTGCAGAACATCAAAGACAAAGTGGAAATCTAAAGGGTACCAGAGAGAAAAAGATAATCTACAAAGGAATGAAAATTAGATTGACAGCTGACTTCTCAACATTAAAATAGATGATGGTAAGTGAAAACTTTCAAAAAGGCAGGGGAATATGACTTTCAACCTAGAATTCTGTAACGAGCCACTATTATTAAGATTGTATACAAAATAAAAATTTCAGACCTAAAAAGACTAAAGAGTTGACCACACAGACTTTTAAAGAACTACTAAATCTGTGGTTCTCAACCTTGGAGGCCCATTAAAATCACCTGCGGACCTCTAATGCCTCACAATGCCCCAGCCCACACCCCAGACCTAGGCATCTGTTTTCCTTCAGCTCTCCAGGTGACTCCAATGCTCAGCCAAGGTTGAAACTCACCGTTCCACCTAATTACTTCAGGAAGAGGAAAAACAAATCCAGAAGAGGTTACCTAGAGCACACAAATCATTAAACCATGTCAGTTAATATAATTAGCTACAGTTTAAAAAAAAAAAAAATCAATCCTTTTTTGCAAATATTTCAGTGTTTCAGGTGAGGTAGTTTTTGGGCAATGTGAATTCCAACAGGCTTTTTCTGTCCCAAGTGAATTTTTTTCAATTATTGATCAAGTAATTTAATTTGTTTGGGGGATAAAGTTCAGTTCAGTGCTGTGGTTCTATGAAGGCAGTGGTTCTTAATCTTGGCTACACACTGGGGCCAACTGAGGAATTTTTAAACATACTAATGCCTGGAGTGCACTTCCTGAGTTCCTGCATTAATAGGTAAGGGGTGGAAACCCACAGACAGGATTTTTAAAATCTCCCCAGGTGAGGCCAAGTTTGAGAACCACTGTGGTGGGTGTTCCCTGGGCCAAAGGCAACAGAAGAACAAAAAGAGAAGAGTGAACATTTAATCTAATGAGCTATTCTGGAAATCTCTCAGAAATAATGGGTGGCAGAGTCCTGTAGAAGGTATGAATATAGCTTGTTTTCACACTTATCTTAGGTAAAGAATTCATGCATTAACCAAATTAATGTTTTCTGAACAAGTTGGAAATATTTAGAGAATTTCTTGATAATTAAAAGAAACACTTTTTTATATTTCTTCTTGACACACTTCTGCTTTTCACTTCTGAAATCACACCATGGTCAGTTCACTGCATGGTGGTGATGATTTGGCAATCTTATCTGTGTTTTTATTTGGGGGACTTTGGACAAATCAGTGTTTGGTGGAGCCACTTCCTTAATAGGAAAGTGGGGAGACCTGGTCAATCTCATGTTTGCACAGTTATAAAATAACTTGATACCAAGCTCTCAGCAAGGAGCTGGATCGTTATTGGAAGATAAAGGGGTTAAATGGGGCTTCCTAGGAAGCTAATGACCTTTATTAAACAATTTCATTTTAATTTGTTTCAGCAAGCATTTACACGCAGTATGCCAACTACATACCAGCCTTGGTGCCCTGACATAAAAGAAACCATCTCTGCTCTGTAACTTGAAATCTGTGTTAAATAACTATTTTGGGGACAAGAGTTACAAACTTAAATACCTAAGGAACCAGATCGTAGAAGTCAGGAAAACAAGCTAATTTGAAACAAGCTAATTATTTTTATGGGCATTCAAATCAAATTTGTTTTGGGTGGTTTGGTTAATTCAACAGTAATGCATCAATAGAATTTTTGGTCTAGAATTATGATCTCGATTGACCTAGGGAACTTGAGAACCAGGGGCTAAATTTATGCCAGTCCTGGGCTTCCACGACTCCTGGGCCATTAGCCAGCCCATGCTGGGGAAGCTAGGACACCAGGCTATCTGGACCCAGGTGTCATGGACCCAGGTGACCTCCTCAGGTGGGCCACAGACCTGCTTCTAGAGTCAACCAAGAGCAAAGGAAAGGTTGGAGAAGAGGAAGTGACAGAGGCAGGAGAAGGGAGGATTGGGTGGCTCCTGGTGGGACCAACAGGATTAGGGCCGTGTGAAGTGGCCCAAAGAACTGCCTTTTCTACTGTCTCTCTCTGAGACTAGACTACAGCTCAGATCTTTCACCTGAAGACTTGGGCTTGCTGTTGTAGCTCTCCCTTGACTGTTTTGTTTGTCTCTAGTGGACCTGAGTAAATTCCTCCAAGTGATGGAGCAAGCCTGTGTGATAGTCAGAGTTAGGAGTGAGGGTGGATAGACAGTGGCCACCCAGAGCCTGAGGATGGGCAGGATCACTAAGGGAGAGGTCAGGGAGAAGAAATGAGGAGCAAAGAACTAGACTCTTCTTGGGTGCATACATTTGGGGTATGGGAGGAGGAACTTGTGTTCCCAGAGGAGGAGAAGGCACAAGAAACTGAACATTTCAAGAAGGGATGTGTGTGGAGGAAGTAGAGCACGCTGCAGGTCTGCAGAGCATGAGAACTGGGAGGTCACGGATGGTCTTAGAGCAATTTCCATAGAGTTCTATGAGGAAGCCAGATTTCAAGACATGAAAGAGGAGAAAGATAATGAGAAGTGGAGGTAGCAGAGTGCCATTTTGAGAAGTTTGACCTGGAAAGAAGGGAGAGATGGGATTGCATAATAACTGGAGAGAACCAGGAGGTTATGAGATGGAGCAGTGGGGAGATGGAAGGGACAGGTCAGAGAAGAGCCTCAAGGATGGAGTGCCTTGTAGGTAACGGGCAACTTCTGCCAAGATGGGAAGAGGGAAAGGAGGATATAAGAGTCACCAAGAAAATGAGACCCCCAAGTTGGGTGGTGACTGATGGTGACAGGGACAATAGAGAGGCTATTTCACATGCCAATATTTGAATGAGACACACACATTGCTCTCTCGCTCCTTCTCCTCTTCTTCTCTTCTTTGTTCTTCTATAAAAGGTTAAGAAAATGTGACAATGCCAGATTTTCTTTTTCCACTTCATTTTTATGTAGCTTCCAGAAAGAAGTAGATATTGAGCAACGTTCTCTCTGATTTCAGGCTTGATATATGTCTTAAGCTGGGTTCTCTGGAGAAGCAAAACCAGTAAAGTGTATAAGTGTATATATATAGAGAGAGATTATATCAAGGAAACAGCTCATGTGATTGTAGAGGCTAGAATGTCCCAAGTCCGTGGAGCAGGGTAGAGGCCTCTCCCAAGTCACACAGCCGCAGAAGCTGGCAAGCCCAAGATCGGAAGGTCAGAGAGCAGGGCTCCCGCTCACAGGCTGTGCAGATCGGCAAATCCCAGGTTCAGCAGATAAGCTGATAGCTCAAAACCCAAGAATGGGAGATGAGACGACAGGAGGCAGCCACAGGATCCAGAGAGAGCAAAAAGCCAGAACGTCTGCTTATATACAGGTGCGGGCCTCACCCCCAAGGAGACTCTCTTTCATCTGATTGTCTACTCACAATATATTCAATCATGGGAGTGATTACATTAAAACATGGAGAATCATGGCCTAGCCAAGTTGACACACAATCTTAACCATCACAATATATATTTCCAGGTTGACAATTACAATTTTCTATTAAGTAAAACATTTAAGAAATTTGCATTTAGGTGTGTCCTGGGACTGATTCACAGTCTCCTCTTTAGAAAGCAGCAAGGCAGGGGAAAGGGCGTGAGGTTTGCAGTCAGATAATAAGACTGGGTTCAAATACTGGGTCTGGCATTTACCAAGGAGTCACCTTGAGTGAGTTACCTATACCTCTCTGAATCTCAGTTTCTTCATGAACAGCGTTAGTATTCCAATATTACAGGAAATGCCTAGAATTGCACCTGCCCTATGAGTGACACCTTGCTGCATTTCTCCACTGAGTTTAGCAAAATGCTGAGTTTCTATGGTTGACCGGTGCCATTTATGACTCATTTGTCTCCGGAAACCAGAGCAAAATGTAGATCCCCAAATGCCAGGTTGTTTACTTGTTGCCAACTTTTTTTTTTTTTTTTTTTTTTACAGCATTCTCTTCAAACAACTTCCATGGGACATTTAGTACAATGTGTACTTCCTTTAGGCACTCACCTCTTTTCTTTCCTGTTTCTTCCTCCTCTCACATGATTTACCAACCCCAGCAACTCAGAGGGAGCTCTGGTGACACAGTGGTTAAGACCTATGGCAAGCTACAGCTGCTAACCAAAAGGTCGGCAGTTCGAAGCCACCCTGGAAACTTTATGGGGCAGTTCTACTCTGTCCTACAGAGTCGCTATGAGTTGGAATTGACTTGATGGCAACAGGTTTTTTGGTTTTTTGAGCAGCTCGAAGACATGTTAGCTGAATTTCTTGGAGCCATGCAATTGCCCTTACTTAATACACAACATGTTCTCATGTAGAATCTTGACATTTGTCATGGATTGAATTGTGTCTCCCAAAAATATCTGCCAACTTGGCTGGGTCATGATTCCCAGTATTGTATGACTGTGTACCATTTTGTAATCTGATGTGATTTCCCTATGTATTGTAAACTCTGTCACTATGATGTAACAAGATGGATTTGGACTTGGAGCCTACTGGACTGTGAGAAAATAAATTTCTCTTTGTTGAAGCCATCCACTTGTGGTATTTCTGTTGGAGCAGCACTAGATGACTAAGATAACACTATTGTTCATTTCCATTTAGTGGGATTCTTATCCTCTCCTTTCCCCCAAATTCTGCTATAGATCTCCCGACATTATTATTCAAATGTCCATACTGAGGCCTATAGCTTTGTATTTTATGTGTGTATAAAACCAAACCAAATCAGTTACTGTTGGTTTTTAATGACTAATTTTTCTGGAGTAAGTTGCCAGCCTCTGACAGGTTCAAACCTCCCACCTTTTGGATAGTAGTCAAGCATTTATCTGTTTGTGCCACCCAGGGACTCCATATAAGTGTGGGGGGAAGACAAACAGATCTTTATTATAAGATATCTGTTGTGGTCTTTTAAGCAATTGTCAATGCATCTTTTTTTTTTTTTTTTTTTTTTTTGGTCAGTGCACCTTTTAAATTATACTTATAAAAAAAGGTTGTGTTTAAAATTAGTGAGCAGAATCCACTGCTTGTTTCCCTCAAATGGCATGAAATTCCGTTAAGTTTAGATTGGGCATGTTCTGGAAAGGGACCTGCTTACTTGAACTTTAGAAAAGACGTTATCTATTAATGTTGCAGCATAATAAAAAGGATCACCACAATCCAATGAGGAATAACCAAAAAAACATTGATTTTAGGTTGATTTCTGGATCTAATGTATGAAGACATATAGTCCAAGGTCAATGCTGTTGAGTGGATTTTGACTCATGGCGATCCCATGAGTTACAGAGAAGAACTGAGCTCCCTAGGGATATCTTGGCTGTAACCTTTATGGAAGCAGATTACCAGGTCTTTCTTCTGACCTCAGAAGAGGTCTGGGTGCTGGTGGGTGGGTTCGAACCACCAACCTTTCGGTTAGTAGCTGAGAGCAAACCATTTGCACCACCCAGGGATCTTATAAAGACATATGGTGAAAGGAAAAAAAAAAAAGAATATTAAATAGTGGTAATAGCTGCAAGAAAAAAAGAAGAACCTCTGATGTCTGAGCATGTCTGCTTTTTGTTAAAACTCTTCAGTGGTTGAGAAGAAGGATAAAACCTCTAACTTAGCTAGTCTGGTCTGGCCTCATCCCCCCCTCCAGCCTGGCTGGCACTCTCTGTCCTTCTCTATCCCTCTAGCTCTCTCTCTCACTCTGGATTTCTCCCTTGCACTCCCTCTGCAGCCACACCAGCTGCTTCGGTCTGGAGGACCAAGTGCTCTCTCCCACCTAGGATAGGGATAGTGCACATGCTGTTCCTTCTACTGGCTGCCCTTCTCTCCCTCTTTGCCTGGTTAACTAACTAACCCATTGCCATGGAGTCGACCACTTGTGTGTCGGAGTAGAACTGTGCTCCACAGGGTTTTCAGTGGCTGAGTTTTCGGAAGTAGATCACCGTGCCTTTCTTCCAAGGTGCCCTCTAGGTGGAGTTGAACCTCCAACCTTTCAGTTAGCAGCTGAGCGCATTCACTGTTTACACAACTGAATTCTGGCCTCAAAGCCTCACTTCCTCAGTGAAGCTTACCCTGCCCTCCCAGATGGCGTCAAATCCCCAGAGTTTATGCTTTTATAGTACCCCACACCTTACAGGGCCTTGGATGCTTGGATGTCTGTCTGGTGGCTCCAGGGGCTGGTCTGGGTGCTCCTATGTATGCTGCTCCTGGGGAGGTGAGCCTGGTAAGACCGTGCAGAGGGTTTCATGCCAAAGGAAGGAGTCTTGGTTCTAAGTGCTTTGCAGGTTTATCACAGTGAATTTACACTACAAACCTGTTCAGGAGGCACTACCATCCCCCTGCTTTACATGAGGAAATTGAGGCGTAGAGAGATTAATATCTTATCCAAAGGCCAACAGTGGTAAACGTAGGGTCCAAATTCCAAAGCCCAGGCTCTTAACTATTACGCTCAAGATTTTCCAACTTCTTAAGTCAGCCCTGACTTTGGCTGAGTTATGCAGACTTTGCCCTGTGATTGACTTCTTTGGGGCCCCTAACCCTGATTTATAACCCAAAGGGCACAGGGGTAAACTTCAAGGTTATTCCTGGGAGATAAATTGCTCTCAGTTTCCTTCTTAGTTATCTGTGTGGGGCTTTCTGGGAGGACATGGTTGGGGGACCAGCTATCAGGACCCCATCACAGGAAACCTTTTAGAAGGTAGTGGGGACAGAGACACCACTGCCCCATACAGACATAAAGCATGTTCTGTGTCCCTTCTGGAGAACAACCAGGACATGAGAAGGGGTTCCATCTGCTTCTCTTGCCAAATTGAATGAATCAGTCCTATTAGCCTTGTCAATAGTGGGCTGGGTGCCACTTTTACCGACTTGTTTCTATACTTAGTGGGACTCTCTCATGAGGTGTAACATATCACAGCCCTTATCAGTCTTTTCAACTCAAGTGAGAGTTAGTATCGGCTGACCCTCCCCCTGACCCCTGACTGCTGGCTGTAAAGAAAGGAGAAGGGTGTGTAGAAGCACCTGGATGCCACAAGCTTGAGGGATTTAAAGAATCAGGATGGAATGGAGGGAATTGAAGTCAATCTTTGTCCATTTTACAGCCTTTGCTAGATCAGCCCTGCCTTGCTTGTAAGCCCCAGAGAGACCACCTGGAAAGAAAGAACCATTGAGAGTGGGAACTCATAGAAGGGACAAGGCCTGGCTTTCCTGTCAGCGCTCTCCTGTCCACACTGTCCGCTAGGGCAGACAAGAGCGTGGTCATGATCCTAGTCTATGTGATGGGCCCTACTGGGCACCTAAAGAAGCTGCTCAGATGCCGAGAGTCTATCCTGCTCCAAGGCCCTCCCCATGGGTGGAGGACGACTCCGGCTGCTGTTTGAGGCCACTCTGGCTCCTGAACTTACTCCCTGTCTTAGTCTTCTAGTGCTGCTGTAACAAATACCACAAGTGAGTGGCTTTAATGAACAGAAATTTGTTTTCTCAGTTAGGAGGCTAGAAGTCCAAATTCAGGGCACCGGTTCTAGGGGAAGGCTCTCTGTCAGCTCTGGGGAAAGATCCTTGTTTCAGCTTCTCTAGCCCAGGGTTCTTTGGTCCTTGGCAATCTCCATGTGGCATCCATCTCCCCCCAATCTGGGCTTGCTTGTCTCCGTGTCTATGCTGCTCCTTACGAGTAAGAAGTGATTAGGTTTAGTACATACTCTATACTGATGTTGTCTTGTTAGATGCCGTTGAGTTACTTCTGACTCATAGTGACTCTACGTACAACAGAACAAAACGCTGCCCAATCTCTCACCGTGATCAACAATCCTTGCTATGTTTGAGTCCATGGTTGTAGCTACTGTGTCAATCCATCTCATTGAGGGTCTTCCTCTTTTTCGCTGACCCTCCACTTTTCCAAGCATAATGTTCGTCTCCAGGGGCTGGTCCCTACTGATAACATGTCCAAAGTAGGTGTCTTAGTCATCTAGTGCTGCTATAACAGAAATACCACAAGTGGATGGCTTTAACAGAGAGAAATGTATTCTCTCATAGTCTAGTAGACTACAAGTCCAAATTCAGGGTTTCAGCTCCGGCGGAACACTTTCTGTGTCGGCTCTGGAGGAAGGTCTGTGTCATCAATATTCCTTTCATCTGGGAGCTTCTCTGTGCAAAAACCTCAGGTCCAAACGACATGCTCTGCTCCCGGCACTGCTTTCTTTGTGGTGTCAGGTTCCCATGTCTCTCTGCTTGCTCCTCTCTTCTATATCTCAGAAAAGACTGGCTTAAGACACTACCTAATCTTGCAGACCTCGTTGATATACAACTGCCGCTGATCCTTTTTATTAGGTCGTAGTGATAGAGTTCACAACACATAGGGAAATCACATCAGATTACAAAATGGTAGACAGTAATACAGCACTGGGAATCATGACCTAGCCAAGTTGACAGATATTTTTTGGGGACACAGTTCAATCCATGACAGTAAGTAAGATGAAGTCTCACCATCCTCGCTTCTAAGGAGCATTCTGGTTGTGCTTCTTCCAAGACAGATTTGTTCATTCTTCTGGTAGTCCACGGTATATTCAATATTCTTCACCAACACCATAATTCAAAGGCATCAGTTCTTCTTCAGACTTCCTTATTCATTGTTCAGCTTTTGCATGCGTATGAGGCAATTGAAAATACCACGGCTTGGGTCAGGTAAACCTTAGTCCTCAAAGTGACTGCTTTGTTTTTTTAACACTTTGAAAAAGTCTTTTGGCAGCAGATTTGCCCAGTGCAATGCATCATTTTATGTCTTGACTGTTGTTTCCATGGAAGTTGATTGTGGATCCAAGTAAAATGAAATCCTTAACAACTTCAATATTTTCTCCATTTATTATGATGTTGCTTATTGGTCCAGTTGTGAGAATTTTTGTTTTCTTTATGTTGAGGTGTCATCCATACTGAAGGCTGTAGTCTTTGATCTTCCTCAGTAAGTGCTTCAAGTCCTCTTCGTTCTCAGCAAGCAAGGTTGTGTCATCTGTGTAACACAGGTTGTTAATATAAGTCTTCCTCCAGTCTTAATGCTTCGTACTTCCTGATATAGTCCAGCTTCTCAGATTATTTGCTCAGCTTACAGATTGAATAAATATGGTGAAAGGATATAACCCTGACACACACCTTTCCTTATTTTAAACCACTTAGCATTCCCTTGTTCTGTTCAAATGACTGCCTCTTGGTCCATGTACAGGTTCCTCATGAGCACAATTAAGTGTTCTGGAACCCCCATTCTTCAAAATATTATCTATAATTTGTTATGATCCATACAGTTGAATGCCTTTGTATACTCAATAAAACACAGGTACACATCTTTTTGGTATTGTCTGCTTTTAGCCAAGATCCATCAGGAATACTATCCCTCATTCCACACCCTCTTCTGAATCCAGCTTGAATTTCTGGCAATTTCCTGTTGATGTACTGCTGCAGCCACTTTTGAATGATCTTCAGCAAAATTTTACTTGCGTTGTTGCTGGGTGGAAACCCTAGGTTCTGCTCAGCAAGATTCTTCTCAGCCAATAAACTAAGACTAAGGTGGGAAGGTAGATTGTTGCCTTTATTTTGTTGTGCAAGGAAAGGAGAAATCAGGGCTGCTGCTGCCAAGACTGTTCAGCAAGGGCGAGGGGACAGGTTACTTTAAAGGGTTTAAAAGTAGGAAGTTCATACAAGTTACATCAGCAACATTCTTCATCATACTACACAGGCACAATGGGGTTTACATATAACTTCATGCATTGCATGTTCAGAAAATGGCAGTTAAACTCCACCCAGAGGCGGGGAGGTTATTATGCATGAGGTATTTAAAAGGTGATCCTGAATGTTAACATGGCACCTAAACTGGTTTCTGCCAATTTCCTCTAGTTTTGGGTCAGCAGTTAAGGAGAAGGGAAGCAAGATTTTAATGTGAAGTTACAGGGCATGCTAAACAAGGAACCAGGATTCTAATGTAAAGCTAAGGGATGTGCCAAGCAAGCTACTTGAGGCTGTGGAATTTTCTGCAGCCTGGGGACTTCTGTCTTAGCGTGTGATATTAATGATAATGTTCCAAAATTTCTGCATTCTGTTGGACCACCTTTCTTTGAAATGGCACAAATATGGATCACTTCCAGTCAGTTGGCCGGGTAGCTGTCTTCCAAATTTCTTGGCATAGATGAGTGAGAGCTTCCAGTGTTGCATCCATTTGTTGAAACATCTCAACTGGTATTCTGTCAATCCCTAGAGACTTGTTTTTTGCCAATACATTCAGTGCAGGTTGGGCTTCTTCCTTTAATACCGTTGGTTCTTGATCATATGCTACCTGAAATGGTTGAAAGTCAACTAGATCGTTTTGGTACAGTGACTCTGTGTATTCCTTCCATCTTCGTTTGATGCTTCCTGCATCATTCAATATTTTGCTCATCGAATCCTTTAATATTGCAATGCGAGGCTTGAATTTTTTCTTCAGTTCGTTCAGCTTGAGTAATGCTGAACATGTTCTTCCCTTTGTTTTTCTAACTCCAAGTCTTTGCACATTTCATTATAGTACTTTACTTTGTCTTCTGGAACTGACCTTTGAAATCCTCTGTTCAGCTCTTTTACTTCATCACTTCTTCCATTCACTTTAGCAACTTTATGTTCAAGAGAAAGTTTCAGAGTCTCTTCTGACATCCGTTTTGGTCTTTTCTTTCTTTCATGTCTCTTTAATGACAGAAACTACACTGATAAGGCCTCATTAACGTAACAAAGGAAACTCTATTCCCAAACAGGGTTACATCCACAGGTATGGGGGGGTCAGGATTCCAACACATATTTTGGGTGGGCACAATTCAATCCATAACACTCCCACGACCCATTTCCTCTTAACAAGGCAACTAAGGTATTGGACTGAAGCATCAGTAGGTCATTCATTTATTCAATGGTTGTTTACCACCTGGCATCAGGATGCTGATATGAGTGACAGGCAATGGCCCAGTTCTAAGGGACCATCTGTGGGCTTGAGCCCACTTGTGAAGAATATGCATTTGGGAAGCCACAGTGCGAAAAGCACAATGCTGAGAGTTAAGAGGGTCACCATGAGTCAGAATTGACTCGACCACTTTGGGTTTGGTTTGGATTTTCCTCCTTACCTGCAAGGTGATGAGTGGACTGTACCCTCAGCTTCCTGGCAGCTCCATCTGGATGATGTCTATAGTTCCTCCAGGCCCAACGTCCTCCCCTTGCAATCACTCTAGCCATGGGTTCTGCATTGTGGCATTTTCTCCGAAGTCTGGCTATGAGCCTTTGCAAAGACTCTGCTGCTAGCCAGTATCTTCTTTATTTGGAGTCCCTGGGTGGTGCAAACAGTTATGTGCTTGGGTACTAACCAAAAGGCTGGAGGTTGAAATCTACCCAAAGGCACCTTGGAAGAAAGGCCTGGAGATCTACTTCCAAAAAATCAGCTTTTAAAAACCCTATGGAGCACAGTTCTACTTTGACACACTTGGGGTTGCCATGAGTCAGAATCGACTCTACAGAGATGATTTGTTTTTTTGTTTGGCCTTGAGCAAAGATCCAAGAGCAAACATTCCATCAGCTTGTTGACCAAACCTGTGCACAACAATTAGTCTACATTTGGGGTATAAAATGGGGCCATAATCCATAAGTGCTGATAACAGCCAGAAAGACCTGGAACAAGAGGAACATTAAAAAAAAAAAAAAAAAAAAACCACAACAAAAATCAGCCAGAAAGACAGAAAAAGAAGGCTGGGTGAGAGGTGGTGGTCCCTCAAGGAGGCTGGAGAGAAGTTGTGGGAGGTACAGAGAGGCAGAGCCTGGGCTGGTGCTGGTGGTCAGGGGCAGCACCTCTTCTGGGTGAAGGAGAGACAAAGGTGGCAACACAGGTTTTATATGGATGGGTCAGAGCCAGCTCCTCCAAGCAGTGGAGAAGGACAAGTTACAGGATAGGAGCCATTTGGAAGGAGGTATCTTGGCTTCACTGACATCTTCCAGGTATATCAAGATGGCATGAATAAGTTGGTGCCATTTATAACAGCACTTGAATTGTAACTTACGAGGCTTTAAAAATACTAGGCTTGTTCCATAATGTTCCTGTAAGGTAGATGGAGAGCCCTGTTTTCACTTCATGGGCTGGGCTGAGCAAAGACTCCTTACCCCTGGTCACGTAGGGAGTCGGCCCCTAAGCTGAGATGTAAACTCCAGAACTGCTTGTTCCCAGCATGATGGCGAAGTCCACAAAGTGGATTATTCCTGGGCTGGGCCTGAGGCTTGTCCTCACTCCTCCCTTGGGTAGGCCAACCTCTGCACATCCCACACCGGGGCTTTCTTAAAGCCTGAGTCATGGGATGTGTATGATGAGGAGACAGAGAATGAGCAGAGGGGCCCAGGGAGGTAGGGAGGGTGGCTACACAAGAGGAGTGAGAATAGTCGGTGATGGTAAAGATGAAAACACTCTCAGCCTTCACCCAAGGGGCCTCAGAGGTCCCCAGACTGCAGGGAAGAGAGTACTCCAGGTCGGTCCTTGGTCATCTGCCTCTGAGGCTCATCATCCCAGCACAGGTGGGCTTCTGCAACCCTCCACGAATCACCTCCTTAGGGAGCTCCCAGAACGTCATTCGATCACTTCCTCCAAATCAAGCTCAGTGGTGGTGGGAACGACCGAGGGGGCAGCAATCACTCTCATCCTGTTCTTGTTGTTGTTAGTTGTCATCAAGTTGCCTCTGACTCATGGTGACCTTATGTATAGCAGAACAAAACATTGCCTGATCCTGAACAATCTTCATGATCATTGGTATGTTTGAGCCCTCTGGTTTGAACCATCCTCGCTTCTAAGGAGCATTCTGGTTGTATTTCATCTAAGACTGATTTGTTTGTTCTTCTGACAGTCCACAATATATTCAATATTCTTCACCAACACTATAGCGGAAACACATCAATTCTTCTTCTGTCTTCCTTCTTCATTGTCCAGCTTCACATGCATATGAGTCGATTGAAAAGACCATGGTTTGGGTCAGATGCATCTTATCATCAAAGTGACATCTTTGCTTTTTAAAACTTTCAAACTCTCATCCTAATCCCACTGCCATTGAGTCAATTCCAACTCATAGCTATCCTAAAGGACAGAGGAGAACTTTCCAATAGGGTTTCCAAGCCTGTAATCTTTACGGAAGAAGACTGCCACATCTTTCTCCCAAGGAGCAGCTGGTGGGTTTGAACCACTGACTTTCAGTTAGCAGCTGAGTGCTTAACCACTGGGTCACCAGGGTTCCTTCTACTCTCACCCTAAATCTGCTGCCGTTGAGTCAATTCCGACTCATAGCAACCCTATAGAAGAAGGTAGAACTGCCCCAATAGGGTTTCCAAGGAGCAGCTGGTGGATTCAAACTGCTGAACTTTTGGTTGGTAACCGAGTGTCCCTTAAGTCATAGACACTTCCTGAGACATCCAAGCCACCGAGCCTCAAGTCTAGTGGGAGACAGTGCATCTCACTCTTCAGAGGGAGACTGGGAACTTGGGGGAAGCCACCAAATGGGGCAGGACCCCATTGTGTTCAAGTATGAACATGGATCCTATGTGATCTGGAGGCAGGAGAAGCCTGTGGGGGTTGCTTTGAAAGCAAAGGGTGAGATATTCAGAAACAATGGGGACATTGGGTGGGAGGATGGACCAGAGGGCTCGGGAGAGAGCCAGACTGACACTGGCAAGTGTAGAGATTAGCAAGGTTAATTTAACCAAGTGGAAAGGAAAGAGGCGCAACAGTGTCTTCTCAATTTGTCTTTCTTTCTCTGGGCTTCCTTGGAACGTCAGACACTGTGTTCTACATGGAGTTATAGTTATTTATAAATATGATATCATGTTTCATAAAATAGAGGGTCAATGAAAATGAGGGAATCTCTCAAGGAGATGGATTAATACAACAGCCTCAACAGGGGCTCAAACATACCAATGATCATGAAGATGGCACAGGACCAGGCAATATTTTGTTCTGTTGTACATAAGGTCACCATGAGTTGGAGTTGACTTGATGGCAACTAACAATAACAACAACATAAATATGTCTTAGTTCCAGTTCTAAACTGGAAGTGCCCTAAGATGCAGGACAATGTGAAAACCATGTCTTGTGCCCCTAATGATTCTTTCTTCTCTATACACTGACTGCTTTTTTCTAAAAACTGCTTCTCCTCTTCCCCTTCCACCTGATTAGAATAACCACTGTACTGGGAAACATGACCCTCCCATAGACCATAGGCCATTGGTTGTGGAGGGGGAATGTGACAACTGTCTCATTTTGGGCCAGTGGGCCTATTGTTGGGATTTGGACGCAGATGGAGAGGCAGGGGGAAGGGGCATGGGGGAGAGAAATCAGTTTATCTCTGGGGGCTTAACCAGAGCAAGTAAACTTGCGATCAGTTGGTTCCCCCTCTCATCCCCCCCATGGAAAGAGGGAGGGAGGGATAGCTGGATGGAGGGAGAGAAAGAAGCAGCTGTGCAGATGGAAGCTGTGGGTTCCAGACTGCTCCCAGCACCTGCCCTGGCCCTGGACTCTGAGATACCCTATGGGGTTTACGTTAACTTTTCCTAAAGTAATTTGGTCTTTGTCCTTGGTTCCTGAGAGATAACTAAAAACTCTTGGAATTTCCTGAGTAATTGAGATGGCTTTGTTATCTACAGATAATCCCCAGGTTATGAACAAGATCCGTTCCTAAGTGTGATTTTAAGTCAAATTTGTAGGTAAGTTGGAACAGGTGCATATGGTTCTTATTTAGCAAGAGGGGCCCTGGTGGCCTGGTGGTTAAGTGCTTGGCTACTAACCACAAGGTTGGCAGTTCGAATCCACCAGCTGCTCCTTAGAAATCCTATGGGGCAGTTCTACTCTGTCCTATAGGGTGGCTATGAGTCGGAATCGACTTGATGGCAATGAGTTTCTTTTTAGTGCAAGAAAAGGCTTGAAGATTTCAATGAGTTAAAAGCTGGATGTACAGCAAGAGCAGGTGATTATGAAGAATTTGTTGCGAGTAGGGGTTGGTTCAGTCATTTCAAAGTGAAGACAAATTTGTATAACATTAAAGGACAATGTACCATAGGCTACCAGAAGAACGAAGAAATCTGTTTTGGAAGAAGTACAGCCAGAGTGCTCCTTTAGAGGTGAAGATGGTGAGACCATGCTTGGTAAAGTGGAGGGTCAGCAAAAAAGAGGAAGACCCTCAACAGGTGGATTGACACAGTGGCTGCAGCAATGGGCTCAAACATAGCAATGATTGTGAGGATGGCGCAGGAGTAGACAGTGTTTCTTTCTGTTGTACATAGGGTCCCACTATGAGTCAGAACTGACTCAAAGGCACCTGACCACAACAAACAGCAAGTATGTGTTGTTCATAAGTCCGACGTTCGTAACCCGGGGACTTACTCTAATGACCTCCAGACTACACCTGAGAGTTTATGCTAATGAGGTGACTCACTTGGGGCCGGGCCAGGCCAGAAAGATCACCTCTTGATATCAGCCAACCTCGCAATATGGGGGAGGGGCATGAATCTATCAATCACACCTACATAATAAGACTCCAATGAAGGCTTTGGACACAGAAGCTCCATGGGCTTCCTGGTTGGTGAAAGACATCAGTGCATGAGGGAGGGTAGCATGCCCCTTTGTGGGATATGGAAATTCCATGTTGGGAACCCTCCCAGACCTCGCCCTGTGTTTCTCTTTATTTTGCATTCTTTTTGCTATAATAAAGCTGTAATTGTAAGTATAGCACTTTCTGTGAGTTCTGTGAGTCATTCCAGTGAATTATCAAACCGAAGGGAGTAGTGGGAGCCAGCAGGTCAGACATGAGGACTCCCAGGGGGCTCCCAAGCTTGCAGCTAGTGTCTGAAATCTTGGGCAGACTTGGCATCTGGAGGACTGTACCCTTTAACTTGTAAGCTCTGACCTAGCTCTAGGTGGTTGAGGTCAGAGGAGGAAGTGCTACTTGTGCAACTGATGTCGCAACAGAAGTGTCAGAGAAGTGAAAAGTGGGGATTTGCTATTTTTTCTCTCACATTCCCGCAACCCACTGCGAAAATCCCTTTGCTGATTAAGCTATGCATCCAATTCTGTTAGCTGCAATCAACAAAATTCTTAGTAGTACAGAGTGCATCACCTTCATTAATTTTTTTTTTTTTTGCATAACATCTAAGGGCTTTAGTCCTAAGAGGTGCTTAATAAATGTGTATTTAATTGAAGAATATTACTTGAAAGGAAGACCTTCAGAAATTTATTAATTTTGAGAAAGATATTTATATACTTTTCCAATACAATTTAGGGAATGTATTTTCAAAATTTAAGTCTATTCCGTATATATTTCATATATGACATCTATGTGCTCACATAAAATATAGGCCCAAATTTATATAATTTGAATCACAATAATATTCTTCAAAAAAAAAGCTTTATTGAGATATAATTCACATACCATACAATTCACCCATTTAATGTGTATGATAAATAACTTTGCTGAAGATAATTGAAAAACGGTTGTAGCAGTACGTCATGGGGGAACTGCCAGAAATTCAAGCCAGATTCAAAAGCAGACGGGAAATGAGGGATATCATTGCTGATGTCAGATGGATCTTGGCTGAACGAAGAGAAACCAGAAAGATGTTTACCTATGTTTTATTGACTATGCAAAAGCATTCTACTGTGCGGATCATAACAAATTATGGATAACATTTTGAAGAATGGGAATTCCAGAACACTTAATCGGGTTCATGAGAAACCAGTACATGGACCAAGATGCAGTCATGTGAGCAGAACATGGGGATACTACGTGGTTTAACATTTGAAAAGATGTGCAGCAGGTTGTATTCTTTGAAAAAAATCATTTTGATTCTCCTGGAATCCATATTTTTGGGTTCATGGAATTGGTGTGACCCATCCAAGCCATCTGCCCTTAGGTGTCTTTTTGAACCTTGAAGGAACTGGTACCCTAGAGTCACCTTCAGGTCAAACAAACAGTAGCCTAGTAAACAACTTATCAGAGAGCATTTTGCCTTAGGCATTGTGTTCTTTTGGAAAATTATCTACATGCAACCAGCTTTGAGAAGCAGGAACTCCAGGGTCTGACTAGAGGCTGTTTAGGATGTATGGCATGTTCTTGGTGGCAGTTTCTGTAACCTGCTGTCTTAGTCATCTAGTGCTGCTGTAACAGAAATATCACAAGTGGATGGCTTTAACAAAGAGAAGTTTATTCTCTCACGGTGCGGTAGGCTACAAGTCCAAATCAGGGCTTCAGCTCCAGGAGAAGGCCCTCTCTCTCTGTCAGCTCTGGAGGAAGGTCCTTGTGATACAGCAGTCTTCCCTTGGCCTGGGAGCATCTCAGCACAGGAACCTCAGGTCCAAAGGACATGCTGTGCTCCCGACACTGCTTTCTTGGTGGTGTGAGGTTCCCATGTGTCTCTGCTGGCTTCTGTCTTTTATATCTCAAAAGAGATTGGCTTAAGACACTATCTAATCTTGTAGACCTCATCAGTATAACTGCCTCTAATCCATTTTATTACATCATAGTGATAGAGTTTATAACACATAAGGAAATCACATCAGATTAGAAAATGGTACACAGTCATACAATACTGGGAATCATGACCCAGCCAAATTGATATACACATTTTTTTGGGGACATAATTCAATCCATGACATTCCACCCTTTGGCCCCCCCAAATTCATGTCCTTGCCACATGTAAAACATATCCACTCCATCATATCATAACAAAAGTCTTAAATCAACTCTAAGTCCAAAACCCAAAATTCCTCTTCATCTGTGAAATCTAGAATACAAGTTATCTGCTTCCAAAGGTGCAATGGCAGAACAGGCACAAGCTAGACATTTCCATTACAAATGGGAGAAACTGGAAGGAAAGAAGGGATAACAGGATTCAAGAAAGTCAGCAGAACACATTACATTAGCCCTCGTTGCTTTGAAAATAATCCTCTGTTCTCTGAGACAATTTACACAATGGCCCTGCCCTCCAGACTTTAGGTATTGGCCACACTTTCTAGATTATGAGTAGAGACCCCTCGGCTCTGGGCTTCAGTTCCGCCTTCTAGGCCCACAGGGACAGCAGCCCTGCTCCCTCAGCTCTCGGCTTTAGGTGCACCATTCTCCTAGTCCATCTGAGTGGCGACTCCACCCTTAGAAACCCCTGAGGTCACGGCCATACCTTCTGAGACTAAGGCAGCTTGGCTTCTTGTTTTCCTTGTCTTTCAGCTTCTGCATCCTGTGGCCTCTCAGCCCTTGGACCTCACGCCCACATCTGCCCTGCTGGGGCAAGTGTTCCAAAGCTAGGTAGCTCCACCGATAAGTGCCTGGAGGCACCCCACTCCACCAGGTAGCCTCTTGCACACAGACGCTCAGCTCTCTCACTCTGTGAGTCAGCTCCGGCGCCTTCTTGCACTGGTGTCCTGGTTCTGCTGCTACTGGTTCTTTGTTACTGCAGCTTCTTTGCCACTGCAGGTTCTCTGCTTCTGCTGGTCCTCTGCTGCTGCCGCTCCTCTATCCATTCACAGTTTCAAAACCACTTCCACATTTTAGGTATCTGTTAGAGCAGCACCACACTCTCGGTACCAAATTCTATCTTAGTTATCTAGTGCTGCTATAACAGAAATATCACAAGCGGATGCCTTTAACAAAGAGAAGTTTATTCTTTCACAGTCCAGTAAACTACAAGTCCAAATTCAGGGCATCAGCTCCAGGAGAAGGCCCTCTCTCTCTGTCAGTGCTGGAGGAAAGTCCTTGTGATGCAGCAAGACTTGTTCTGGGAGCATCTCAGCATAGGAACCTCAGGTCTAAAGGATGCGCTGTGCTCCTGGCACTGCTTTCTTGGTGGTGTGAGGTTCCCATGTGTCTCTGCTTGCTTCTCTCTTTTATATCTCAAAAAAGATTGGCTTAAGACACTATCTAATCTTGTAGACCTCATCAGTATAACTGCCACTAATCCATTTTATTAGATCATAGTGATAGAGTTTACAGCACATAAGGAAATCACATCAGATTAGAAAATGATACACAGTCATACAATACTGGGAATCATGACCCAGCCAAACTGATATACACATTTTTGGGGGGGACATAACTCAATCCATGATACCTGCCTTGTGGTTTGATGCTATCTTTTGAGAAATTAACATAACAATGACCTATATAACCCGCTTTCACTGTCCTCTCTTCAAAGTGCCTTCTCAACATGTTAGGGTGTTGCTGTCCGACTCGAATTATATCTCCTCACAATAAATATATTCTGTTACACTAACTTTTGGTATTTCTCTAAGACTTTACGTTTTTGATGTTTTTCACCTTACTTATTCAATGCTAAACAAATAATCCAAGAAGCTGGACTGTATGAAGGAGAAAGTGGCATCAGAACTGGAGAAAGACCCATTAACAACCTGAGATATGCGGGTGACACAACCTTGCTTACCAAAACTGAAGACAACTTGAAGCACTTACTGATCAAACACTATTCGGTATGGATTACACCTGAACACGAAGAAAACGAAAATCTTCACAACTGGACCGATAAATAACATCAAGATAAATGGTGAAGTAATTGAAGTTGTCAAAGATTTCACTCTACTTGGATCAACAATCAATGTCCATGGAAGTAGTAGTCAAGAAATCACAGGATATATTGCATTGGGCAAATCTGCTGCAACTCAAACATACCAAAGATTTTGAGGATGGCACACAGGACTGGGCAATGTTTCATTCTGTTTTGCACAACTGCCATGTGTTGGAACTGGCTCGATGACAACTAACAACAACAATTATCATATACTTTCTCTTCACCCTTATATTCCTTCTAGTTTCAGTCAAATAATTCTCCATAATTTAAATATTTATATCTGAGTTTGTGATCCCTAGATCTTCACTTTAATAAACTCAGAGACTAAATCGTTAGTTATGATTCACACAGCAATAGTTGTTCATTTATATTCTTTGCCATCCATTCAAGATTACTGTCCCTAACCTGCATATCTCCAAACAAGAGGAAGTGTGGCTATTCATTCCAAACAAGAAAAATACATAGACAGATGGTTGACTCTTATAGACAGGTGTGCCAGGTGAGATGAAATATTGCTCAGAGTTTCAAGAGAGGGGTGTAACACAAACAGAGTCACATACACCTCTGCGGTTTGCTGTGGGTTGATTTAGGGTCACAGTGGCGGCCTTTGGCTTTCAGCATGGTCTAGTTAGTCCTTCCCAGAGGTGGTGTGCGTGGGGAAGGAAGGGTTTAAAATGGATGTATCCGATGGCGAGAAATAGTGTGGGAGCAATTTCAAGTCCAGGGCACACTCCTCTAGTTAGCCTCCCTGTATGTCCCAAATCCCTCTTCTCTCTGTTCTTTTATCTTTTCTCAGGATAAGAGTAAAACTCATGCCTGCTCCATTCATCGAGCTTTTCTTCCAAGTGTTTCACGAGCCATTGAGAGAATAAATTTACGATGTGCACAGCAGGAGTCCCCGGGTGGTGCAAACAGTTAAGCACTTGAATGTTAGCCGGAAGGTTGGAGGTTCCAACCCAACCAGAGGTGTCTCAGAAGACAAGCCTGGCGATCTGCTTTTGAAAGGTCACAGCCTTGAAAACAATATGGAGTACACATGGGGTCACCATGAGTTGGAATCAACTTGACAACAACTAACACCAACAACAGTTAAAGTGCATCAAAGTTGACCACTGATATCTGGGGTGGAATTGGGTAAAATGGCTTGGTTGTCAGAATAAATACCCCTCTGTACAAGCGAATTTACATTTTAGGAGGCTGTTTCTGTGATGCCTGGAGAATACCTGTAGAAGCTGAGACTGTGTGGTCAGACAAAGTCATGAGACATACTCAGTCCAATAAGATTTCATTTTAAAATCTGAAGCTTTAGGGTCCTAAGAGATAGGGAAAATATAAAAAGAATTCAGGATTCTCATCAAGTTCAAAGGTCTTCAGAGCTATAACTAAAGCAAAACAAAATCTAATCCAGTAAGAGGGCAGCATGGGTGGAGATTGCAGACTTTCCTGACAGGATAGAAGGAGAAGGTGTGATAAGACTCTTCCCCAAGGGCTTGGGCTAATGGTTTGCCCCTTGCTTAACTTCCGGAATTCATGACATGGTGACTATATCAAGGGTCTTAGAGGAAGACCATAGCTGCTAGCAGCTGGAGGAGGGGTGGGACTGAGCCAAGTTTAGGGGAAGAGTGGTAGGGGAAAGATCAGCTGCAAAGGAGAGAGTCAGTGAGAGAAGAAGCACTAAGCAACCAGTAATCTACTTTCTGTCTCTATAGATTTCCCTGTTCTGTACATTCATATGAATGAAATCACGTAGTTTGTGGTCTTTTGGAACTGGCTTCTTTCACTTAGCACGATGTTTTCAAGGTTCATCTTCTATGTTGTAGCATGTATCAGTACTTCATTCTTTTTTATTGCCAAATAATATTCTATTGTGTGGATATTCCACATTTTGTGTATTCATTCCTACCTCGATGGACGTTTGAGTTTTTCTACCTTTTGACTATTATGGATAACGATGCTATAAAAATCATGTACAATTTTCTGTGTGGACATATGTTTTCATTTCTCTTGGGTATGTGCCAGGAGTGGAATTCTTGGGTTATATGGTGACTATGTGTTTAATTATTTGAGGAACTGCCAGACTGTTTTCCACTGTGTTTGTATCGTTTTACATTCCCGTCAGCAGTGTATGAGGGTTCTGATTTCTCCATATCCTTTCCAACACTTGTTATCTGATTTTTTTATTCCAGCTGTCTTAGTGGGTCTGAAGTGGTATCTCATGGGGGTTTTGATTTGTATTTCTCAATGACTAATAATAGTTGAGCATCTTTTCAGGTGCTTTTAGCCATTTGTATATCTTCTTTGGAAAAATGTCTAGACAGATCCTTAGTCCATTTTTAAATTGAGTTGTCTTTTTATTACTGATTTGTAACGGTTCTTTATATATTCTAGATACAAGTCTCTTGTCAGAGATGTGATTTTATGGTGCAATGAATTACTAATATGGCTCTTCTAACCATGGTCTTTGTGACTCACACTCAACGATTGAGTGGGACTATGCAAAAATACACGGAACCTGTGATGGTGGGTGTTATGTGTCAACTTGGCTAGGCCACGATTCCCAATATTGTATGCTTGTCTTCCGTTTTGTGATCTGTTGTAATTATTATAATTATCCTCCATTTTATGTGTTGTAATGAGGCAGAATTAGTGCGGGGTGTACCTTGAGTCACAGCCTTGCAGGAAGGTGTGACTCAAGTCCCACCCTTACTCAAGTTATGCCTTTCTCTGGGGTACGGCCTGCATCCAATGTATTTATGTAAGTGCTCTAGTGGGGCTCTCTCTCACTTTGGATCCTGTGTCCAGTTCATGATCATCTGACCTGCAGTTCTTGGAGCTTGAGCCAGTGGCCTGCCATCTGACTTGCTGATTCCATGATTCCCTGGCTTCCACAGTCCCATGGGCCAGTAGACTATCATCTGGCCTGATTCTCCAGCTTCTGTGGCCTTGTGAGCCAGCAGCCTGTGGTCTGATCTGCTGGTTTGGGTTCCTCAGCTGCTGAAGCCACGGGGGTCAGAAGAAGCCTATTGGAGTCCAGCTACAGATTTGAGTCCAGCCTCCACAAGCTCACGGGCCATTTCCTTGATATGGTTCATGAGTTCTGTGAGACATTCCAGAAAATTTTGGAACCCAAAGATGGGAGGGAGAGTACTGAGGGGAGAAGGAGTAGTTGATGTTAGAGATGATGGAGTGGTACAGCAATTAGGAAAAGTTGGACTTTTGGGACAACTTTAGCCTCCACCTCATTGGAGCCAGCTTTGTGCTGATCTTTATAGAAGAAATTCTTCATTTTGTGAGCAGCCATCTGAGATATTCCACTGGTCTCATCCCATCAGGAGCAAGGGAGAATGAAGAAAACCAAAGATACAAGGGAAAGATTAGTCCAAATGACTAATGGACCTCGAGTAACACAGCCTCCACCAGACTGAGTCCAGTACAACTAGATGGTACCCAGCTAGCACCACTGACTGCCCTGACAGTGATCACAACAGAGGGTCCCAGACAGAGCTGGAGAAAAACACAGAACAAAATTCTAACTCACAAAAAAAGACCAGACTGACTGGCCTGGCAGAGAGTGGAGAAACCCCGAGAGTATGGTCTCTGGATATCCTTTTAATTTAGTACTGAAGTTACTCCTGAAGTTCACCATTCATCCAAAGATTAGACAGGCCCATAAAAAAAATGAGACTAAAAGGGCACAGGGGCAAGGATGGGAAAGCAGGAGGGGACAGGAAAGATGGTAATAGGGAGCCCAAAGTGGAGAAGGGAGAGTGTTTATATCTCATGGGGTTGTTAAACAATGTCACAAAACAATATGTGTACTAATTGTTCAATGAGAGGCTAGTTTGTTCTGTAAACCTTCATCTAAAGTACAATGATAGATTCAAAAAATTCAGTTTAAAATTCAATATTCTATGCAAACTCCTAAAGAAAAAAGAAATTATTCATTTAGATTTGCAAATATTTTTTCACATTCTGTGGGTTTTCTTTTCACTTTCTGGATGATGTCCTGTGAAACACAAACATTTTAAATTCTGATAAAGTTCAATTTATCTATTTTTTCCTTTTGCTGCTGATGCTTTTGGTGTCATGTCTAAAAATCCTTTGCCAAATCCAAGGTCATAATTATTTATCCCTATGTTTTCTTTGGAAACCCTGGTGGTGTAGTGGTTAAGAGCCACAGCTGCTAACCAAAAGGTCAGCAGTTCAAATCCACTAGATGCTCTTTGGAAACCCTATGGAGCAGTTCTACTCTGTCCTTTAGGGTCACCATGAGTCAGAATTGACTTGACAGCAACAGATTTGCTTTTGGAAAACCCTGGTGGCGTAGTGGATAAGTGCTACGGCTGCTAACCAAAAGGTCGGCAGTTCGAATCCACCAGGCGTCCCTCGGAAACTCTATGGGGCAGTTCTACTCTGTCTGCTAAGAGTTTTATACTTTTTGCCCTTAGTTTAGTTCTTTTATCCATTTTGAGTTAATTTTTGTATATGGTATGAGGTAAGGGTCCAACCTTATTCTTTTGCATGTGACTATCCAGTTCTCCCAGCACCATTTATTGAAAAAACTCTTCTTTCCCCATTGAATGGTCTTGGCACACTTGTTGAAAATCAATTGGTCATAGACGTACGGGTCAATTCTCTGTTCATAGACGGTTTCTCCGGGGGTGACTGCAGTGGCAGCAGTAGGTGACTAAGGGTCTGGGGTCTGAGGGGATTGAAGTCTGGGGTGTGACTGCTTCTAGGTCACTATTTTCTGAGGAAAGGATTCAGTGTAATATGCTGGATCATTACTTCTGCACTTGTATTGTTGGGCTTAGCAAAATCAACATGGCCCATGATGAAATCTTCGTTTGATAGAGGTTAATGCATTTTTAGGCTTTCCTTCCTCGTGTCTGAGGTAAAGCTGCCCTCTGGAGAGGACAGAGGCTGCCGCATCTTTGTCTGTTAAGTGAAAGATTGAACTCCAAGGTCACAAAGGGTTTTTCCCAGAGCCAAAAGTTTCCAGCAGTTCTTCTCCTTCTTCTCGTTGCTGATGACCCACTTCTTTTCCTTCCTGAATAATTCTCCCTGCCTGTGACTTACAGGTGCAGACAAGAAATAAACACACCACTGCCACCTGGAAAGAGAGAAATGAGCAGAAAGATCCAGTAAACTCTGCCTCCTGAGTGAGTCGGAGAGAGGCAGGTGGGATGACATCACTGCAGGAAGCAGGGGAGAGTGACCTGTGAGCCTTTCGGGGTGTCCTTCCTCCACACCTTCTATCAGGGGTCAGACCAGTGCTCCTCTGTAGAAACCATCTTTGTTTTATTCCTGACATTTATTTTAGGTCAAGGCCTACCATCATGTCACCCTCTAACAAGACTTTCTGATCTCAAGTGGAGATTTACCCACACGGCTGCATCCCCACTTGGGATGTGAGCCCCCAAACACAGCAGCAGGTGAATTAATAAGGAGGAGTCAGGGGCACCCTCTATGCCCAGGCCCTGCAGAGGTCACGAAAGAGCCAGTCAGGCTTATCCCTGTCTGGGGTAGCTTGGATCCCAGGGGGAGACATTTGAGATCCTCGAGGAACAAGGTGGAACAGTCTACAGTGGATGCAGGAGCAGGTGGTTTGGACAAGGGAAGGCACAGGAATCACAGAGAGGTGTGAGGAGCTAGGGGACTGACCAGCCAGGAGTAGGGCTCAGGTTAAGAGGAGGGAGGACGGGTGCGCTGTCTGTCTTTCTCTCTCTCTCTCTCCCTCTGTCTCTCTATCTCTCTCTCCCCCGTCTCTCTATTTCTCTCTCCCTCTGTCTCTGTATCTCTCTCTACTTCTCTCTGTCTCTCTCTCCCTCTATCTCTCTCTGTCTCTCTGTCTCTCTGTCTCTCTCTGTCTCTCTCTCCCCCGTCTCTCTGTCTCTGTCTCTAAGTGTCTGTCTCTTTTCTTCTCCCTCTCTCTCTTTCTGGTCTCTGTCTCTGTCTAGCGTCTGTCTCTCTCCTCTCCCTATCTTTCTCTCTCTCCCTGTATCTCTCTTTCTCTGTTTGTCTCTCTCTCTTTGCATTTCAGATGGTGTGACCAGAACTAGGTTCCAGTGGAGAATCAGCACAGGTGGTCAAACCCCCACACAGGGAGGTGCAGGCAAGCAGCCATGCGTGTCCTTTCTGGGTAAGGCAGAGAGCTGAGGGCACCCACCAGTACCTCCTTGTGGGCTGGCACCCTAGGGGACATGTGGCTGTCCCTATGGAGGGCGATGGCTTGTCCCTGTCGATTATTCATTTACCCTTCCCTGCTCCCCAAGGGCTTAGGGACTCACAGAGACCTATAGCACTCAGATAGAAGGTGGAGTGAGGACAGGCTGCAAAGATACAGGAAAAGCAACGAAAATAAAGCAGGGACGGGTTAGTGCCCACCGTGCCAGATCCCCAGAGGGGCCCAATTCTGGGAGTCCATGTCCATGAGACAAAAACAAACCAGTTCTCAGCTAAACACAGCGTTTCCACATGGCCTTGATTCCATGTGTATAGACATGTTTGTCCTGATGCTTCCCAAGGCCTCAAGCTCTGGGGGTCCCTGCCCCAGAGAAGTGTGGCCAGGCCTTGCTTTGGAAACCAGGTCTTTACAGGTGACAGGGCTGGGTCATCCCGAGGGAGGACCAGGTGCGGGGAGATGGGATGGGGCAGCGAGGGCCTGAGCTGGCTCCCTGCAGACCTCCCAGGTGGCAGGTCATCAGGGAGGGGCAGCTTTGCTGGTGCCAGAGGAAAAGGCCAGCACCTGAGCAGCGAGGAGCTGCTTATGGCCTGTGAAGGTGCAGGCTGACCTAGGGCCTTACTGCTGGCCGGGAACCAAGGGCTGGGCTAGATTGGTTTGGGTCAGAGGGCAAAGAACAGTGACATCGCTTGCATTCCAGAGTGCTACAGGTTTGCACCAAGATGTCCCCAGGTCCCCCGCTGTCCCCAGAAGCCAAGCACGGGGCCTAGCGCTTCTGCCGTCAGTGATGGTGGGACAAAGATCCCGTGTCCTCTGGCTTCCTTCCAGACAATCCACCTCCTGGCATCCCACAAGGCTTCAACATGACTGTGGGTGCACCAGCATTCTGGAAAGGGGCAAGTCTGCGTTCTCCCCGAACCCCCATTAAGTGCCAAGTGAGTCGGGATGAGCAGGGGGGCTGCTCTCCCCATAGAAGCTTCTAGCAGTGCAGCCCCAAAGGTGAACAAGGAGGGGAACAGGAACAACAGACCAGGAAGACATCTCTGTAGGACCCTGCCACTGCTTCCCTGCATTTGCTCCAGCTCTTGCTTTCCGTGTCCCATTATTATTATCTTAGCAGTGACCTCTACCCCTGCCCACCATCCCCACACTGGCAAAGTCTACTCAAACATCCTGTCTCACTGGACAGCACATTTAGTGTTGTTTCAACTCACCAAGAAGCCCTGGTTCCCAGTGGTTAAGAGCTCAGCTGCTAACCAAAAGGCCAGCAGTTCGAATCCACCAGCCACTTCTTGGAAACCTTATGGCACAGTTTTGCTCTGTCCTGTAGGGTCGCTATGAGTCGGAATCAACTTGATGGCAGCAGGTTTTTGGTTTTCAGTTCAGCAAACCAAACCAAACCCGTTGCCATCTAGTCGATTCCAACCCATGAAGACCCCATGTGTTACAGAGTAGAACTGCTCCATAGGGTTTTCTTTCATGGAGCCGCTGGGTAGGTTCAAACTACTGGGTTTGAACTGCCATCCCTTTGGTTAGCAGCCAAGGTGTTTAACCACTGCACCACCAGGGCTCCTTCCCTTGCCACTAAAGTTGGTCAAATAATACTTCTGGTAAATAAGATGTAAGCAGAAATCTGCTGGGGCTTCTGGGAAAGCTTTTACTTCCCTGAAACTGGTACCAGCCTTTCTTTCTCCCATTCTTTCTTCCTCCTTGAAACACAGAAACAATGCCTGGAGCTGCAGCAGCCATCTTGTGCCCACAAAGCAGTGATCTGGGAAATGAAAGTCGGCATTAAGGATGGCAGAACAGAGAGATATAAAGGGGCCCTGATGGCTTTGTTGGGCCACTGCCTCAACCCTATGAGTCCAGCACACAACTTATTACTAAATACATGATTAAATCAGGGTTAGTCTAGTCTGTGTTATTCGCAGGTGAACGCCCACTGGTTGTACTAGAGTTTATATGGGAGGCTTTGTAACGTGATCAGAAAAGATCTGGGTTAAAGTCAGGGAGGTGTTTTGACTGGTCACTTGTGTTAGTGTTGCTGTTAAGGACACACAATGTAACCCCTGGTAGAACACTTAGATAAGGGTTGGCTGATGAGGTTGTGTTGGGAGTTTCTGCCTGTCCCAGAGAGCCACACTTGGGGCTTTATAAAGTGAGATCATTGTGGAGTTCTGTGGAGTCCACTACCATTGCCCTGGTGGCACAGCTGTTAAACACTCAGCTGCTAACTGAAAGATCCCACCAGCTGCTCCACAGGAGAAAGATGTGGCAGTCTGTTCCCGCAAAGATTCCAGCCTTGGAAACTCCATGGGGCAGTTCTGCTTTGTCCTAAAGGGTTGCTATGAGTTGGAATTGACTTGACAGCAGTGGGTGTGGTTTGGTATGGAGTCCACTAATGACCTGGGCAACCCAGGGGCAGAATCTTTGCCTCTCTGGACGTCAGTTTTTTGGTTTGTTTTGTTTTTACTGTAAATTAAGGTCTCTTTCTGATCTAACCTTCTCCATGCCTGGCTCAGGGGGCAAGGTTGCCAGAGGATGGAAGAGAGAGAAACAGAAATTTCGTTGGAAATCCTTTCCAACTCTTAAAATAAGATGATCACGTGCTATGGGGTGAAGGAAGTGTTCCACATAAGAAGGAACTATTTTTATCAAAGAAGTATATTCTTCTTCCTGTTTTGCAAGAACGCACACCAAGTATAACTGGGTTAGTAGGAAGTCAGTCACCCTGAACCCAAATATTTACATTCCAATGAATTACTCTTGCCCTCCTGCCTGCTGGGTCGATTCAGGTACCAGCATGTGTACGGGGAGAAATGCCTTGCTGGGACTGAGAAGACTTGGGGCTCCTGCAGGTGGTGGGTGACGTAAAGCCCAAACCCCACTTTGTGGAACCCCCTGAGAGGCCACAGAGCAACTCCTTCTCCACCAGGGCCTCGCTCTGCAAACACACAGACTTCAGCCAGACCCAAATGGCCACATTCCACGGAGCACCATGGCACACGTCACAGGTGGAGGGCCTCTACCCCCATCAGGAAGCAGTGCTACCTGAGAAATCTCAGCATAGACACAAGCAGAGGGAAGGCTTCATGGGGCTGGAGTCACACACCATACCAGATTCCCTACTTAACCTGTTCTTCCCACTCTGCCAACCACGGCATGACCAAAGTGAGTGGTGGGGGCATTCTTGTCTGCCCCTCCTACTTATGATCAATGCAGCTCTTATTTCTATTACTCATATATTCAGTGATCGAATTCTCGCCTTCCACACAGGAGACTCAGGTTCGATTCCCAGCCAATGCATCTCACATGCAGCCACCACCTGTCTGTCATTGGAGGCTTGCCTGTTGTACAATTCTGAACAGGTTTCAGCGGAGCTTCTAGACTAAGATGGACTAGGAAGAAAGGCCTGGCAATCTGCTTTTGAAAATCAGCCATTGAAGACCCTATGGATCACAACAGAATAATGTCCAACTGAACTCAAACATGCCAATCATCATGAAGATGGCGCAGGACATGACAATGTTTTGTTCTGTAGTGCATGGAGTCACCATGAGTCAGAGCTGCCTTGATGGTCACTAACAACTACAAGAACAGAAATAACTAAAATGTGTCCCCATTTCAGAGATATTAAAATGTATCTTAGAGTCAATGAAATAAAGTAGTTCTTTACCTGGAGTTGATGTTTGTTATCATATTGGAGAGACCAGATTCATAGACATGAAATAAATTTTAAAGCCAACACAATCCAGAGTTAGGGATGACATTGTTTGGCAGGGAAAACATGTAATAAGAATTTGGAGAGGTGTCAGCTTGTGCTGAGAAGGATCAGTGAAGGTTTTAGAAAGAAGTAGACTTACTTGAGCCCTGAAGGGTGGTGCTCTAGATAAAAGGAGAGGTAAGGGAACGACATCATGGAAAATACCATGAGCTAAGGGGTGGAGAGGACAATAAAGAGGGGGTGGAGGGTGGGTGGGGGCAGTGGCACCAATCAGATTGTCTGCAGTGCAGGGCCATAATGATAAGAATATCTGGTCACCTGTGCAGGACTCTTAATGGATCTAGAGCTCTTCACACACGTGATTACACTTCCTCTCGCTGTAGCCTGGAGTTCCTGGGTGGTACAAACAGTTAACGTGCTCGGCTGCTTAGTTGCAGGTTCAAGTCCACCCAGAGGCACCTCAGTGGTCCACTTCTGAAAAAGTCATTGAAAATCAGAGTACAGCACAGTTTTACTTTGACACATGTGAGGTCAGCATTAGTTGGAGTCAACTCCACGGCAACTGGTTTGGTTTTGGTTTTTTACAGCCCTGGAGGCAGGTCAAAGGAACCCTGGTGGCACTCGGTCACTAACTGAAAGGTCAGTGGTTCGAATCCATGAGCCACTCCGAGAGAGAAAGATGTGGCAGTCTGCTTCTGTAAAGAAGTTCTGCTCTGTCCTATAGGGTGGCAATGAGTTGGAATCAACTAGACCAGTCTGGGCTTGGTGGCAGGTCAGATTCCCCAGAGCAGACCCTGACACGAGGATTCACGCGGAAGTGGTGTGTACCGGAAGTGCTCCTAGGAGAGGCTGGTAAAGAAGCAAGGAAGCAGCGCAGGGGGAAGCAGAACAGCGACGCGGGAGAGCAAGGGATGTGTTTCAGGCCAAGTCCCAGATGCTGCCTGAGCCCGCGGAGCCCTGGAGTGTAAGTCTGACTCTGAGTAAGGATGCTGGGCTTGTACTGCACAGTGTTGATTCAGGGCGGCCCTTGGGGTGGCGGAGGAGGATGTCAATTCCCAGGCGTTTTGGGCTCTCTGAGGTGTGGGCAAAGTAGCTCAGTGATCCAAGAGGAGTCATCCAAAGAGAGGCAAGGGTAGGAGCCGTTAGGCTCCCTTTAGAGTCACACACACCCAGAAGCCGGGAGAAGGTGCACAGATATGGTGAAAGGGAATTGAAGGGTACGATGGTTAATATCATGTGTCAACATGGCTAGACTATGGTTCTCAGTGGTTTGGCCAAACACTAGTCTGGTTGCTGTCATAGAGTAGGAGCATATGATTAAATTAGCTGGCCTTGGGTAGAGCAGATTACCTTCCATAATGTGATCTAATCTAATGTAGTCAATCAGTTGAGGTCATACCAGTGTAAGGTAGATTCTAAACCTAATCACTTCTGAGTTATAAGAAGAACAGAATAGAAACAGAGACACTCACAGTGGAAGACACACATCATGTAAGCACCCATTTATAAGCAAAGGAATACCCAGTATTGCTGGCAGAAGCCAGAAACCAGGAGAGAGGGTCATAGAATGAATTGACAAGGCCAAGATGCTGATTTGGACTTTTAGCCTCCAGAACTGTGAGAAAATATTCTTTTTTCCTCTGTGTCCAATCCTGCTCCCTTCCCTTCCACAACTGTTGATCCCAAGAGATCTTCCTAATCAATTCCTGCATGCTGATATTTAGGACCTCATCCTCAGCAAAAGGGCCTATACAATGACAACCCATTGGCAATGAGTGCCCCAAGATCCTGGATTGTGGTCTTTAAATATCATTTCCCACTAAAAAGGACCAGGTACTCCTTGGAGGAATGGTTGATTCCAGAGACAGGAACTAAGCAAGATGAGTCTGGGACATTTTGAGTCACAAAGCAAAGAAGCTATCAAAGACTACCAAGGTTGTGTCAAAAGTGCACAGGAGCCAACTTGAAGGAATTCCCATTAAAGGTAACTGAAGGAGGACCAATTTCTTTCTCTAAAGAATGACTACTGCTATAGATTAAAACACCCCAGATATATAAAAAAATCCATAAATGCATAAAGATACACAAGGGTTTATATATATAGCACATACAAATTATGTAATATATCATATATAAGTATATACATGTGTATAGATAAATATGTAGATGTCTCTGTGTGTGTATAGTCGGGAATTCTAGTGGTGATTTTGGATACATCATCAGCAAAGACCAATCGCTAGAAAAGGATGTCATGGTTGGTAAAGTGGAGGGTTGGCAAAGGGGAAGAAGGCCCTTAGTGAGATAGATTGACACAGTTGCCAAAACAATGGACTTAAACATAGCAACAATCATAAAGATGGCACAGGACCAGGCAGTGCTTCATTCTGTTATACGTAAGGTCGCTATAAGTTGGAGCTGTCTTGACTGCAACTATCAACAACAGCAACAACAACTACAGAGGTTATTAGGACATCACCAATTATTCTGAAAATGGATACAATGAAAGAATAAATCATGTATCTAGCCTTTCCTGTACAAACAATATTTCGGGGTAACTAAACAGGTATTGAGGAAGTTCTTTATAGAACAATTCCAGGTAATAACTGTAGAAAAAATGATAGAATTATAAAAGTGTCATTTTGCAGTACCCAGTGAAATACTGGATCTAAATAATGGTCATCAGTAACTGCAAAACACAATGGATGAAAGGCCTGTGGGGAACTTCATAATAGATGGACCCAGCTGACAACACCTGAACCCACAATCAATCTTAACACTCCCTATAGTTGAGTGACATTTCTTACATTGGTCTTCAGTAAATTGAAGGAGCCCCATAAACCACCCACACAGCACTGGAGCAGTCCCTACAGTAACGAGGCAATGGCTGGATGGATGAGACTACAGATGGGGCAGAATTCCTCCTGGGATAGTACTTGTAATGCACACCCACCACACCCTAGTGCTTCACTGAATATTACATTGAACTGAGGGCTCAGGATAAGAGAGGACAATGATGCCACTTGAGTGGGTGGTCCCGAGAGAGGCTCCTCTGTCCTGTCCCCTTCCAAGGGGCGGTGGGGCTGGCCTAGAATAAGAAGGCTTCTTTCTGGTATCTCCCCTAACCTGTTTTGTCCATCTAAGGCGAAGGAGGTGTTGCCTAGCAACCGGAGAAGGGTAATGACGTCCTTGGAATATTCTGTTCCAGTGGTGTGATACTTAACTCTGGTTGATTATTAGCACAAAGGCTGGAGAGGCAGCAGTCCACCTTAAAGGAAAATGAGTTACATAAATAACAGCCAAAGAACAGAAGGGGGACTTCTAGCGTGGCTTTGGGAAAGGGTCTGGCTGCTCACAAAGAACCTTTCTTCCTAAGCCAGAAAGATTCCTTGGACAGGTGGACAATAGGTGTTAAGAAAATCCTTTGAAGTGTGAGTCATTCCGTTTACTTTCTAATCTGTAAAACTGGAATACAAATGTGCTATTTGCTGGCATGCTTCCTTTGACTTTTATAGCCTTTATACTTTGTAAGTATATCAAGCCTCTGACAAACCATATCATGTAGGTAACCATGATTAGGTCTCATGGACTTTTCTGTGTGTGTGTTTTCCCTATAAGAACATGTTAATAATTTACATTTTAACTAAGAGTTACTGTTGACATAGTAGCGAAAGACTTTTCCAAGAGCCATTTCTATCACTAGGTAAATAATCTTAGATAAACTTTGGCTTACCCCGAGATTCAAGTATCTTGGAAACTTTAAGGTATGCTGTTGGGAAAATTAGTTCGGCTGCTCTCCTTCCATAGTAAACTGGAAAAAAACAGAAAGGAAAGCGCTGGCTCACACAAAACGGACTTTAGGAGCTTTCAAAAAGCTCGTGGTTCTAGACTCAAGAGAGAAAAAGAGTTGTTCTTGCTGAGGGCTGTCAGATAATCCACAAGGATTTCTCCAACCCTACAAGTCAGAATCCCTGTAACAAAGGGGAAGAGGAAAAAGCACCTCATATCTCCATACCCTAGAGAATGACTGTTGAGATGTTGGTATACATTTTTTAAAATCCCTATTCTATACCTTTTGGGCATGGGATGGGAGACAGATTGCTTGTTCTTTTGTTAAGGTTGTGGCCATAGTGTTTATATAACTTTGTATCCAGCTTTTTCTTATCTAAGCCTTGTTTGTGATATAGACATTAACAAAACTAATTTCTCTGGTGATGTAATAGTCTACCAGGTACAGGTATCACCAATTGTTTAGTCATTCTCCTATCATTGGTCCTTGATATTGTTTCTAAGACAGTGAGAAGCAGTGGCAGGAGAGACCCAGCAGCAAGAGATGGCGTGCTGGGCTTTCCAGCCCACGGAGAGAGAAAGCTGAGTGCCTTTGGGCAGAGGCCTATGGCCAGGGAGATGAGTGTCCGCGAGCATGGCTGGGAAAAGGCTGTCCTGATGGAAGACCTGTATCCTGAGTGTTCCTAAGCCTGAACTGCAGCAGTTACTTCCCTAATAAACCCCATAATCGTGAATATTGTCTGTGAGTTCTGTGTGGCCATTGCAATGCATTATCAAACCCATCAGAGAAGTAGAGAGTGCCATGGGAGGGATGGTTGGTGTCTGAATTGGTAAAGACAGTGGAGAAAGGGGGCATGTCTGACCTCCACCTCATAGGAATCAGCCTTGGGCTGTTGATCTTGATTCTCCTTCCTTTTTGTGAAGTTAGAGAAGGTCAGACACCATGCTGTTTTTACACGCAGAAACTGTATATTTTGAGTGCCCTCCATCCTAGGAGGCTCATCTTTCAGCACTATATCAAACAATGTGCTGTTGTGATAGAGTGTTCATTGCTAATTTTCAGAAGTATATAGCCAGGCCTTTCTTCAGCTCTGCTAAAACCTGACAACCATGCGTGACCCTGCTGGTATTTGAAATACCAGTGGCATAGCTTCCTGCATCACAGCAACATGCAAGCCACCACAGTACGACGAACTGATAGATGTGTGGTGGTGGAATGAGGGGAAAAAAAACACGTTGCTGTCGAGTTGATTCCAACTCATGGTGATCCCACATGTTACAGAGTAGAACTGTGCTGCATAGAGTTTTCTTGGCCGTAATCTTTATGGAAGCAGATTGCCAGGCTTTTCTTTCCTGGTGCCACCGGGTGGGTTCGAACCACCAATCTTTTGGTTAGTAGCTGAGAGCTGGAATGAGGTGAAACCCTAAAAAATATCAAATCAGAATTTAGATTCTAATGTCTGTGGCCGTAAAATCTCCCCACCCAAGGCCAAGTCCCAGCTAGGAGAGGTTGTGTCCTCAGGATTAGGGTTCAGCTCCAGTCTGCTCCTCCGACATTTCTGGCTAGAGCTGGTGATCCTCGCTGTGATATTCTAAGATGTGTGGAAGGTGTGGATGTTGACCCTGTGGTGGAGGAAACATTGGGAACAGACTTGAATCTCTTTGCATACTTGTCCACCTGCTTGTTTCCTCCGGTAGGACCCTAGCTTCCTTCTGGGTGAAATCCTGGCCTTTCTGTTGAGCCTCCCACCTCTCTGGGCAGATGACAAGCAGCTTGTAGCTAACAGCTACAGCCATAGTGACCTGTATCCCAAACCGACAAAAACTAAGCTGTTTCTCCCTTCAGAAAGGCTGTCAGCCACAAGGGCCATTGGAGTTCTGGTCTCAGGTCTCACGCAAGGGTGTGTGGGAAGGAGGGAATTTGGGACAGCCCTTTGGTGGCTGCAGCATCCCTTAACCTAGGTCATGGGAACCCAGACCCCATGCATTCTAGGCCTCCGGGTCTCAGTGGGGACAGAGATGATTAAGTTACGGGTGCACAAGGGAGCCTGCTGCTTTGCGCCCATTAGTGGGGTGCGGGGATCCCCAGCAGTCCTCCTCCAGACCTCGATCTGGGCTCCCTTAGCCCCATACAATCCATCCTCGTCAGCCATGACAAGTCTCTGCAAGCAGCAAGGCAGCTTACCTGCTTTCCCGCTTTTCTCCAGTCACCAAGCACATTTAAGGAGCACGCAGGGCTGTGGTAACTAGACCTCTGGGGTTCTGACCCTGGGGGCCCCTGAGAGGGTCTCCAACCCTAGCAGAACAATTCTGAGAAGGAGCAGCTTTTCTGCAGGAAGTGAGCATGGACTGGGGAGAGCAAGCAATCGCCTGGGAAGGACCAGCCATGCAGAGGGCAGTTGGCCTGGCCACCCTGCCATGTGAGCGTAGGGCCACTTCCTTCTCAGGACCCTGCTGACCCACATTCATGGCCCACAGCTGGGAAACCCGAGGAATGGGATCTGCGGTCACAGCATGAAGGCTTCCGTAAACCACACTCCTGGGACAGATTCAAGCTCAATAATGCACCTCAGGATCAGGGTTACAGCCCTTGTTTTCACGCAGCAGCTGCTGGAATGGAGAGAGCCACTGGTTCTGTCCCAAGGGGGTGGCCAGGCCCCTCCTTGGGTGGGCGTGGTGGTTGGGTTGGTGTCCCATGGAGCCTTCTGGGAAGAGGAGGGGAGAAGATGAAGGGAGGACCATGAATGGGGGAACCCTCTGGGGTACCAAGGTTGTCTATGGATCCCAGCCTGTTTCCTCACCTCCCCTAGTCTAAACCTGCTCCCCTGTGGTCATCGATGGGCCCAAGATACCAGCCTGGAGTGGGGAAGTAGAGTCCAAAGATGTCCCGTGGCTTGACCACACAAGTCAGAACACACAGCATGACCATGGCGTGTCTTTGTCCTGCAGCCACCACCTAGAGCCAGCTGAACAGTGGCGCCCAAAAGATGCCCATGTCATCATCCCAGGAGCCTGTAAATATGTCACCTGATGTGGCAGTAAAGGACTTGCAGCTGTGATTAAGTTAAAGTTCTAGAGATGGGGAGATTGTTCTGGATTATCCAGGTGGGCCCTAAATGCAATCACATGTATCCTTGTAAGAGGGAGGCAGAGGGAGATTTGACACTCAGGGGAAAAGGCAATGTGATCACAGAGGCTAGAGATGAGAGTGCTGCATCTCAAGCCAAGTAATGCCAGGGATTGCTGTCTTAGGCTGGGTTCTCTAGAGAAACAAAACCAGTAAAGTGTATAAATATGTATAGCGATTTATATCAAAGAAACAGCTCATGCGATTGTAGAGGCTGGAACGTCCCAAGTCCATGGATTAGAATAGAGGCTTCTACCAATTCATGTAGCCACAGGGGCTAGCGAACCCAAGATCAGCAGGTCGGAAAGCAGGGCTCTTGCTCACAGGCTGTGAAGATTGATGAATCCCAAGATCCGCAGATAAGCTGCTAGCTCAAGTCCCAAGAACTGGAGTTCAGATGAAGATGAGGCAGCCGCGGGATCCAGAGCGAGCAAAAAGCCAGAACGTCTGCTTATATTCGGATGCAGGCCACACCCCAAAGGAAACTCCCTTTCAACTGATTGGCTACTCACAGCAGATCAGTCATGGGAGTGATCACATATAAACACTGAGAATCAAACCTCCAGAACTGTGAGAGAATAAATTTCTGTAGTTTAAGCTACCAGTCTTATGCTAATTTGTTACAGCAGCCACAGGAAACTAATACACCACATCATGTCATTTCCAGCAGCCAGGATATTTCAGCTGCACACAGAGGGCTCCATACAATGTACATCCCAGAAGAAAATTCCCACCAACTGGACCACCATTCCCAGGATCAGCCTTGTGGCTTGCTGGCCCCAAACACTGTCTCTTTACCCTTACCTATCGAACCAGAGTAGACCCCTGGTGGCACAGTGGTTAAGAGCTAGCCTAAAGGTTGGCAGTTTGAATCCACCAGCTGCTCCTTGGAAACCCTATGGGGCAGTTCTACTCTGTCGTATAGGGTCACTATGAGTCGGAATTGACTCAACAGCAATTTTTTTTTTTTTTTTTGGTGTATTGAACCAGAGCAAGAAAAATGTGAATTCTGACTTCTAATGGAATCTGCATTCATCTGTAGCATGTAGGCCCAGAAGCTTGTAATTGAACAGAGAGATGGGCCCTGGATGGGTGTCTTAGTCTCCTAGAGCTGCCATAACAAGAAGCCACAAAGTGGGTGGCTTTAAAGAACAAAAGTTTGGGGGTGGAGCCAACATGGCACTATAGACAGAAGCACAAAACAAACAAACAAAATATGGCACTGAAAGAGCCAGCTGGTTGGGGAGGCATGGGCCTGAGGAGACTATGTGCCAGTGACTCTCTAGCCGAGCAGTGCAACACGGCTTGTCAAGAAGGGGTGAAGGCAGTGCAGGAGGCTGAGGGAGCCAGTCCATGGGGCTGGCATGCAACCAGGGAGGCTGTACCAATGGCTCTCTGGCTGAGTGGTGCGGCACAGCCCATTGAGAAGTGATGGGGGCGGTGCATGGGGATAGCTGGGAGGGAGAAAGGAAAGGAAGGAAGGGAGAGAGAAAGAAGAAACAAAAAAAGCCAAAAACACAATTTAAAAAATATATATATATGGTGCGAGGGAACTGGCCATTGGGGGCAGGGCTGACCTGGGCAGCAGTGAGTTAGTGTGTCTCCAGCCGAGTGACCATGGCCCATTGGAAAACAGCAGAGGCCACATACAAGGAAGAAGCTAGGGGATGGGAATGCGTGTATCCCTGGTTACTGGGTGCTCTGTCTCCTGTTGGGAGATCCATGAAGTTGCCCTCCTGTACTCCCTGTCTGGGATCCTTGGTGGCTGTAGTCCAAGATGATAAATTTGTGCTGCATTAGCTAGTAGGGAACCTCCACTCCATAGCTGTCCTCATTCTGTTTTCTGTCAGTTTCTTATTCCATTTGGTGCTTGATCGAGTTCTTTATCCCTTCATTTGATGCTTAGGATTCCAGGATTGATGTTTGTATCTCGTTTACTTAGTTTTTCAGGTCTTCCTTTCCTTTTTCCCTCCCTGCTGTCCCCATGCACGGCCCCCGTCACTTCTCAATAGGCTGTGCCACACCCCTCAGCCAGAGAGCCACTGGTACGGCCTCCCTGGTTCCATGCCACCCCCATGGACTGGATCCCTCAGGGCCATATTTTTTTTATTGCTGTTTCTTCTCACTTTGCCTTCCTTCCTTTCCTTTCTCCTGCCCAGCTAGCCCTATGCACTGCCCCTGCCCCTTCTTGACAAGCCATGTTGCACTACTTGGCTAGAGAGTCACTGGCACATAGCCTCCCCAGGTCCATGCCTCCCCCACCAGGTGGCTCTTTCAGTGCCATGTTTTGTTTGTTTTGTGTTTGTTTCTTCTCTCTCTCTCCCTTTCTTCCTTTCAAGTTTCCCATCCACTTGGCCCTGTGGGCCATCCCAGGCCCTTCTTCTGCCAAACCACTCGGCTAGAGAACCACTGGCACATGGCCTCCCTGGGTCCCTGCCCCCACTGGCTGGCTCCCTCAGCATCGTATTTTTTTAGTTTGTTTGCTTTGTTCTTTTTTTTTTTTTCTTTCTGTTTCTTCTCTCTGTCTCTCTTCCTTCCTTTCCTTTCTCCTGCACACTTAGCCCAGTGCCAGACTCCTGCCCCTTCTTGAAGGGCTGTGCTGCATCACTTGGCTAGAGAGCCACTGGCACACGGCTTCCCTGGGTCTGAGCCACCACACAGGCAGGCTCCCTCAGTGCCATATTTTTTATTTTTCTTTATCTTTCCCTTTCTCCTTTTTCCTTCTTCCTCACACCTAGACCCTACACTGCCTCCACCCCTTCTTGAGGGGTGGTACCACACTACCTGGTAAGAGATATCAGCTCATCACACCCTGCTTCTGCCCGGCCCTCAATGGCTGGCTCCCTCAGCACCATATTTATTTATTTTTGTTATTGTAGTTTTGTTTTTGTTTTCTTCTTTCTCTTTCCCTTCTTTCCTTTCCTCTATCCTGCCCACCTACCCCTTGAGCTGCCCACACCCTGTCTTGACGGGCTGAGCCCCACTGCTTGCCTAGAGTGCCACCAGGACACAACCTCCCTGAGTCTGCCTCGCCCACCCATTGAATTCCACCACTCAGCCGTTTTATTTACTTTTTTCTGCAGTTTTTCTTCTGTTTCTCTCTTAGTTCTCTCACCCACTTAACTCTGCACATCACATCATCTTCCTTCCCTTCTGCCTATCTGCACCACACCCTGGGCACTGCACCCACAAATGGCACTGGCATGGACCCCAGACCCACAGACCCTGCTTTGAACTGCCCCCAGCCCCACTCAGCCAGCCCTAATTTGTGTCGCAAATGACCCATTCCTGCCCCCCGCCCTCAGCTGAACTTGCCCTGCTGCACCATAACTGAGTGACCAGCCCTGCCTACCTGGACCAGGTGGTGAGAAGTATTGTGCCCACAGATTAGCAAGCAACAAAATACACACAGCCACCTGCCCATACATAACCAAATAAAACAAAAAAGCAGGATGAAACAAATCCACAATCAATAAATGAAGAAAATAATTCCTGAATGTCCTGGAGACAGCAGACAGTATCAAAACATATTTTAAAAAAACAGGACAGGAGGGCTCCAGTAAGCAACCAAAATAAAACACCAGATGACCTTCCACTAGAAGAAAAGGCACTGGAACTACCTGACAGGAAATTCAAAAGACTAATACTCAGGGCTCTCCTAGAGATTAGGAAAGATGAAGGAAAACACAGACAAGAATAAGAAAAAATTACAGACAAAATCAGGGAAAACACAGACAAAATCAGGGAAAACACAGACAAAATCAGGGAAAACACAGACAAAGCGATGGAAGAATTCAGGAAAATAATACAGGGACAAAATGTCAAAATAAACAACTAGAAATCACAACAACAGCAGTTGGAAATCCAAAAGATAAAGAACAAGATTTCAGAAATGAACAGTGCAATCAATAGAAGGTTTTAGGAGCAAACATGAAACAATGGAAGACAGGCTCAGTGAAAGTGAAGACAAATGTTTGGATATCACTTTGAGGAAAAATCAGAGAAAAGAATTCAGAAAAATGAAGAAAACCTGAGAACAATGTGGGATACAATCAAGAGCAAACATCTTTGTGTGATCGGAGTTCCAGAACAGGGAGCAAAAAAGGAAAACACAGAGAGGATCGTTGAAGATTTGCTGACAGAAAACTTCCCTAATATCATGAAAGTTGAAGGTCAAAGAATCCCATATAAAATAGACCCCAAAAGAAAGTCACCAAGACATATGATAATCACACTCACCAAGACCAAAGAAAAAGAAACAATCCTGAGAGCAGCTTGAGAAAAACAATCACATACAAAGGGGAAGCAATAAGACTAAGCTCTGATTACTCAGCAGAAACCATGCAGGCAAGAAGGCAACAGAATGACATTAGAAAACCTTGGAAGAAAAAAAATGCCAACCAAGAATAATATATCCTGCAAAACTCTGACTCAAATATGATGGTAAAATTAGGACATTTCCAGATAAACAGAAATTACAGGAATGTGTAAAAACCAGACCAAACTTACAAGAATTATTAAGGAAGTCCTTTGGTTAGAGAACAACGAGCATCAGACAACAACCTGAATTTAAGACACAGGACAGCATCAGCAAGGTACCAGCCTAGATAATGAACTCTCAAGGATAAAACAAAACTAAAAGCCTTACAACAGGCAACAAGAGACACCAATCTGTAAATGACAACAATGCCAGAATAATAAAAGAGGGAATAAATGGTATAGGTATAAAACTTTCAAATGGAGAGGAAGTCAAGGCGATATCAAGTAATAAAAGACTGGTTTAAACATAGGAAGATGGGGTAAATTTCAAGGTAACCACAAAGAAAGTTAACAAACCTGCTCATCAAAATAAAGAAGAAAAACATAAAGTCTCAGGACCTTTACCTGATTTTGAATTGATGATAAATTAAATTGTGTTCCCCAAAGGACATGTTGAAGCCCTAACCCCTGTACCTGAATGTGGCCTTGTTTGGGGAAATGGCGTTTTTCTATGCAGATGCTATCCATTAATGAGGTCATACTGGAGTAGGGTGGGTCCTAACCATAACCTCTTCCGAGTGGAATCTTACAAAAGAGAAGGACAGACACGGAGACAGAGTCACATACAAGGGGAAGACAGCATGTGAGGTTATGTCTACAAGTGAAGGAATGCCAAGAAACTCCAGGGTTACAGAAGCTGGAAGAGACAAAGAAGGATCCTCCCCTAGAGCAGACAGAGAGTGTGGCCCAACCAGTGCCCTGACTTCAGACTACTAGTCTCCAACACTGTGAGATGAGAAACTTCTCTTTCTTTATTTTTTGTTGCGCTTTAGATGAAGGTTTACAGAGCAAATTAGTTTCTCATTAAACAATACACATATTGTTTTGTGACATTTTTGCCAACCCCATGACATGTCAACATTCTCCCCTTCTCAACCTTGGGTTCCCCATTTCCTTTTGTCCAACTTTCCTGTCCCCTCCTGCCTTCTAGTCCTTGCCCCTGGGCTGGTATGCCCATTTAGTCTCATAAACATGGTCGAGCTACCTGTATTATTGTTTGTTTTATGGGCCTTTCTAATCTCTGGCTGAAGTGTGAACCTCAGGAGTGACTTCAGTACTGAGTTAAAAGGGTGTTCGGGAGACATACTCTCAGGGTTTCTCCAGTCTGTGTCAGGGCAGTAAGTCTGGTCTTTTTTTGTGAGCTTGAATTTTCTTCTACTTTTTTCTCTAGCTCTGTCCCGTACCCTCTATTGTGATCCCTGTCAGAGCATTTGGTGATGATAGCCAGGCACCATCTAATTGCCCTGGACTCAGTCTGGGCGGCTGTGGTAGTTGTGGTCCACTAGTCCTTAAGTCTAATCTTCCCTTGTGTCTTTTGTTTTCTTCATTCTCCCTTGCTCCAAATGAGGTGGGACCAGTGAAGTATCTTAGATGGCTGCTCTCAAGCTTTTAAGACCCTAGATGCTACTCACCGAAGTAGGATGTAGAACATCTTCTTTATAAACTTTGTTATGCCAGTTGAGCTAGATGTTCCTCGAGACCATGGTCCCCAGCCTTCAGCCCAGTAATTCAGTCCCTCAGGGAGTTTGGATGTGTCTATGAATCTTCTATGACTTTGCCTTGGTCAAGTTGTGCTGACTTCCCCAGTATTGTGTACTGTCTTACCCTTCACCAAAGTTGCCACTCATCTATTATCTACTTAGTGTTTTTCCCTCCCACCCCTCCCCTCCCACATAGCCATCAAAGATTGTTTCTTTCTGTGTGTAAACCTTTTCATGAGTTTTCATAATAGTGGTCTTATACAGTATTTGTCCTTTTGTAATTGACTTATTTCACTCAGCATAATCCCTCCAGATTCATCCATATTGTGAGATGTTCCACAGATTCATCATTGTTTTTTATCATTGCATAGTATTCCTTTATGTGTATGTACCATAGTTTGTTTATCCATTCTGTTGATATGCACTTAGGTTGTTTCCATCTTTTTGCTACTGTGATTAATGCTGCAATGAACATGGGTGTGCATATATCTATTTGTGTGACGGTTCTTATTTCTCTAGGATATATTCCTAGGAGTGGAATTGCTGGATCATACGGTATTTCTAGCTTTTTAAGGAAGCACCATATCATTTTCCAAAATGGATGTACCATTTTGCATTCCCACCAGCAGTGCATACGAGTTTCAACCTCCCCGCAACCTGTCCAAACTTTGTCATTTTCTCTTTTTCTGATTCGTGCCAGTAATGTCGGGGTGAGATGGTATCTCATGGTGGTTTTGATTTGCATTTCTCTAATGTCTAGTGATCTAGGGCATTTCCTTATGTGTCTGTTAGCCACCTGAATGTCTTCTATGGCAAAGTGAATCCACCGCAATAGGGTGGTTTTTTTTTTTTTTCTTTCTAATGTTGACCCTATTTTCTCTTCTATGATCTTAATAGTTTTTGGGTTTATATTAAGGTCTTTGATCCATTTTGAATTAGTTTTTGTGTATGGTGTGAGGTATGGGACCTGTTTCATTTTTTTAACAGATGGCCATCCAATTTTGCCAGCACCATTTATTAAAAAGATTGTTTTTTCCACATTTAATGGACTTTGGGCCTTTGTCGAAGATCAGGTGACTGTAGGTGGATGGATTTACATCTGGGATCTCAATTCTGTTCCATTGGTCAATGTGTCTGTCGTTGTACCAGTACCAGGCTGTTTTCACTACAGTAGCTGTGTAGTAGGTTCTGAGATCAGATAGTTCAAGGCCTCCTACTTCATTCTTCTTCTGTAGTGCTTTGCTTATCTGAGGACTCTTCCTGTTCCATATAAAGTTAATGATTAGTTTTTCCATCTTATTAAAGAATACTGTTGGTATTTGGATCGAGATTGCATTTTATTTGTAGATTGCTTTGGGTAGAATTGACATTTTCACAGTGTTGAGTCTACTTATGCATGAGCATGGTATGTTTTTCCATTTATGTAGATCTCTTTTGGTTACTTGCAGTAGTACTTTGTAGTTTTCTTTGTATAGGTCTTTAACGTCCCTGGTTAGATTCATTCCTAAGTATTTTATTTTTTTTAGGAGATATTATAAATGATATTGCTTTCCTGATTTCCTTTTTGTAGTTCTTTTTATTGATGTATAGGAATCCGACTGATTTTTGTATGTTTATCTTGTATTCTGCTACGCTGCTGAATCTGTCAGCTCTGGTAGTTTTCCCCTGGAGCATTTAGGGTTCCCTATGTATAGTATGGAAACCCTGGTGGTGTAGTGGTTAAGGGCTATGGCTGCTAACCAAAAGGTCAGCAAATCAAATCCATCAGGCACTACTTGGAAACCATATAGGTCAGTTCTACTCTGTCCTATAAGGTAGCTATGAGTCAGAATCGACTCGACAGCAATGGGTTGTTTTTTTTTTTTTTATGTATAGTATCATATCATCTGTGAATAGGGATAGTTTTACTTCTTCCCTACCAGTTTGGATGCCCTCTATTTCTTTTTCTTGCCTTATTGCTCTAGCTAGGACTTCCAGTACAATGTTAAATAGGAGTGGTGATAAAGGCCATCCTTGTCTTGTTCGTGTTCTCAAGGAGAGTGTTTTCAGGCTGTTGGTTTTGTACAGATGCCCTTTGTTATGTTGAGGAATTTCCCTTCTATTCCTATCTTATTGAGAGTTTTTATCAGGAATAGGTGTTAGACTTCATCAAATGCCTTTTCTGTGTCAATTCAGGTGATCATGTGATTCTTTTCTTTCCTTATATTTATGTGGTGGAACATTTTATAGAACTCTCCAGTGAAGCCATCTAGGCCAGAGGTTTTTTTTTTTGCTGGGAGTTTTTTTTTTTTTTTTTTTTTTTTGATTACCTTTTCAATCTCTTCTCTTGTTATGTGTCTGTTCAGATTTTCAAGATCATTTTGTGTTAGTTTGGGTAGGACCCTGATGGCACAATGGTTAAGAGCTCAGGCTGCTAACCAGAAGGTCGGCAGCTCGAATTCACCAGCCGCTCCTTGAAACCCTGTGGGGCAATTCTACTCTGTCCTATAGGGTTACTATGAGTTGGAATTGACTTGATGGCAACAGGTTTGATTTTTTTTTTTTTTTTTTGGTTAGTAGGTGCTGGCTTTTACAGTGAGGGTCAGTTCCTAGAAGTAAACAATCCTGGGCCGTGGGGAGGAGGCTCTGCCCAGCTAAGTGTCAGACCCACTACTTCACTAGGGGCTCATGCTACTGTATTTCCTTCTCGCCATTGTGCAGTGTATTTGTCTTGTCTGTGGTTCAGATAGCAGTGCAGTGAGGTGCAGTGGTCATGGTGACGCCTCCGAGAGGTCCAGGCTGAGAGCAGCATCTAAGCATTGTTTTGGAGCTTGAGTGTTGTTTGGTATTACGTCATCCATAAACCCAGCTGATGGTCATTGTTGAGAGTAAACTTTGGCTGGGTGGCAACAGGATTGTTGTTACAAATGCTGTATTGGTTTCCTGGGCTGCTGTAACAAAGTACAACAAAGTGGGTGCCTTAAACAACAGACATTTCTTCTGTCACAATTCTGGAGGCCAGAAATCTGAAATCAAGGTGTCGGCAGGGCCATGCTCCCTCTGAAGTCTCTAGAGGAGACTGCTTCCTTGCTTCTCTCCTGTCTTCTGGTGGTCCTTGGCTTGTGGATGCATCACTCCCATCTCTGTCTTCATCTTCACTTGGCCTTATCCCTGTATGTCTGTGTCTTGTCTTCTCTTCTTATAAGGACACCAGTCACTGGATTTAGGGCCCACCCTTCTCCAGTATGACTTCATCTTAACTAATTACATCTGCAAAGACCCTGTAAGGTTATGTTCCGAGTTTCTAGGTGGACATGAATGTTAGGAGAACACCATTCAATCCAGTACATACCAAGGGCAGAAGTATATCTCCATACAGTAGCAGATTCCAGAGCATGCAAATGTATTAGTAGCCCAAGAACACTTCCTTTCCCATCCTTCTTCCACTCCCCTAAGCACCAAACACCCATGCCCAAGGTTAGGGAACCTTCTTACTGGTCCCTAAGCCTTGGCACTTGCCATTCCCTTAACAAGATGCCCTCCAGCCATGTAGTCAGGCCACGATCCTTTCCCTTCTTCATAAATGTGCCCCAACAGCCACCTCCTCCAGGAAGTCTGCTTAGAGTAAACCTGTCAACTTGGAGAAAGGCCAAGATCAAGGACAGAGTTAAGATTGGGCCTGTGGAGTCAAGAGGATCTGGGTTAGAACCAAGCTATGTCCCTCATTAAGGATTGTGGGAAAGTCCCTGGGTGGTAAAAATGGTTAAGGTGCTTGGTTGCTAACCAAAGGGTTGTGGGTTCAAGGCCACCCAAAAGCACCTCAGAAGAAAGGCCTGGAGATCTACTTCCGAAAAATCAGCAATTGAAAACCTTGTGGAGCACAGTTCTATTCTGACACACATGGGGTCACCATGAGTCAGATCAGCTCACTAGCAATTGTTTTTTTTAATGATTGTGGGTAAGTCCCTTCCCTTCTTTAAATCTCTGCTTTATCAGATGTTAAATGGGATAACAACAGGACTCAGCTCCTGAAGTTGGAGACAATTCATGTAAAGCAGTTAGCACAGGCGCTAGTTAGCTAGGATAGTTAGTTAGCTAGTTAACACAGCATAATTAGCATTTAATAAGTGTCAGCTATTACTGCTTTTTCCAGCCAACCCTACCCCTTAATGCACAGTGCTGGCAAGGATAGCTCTAAGATGGTCCCCAAGGATACAAGTATAAAAAGCATAAATACCTCCTCCTGGTATTTATGCTTCTGTGTAATGGTCTCCCTTTGAGTGTGGGATGGACCTAGTGATTGGCTTCTAACGACTCGTTGTTGTTAGTTGACACTGAGTTGATTCTGACTCATGGCGACCCCACGTGTCAGAGTAGAACTATGCTCCATAGGGTTTTCAAGGCTGTGACCATTTGAAGCAGATCACCAGGCCTGTTCCAAGGTGCCTCTAGGTGGGCTCGAACCACCAACCTTTTGGTTAGTAGTCTAGTGCTTAAACATTTGCATCACCCAGAGACTAAAGAATAAAATATGACAAAAGTGACAGATGTCACTTCTGTGGTTAGGTTTCAAAAGACTGTGACGTTCATCTTGCTGGACTTTCTCTATTGCCTTCTCAACTTGTATGCTCTGATAAAGTGGGCAGCTAGGTTGGAGAAACCCATGGGACAAAGAACTGAGGGCGGCCTCTGGCCAACAGCCAGCTAGGAACTGAGGCCCTCAGGCTAGCCCTAGAGCAATGGAATCCTGCCGATCACCACCAAATGAGCTTGGAAGCAAATCTCATTCCAGTTGAACTTCAGATGACTGAGGGCCCAGCCAACACCGTGATTGTGGCCTTGGGAGACCCTGAAAAGGGGTACTCAGCTGAGTTGTACCTGGATTTCTGACCCACAGAAACTGTGAGATAGTAAATATTGTTGTTTTGAGGCACTGAGTTTGGGGTTAATTTGTTATGCAGCAATAGTAACTAATATAGGGCCAGTTGCCGTGTAGTGGACTCCGACTCATGATGACCTCATGTGATGTGTGTCAGAGTAGAACTGTGCTCCATAAGGTATTCAATGGCTATGATCTTTCAGACATAAATGGCCAGGATCTTCTTCTGAGGCACCTCTGGTGGCCTTGGACCTCCAACATTTTTGTTAGCAGCATAGCGCATTAACCCAGAGACTCAATTAATGCAGAGCCATGCCCATTCTGTGACTGCAGAGTTGTATATTCACCAGTGAAAAGGCATTCTTCCACCCATTTTTTCCAACTTCTGCAGTCTGAAATTGATTAGACATGCAATCAAGATGCATTGACAATTACTGGTGATTGGAATGTTAATGTTGGAAACAAAGAAGAAGGATGTGTAGTTGGAAAATATGGCCTTGGTGATAGAAATGACGCTGGAGATCACGTGACAGAATTTTGCAAAACCAATGACTTCTTCATTGAAAATACCTTTTTTCAATAATGTAAATGGCTACTATACATGTGGACCTCACAGGATGGAAAACACAGGAATCAAATTGACTACATCTGTGGAAACAGACAATGAAGAAGCTCATCATCATCATTGCACACAATTGCAAGTGTGCAAGTTTAAGTTGAAGCTGAAGAAAAAACAAGTCCACCAGAGACAAAGTATGACCTTGAGTGTTTTCCATCTGAATTTGGAGACTATCTCAAGAATAGATTTGACGTATTGAACACTAATGACCAAAGACCAGGTGAGTTGTGGGATGACAGCAAGGACATCACACATGAAGAAAACAAAGGGTCATTAAAAAGACAGGAAAGAAAGAAAATACCAAAATGGATATCAGAAGAGACTCTGAAACTTGCTATGATGAACGTAGAGTACTTAAAACAAATGGAAGAAAAGTTGAAGTAAAAGAGCTAAACAGAATATTTCAAAGGGCAGCTTGAAAAGATAAAGCATTATAATGAAATCTACGAGGACCCGGAGTTAGAAAACACAATGGAAGAACACACTCGGCGTTTCTCAAGCTGAAAGAACTGAAGAAAAATTCAAGCCTCGAGCTTCAATTTTGAAGGGTTCTATGGGCAAAATATTGAATGATCAGGGAACGTCTAGCTCAATTGGCATAACACAGTTTATAAAGACAAAGTTCTGCATTCTACCTTGGTGAGTCGTGTCTGGGGTCTTGAAAGCCTGTGAGCAGCCATCTAAGATACTCTGCTGGTCTCATCCCTTTGGGAGCAAGGGAGAATGAGGAGAGAAGGATACAAGGAAAAGATTAGTCTGAAGGACTAATGGACCACAACTACCAGGGCCTCCACCAGACAGAGTCCAGTACAGCTAGCTGGTGCCCAGCTGCCACCACTGACTGCTCTGATCAGGATCACAACAGAGGGTTCTGGACAGAGCTGGAGAAGGATGTAGAACAAAATTCTAACTCACAAAATAAAGACCAAATTTACTGTCCTAAAGGAGACTGGAGAAGCCCAGAGAGTATGGCCCCCAGACACCCTTTTAACTCAGTGGTGAAGTCATTTCCGAGGTTCACCTTTCAGCAGGGGAGTGGACAGCCCCATAAAACCAAATGGGACTAATGAGGCACCACAGTCCAGGGACAAGGGCCAGAAGGCAGAAAGGGACAGGAAAGCTGGTGATAGGGAACCCAAGGTTGAGTAAGGATAGTGTTGATGTGTTGCGAGGTTGTTAACCATTGCCATAGGGCAATATGTGTACTAACTGTTAAACGAGAAACTATTTTGTTCTGTAAGCCTTCATCTAAGGTGAGAATAGCAGCACAATTGGAAGAGCGTGGTCGATGTCACCAAACTGTGCATGTAGGAATTTTTGAAGTGGTGTATCTTTGGCTATGTATATTTTCACCAAAAAAAAAAAAAAAGGTTGAGAAGGGAGAGGGTTGACATGTTGTGGGGTTGTTAACCAATGTCATAAAACAATATGTGTACTACTGTTTCATGAGAAACTATTTGTTCTGTAATCCTTCACCTGAAGTACAATAAAAAATAAAAAAATTGAATTATGCAGGAAACATCAAAAGAAGGTGGAAGTAATACACAGAGCCACTGTACCAAATAGAATTGGTTGACATTCAACCATTTCAGGAGGTAGCATATGATCAAGAATCAATGGTATTGAAAGAAGAAGTCCAAGCTACACTGAAGGCATTGGCAAAAAAGCCTCTGGGAATTGACAGAATATCAATTGAGATATTGCAACAAATGGATGCAGCACTGGACGTGCTCACTCATCTATGCCAAGAAATTTGGAAGACAGCTACCTGGCCAACCAACTGAAAGAGATTCATATTCGTGCCCATTCCAAAGAAAGGTGAAGCAACAGACTGTGGAAATTATCAAACAATGTCATTAACATCGCACACAAGTAGAATTTTGCTGAAGATAATTAAAAAACCATTACAGTAGTACCTTGACAGGGAACTGCCAGAAATTCAAGCTGGATTCAGAAGAGGACATGGAACCAGGGATATCCTTGCTGATGTCAGATGGATCTTGGTTAAAAACAGAGAATCGCAGAAAAATGTTTTCCTGTGTTTTATTGACTATGCAAAGGCATTCAACTGTGTGGATCATAACAAATTATGGATAATATTCCGAAGAATGGGAATTCCAGAACACTTAATTGTGCTCAAGTGGAACCTGTACATGGACCAAGAGGCAGATGTTCAAACAGAACACGGGGATACTGAGTGGTTTAAAATCAGGAAAAGTGTGTGTCAGGGTTTTATCCTTCCAACATACTTATTCAATCTGTATGCTGAGCAAATAATCCAAGAATCTGGTCTATATGAAGAAGAACGTGGCATCAGGATTGGAGGAAGACTCATTAACAGCCTTTGTTATGCAGATGACACAACCTTGCTTGCTGAAAGTGAAGAGGACTTGAAGCACTTGCTGATGAAGATCAAAGACCACAGCCTTCAGTGTGGATTACACCTCAACATAAAGAAATCAAAAATCCTCACAACCGGCCCAATAAGCAATATCATGATAAAGGGAGAAAATACCGAAGTTGTCAAGGATTTCATTTTACTTGGATCCACAATCAACGCCTCTGAAAGCAGCAGTCAAGAAATCAAACAATGTATTGCATTGGGCAAATCTGCTGCAAAAGACCTCTTCAACCTGTTGAAAAGCAAAGATGCTACCTTGAGGGCTAAGGTGTGCCTGACCCAAGCCATGATATTTTCAATCGCCTCATATGCGTGTGAAATCTGGACAATGAATAATGAAGACAAAAGAAGAACAGATGCCTTTCAATTATGGTGTTGACGTAGAATACTGAATATAACGTGGACAGCTAGAAGAAAGAACAAATCTGTCTTGGAAGAAGTACAGCCAGAGTGCTCCTTAGAAGTGAGAACGGCGAGACTTTGTCTCACATATTTTGGACACGTACAGGGGCCAGTCTTTGGAGAAGGACATCATGCTTGGTAAGGTAAAGGGCCAGTAAACAAGATGAAAACCCTCTGCAAGATGGACTGACAAAATGGCTGCAACAATGGGCTCAAACAGCAACAATTGTGAGGATGGCACAGGACCGGGCAATGTTTTGTTCTGTTGTGAATAGATAGGGTTACTATGAGTCAGAACTGACTGGACGGCACCTAACAACAACAACCACTCATCCCACATTTATTCATTTAACACCTGCCGTGAGCAAAGTGCACATGGGATCCCAAGGTGAAATTGAGAGCTGGCCCTACTCTTTAAAGCTGCAAGTCTGCACCATGTCTGCAGAAGGGGTGGCACTGGGCCACAAAGAAAGGGGAGACCCAGTGCCTGTTCTTGAGGGCAAATCACCTGGCAGACAGACAGGGCTGAGGCCAGCGATGATGCTCAGTTGAACACACTGGCAGGGCTGTGCTGCTTGTTCCTGGAACACCACTGGACTGGTTAGAAAACAGCTGCTCCTCAAGACTTTCCAAGCACTCCCCATGGGTCCTCCATGATCCAGCAACTAGAGACAGAAGTCCTGGCTTGTGGAGGTCTCTAGGACCCTGTTCTAGAACCCCAGCCAGTGCTAATGTTGTCAGTCAGCGCCAGGACCACACAGCGCTTAGTTACTGTGAAGCTCACCCTGGTTAAGTAAGACATGGCCATGAAGAGACCCTGAGCCCTGCCAGCCTGCAGTGATAGATACCCCCTGTGCTCAGTACCCCCAATGTGAGACTCTCTGGTGGGGGCGAATACACAGTCTCTTCTGGCTCCACCCATAGTCCTGTCAATCCTTTGGTCAAATATGAGAAGAAAGTTATTATGGATTGAATAGTGTGCCCAAAAAAGATGTGTTCAAATCTTAATCCCTGAGCCTCTGAACATAACTGTCTTAGCGTCCTCGTGCTGCTGTAACACAAATACCACAAGCAGTGGCTTTAAAGAACAGAAGGTTATTTTCTCACAGTTCAGGAAGCTAGAAATCCAAATCAGGGTCTCAGCTGTGCTGATTCCTTCCTTGTTGGTAGCCCTGGACATTCCTTGGTTCCTTGGCTCGTGGACAATTCTCACATGGCATCTATCTACCTGTGTGTGTGTGTGTGTGTGTGTGTGTGTGTGTCTATGCTGCTCCTTATATAACTCAGAAGTGATTAAATTTAGAACCCACCCTACTCTGGTGTGATCTAATTGACATAACAAAGAAAACCCTATTTCCAAAGAAGATTATATCTACAGGAATAGGGATTATGATTCCAACAAGTATTTGGGGGGTTTCACGGATTGAATTGTGTCCCCCAGAAATGTGTGTATCAATTTGACTAGACCATGATTCCCACTATTGTGTGATTGCCCACCATTTTCTCATCTGATGTGATTTTGCTATGTGTTGTAAATCCTACCTCTATGATGTTAATGAGGTGGGATAGGCGACAGTTATGTTAATGAGGCAGGACTCAATCTACAAGATTGGATTGTGCCTTGAGCCAATCTCTTCTGAGACATAAAAAAGAGAATGGAGCAGAGAGACAAAGGGACCTCATATCACCAAGAAAGCAGCGCCAGGAGCACAGCGCGTCCTTTGGAGCCAGGGTTTCTGTGCAGAGACGCTCCTAGTCCTGGGAACATTGATGAGAAAGATCTTCCTCCAGAGCTGACACAGAGAGAAAGCCTTCCCCTGGAGCTGACACCCTGAATTTGGACTTCCTGCCTACTAGACTGTGAGAAAATGAATTTCTGTTTGTTAAAGCCATCCACTTGTGGTATTTTCTATTATAGCAGCACTAGATAACAAAGATAAGAAGACACAATTCAATCCATAACAATGACTTTGTTTGAAAATAGGGTCTCTGAAGATGTTCTCAGTTAGGTTAACATAAGCTCATATCTGAGCAGGGTGAGCCCTAATCCCATCTGAGTGGTGTCCTTATAAAGAAGGGAAGAGACACAGAGAGACACACAGAGAGCAGATGGCCACATGAAGACAGAGACAGAGAGTGGAGTGATGCTGTCACAAGCCAAGGAACACCAAGGATTGCCAGCCACCACCAGAAGCCAAGACTGAGGCACAGAACAGACTCTCCCTCAGAGCCTCAGGAAGAATCAACATGACTGACACCCTGATCTCAGACTCCAGCCTCCAGAACTGTGAGACAATACATTTCTGTTTTGAGCCACCCCGTTTGTGGTATTTTGTTACAACACCTCTAGAAGACTCACATAACAGCCTTCCATGGTAAATGTTGAAGCTGGCTCAAGGGCAGATGGCAGGAACTCAGGCAAGGCCAAGGAAGCCAGGGGTAGAAGGTGAGATGTGGCGTCGCTGGCTGAGCGAGCACACAGGGCTTGTGTCTTGTCCGTTTGGCTGGTCTGACACCTGCTGAGCCCTGAGGAGACAGTGTGGTGGAGCAGAAAATTAGGGGGAAAAAATGCTGGTTTCTCTGTCACTCATTGCTCATGTAGCTGCCTTCAGAAAGTTCCTCACTCTCGGGGCAGAGTACTTTCAGCTATGAAATGAGGACAGTGAGCTGGACTTAGTGCTTCTCACACGTTTCCACCGGACTGCCTCTAATGCCAAGAAGCGCGAGGTCATCTAGGGGCCATCTGAGGCCCTAAGTCACCTCCTCGACGTTCGCAATGTGTATTATCTCTAAATGAAATATTGTCCTTCTATTACATAAACTGTCCAAGTTAGTTTTAAAATAAAAATAAAATCTCTCCCTGAAATCTTCACATGAAATAGCCACTCTGCGAAGATGTGGCATCCGGGGGTCGGCACACTGTGGCCTGAGAAGCACAGAGCTAGGCGGACCCCTGCGCGTCTCACTTACACTGAAGGAGAGTGGGGGCTGTGTGTGTGTGTGTGCCACAGCCCCTCAGAGCCTGTCTGGGATTTTACCCCTGCAGGCTGGCAATGCCAACCCATTGCTAGACCTATGGTGACTTATGTGGAGAATTCTTTTGCCACCTTCTGTCCTTCAGGGTCTCTTGGGCCCGTGGCCATATCAGGACCACCAGCCCCTTTGTCCTCATTCCACCCCAATTCCACGACCATCAGCTCACTCTCATGATGCCCCAACTCCCCTGCCCCTTGGTCCCTTCCTTCCTCAAACCCACCTGCCAAAACTGGGGGCTTCTGCAGGAACCCCTCAAGGTCCCATCAGGAACTGCTGCAAATTCTTGTTCCCGGTCCTCAGCCAGCCCAACAACAGCCCCAGAGGTGGACTAAGGGGTGTCCCCCAGTCTCCATACATCTCCCTTCTGAGCACCCTCAGCCAATGACCAGAGAGCAGAAGCCAAGGATGATAGGCTTCCTGCCTTTCAAGATCAATCTCAGTCTCTGCCTGCTTGCAACCTTTTTTTCCTCCCTCATCCTGTGAGATGACAGCGCTCCCTGCTGTTCCTGCCTGACCCTCCTCCTCCCCTCCTCTGGGCATCTCCCCCTCCCACCTGTGTCTCCCACCCTCCCTGCACACTGTCAGGTCTCTCCCACCTCCAGTGGAACCTTCTCCCTGCACCCTCCTCACCCGCCTCCCCTCACAGCCAATCACCCCCCTTCCCTGCAAACAATGGAGCCACAGCCTAGGTTCTGAAGTGTGCCTTCTACAAGCTTTGCATCCCTCTGTCTCCACCTCTTGCTTTCCATGCTAGGATAACCAGAAGTCACCTCATCCCATAGCTGACCATCTTTTTCTCTTTCTCCCATCTCCCTCCAGCCCCCTCCCACCTCTCCTCCCCACCCCCACCATGGTCCTGACTTCTGAGAGAGGAAAGCTCTAGAAGCCCTTCAGACCAGGCGGGACCTGCTACATAATTTGCAGGGCCCAGTGCAACATGAACGTACAAGGTCCTGTTCACTCACCTGTCTCTCAGTGTGTCTCTCTACCTTGGCTTGCGTGTTGCCATGATGCTGGAAGCTTTGCTATCGGTATTCCAAATACCAGCAGTGTCACCCATGGTAGACAGGTTTCAGTGGAGCTTCCAGACTAAGACAGATTAAGAAGAAAAGCCTGGTGATCTACTTCCAAAAATCAGCCAATGAAAACCCTATGGATCACAAGAGAATATTGTCCAATGTAGTGCTGGAAGATGAGTCCCCTAGGGTAGAAGATGCTCAAAATACACATTGGCTGCAACAATGGACCCAAGCAGACGATTTGATCACAGAGATGGTGCAGGGCCAGGCAACGTATTGGTCGGTCTGTTGTATATAGGATCACTAGACAAAAGCTAGCAACCACCATGTTCAAAAATGACTAAGAATTCCTCCATGGCCACCACAAAGTGCTGCACGAGGTGTGGGGCCCTGTGAGATGGTGCCCTGGCCAGGAGCTTGCCCTAGAGGAACAGGATGGTCCTCACAGGGCAGAATGGGGAGTCCCGCCCTGGGGGTGGGGCACCCTCCATTCAGGATAGAAGCTGTCCCTGCTGGTGCCACACTGCCCGATCTCCCTGGGATAGAACAAGTAGGAACAAAGACCTGGAAGAGATCCCAGAGGTTATTTTACTCAATTTGCAAATGAGAAAGTGAGGCCAAGAGTCATAAAAGTAAAAACACTTGTTTAGTGAGAGCCAGGCATTATGTCATCTAACCCCCATCACAGCCCCATGGAGGGGTACTCTTGCTATCCCATTTTACAGATGAGAAAACTGAGCCACCGCAGGGCTGAGTCCTTTTGCCAAGGTCACGAGGCTGGATAGAGGCAGCGCTGGGGTTAGAAGCTGGGACGAAGCTGGACCCAAAGCTGATGGCATGGCCTCCCACCATGAGATCAAGCCTGGGGACCAGCCAGGGCTATCACCCACGATCTCTCAATACCCAGTTCAGCCCCCTCTTGGACATGGGACTATCCCTCATGCTGTGCTGGGCTCAGTCTGCCCACGTGGGTGCCAGGCCCAGAGTGGGCATCAGTGCTGGGAAGGAGAACTCACACTGGTCACTTGTCCAAGCCACCATCCATGGGCAAGGGCCAACCCCGGGCATAGACTCTGGGCTGGGGGTGATGTGGGCATCTACTCTTGCACAAAGACCCTGCAGCCTGTGGACTTGGGGAGTGTCCGGAGGAGCCGGGAGCTTCCTGCCAGCGTGCTGGCAGGGGTTAAAAGCTGGTGGCTGTGGTTGTGAACACGCAGGAGCATGACATGAGATACCAGGGAGAAGACAGGTAGCTCGGGGCATTGTTCCAGGATGCCTTTGATTTGGGATTTCTCACCATCTCGGGTTAAGGAAGTGTGGGGCTCTGCATTCTTGAGGTTTCACAAACATCTCCTCCAGCTCCAGCTGCTCTCCAGTCAGCGGCCTTTCCCTGGGGAACTGTTCTTGTTTGTGCAAAGCTTGCAGACGTGCAGAGGGGGTGGGCATGGCAGTGGGCTCACCTGGCTGCGGGCAAGTCCCCTCTAGTCCCACCTCTGCCAGTCTCTTGGTAGGTGTCCCCCCATCTTGTGTCATTTTGCTATGACCCATTTCCTGGGCCAGGACATTCCTTAGGCCATGGGGGTCATAGGCTTCCTCAGGGAGCAGGGTGGGGTGTCAGCACCCAGAGCAGGCTGAGGCTCCCATGCCTTCTGCAGCTTACTCATGACAGGGGACATTTGGGTCTTTATACCCACGTATGTTGCAAGACTTCCTGAGTAGGGACAGCAGAGAAGAGAATATGGCAGCCTAACCGGGGATCTGGATTTTGAACCAAGAGGGCAGAGCTGTAAGGAGAGAACAAGGGAAAGAGCAGAGGAAAAGCCAGTATAGAGGGGCAGAGAGACATTTGTGTCTAACTGCCAAGCATAGGAACCCCAGGAAGAAGGTCCCAGCCACCAAGACCCACAGGAGCCGGAAGGTGATGCTAACTCCAAGTCTGGCTGGCCAGCACAGGTCAGGTGTTGGCAGAACCTTGCTTCCTCTGAAGGCTCTTGGGGAAGATCCTTCCTTGTTTCTTACAGCGTCTGGTGGTTGCCAGGGATCCTTGGTGTTCCTTGACTTGCACAAAAGTCTCTCCAATTTCTGCCTCTGTCTTCACACAGCTGTCTCCTCTCTGTGTCTCCCTGTCATTGGTCTTGACATCTTCTTTTATAAGGACAGCACTTAGAATGGATTATGACCCACCCAACTCCAGTATGACCTTATGTTTACTTAACTAATAATCTCTATCCCTATTTCCAACTCTTTCCAAACAAGGTCATGTTCACAGGCACCAGGAGTCAGAACTTAATTATATCTTTTGCAGGGATGCAATTTAACCCATAACAGGGGGCAAGTGGGGAGGGGTTGCCAAACATCAATAGCCATGTGCAGCTGGAGTTGGGCAGCAGTGTGTTTACGTATACATCTCATGCTAGAAAGAGTCTATGTCAGACAGAATGGAGTATGGTACAACATGCTACGTCCTGGCCTCTAGCCTTCTGCTCTCCCCTTGAACATCTTTCCTGACCCTTCTTTGCTTATCTGAATCCTCAACCTACTTAACGGTCAAGATTGTGACCCGTGTCCCCATGGTGTCTGCCTTGGTCCTGTCCTCTCTCTACAAAACCCTGGCAGCTCTCCTGGTCTGCTCCTGCTTGTGCTGATCGTCTGCTGTCCCATGAGGGGTGTTTCATCAGCCCCTGCCTTGTCTCTCACATAGTCCATAAGCTTTTACAGGTTATTGTTGTTATTGTTCACTGCCACTGTGTTGGCCCCCAACTCGTGGCAACTCCATGCACAACAGAAACACTGCCCGGTCCTGTGCCCTTCCCATGATTGGTGGCAGATCAGACCTTGGTGATCCATAGGGTTTTCAAGGGCTGGTTTTCAGAAATAGATTGCTAGGCCTTCCTTTCTAGTCTGTCTTAGTCTGAAAGCTCCACTGAAGCCCATTCAGTATCCCAGAGGTGGTGGCTGTGCATGAGGTGCATTGGCAGCGAATCATACCTGAGTCGCCTGTATAGAAGGTGAGAATTCTCACACTGAACCACCAATCATGTAACAACCACCTTTTACCCATCTTTGCGGTCCACAGTACCTGTGTCTTAATAGAGACTCCGCAAATGCCAAGAGATTATATAGATGGAAGCGTAGCCAGGGACCAGGGGATCAAAGTATGAAAACTTATAACCCTGAGGGTCAGAGCTGGGAGGGAGATCAGCGGACTGAATGGGAGGAATTTAAGGAGCATTGAAGGAAGCTTCTAGGTGTCTCATTTGCTTTGGACCCTTCCAAGGCCATGGGGGAAGCAGCTCCAACAACAGTACCACATGTTCACATTGAAAATCTGAAACATTTTCAAAATTAAGATATTTTTACTCCAGTTTCCCTTACATCTTCAAAAAACCAAACCTGTTCCCGTCAAGTCGATTCTGACTCACAGCGAGCCTATAGGACAGAGTAGAACTTCCCCTTAGGGTTTCCAAGGCTGTAATCTTTACAGAAGCAGACTGCCGCATCTTTCTGCTGCAGAGCAGCTGGTGAGTTTGAACCACCAACCTTTCGGTTAGCAGGCGAGCACTTAACCACTGAGCCACCAGGGCTCCTCCTTATATCACACGTCCTCTTACATCAGTGGTGATGAAGAGGCCACGGGTGTTTTAAGGATGAGTTAAGGGGAAGATGAACTAGAAATACACTTAATTTGGGTTTGCTGAGTTGTATTTATGTGGCTCCTCAGTTATTTCAATGCTAAAGTTTCTTGCTGGCTGTTCTGGTGTGGGGATGTTCCAGGAACCTTCCTGCTGGTCATGTGCTGGCAGAAAAGGCAGGAACGGAGGTCTTATTGCAACAGGAATAAGTCCTATAGCATCCAGCATGGGAAATACATGGATACTGGAAGAGAAACACTTTTAAAACATATGGAGGAAGAAGCTAGTCTGTGGAAAATTCTCATAATCACTGAATGTGTAAAATGCTAACCTGAAGATTTGTCTTTTATCGATGTCTAGTCAAAAGTTCTCTCCTATCAGGAATATACAGGTAGCCCCCAATTTATGATGTATTCGAGTTATGACGAACTGCACTTAACGACCGCCTGTTTTTTGTACATCTTATCGTAAGTATGTGTACTAAATACAATGTTGCAGCTTGTAATTTGCTGATGATATCATTCGCAAAGTTTCACTCACAGGTGTTCCATGTTATGATTTACAGTGGAAGGATTAGCTGGAGTTTTTTCCAAGCTAAATCAGAGACTGAAGTTGCTTGAAAACATTGACCCAAACGCTGATTGCTTGGCTAACTAAAGTCGATAGGCAGATTAGGGAAGCAGTAAGGTGTTATTGTAAAATACGTGAAGAAAAAGAGAAAAGGATCACACAGACAGCTCTCACTAATTTTCCAGCTAGAAACGCTGTCCACATTCCCGGGGATAATACAGGTGATCCAGAACCTTCCACAGTGTTGCTCATCTCTTCTTCATCATTGGGGTAAATGTTTATGATTTTTTGTATTTTTTTATGTATGTATGAATTAAAATATATCTGTACCTTTATATGTAATGTTTCCCACCCCCAGAGACAAATAATGATGGGGTTTATAAAGATACTTATAATAAAAGGCAGAAATAATTAAAACTAAAGTAAAAAAAAGTATTAGACTTATGTCAGAACCCACTTAAGACAGAGTCATTGGAAAGGAACCCCGTCATAAGTTGAGGACTGCTTGTACTCAGTGTTGTGCAATTAGACATGCCCCATATGGTTTTTGCATGGGGATCATGTGAAATAGAACTCATCAGAATTCCTACAGTCCCATGTTTTACGTACCTCATCTGTCAGTGATAAACAACAAACTTTGATCAACCATACCAAAGGAGCAATTGGATTACCTTTATAAAAAATGATATTACAAAATCATTATCATATGAGCCAAGGTCAAAAGTCATACAAAAATGTAGACAGATGTAGCAGAAAAAAGGCATAGAACTGTATCAGGCAGTTATCTGTTAAAAACACCATGTTACTTTTTTTCTGGGTTTTGTGATGGTTGTGGTATTTGACAATTTTATAAAAATTGTAATATGCCTTGACTTCTTTTTTTATTCTATATAAGTTTTACTTTATATCTTGTTTAGTATTCAGAATGATATATATTTTTTTAAAGCAGTCCCCTTAATGGTATAATTTCAGCACCCTCCACCCTTGTTTTCGTTATCCAGTGTTACTGTAACAGAAATACCACAGTGGGAAGCTTGTACAAACACAAATTTATTTTCTCATAGTTTAGGAGGCTAGAAATCCAAATTCAGGGCACCTGCTCTAGAGGAAGGCTTTCTCTCCCTGGCAACTCTGGGAGAAGATCTTTGTCTCTTTACCTTCTCTTCCTCAGCTCCTTGATAATCTGCATATGGCATGGCATCTATCTTCCCCACATCTCTGCTTCTTCTCAGTACCTAATATGCTCTTTTTATATCTCAAAAGATATTGACTTAAGAGATACACCCTACTGACGAGACGCTGACAATCACTGGCTATTACAGAGACGCAAACCAAAACTGCAACAAGATACCATCCAACCCCTGCAAAAATGGCACTGATCAAAAAAACAGAAAACAACAAATGCTGGCTAAGTTGTGGGGAGACTGGAACTCTTATGGACTACTGATGGGAATGTAAAATGGTACGACCTCTATAGAAAACGGTATGGCACTTCCTCAAAAAGCTAGAAATAGAAATATCTCGTGATCCAGCAATCCCACTCCTAGGTATATATCCTGGGGATATAAGAGCAGTGACTGGAACAGACATATGCACACCCATGTTCACTGCAGCATTATTCACAACAGCAAAAAGATGGAAACCACCTAAGTGCCCATCAACAGATGAATGGATAAACCAATTCTGATACATACATACAATAGAATACTATGCAACAATAAAGAAGAATGGTGAGCCCAGGAAACATCTTATAACATGGTTGAATCTGGAGGACATTGAGCTGAGTGAAATGAGTCAAACACAAAAGGAAAAATATTGCATGATACCACTTTTATAAAAAGTTAAGAACAGGTATACACACAGAAAGCGTGGATGTTTACCAGGGATGGGAGAGGTAGGGAGGGGGGAATCACTTACTAGATAGTAGGCATGTGTTAATTCTGGTGATGGGAAAGGCAATACACAATACTGGGGAAATTAGCACAACCCGACCAAGGTAAATGAAGACACTGAGAGGTATACAAGAATAAAGGACAACTACAGTAAATGCTGTAACACATACAACTTTGCTACAACAGTAATAGCAAACAAAAAATATGTGAGTGGTTACATAGGTAGATACGTATGCTCTCTGAGTGTGGGAAGGCGTATGAGAGTACGTGTGTGCATATATAGGTATATTTGTGGGCATATGTGGGAAATATATATACATTGGAAACCCTGATGGTGTAGTGGTTAAGTGCTATGGCTGCTAACCAAAAGATTGGCAGTTAGAATCCACCAGGAGCTCCCTGGAAACTCTATGGGGCAGTTCTACTCTGTCCTATAGGGTCACTTTGAGTTGGAATCGACTTGACGGCAATGGGTTTGATTTTGTTTGTTTGTTTGTTTGTATGAGCTGCATATATACTCATATATACAATAAAGCACATAGAGGACACACGAATACTTCCTAGGCATATCCAAACACCTTATAGGATTGATTTACTGAGTTTGAAGGCTCAGGACCACAGTCTCATAGGACAACTAGGTCAATTGCCGTAACTTAGTTCATAAAGACAATGTTCTACATCTTAATTTTGTGAGTAGTGCCTGAGGTCTTAAAAGCTTGCGGGTGGCCGCCTGACGTACAACTATTGATCTCTTCCCGTCTGGAGCAAAGAAGAGTAAAGGAAACCAAAGACTCAAGGAAGAAATTAGTTATAGGACTAATGACCCAAGCAAACGACAACCTCTTCCAGCCTGAGACCAGAAGAACTAGATGGTGCCCGGCTTCCACCACCGTCCCTTCTGACCAGGGACACAACAGAAGGTCCCTGTTAGAATGGAAGGAAAATGTAAAACAAAACTCAAATCCATAACAAAGACCAGACTTACTGGACTGATAGAGACTAGAGGAACCCCCAAGACTATCACCCTAAGATGCCCTTTTAACCTGGAAATGAAGTCACTCCCAGAGGTCACCTTTTAGTCAAATAATAGAATGGCTTATAAACAAATAATAACATGTGCAAAACAGACTGTGAAATGTCTCATTAATAACTTTTTAGATCATTATGTGTTGAAATGATAGCATTTTGAATATGTTGGGTTAAATAAAATATATATATATTTTAAATAAAATGTATTTTAAAAATCAATGTTACCTGTTTCTTTTTACTTCTTCAGTGTGGCTTCTAGAAAGTTTAACCTCACATCTGTGGTTCCCGTTCGTGGCCTGCCTTCTGTTTCTATTGAATTACAGAGTAGCAGGGCTTAAGTTTCCTAAGGAGGCCCACATCGGAGGTAGGAAGGAGGGGCCTCACCTTGGCTCCCTCCGAAGCTTCCCTGGAAGAAAGATTTCAGCTTTCTTTCTGGGTCTGGAAGACTTAAGAGGTACCTTCCCAAAGAGACTTCTGGTGTTCGCTCTGGGTACAGGGTCTAGAGTGAGGCCGTGCAAGGAGAAGCAGGTGGTTCATGTGTCTTTTGGTTATGGTGTCTCAGAGGGGTGAGGAGCCTTCATCCCTGGGCAAGAAACAAAATTGCCATTTTTCACCTCTCTCCACTCAGGTATAGTACATACCAGTACATACAGTATGAAGAGATGTAGTACATATGGGATGTAGTTCATAAAAGAGGAGCTAAGGTGATAGGAGCTTTGTCGGGAATGAGGATGACATTAATGGGCCACAAAATCTTGGAGTTGATAGGCCTGGGGATGGGAAAGAGTGTGTGTTTTGCACGTCACTCTCCTCCAATCAGTGGAAGCAGGTCTGCATGTTGGGCTTGGTGTGTGGAAGGCTTAAATCATTGGTGAGTTCTTGAAGGACATGGGCTGGAGTCTTGCTTTCTCAGATCCCATTTGGCCTAGCACAGGGCTGAGCACATGGTAGGTTGTCCATGAGTGCCTGCTGATAGGATGTACTCAGTCGCTGGTGTCTCTTTTGCAGAGCAGGTTCTGATTACAGCCTGTGCAAACTCGCTCACATCCCAGAAGACCTTGGAATGTGCTGAAGGACCCTCTATGATTACAACCCAACCTTGTTTTATGGAATAAAAAGACTCACTTCTCTTTAGCTATTAAAGATTTAGGCTCAGAGCCCTCTCCAGGCTCTTAGAAGGAAGAGCTACTACAGAGCAGAAATCCAAGACTTGACATTTCCTACCAGGAGGGGGCAGTGTAGCACTCACCTACATGTCCCAAGAAAAGGGTTAATTTGCAGGATCCTCTACAGAATATGAGGTCCAGCCCAAAGGCCATAATCCTTTACTGGGAAAGTCCACGTGGTGCTTGGGGAGTTTTATTGCTGTTTTTTTGGAGACCGCTGTGGATGGGGGAATCACAAGGAATTAAAATGTTCTAAATCCAGTCCAAGGGGCAGTGGTAGTTCAGTGGCAGAATTCTTGCCTTCCATGAGGGTGACCCAAGTTTGATTCTTGGTCAAGCACCTCTTGCTCAGCCACCACCTGTCTGTCAGCAGTGGCTTTCATATTGCTATGATGCTGAACAGGTTTCAGTGGGGCTTGCGCACTAAGACAGAGTAGGAAGAAAGGCCTGGTGACCTACTTCCAAAAACCAGCCAAGGAAAACCCTTTGGAGCACAACGGTCCAATCCACAAACAATCATGGGGATAGTGCAGGACTGGGCAGCGTTTTGTTCCGCTGTGCATGGGGTTGCCATGAGTCGGGGCCAACTCAAGGGCAGTAAACAACAACAAATCCAGTCCATTTTCTAAAGAGGATTCCCTCTTTCAAAATAAACAGTGCCGTGATCAAAATAATAGGAATACATACAGACATGTTCCCTTGTTTTTTGTTGACCCTCTACTTTACCAACCGTGATGTACTTTTCTAGCAATTGGTCTTTCCTGATGACATGTCTAAAGTAAGTGAGCCAAAGTCTCACCATCCTCACTTCTGAGGAACATTCTGATTGTGTTTCTTCTAAGACTGATTTGTTCATTTTTTGGCATGGATTGTTCGTACTTTTATTTACATTTATTTACTTAGTTTTAATTTCCCACATCAGTGTTGCAAAGCATGCCTTAGGAAAATCACAAGGCTCTCTCTTGCCGGGCCATTTTCCTCTGCAGGGCTGTGGGCAGCCCTGAGGCTCTGCCGCCCCAGGAAAACGGGCAGTTTCGGCTTCTGCACAGAATGTATTGCAGAACAAATGGGTGCAAAAGTCAGAAGACACCCTCCAGGCCAGGAAGTTTAAAAAAAAAATGTGATATTCTTAATTCTCACTCTCCTAGATATAACTCTCACAGATGCATCTGCAGCATCTCATACATCTTCCTCCTTTCTGCGCTTTCCCTTCCAGGCAGACCCCCTGGGTTGGTGCTAAGGTCCAGGGAATATCCTCTCCAGTGTGTGAATGTCTGCTTTCTCCATGCCTAAGGCTTTCCACTTCGGCCCCAAATGAGTTAAATTGATAAACCATTGTATTTTATTGCATTATGTTTTTTTAAATATTATTTTTTATTGCAGTGAAAATACATACAACAAAACCTTCACCCATTGAACCATTTCTACTTGTAAAATTCAGTGACATTAATGCATTGCATTTTACATCACTTCAGTTTTTCTATCACCTCTCATTTTTATGAGAAGGGAAAATGCAATAAAATGTGTGCATGCTGGCACAAGACTGCTAAATGTCAAAGACCGCCACCCTGGGTGGGTGGTCGCTGCAGGCAAGGGTGGCTCAGCCGGGGAAGGTGAATCTGGGTCCCATGCACTCACGGTCAGGGCTTGCAGTGTGAGGGGTAGCAGAGACCGAGGCCCTCCGGGGTGGCCCCTTTCTGCGGCTTCTGTGACAAGTGTCAGCCGCTCGGGACCAGCGGAAGTAGCCTCGAAGCTGGTGTCCACCACTTGTGTGCTGGGGGTGGACCGTCCTGGGCTCTCTGCACGGGGAAGATACACCAATGGTGTCTCCCTTCAAGTGAGGAAAGGTGGGTCCCTCTCCGGGTGCTGCTGGGTGGAGCCTGGCTAAACCTGAGAACCGGACCAGTGCCCGCAGCTTCCAGAGGAGGGAGCTCTGCGCCTTTGCCTGGACCGCATGTGTCCACAGCTCTCAGTGTCCGGGATGCCTCGCCTCACACAGGCCCAGAAATGCAAGATCTGGACGTGATGAAGGTGTATGTGCGTGGAGGGGCGGGGTGGGGGCAGTGGACATTTCTAAGCCCACCTCTGGCCCCTCTACGAACAAATACTTGGTATCCGTGGGTATTCGGGGAGGTAACCTAGACCACTCCCTGCCCTTGTCTTGAACATAGCAACAATAAAAGAGGTATTTTAAATACAAATTTGTTTTATTTTTTTAGCAAAACTAAAAAACCAGTGGCTGGAGAACTGTAAAGTCGACCCTGACTCACGCCGGCGCCATGTGTGTCAGAGTAAAACTGTGCTCCCTACGGTTTTCAGTGGCTGGTGTTTTGGGAAGTAGATCGCCAGGCCTTTCTTCGGAGGTGCCTCTGGGGGGACTCAAACCTTCAAACTTTCAGTTAGCAGTCAAGTGCGTTACCTGTTTGCACCACTCAGGGATTCCTTAGCAAAAACTAACCCAGAAGCCAAACCCGTTGCCAATGAGTCCATTCCGACTCACAGCGACCTCTACAGGACAGAGTAGAACTGCTCCATAGGGTTTCCAAGGAGCGGCTGGTGGATCCAAACTGCCGCTTTTTTTGGTTAGCAGCCTACTTAATCGCTAGGAAACTGGCCCCTGCTAAATACCTAGAACTCAGTCGCTCGAATCCCTGCCTGCCTCTAGTTGCTGAAGGGAAGCTGAGGGTGAGCAAAGTAAGAATTGAAGGCTGATTGTTCCAGAAGTCAGGGGGTACTTAGGGGGGCAGGATGTCTGTCCTACTGATCTGACCCTGACCCAGGCAGTGCGAGGGTCGGGGGGTGGTTGAAAGTGCTGCTGAACGAACAGCAGGGGGCGCTGTGGCAGCTTGATTCTGGGCCATTCCAGCTGGGGACAGGCCTTGCAACTCCATTGAAGTCATTCCTACACTTTGGCAGCACCTCCCAGATTCCTTTCGTGCCCCCTCCCGGGAAGTCTTGCTGCCAAGACACAGGGGAACGTGTGTGTCCTTCGGCAGCAGCCGCGCGGGGGCTGGATGGGGCTTTGATGCAGCCGATGGGATCCTGGAACAGCCGTGTGGGAAGCGTGCTCCTTGGGCCTGGGAGACAAGCCTGGGCAGACACCAGCGTGGTGGAGCAGCCCTTTTCTAGAACTTCCGGCTCCGCCTGCCTCCTTCCCCTTGGTCCTTGGGGAGGGAGGGTGAGAACGGCCAGAGGCACCCATGATGAAATGCTGGTTGTGTAGAAGGAGGCTCGAGACTTCCAGGTGCGGATGGGCATCAAACTTCTGACTCTGGATGCTTTGGGAGAGTTCACGCATTTCCGTGGTTTGACAGAATTGAAGCTCCCTGGCCCTCTCTCAGTTTTTTACAGTTGCCGTGGAGTCGATTCCGACTCATGGTGACCCCATGTGTGTAAGAGTAAACTGTACTCCATAGGATTTTCAGTGGTGGATTTTCCGGAAGTAGTTCGCCAGGCCTTTCTTCCGAGGTGCCCCTGGGTGACCTGAACAGCCAATCTTTTGGCTAGCAGCCCAGCAAGTTACCTGTTTGCAGTGCCCAGGGACTCCCTATCTCAGTTACGTTTGTAAATCAGCCCATGGAGACCTTATGTGTAACAGAACTAAACGTTGCCCGGTCCTGCACCATCTTCGTGATTGTTGATATGTTTGAGCCCATGTTACAGCCACTGTGTCAATCCATCTCACTGAGGGTTTGCTTCTATTTCACTGACCCTCTACCAAACTTTATGCCCTTTTCTAGTGACCGGTCTTTCCTGAGGATGTGTTCAAAATGGCCTAGTGAGCTGAAATACAAGAAGAAGAATGCAGAGGACAGAGGACATCTGCGGTGCCAATCGTGTGTGGGGAAGAACCCCATTGGTTCTGGTCCCCGAGGTGGGAGGAGCAGAGAGTGGAAGGGGCCAACAGGGGTTCCCTGGGGCTGTGAGACCACAGTGCTGGATGGCATGCTGAGGAGGCTGGATTTCTAAAAACCATGCAGATTCTAGGAACTTTCTGGTTGTGGTCTATTTCCTGTGTGGTTGGCAGAATAATGGCCCCCAGATGTCCCTTCCTAATGACCCGTGAATATGTTTTCTTATGTGACAGAAGGGACTTTGCAAATGTGGTAACTTAAGGACCTTGAGGTGGGAGATGATATTGGATTATAGGGGGCCCAATGTCAATCCTGGTGGTGTAGAGGTAAAGTGCTACGGCTGCTAACCAAAAGGTTGGCAGTTCGAATCCACCAGGCACTCCTTGGAAACTCCATGGGGCAGTTCTGCTCTGTCCTATAGGGTCGCTATGAGTCGGAATCGACTCAACGGCAATGGGTTTAATGTAATCATGAGGGTCCTTAAGAGTGAAGGAGAGCAGCAGGAGAGAAGGCCAGATGATGCCATGTGAGGACTTGGCTAGCTCTGAAGACAAAAAGACACCACAAGCCGAGGAATGCAGGCAGACTCTAGAAGCTGGGAAAGGCAAGGAGACAGCTCTCTCCTGGAACTTCCAGAAGGAACCAGCCTGCCAACACCTGGATTTGAACCCAGTGAGGCTCGTGTTGGACTTCTGGCCTCCAGAACTTCGTAAGAATAAATTTGTGTTGTTTCCGCTGATAAATGTGTGGTAATTTGTTACAGCAGTAGCAGAATACTACCTACATCTCAAAAAAAAAAAAAAAAATTATTAAAAGTAAACAACCAATGTTGGCTTAAACAAACCCCCCTTTCTCCTTACCTGGAGCCCTGGTGGCACTGTGGTTAAACGCTTGGCTGCTAAACGAAAGGTAGGCAATTCAACCCACCAGCTGTTTCGTGGGAGAAAGATGTGGAAATCTGCTTCCATAAATATCACAGCCTTGGAAACCCTGTGGGGGCAGTTCTACTGTGTCCTATAGGGTTGCTATGAGTTGTAATCGACTCAACAGCAATGGGTTTGGTTTTTGTTTTGTTTTTCTCGGTACCTAATTTTTAGCACAGAAGCATTAAATACACAAACGTGTTTGTTGAACAGGACATGCTGAAAATCCTAAGGACCTGCTGTCTATGGGTGAGGGTGGAGCAGTAGGAAGCAAGAGACAGAGGTGTTTGCACAGCCTCAGGTCACCCCCTCGGTGCAGGGCAGGTACGGAAGGTACAAGGTGGGGTGCTGGGTCTGAGCAGCAGGCGGCACCTCCACGCCCAGCTTTGAGCTGGAGTAGGGAGGGTGTTAGGAGACCCTAGAGGCTGAAGACACCTAATTAATTAGTACACCATTGGTTATCAGACCACGTCTAGTCACCTCCCCTACTATGTCACTCACTTCCTCTAAGTTGTTTTGCAGACCCTCTGGAGAGCCCTGGATGGGTCCAGATCTAACCAGCTCAGAATGGTCAGACATGGGCAGAACAGACAAAGATGACCGACAGACAACCCTAGGCCACCATGCATACTCAGTAACACAAGAGAACGCATGTCAAGGAACCAAAAGACTCATGTCAAGGAACCAAAATCACCGGATATGCGTCATCTGCAGTAGCCCAGCCCATTTCAAAAAGAAAGGGTCCGTCAGCCACTTCTGTGCCAGAGTCTTAACCCCACCTCATAATGAATAACCAATAGAACCCATGAATAATTAAACCTTTCTGATCCTGCCCACCACCCTCCTCCACCCCTATATGAATACGTATAAGTATAAAATATGATTTCTCATTCAAATTGAAGAACTCAATCTGTGGTTGATACCTCTGAGTTCCCACTTGCTAGCCTGCAAAGTAAACTCTTTCGTCTTCTCAAAAACAGTGTCTGAGAGATTGGCTTCTTGCACGCTGCGCGGGGACCCATTGGTCGGGTTTTAAGGGCTTGGGTCATAGAGGCAAACAGACCTAGATCTAAATCCCAGCCATCTACTGACCAGCTCTGCAATGCAGCTACAGCTACTTAGCCTGGCTGTGCCTCAGTTTTCTCCTCTGCCAAATGGGGATAAAAATCTCAAATTTAGGGTCATTGTGACAATTATAGATGATGAGAGCAAAGCATTTAGCATCATCTGGCTTTAATAGGAGCTCGAGAAATGAGAGCTATTGTTAGAAGGTGCACATTTATTTATTTAAAATAGAATGCCGTCACCTGTCTGAGAAAGATGTGAGTCAGAGTATGTAAATTAGGGCAATGATTGTAAAGTTATAAAATGGGAAAGGAAACGAGTTAGAGAGATCACGTCGCTGGTCCTGTAGTTTAACCACAGGTGAAAACTACATTTAGCTCGAGCTAACCTGGAAAAGAGGTAAAGGGTCAGGGGGGTGGATCTTCCTCCCCAACAGGAGGAACTCACCTGTACGTTTTTCTGAGAGGCTACCTTCTTCCTGGTGAGCAACCCTAAAAGGAATATATGTATGTGTATTTCAAGTATATGTATTTTATATATATGTGTGTATGCCTATGTAAGACATGTGAACTTGTTACTCAAATATATAATTTATTTATGTATATATGTAATACATACAGTATATAAATATATGTATTATATAAGCATAAATATAGTCACGCATCAATTAACGTCCACAATGCATTCTGTGAAATAGAATATTATGTGATTTGGACTTTGTGCGAACTCTATATTATATACAGGTAGTCTCGGGGTTAGGAACATCCGACTTACGTATAACTCGCAGTTACAAACCAGCCCCTGTAAAGCCTATTATATTAAAAATCATGGATGTATATGCAGTCTGACATTGCCGAATGGATGTTACGTAGCGCATGACTATATATATATATATATATATGTTTGCATACGTATTTGCATAGGTAACATGTTCCCATAGTTTTTATACATACACATATATACACATATATTGTGAAATGCATGTATGTATTCGTTATATGAGGAGCCTTGGTGGCGCAGTGGTTAAGTGCTTAGCTGTTAACTGAAAGGTCAGTAGTTCGAACACTCTAGCTGCTCCAAGGGAGAAAGATGTGGCAGTCAGCTTCCGTAAAGAGTTACAGCCTTGGAAACCCTATGGGGCAGTTCTACGCTGTCCAATAGGATCACTATGAGTCCAAATCAACTCGACGGCAATGTTTGGTTTTTTGGTTTATTCACTATATATTATATATACTGTGAAAAATCCCTTCAACTTCTCTCCATTGTCCCCTCTCTGTCCACAGATAACCATTTTATTAGTTTCTTATGCACTGTTCAAGAGTTTGTTTAAACAAATGCAAGCAAATAAACAAAAATGTGTTCTTATTTCCCACTCTCTCTTTGCACAAAATTTAGCAAGTTTCTAAAACACTGGCTGATGTTTAAGGAGTGCTTACAATATGCCAGGCACGGTTCTAAGTACTTTCATGTATTAACTAAGGTAACCTTTGCAACAGCCCTGTGTGGTAGGTAATATTATTGAGTCCATTTTACAGATGAAGAACCAAGGCACAGAGTAGTTACATTACCAGGCAAAGGTATGTAGTCAGTAAACAGTGCAGAGTCTGGCCTTTTAACTGCTACCCAATATCATCTCTGGTCTGCACCTGACTTCTTTCCTTCCTTCCTTCTTTTCTTTGTTCTTCTCTCTGCCCTCTCACTCTCTTGGGCGTTCTCACTCTCTTGCTTTTTTTTTTTGTTAACTGGACAATATGTCATTACCCAGTGTATTAGTTTCCTCTTGCTGCTGTAACAAATTACCACAGAGTTTGTAGCTTAAGACAACACAAATACTAGATGTGATGGTTGCTTTCATGTGTCACCTAGGCTAGGCTCTAAACCAAAACCAAATCCCTTGCCATCGAGAGATTTCCGACTCATAGCGACCCTATAGGACAGAGTAGAACTGCGCCACAGGGTTTCCAAGGAGCAGCTGATGGATTTGAACTGCCATACTTTCAGTTAGCAGCTGAGCTCTTAACTACTGTGCCACCAGGGCTCCAGTGCTCAGTTATCCTATCAAACCCTAATCTAGGTGTTGCTGTGAAGGTATTTTGTAGATGTGATTCACGTCTACAGTCAATTGACTTTAAGTGAAGTCAGTAATGTGGGCGTGCCCTCATCCAATCAATTGAAAAGGCCTTAAGAGCAAAACAGGTTTCTCTGACGAAGAAAAAATTCTGCCTCAAGACAGAGTTTCCAGAATACTGCTTGCTCTACAGACTTCAGACTTGATAGCCCCACAATCATGTGAACCAATTCCTTGAGATAAATCTCTTTATATGTGTAAATATATGTGTAAGTGCAAATAATAGAAATATATCTATCGCTGGTTCTGTTTCTCTGGCGAACCCTGACTGATAAGCTGGGCTCAAATTAAGTTGTTGGCAGGGCTTGAGCCCCTTCTGGCACTCCAGCAGAGAATTTGTTTTCTTACCTTTTCCAGCTTCCAGGTCCCTGGACGACGCAAATGGTTAAGTGCTCCATTCCTAGCTGAAACGTTGGCAGTTCAAACCCACCCAGAGGCGCCTGGGAAGACAGGTTTGGTGATCTGCCTCTGAAAGGTCACAGCTTTGAAAACCCTGTGGAGCACAATTGTACTCTGTACACGTGGGGTGCCCATGAGTCACAGTCAACTCAAAGGCAACTGACAACAGCAGGCCACCCGCATTCCTCTGATGGTGGGCCCATCCTCTGTCTTCAAAGTCAGCGATTACATTATTCTCATCTCTGCTCCCATCATCATATTTCCTTCACTCCTCTTTGGCCTCCATCTTCCTTGTTAAAGTTAAGGACTCTTGTGATTGTGCTGCGCCCCCCTGGATAATTTCCCCATCCATTAATTTAATCACGTCTGCAAAACCCCTTTTTGTAATGTAACATATTCATAGATTCCAGGGATTACGGCACGGACATTTTGGGGGTCCGTTATTCTGTCTACCACACCTAGCAGGTGCAGAGTGGTTCAGTAACAGAATTCTCACCTTTCATGTAGGAAAACCAGGTTTGATTCCTGGCCAATGTACCTCATGCATAGCTGTCACCCGTCCACCCATCTGTCAGTGATGGTTTGCGTGTTGCTATGATGCTGAACATGTTTCAGTGGGGCTTGCAGACTAAGACAGACTAGGAAGAAAGGCCTGGTGATCTACTTTTTAAAAAATCTGCCAATGAAAACACTTTGAATCACAACCATCTGATCCACAACCCATCATGAAGATGAAGCCTGACTGGGGCAGTGTTTCATTCTGCTGTGCCTGGGGTCACCATGAGTTGGGGGCCGATTGACAGTAGCTAACACCAACCAGAATGTTCCATAGTAAGGAAGTTCTGTAAATGTACTCACTCGCTCACTCCTCTGTTGACGGACATTTAGCTTCTTTCTAACCTTTCATCATTACTTAAAATGCTGCAGTGAATTATCTTGTAAATTGTATCATTTTGCACCTGTGCAAGTAGAGCTGTAGGATGAATTCATGGAAGTGGGGTTATTGGGTCAAAGGCATAAATGCATTTGTGAATTTGATGGAAATCTCCAACTTTCTCTCCAATTTGTACTCTCCTCCCAGCAATGTGGGAGAATGCCTGTTCCCCTACCATCTCCCAAGGGTGTACGTATCTAACTTTTGGATTCTTGCCAGTCTAGAAGGAACAGATGGCATAGACTTATATTGAGACAGCATCTTTACCTGTGATTTGGCACAGGATGGAGAATATTCTTATATTGGCTGCAGGCGGAGGTCATAGACACTGCATTAATCTATTATCCAGTGAAGTAATTATTTGGGGGAGCAAAGCTAACATAGCTTGTTGTTTTCTGATGATTTTTACTTGAAACAGTATGAAACTTGGAACTAGAGGAACAGAGAGATGGCAAGACTTTTAGACAACGTCTGCTAACTAAGAGACAATTCAAACATATTTTTGGCAGGAAGTAGTAATCAGTCAAGTTAGCCCAAGAATAGCAGTTCTATATTTTGTGCTGCTGATTGAAAAGAGAACGAAATGCTCTAGTTAGCAGAGAAGAAGATAGCCATCACAGTTCCATTACAGACCCAGAAGAGGCCACCCTCCCATGAACTGGGCAGACTGCCTGTGGGAAAGGCCAAAAGATCCTGCAGAAGAGATTTGTATCTGCTCAAGCCCTAGGACAAGCATTTAATTAGGGGCCCAAAGTTCTTCTCCCCCTTGAGTAAAGAAGACTTTCTGGACCCAGAAAATTTTAGGAGATAATATGCTATTCATAGTCATGATGAATGGAACACCATCCACACATCCAGCCACTGCAGAATGGCCATTAGACTGTGTGCTGGTGGCCGGCTCTGTCTTCTCAACCCTCTGGGTCGGAGCCTTCTGTGACCTCCACAGCAGCCTGAGCCCACGCCAGCCACTTGAGCCATCAGGACCCAAGGTGAAGGCACTTGGGCCTGGCAGAAGTCTTCCTGCTGGTAGACCAGGCATCCAGGGTCAGTGCAGGGGGCTCGAATGATCCCCAAGTCACTGCCCTTTGACTATATCTTCCCACCTCAAATGTGATGCTCTGGTCCCTGCCTCAGTTTCCTTTCACAGTCCTTTTGTTGTTTGCAAGGGTAGTTTCAGGAACTCCTACTATCCTGTTGTCTAATTTACCTTACCAGTTGCCAGAGTCGACTCTGATTCATAGTGATCCCATGTGTGTCAGAGTAGCACTGTGCTCCACAGGGTTTTCAATGGCTGATTTTTCAGAAGCAGATCACCAGGCCTTTCTTCTGAGCTGCCTCTGGGTAGATTCAAACCACCAACCTTTCGGTTAGTAGCCAAGCACTTAACCGCTTGCGCCATCGAGGGACTTCTTTTTAGTTACCTGGTGTTGCAGTAACACAAACTCCACAAGTGGGTGGCTTTAAAGACATTTATTTTCTCAGAGTTCTGGAGGCCAGAAGTCTAAATCAGGGCCTTGCCGTGTTGATTCTTTCCTTGTTGGTAGCTTTGGGCGTCCTTGGTTCCTTGGCTTGTCAACGAATCTCACACGGTATCTGTCTTCCCTGTGTGTGTCTTTGTGTCTTTTCTGGTCTTTTTATAAACTCAGAAGAGAAAAAGTTTAAGATCCACCCCACATTGATGCGGCCTCATTACCATAACAATAGAAAAAGCTCTATTTCCAAACAGGATCACATCCACAGGTACAGGCGTCAGGACTTCAACACCTATTTTTTAGGGCGCAATTCGATCCATAACACCCGTCTGCCTCTTGTTAGCCCCTCCTCATCCGGGGACTGGATTCTGCCCTCTCAGTGCTAACTACACCAGGACCTCATCTTATGGATGAAGTAAGTTATCCAGAGCCACAGTCAAGCTATGGTCAAGCATCTCACAGCACCTGGAACCTCCTGCTGCCACCGGCTCACACAGCCTTCCCACCCACCCACCCAAGACAGTCCACGCCTGCAATGCACAGCGTTCGGCTCAGTTACCCTTCAGTTAGCATTTCTCAAGCTTCTGTGTATATATGGGTTATGCAGTGGGTTGAATAGTACCCTCCCCCAGCCCCTCCCTGGGGTCTCAGACTGCAACCTTATTTGGAAATAGGGTCTTTGCAGATATAATTAGTCAAGGATCTCAAGATAAAATCATTCTGGACTTAGGATGGGCCTTAAGTCCAATGAAAGGAGAGGGAGATTTGAACACACACAAAGACAGAGAGAAGGCCAGGTGAAGACAGAGACAGAGGCTGGAGTGATGCTCCCACAAGCCAAGGAACGCCTGGAGCCCCCAGAAGCTGGAAGACGCAAGCAATGATCCTTGCCTAGAGCCTCTGGAGGCATCATGGCCCTGCCGACACCTTGGTTTCAGACTTCTGGCCTCCAGAACTGTGAAAGAATAAATCTTTATTGTTTGAAGCCAGCAAGTTTGTGATAGTCTGTTATACCACACACAGGAAACAAATATAATCCCCTTTAATGGAAACATGGTGCGGATGTCCCAGTTGTTATATTCTTTTTATTTTCCTGTTACTTATATGTGTAGAAATACTATACTATGCATGAACACATTCTATTTATAGCTCTTATGCAATTAAAAGCCGAAGAGATGGAATTAAGCTAAACAAGGCTACAAAACTACAAAATCAAAACTACAAAAGTTTTTTTAAAACGACCAAACATTTCTAATTAACAACCTAAGTTTAATGTGATAGATGATGCTATTCCATTAAAAAAAACAGTCACTATTGTACACCCATATACACACATGAGCACACACGTATACATACGCACATGGTACACATTTGTAAACATAAAAAACACACAATTAAGGAGCTACCATGTAATAAAAATATTCACATTTGTGTGTGCTATATATATATCCTTGTAGGTTTGATTATTTTGATTTTGAGAGTAACGGGCTCTCTTTTGAGTTACGACTGTCATTAATTTTATTTTTTTTTTAACAAAGAACTCAGTTTAACTTCCAATCCATTATGTTGATGAGTCTAAAAAATGTAAGAATCCACCCCAAAATGTAGTAAAAATGAGCTTGTAATACGAAAATCACACTGTGGTTTTGTTTTTCAACTCCCACTAATATTTCATGTCGATGGATTTGCCTATTCTAGATATTTCATATAAGTGGGCTCATACACTATTTGTCCTTTTGTGTCTGACTTATTCCGCTTAGCCTCGTGTTTTCAAGGTTCATTCATTCATAGCATGGATCAGGACTTCCTTCTCTTTATGGCTGAATAACATTTCACTGCGTGTATGTACCACATTTGTTTATCCATCTCATCTGTTGATGGCAGCACTGTGGTTTTATTTTTTTTGACTATACTTAACTGCTAATGAGCTTCCATGAATGCCTACGAACAAAGATAAAATCCACAGGATTTGCCCAACCTTAGCGGGAGGATGGCCCTGGCTTCAACAGCGTAGGGCCGGCTCTTTGCGTCAGATTTCTCTATCCATCTGAGTCAAGATGACCGTGACTTGCTCTACTTGGTAAAGCCTTCATTCATACCTTTAGCACAAGATGCCATTGTGATTATGAGTATACACCCAGGGTAAGTAGGGACAGGGGGATCTTATAGCAGCAGACAATCAAAACGGTCATTCAGATGAACCAAACTTGTGTCTAACACACACATGCTCGCATGCATGCACATGTACACCTGTATGGATATACACAAGCATACACATGCACACACGCCTACTCATGTAGACAATGCACATGTGTATGAACACATATACACACGCATATATACGTATGTGCACACACGGAACACATTTGTAAACATCAAAAATACACAATTAGGGAGGCACCATGAGATCCAACTTTTTCTGAAACAAAGTGTTAAAAACACTGTCAATAAAGATTTGAAAGTTTGATAACGTTTGCTGGTGGAGATGTGAGCAAAGTCAAACTCTCCTACACCACTGAGGGAATGTAAACTGGGGCTGCCTTTCTGAAGAGCAATTTGGTGAAGTCTAACGAAATTTAAAACGTTCATACCCAATGATCCAGCTTCTGAACTGTGCCCATCACTTGCACAAGGCAACAGAAATATGCATCTTGGATATTTATTACAGCATGGTTTAGGAGACCAAATCTGGAAACGATTCAACTTTCCATCAGTAAAGGTTTGATCACATAAACTATGACATATCTACATAATAGAATAGCATACGGCTGCTGAAAGAATTAAGTTAATTTGTACGTACCTGTGTAGAAGGGTGTCCAAGATATGTTGTTAAACAAGTTGCAAAACACCAACTATAAGATGATCCCATAGCTGTTTTAAAAATTAGCATGCACTTTATTATTATTTTTTCTTTTTTTAAATTGTGCTTTAGGTGGAAGTTTACAGCTCAAGTTAATTTCTCATACAAAAATTTATACATATACTGTTATGTGACCCTAGTTGCAATCCCTGCAATGTGACAGCACACTCCCCCTTTCCACCTCTGGTTTCCCGGGTCCATCCATCTGGTTCCTGTCCCTTCCTGCCTTCTCATCCTGCCTCTGGACAGGAGCCGCCCATTTGGTCTTGTGTATCTGCTTGAGCTAAGAAGCATACCCTTCATGAGTATGACTTTATGTTTTATAGTCCAGTTTAATCTTTGTCTAAAGAGTGGGCTTCGGAAATAGTTTTAGTTCTGGGTTAACAGAGCGTCCAGGGGCCATGGCTTCGAGGTTCCTCCAGTCTCAGTCAGACCACTAAGTCTGGTCTCTTTACGTGAATTTGAGTTCTGCTCCACACTTTTCTCCTGCTTCGTCTGTTGTGTTCCCTGTCAGGGAGGTCATTGGTGGTAGCTGGGCACCATCTAGTTCTTCTGGTCTCAGGCTGATGGAGTCTCTGGTTTACGTGGTGTTTTTGTCTCTTGGGCTAATATTTTCTTTGTGTCTTTGGTGTTCTTCATTCTCCTTTGCTCCAGGTGGATTGGGACCAATTGATGCATCTTAGATGGCTGCTCACAATCTTTTAAGACCCCAGACACCACTCACCAAAGTGAGATGCAGAACATTTTCTTAAAAAACTTTGTTATGCCATTTGACCTAGATGTCCCCTGAAACCATGGTCCCCAGACTTCAGCCCCTGCTACTCTTTGGTTGTGTTCAGATTAGCTTTTGATTTAGTCCAGTTGTGCTGACTTCCCCTGTATTGTGTGTTGTCCTTCCCTTCACCTAAGATGATTCTTGTCTACTATCTAGTTAGTGAATTCTCCTCTCCCTCCCTCCCCATCCTAGTAACCAACAAAGAATGTTTTCTTCGGTGTTTAAACCATTTCTTGAGTTCTTATCTTAGTGGTTTCCTACAATATTTGTCCTTTTGCAACTGAATAATTTCACTCAGCATAATGCCTTCCAGATTCATTCATGTTGTAAGATGTTTCACAGATCCATCACGGTCTTCATCATTGCATAATACTCCATTGTGTGTATGTACCATAATGTGTTTATCCATTTGTCTATTGATGGGCACCTAGGTTGTTTCCATCCTTTTGCTATTGTGAACAGTGCTGCAATGAACACGGACATGCATATATATATTCATGTGATGGCTCTTATTTCTCTAGGATATATTCCAGGGAGCGGGATAGCTGGATTGTATGTTACTTCTATTTCTAGCTTCTTAAGGAAGCACCAAATCGATTTCCAAAGTGGTTGTACCATTTTACATTCCCACAAGCAGTGTATAAGTGTTCCAGTCTCTTCACAACCTCTCCAATATTTATGATTTTGTGTTTTTTGGATTAGTGCTAGCCTTATTGGGAGAAGATGGTATCTCACTGTAGTTTTGATTTGCATTTCTCTAATGGCTAATGATTGTGAGCATTTCCTTATGTGTCTGTTAGCTGCCTGAATGTCCTCGTTGGTGAAGTGTCTGTTCATATCCTTTGCCCATTTTTTCATTGGGTTATTTGTCTTTTTGTTGTTGAGGTTTTGCAGTATCTTGTAGATTTTAGAGATTAGACCCTGATCGGATATGTGGTAGCCAAAAAATTTTCCCCAGTCTGTAAGTTGTCTTTCTACTCTTTTGGTGAAGTCTTTTGATGAGCATAAGTGTTTGATTTTTAGGAGCTCCCAGTTATCTAGTTTCTCTTCTGGTGTTTGTGCATTGTTAGTTATGGTTTGTATTCTGTTTATGCCATGTATTAGGGCTCCTAGCATTGTCCCTATTTTTTCTTCCATGATCTTTATTGTTTTAGATTTTATATTTAGGTCTTTGATCCATTTTGAGTTAGTTTTTGTACATGGTGTGAGGTATAGGTCTTGTTTCAGTTTTTTGCAGATGGACATCCAGTTATGCCAGCACTATTTATTAAAGAGACTGTCTTTTCCCCATTTAACAGACTTTGGGCCTTTGTTAAATATCAGCTGTTCATAGGTGGATGAATTTACATCTGTATTCTCAATTCTGTTCCATTGGTCTATGTACCTGTTGTACCAGTACCAGGCTGTTTTGACTACCGTAGCTCTATAGTAGGTTCTGAGATCAGATAGTGCAAGGCCTCCTACTTCATTCTTCTTCAGTAGTGCTTTACTTATCTGAGGACACTTTCCATTCCTTAAGAAGTTAATGATTATTTTTTCCATCCCATTAAAGAATGTTGCTGGTATTCGGATTGGGGTTGCATTTTATTTGTAGATTGCTTTGGGTAGAATTGACATTTTCACAGTGTTGGGTTTACTTATCCATGAGCATGGTATGTTTTTCCACTTACGCAGTTCTCTTGGTTTCTTGAAGCAGTGTCTTGCTGTTTTCTTTGTATAGGTCTTTTATGTCTCTGGTTAAATTTATTCCTAAGTATTTTATCTTCCTGGGGGATGTAGTAAATGGTACTAAATTGGTGATTTCCTCTTTGAGGTTTTCTTTGTTGGTCTAGAGGAATCCAACTGATTTTTGTATGTCTATCTTGTATCCTGATACTTTGCTGAAATCTTCTGTTAGTTTCAGTAGTTTTTTTGTGGATTCTCTTGGATTTTTCTGTGTATAAGATCATATCATCTGCAAATAAAGATACTTTTACTTCTTCCTTACCAATTTGGATGCTCTTTATTTCTTTATTTTTTATTTGTTGTAATTAAATGAAGTTTATATTTCAAGTTAGTCTCCCATACAGAATTTTTCTTTTTTTACATACATTGCTATGAGACCCCAACTGCTCACCAGACTCTGTGACAGCACACTCCTCACCTCTGCCCCTGATTCCCCATGAACATTCAACCAGCTCCTAACTCTCTCTGCTTTCCCATTTCACCTCTGGACAGAAGCCGCCCCTTTGGTCTCTTGTATCTACTTGACTAAGAGGCACATTCTTCACAAGTATCACTTTATGTTCCACAGTCCAGTCCAATCCCTGTCTGAAGTGTTGGCCTCGGAAATTGTTTTAGTTCTGGGATGATGGAGAGACCAGGGGCCATGCTTTCTGGGGTGCTCCAGTCTTAGTCAGACCATTAAGTCTGGTCTTCTTACTAGAATTTGATTTCTTCATCCCATCGTTCTACTGTTCCATCAGGGACCCTCTGTTGTGTTCCCTGTCAGGACGTTCATTGGTGGTAGCCGGGCACCATCTAGTTCTGGTCTCAGGCTGATGAAGTCTCGTGGTTTATGTGGCCCGTTCTGTCTCTTGGGCCAATACCTTCCTTGTGTCTTTGGTGTTCTTCGTTCTCCTTTACTCCAAGTGGTTGGGACCAATTGATGAACTTAGATGGGCGCTTGCAAGCTTTTAAGACCCCAGACACCACTCACCAATGTAGGATGCAGAACATTTTCTTAACAAGCTTTGTTATGCCAATTGACATAGATGTTCTTTATTTCTTTTTCTAGCCTAATTGCTCTGGCTAGGACCTCCAGCACAATGTTGAATAAGAGTGGTGATAAAGGGCATCCTTGTCTGGTTCCTGTTCTAAAGGGGAGTGCTTTCCGACTCTCTCCATTTAAGATGATGTTGGCTGTTGGCTTTGTATAAAAGCCCTTTATTATGCTGAAGAATTTCCCTTCTATTCCTATTTTGCTGAGAGTTTTTATCATGAATGGGTGTTGGATTTTGTCAAATGCCTTTTCTGCATCAATTGATAAGATCATGTGGTTCTTTGGTTTTATTTATGAGGTGGATTACATTGATTATTTTTCTAATGTTTAACCATCCCTGCATACATGGTATGAACCCCACTTGGTCATGGTGAATTATTTTTTTGATATGTTGTTGAATTCTATTGCTAGAATTTTGTTGAGGATTTTTGTGTCAATGTTTATGAGGGATATTGGTCTGTAATTATCTTTTTTTTATAGTGTCTTTACCTGGTTTTGGTATCAGGGTTGTTCTGGCTTCATAGAATGAGTTTGGGAGTATTCCCTCCTTTTCTATGCTCTGAAATACCTTTAGTAATAGAGGTGTTAACTTTTCTCTGAAAGTTTGGTAGAATTCTCCATTGAAGCCATCTGAGCCAGGGCTTTTTTTTGTTGGGAGTTCTTAAATTACCTCTTCAATTTCTTCTTTTGTTATAGGTTTATTTAGCTTTTCTACATGGGTTTGTGTTAGTTTAGGTAGGTAGTGTGTTTCTAGAAATTTGTCCATTTCCTCCAGGTTTTCAAATTTGTTGGAGTACAGTTTTTCATAGTATTCTGTTGTGATTCTTTTAATTTCAGTTGGGTCTGTTGTGATACTGCCCATCTCACTTCTTATTCAGGTTGTTTGCTTCCTCTCCTGTTTTTCTTTTGAAAGTTTGGCTAGTGGTTTATCAATTTTGTTGATCTTTTCAAAGAACCAGTTTTTGGTCTTGTTAACTCTTTCAGTTGTTTTTCTATTCTTTATTTCATTTATTTCTGCTCTAATTTTTATTATTTCTTTTCTTCTGGCACCCAAGGGCTTCTTCTGCTGCTCTCTTTCTATTTGTTCAGGTTGTAGGGTTAATGTTTTGATTTGGGCCCTTTCTTCTTTTTGGATGTGTGCATTTATTGCTATAAATTGACCTCTGAGCACTGCTTTTGGTGTGTCCCAAAGGTTCTGATAGGAACCTTTCATTCTCATTTGATTCTATGAATTTCTCTATTCCATCCTTGATGTTTTCTCTAACCCAGTAGTTTTTGAGCAAGGTGTTGTTCAGTTTCCATGTATTTGATTTTTTCTTTGCTTTTTCTGTTATTGAATTCTTCTTTTATGGCTTTATGGTCAGAAAAGATGTTTTGTTAAATTTGATGTTTTGGATTCTATTAAGGCTTTCTTTGTGGCTTAATATGTGGTCTGTTCTGGAGAATGTTCCATGTGCATTGGAAAAGAAGGTTTACTTGGCTGCTGTTGGGTTGAGTGTTCTGTATATGTTTATGAGATCACATTGGTTGATTGTGGCATTTAGATCTTCAGTGTCTCTATTGAGCTTCTTTCTAAATGTTCTGTCCTTCACGAAAAGTGGTGTGTTGAAGTCTCCTACTACTATTGTGAAGCTGTCTGTCTTTTCAGTGCTGTTAGAGTTTGTTTTATGTATTTTGGAGCCCTGTCATTGGGTGGGTAAGTATTTATTATGGTTATGTCCTCCTGGTGTACTGACCCTTTAATCATTATATAGTGTCCTTCCTTATCTTTTGTGATGGATTTTCCTTTAAAGTTTACTTTGTCAGAGATTAATATTGCCACTCCTGCTCGTTTTTGATTGTTGTTTGCTTGATGTATTTTTTTCCATCCTTTGACTTTTACTTTGTGTCTTTCAGTCTAAGGTGTGTCTCTTGGAGGCGGCATATAGACGGATCATGTTTTTTTTTTATCCATTCTGCTACTCTCTGTCTCTTTCTTGGTGCATTTAGTCCGTTTACATTCAGTATAATTATTGATAGATATGAGTTTAGCACTGTCATTTTGATGTTTTTTTTTTTTTTGTTGGTTGTTGTTGTTGTTGACAGGTTCTTTGTTCCACTTAATTTTCTGTGCTGAGTCATTTTTCTTTCTGTATTTTCTTTTCATCTTTTTCATTGTTGATTTTGTATTTGCTAAGTCTTTGTTTTTCTTGTTTTTTATTTTGATGTATAAGCTTGTTAGTTTCCTTTGTGGTTACCTTAAAATTTACCTCTACTTTTCTAGGTTTAAACCAACCTTTTATTTCTTGATATTGCCTTAACTTCTCTCCATACGGAAGTTCTGTGACTACACTGTTTAGTCCCTCTTTTTTGTTTTAATGTTGTCATCTTTTACATATTGACATCCTGTTTCCCTATTTTCAGTGTTTTAGCTCTGACTTATTTTTGTGACTTCCCTATCTGGGTTGATATCTGGTTGTTCTGTCCTGTGTTCTAGTCTTGGGTTGTTATCTGATGTTACTGATTCTCTAACTAGAGGAGTCCCTTTAGTATTTCTTGTAATTTTGGTTTGGTTTTTGCAAATTCCCTAAACTTCTGTTTATCTGGAAATGCCCGTATTTCACCATTGTATTTGAGAGGCAGTTTTGCTAGATATGTAATTCTTGGCTGGCATTTTTTTTTTCTTCAAGGCTTTATATATGTCATCCCATTGCCTTCTTGCCTACATGGTTTCTGCTGCGTAATCAGAGTTTAATCGTATTGACTTTCCTTTGTAGGTGACTTTGTTTATCCCTAGCCAGTCTTAAAATTCTCTCTTTATCTTTGGTTTTGGCTACTTTGATTATAATATGTCTTGGTGACTTTCTTTTGGGATCAACCTGTGTGGGGTTCAATGAGCTTCTTAAATAAATATCTTCCCATCTTTTGTGATATCAGGGAAGTTTTCTGCCAGCAAATCTTCAACAATTCTCTCTGTATTTTCTGTTATTCCCCACCCCCCTTCTGGTACTCCAGTCACTCGTAGGTTATTCCTCTTGATAGAGTCCCACATAATTCTTAGGGTTTCCTCATTTTTTTAAATTCTTTTATCTGATTTTTCCTCAAATAAATTGGTATCAAGAGCTTTATCTTCAATCTCACTAATTCTGACTTCCATTGTCTCAGTTCTGCTCCTATGACTTTGTATTGAGTTGTCTAATTCTGAAAATTTATTATTAATCTTTTGGATTTCTATTTGCTGTCTCTCTATGGATTCTTGCAGCCTGTTAAATTTGTCATTTTGCTCTTGTATAATTTTCCTAAATTCGTCTATTGCTTTGTGTTTCTTGGCTTGGTCTGTGTTTTGCCTGATCTCCTGAAGAGCTCTGTATATTAATCTTTTAAATTCTACCTCCAGTAATTCCAAGACCTTCTCTTCCGCCTGGTTCTCTGTTTTGGTCACTTGCTGAAGCCATCATGGTCTGCCTCTTTACATGATTTGATATTGACTGTTGTCTCCAAGCCATCAATAAGTTATCATATTTATTTATTTTTTGTTTGCTTACTGTGTCCTAGCTTCTTGTTTGTTTTGTTTTGATATGCTCAAATAGGCTGGTTATGTGAGCTACTTTTATTATTGGTATCTTTGAAGCTTTCACTTCCTGTCACCAGGTGGTTACAGCTGCTACTAGGCACATGAGCCAGGAGTCTGTTTACTTTTCTTGTGTGGATTCAGCTCAGGCGTCCAGGTTGTCAGTCACCGAGTGCATGGTGCAGGCTCTCACCTACAGTCCTAGACTGGCAGGGCTACATAGGGGTGATTGGAGCAGGCACAGGTATCTGGCTGCAGTAGGGGGTTACGTGCTGAGCAAGGTAGGTGGCTGATGGCTGCTTCTGAGTGCCTTGAGTGGAAGATGTGCCCCTGTTTCCCAGAGGGAATAGGTGGGTGGGTTTTGCAGCTGGACTTTGGACACCCAATGCCATTGGCTTTAAGGACTGGGAGGCACCACTTATTCTCAGACCCCTGTCTTGGGTGGGTAGGTGGAGTGGGTGGAGCCACCAGTCCTCAGGTCCCTGATATGGGTAAATGAGTACCCTGCTTTATGGGCAGGGCAGTGTCAAATGTCATGAATCTGCCACTCCCTGCTAGCTGTTGCATTTGAAAATAGGCTTCAGGCATGTATGCTGTTTTACTATGCTAATGAGGGCCTATGCTGTTGAAATGGTCCCACTCAGGTCTAGGCAGGGGTGAAAGGCATTCGAAGTCCATGGACGACTTTTGCCTGTGCCTAGGCAAAGGGGCTGTGCTTTCCCTGAGGTCTTGTCTTAGGAGAGCTGGCAGATTATTTTTTTCTGTTTGTTATTTGTTTGTTTATTTGTTCCCCTTCCAAAGCCAGGAGACTGGCTTGGGCACTAGTGACAGGTCCCACTTCCAGCCCAGGGGATGCGGCAATTGCTGAAGCAGGACCGGGACCAGAGTAGAGTTGGGAAGAGGTGCATGAAGAGGAGAGAGGCACTTCCCAGAGGCGGAAGCGTTCTTTTGATCCCTCGAGGTAGGTTAGATGCTTGTACTTAACTTTCACAGATCCAGCACCGCTTCCTCCTGGCTCTGGAGGCTTGTGCAGACTCTTCGCTGTTCAGTTTCTCCCGACATGGAAAATGCATCCCGAGTGCTACTGCTTGCCTCAGACAGCACGCACCTGTTGATCCAGCCTGCAGGGTGCCAGCCAGGTCAGATCTGGCAAATCCTTGCTGCTTCTGAGCTGTCTTTACCACCCCCACTGCTCAGTCCACCTCCTCAACTTTGTCTTTTATGGTCCGGGCTCCTAGATTGTCATGTACAATTGATTCACTTGTGTTTTCAGGTCTTTGTTGTAAGAGGGTCCACAGGAAGTGTCTGACTATTCCACTGTCTTGGCACCACTTCAGCATGCTTTAAAATGCAAAATAATTTATAGAAAATTGTTAAAAATGGTTAATTGGAGAAGAGGTATGGAATTATGGGAGACTTTCACTTTCTACTTTATTTCGTTTTTTAACTGTGCTTGCAACGGTACCAGGCATTACTCTGGGTGCTGGGGGTACAGCAGTGAATACGCATGACAGCATCCAGCCCTCATGGCTAGATTTTCTGGTGGAAGAGGCAGACAGCAGCACAGAAACACAGCATGAATGCCAGGAAGTGGTAAGTGCTATGAAGGAAACCAATTGGGTAAGGCACTTGGTGTGTGAAAAGGTATGTTGAAGTCCTAACCCCTGTACCTGTGAAAGTGACCTTGTTTGGAAATAGGGTCTTTGAAGATGGTATCAGTTGATATGAGGTCATACAGTAGTAGGGTGAGTCTTAATCCCATCTCACTGGTGTCCATATAAAAAGAGGAGAAAACTCGTTGCCTTTGAGTCAATTCCGATTCACAGTGACCCTGTAGGACAGAGTAGAACTGTCCTGTAGGTTTCCAAAGAGCAGCTGGTGGATTTGAACTGCTGACACTTTGGTTAGCAGACACATAGAGGAAGATGGTCATGAGAAGACACATCTACAAGCCAAGGAATGCCTGGGGCCACCAGAAACCAGGTGAGAGGCTGGAACAGATTCTCCCTCAGAGCCTCAGGAGGAATCAACACAGCAGACACCCTGATTCGGACTTTCAGCTTCCAGGACTCTGAGGTAATAAATTTCTATTCTTATAAGCCACCCAGTTTGTGGTATTTTGTTATAGCAGCTCTAGAAGACTGATACAGCACTCAAGAGTGATGGGAGCTGTAGTCTGGATCGGGTGGGTAGGGAAAGTGTCTCTAGCAAGGATACATTTGAGCAGACACCTAAAAAAAGCGCAGGAAGGAGAAATCTAACTGTCTAGGAGAAGAAGATCCAGGCCAGGGGTCCAGGAGTGAAAAGTGAATGAATGAATGAATAAATGAAAGCCGTTTCTGGCAAAGGGGCCATTCACACACAGAAACTTATTGTGGACGCTGCCCAGCATCCTGCCTCATTCCTGTCTCCTTAACAAGAAATTAGTGAAGGTCCTGGTACCTGCCCTGCCCTGCAACCCCTACCAGTGCTGTGGGTCTCAAACTTGTTCCCCTGGGAAAAATTCTAGGTAAACCAATGGGTCCTCAGCTAGATGCCCATCTGAGCCACGAATTGAGCCTGCGGCTCCCTCTGAGGAGAGGCTTCTAGGGCATGGGTCAGGCCCAAGTTCAACCCCCGCTTTGCACTTGGAAGGCTGTGAAAACAGTCATTTCCAGCTCAGAAAAAAGCTCTCTCTGACCTACCTGGCTGACCCTGGAGAAGTTCTCCGCCATCCTCATGCTGGGCAGCCCGGGGAAGGGCAGAGAGGAGTGTTTTGGGGACTTTGGTTTACGGGAGGTCAGAGGGTTGGAGGTCATCATCCCAGGGCCCAGCTGTGGCTGTCCTGGGAGACCCTGGGTGGTGCAAAGGGTTACCAAACTCGGCTGCTAACAGAAAAGTTAGAGTTTCAAGTCCACACAGAGACACCTCAGAAGAAAGTCCTGGCAATCTACTCCCCAAAAAATCAGCCATTGAAAACCTTATGGAGCACAGCTCTACTCTGACACATACGGGGTCACCATGAGCCAGGGTTGACTTGATGGCAACTGGTTTGGGGTTTTTGTTTTGGTGGCACCTGTCTCCTACCTCTCTTTGCCAGTGTCCCCAAACCACAGTGTACGTCCATTACCAGGGACAGAACAGGCCCCAGCAAGAAAAGATACCTGCTCCTCTGCCTCCCTGCCACCAGAGAAGAATCTTCCTCTCTTCTCCTCTGCAAAACACATGTCGGGAGGTGGGGAGGAAGACTGATGTTAACTTTGCAAACCTTCATCACCATCTTATGAGTGAGTGAGTGATGCTTGATTTCTGCAGACATTCATGTATGTGGCATGCTGGAATGAGCACTGATTTGGGAGTCCAGGCCCCCAGTCCTATTATCTTTGAGTGAGGTGCCCAGGGGACATCTCTAAGGCTCTTGGACCATCAGCTTGCAAGAACTGGCCATTGAGGCTATCAGTCCCTTCCCTTTGTCAACAGCTGTCTTCTTCCCTTTAGTCTTTTTTAAATAATATTTTATTGTGTTTTTGGTGAAACTACACAGCACATTAGGTTCCCATTTGACAATTTCTACACAAATTGTTCAGTGACATCAGTTACATTTTTCACAATGTGTCATCCTTCTTTTTAATTGCATTCTGCTTATTCCCATTCCAGTACTCCGGTTTCCCTGCCCCATCTTCTCGTCTTTGCTTTAGAACAATTGTTGACCTTTTACTCTTCTCTTTAGTATTCATGATGTCTGTAGGGTTCAACTTAGCAGGTTGGCAATGGTGGGGGGAGAAGCCTGGGATCTGTGAGTATTTTTTTTTAAAGTTGCCATCAAGTTGAGTCCAACTGCCAACGACCCCCTGTGTGTCAAAGTAGAACTGTGCTCCATAGAGTTTTCAATGGTTGATTTTTCGGAAATAGATCAAGTAGATCTTCAGGCCTTTCTTTTGAGCCACCTCCAACCATTCAGTTAGCAACTGAGTGCATTAACCATTTGTACTACTGCCTTAGTTATCTGGTGCCGCTGTAACAGAAATACCATACATGGGTGGCTTTAACAAACAGAAATCTATTTTCTCACAGTTTAGACGATAATAAGCCCGAATTCAGGGTGCCAGCTCTAGGGGAAGGCTTTCTTTCTCTGTGAGGGCACTGGAGGAAGGTCCTTGTCTCTTTGAGCTTCTGCTCCTGGGCAATCTTCATGTGACTTGGCATCTCTCTTTCCTCATTTCTGCTTCTGCTTGCTTGTTTAATTTCTTTTAAAGCTCAAAAGAGATTGACTCAAGACACACCCTACACTAATCCTGCCTCATTAACATAGCAAAGACAACTCATTCCCAAATGGGATTATAACCACAGGCATACAGTTTAGGATTTATAACACATATTTTTTTGGAGACACAATTCAGTCCATCAGAACCACCCGTGTACTCCTGGGGAGTATTTACTGAACTATTCATGTGTATGTTTAGCAAAAATCCAGTAAAGACACATTAAACCCGAGGGAAATTTCATTGCATGAGAAACAAAGTTATTTTCATCCCTGTTTTTACCACCCTGCTCCCAAATTCCTTCAGGAAATAAATCATGAGATTATAAGAAGAGAATCTTAAAAGTATTGTTCAAATTAATAACTCTGTTGTTTCATGAGGCATCTTTTTAAAAACTATCTCTTATGAAGAAACTACTGGTGCCAAATGTAATACTCACATAAACGCTGACAATTATTATTATTTAGTAACAAGAGCCAGTGATTGATGGACTTGAGATTTGAATCCAGGCTTTAACTGATGTCTCAGTCTCCTAGTGCTGCTGTAACAGAAATATCACAAGTCAGTGACTTTAAAGAACAGAAATTTATTTTATCATAGTTCAAGTGGCTAGAAGTCCAAATTCAGAATGTGACTGTAGGGGGAGGTCTTTCTTTGTCTATTTCAGCTTCTGGTAGCTGGTGTTCCTCGGTTCCTTGGTGTGATGGTTAAGGTTGTGTGTCAACCTGGCTGGGCTATGATTCTCAACGGTTTGGCAGTGATGATGTAGTTTGGCAGTCGTATAATGATGTAATCACTTCCATGATGAGGTCTGATATAATGTGATCACCTCCATGATGGGGTCTGCTGTGAGTTGCCATTCAGTTAAAAGGGAGTTTCCTTGGGGGTGTGGCCTGCATCCAATATAGGTGGACTTCCTGGCAAGGCTGGCTGGCTTTTGCTCACTCTTGATTCTGCAGCTGGCTTGTGTTCATCTGACCTCCAGTTCTTGTGAATTGAGCTAGCAGCTTACCTTCTGTCTTGCCTGCTGATCTTGGGATTCGTCAGTCTCTGCAACCTGTGAGCCAGAACTCTGCTCTCTGACCTGCTGATCTTGGGTGTGCCAGCCCCTGTGGCTACATGAGTCAGGAAAGTCCTTCACCCTGACCCAGGGACTTGGGACTTTCCAGCCTCTACAACTGCATGAACCATTTTCTTGATGTAAATGTCTTTATATATATGCCCTGGTGGCATAGTGGTTAATAGCTTGGCTGCTAATCAAAAAGTCAGCAGTTTGAATCCACCAACCACTCCTTGGAAACCCTATGGGGCCGTTCTACTCTGTCCTATAGGGTCACTATGAGTTGGAATCAACTCTACAGCAACGGGTCTATGGATCTCTCTATATATTTATATGCTTTACTGGTTTTGCTTCTCTAGAGAACCCAGCCTAAGACACTTGGTGACCTTCATGTGGCATCTGTCTTCCCCCGTTTGTACTTCCTTGTCTCTGTGTCTTTGCTGCTCCTTACAACTCAAAAGTGATTGGGTTTAGGATACACCCTACCCTAATATGGCCTTATTAACATAAAGAAAACTCTAATCCCAAATTGAACTACATCCACAGTGTTCTGTATGTTTCTATAATGTTCTCAAATCATGTAAGATATGTCACTATTATGCATTCAAAATACATAATATGAAGTTAGAAACAGAATCATGTCTACCTTTGTGAGGCTCTCTAATATTAACTGTAAGTTATTAGAAACCTACAAGTCATTAGAAAGTTATTTAGAAAATTTCTGAACTTAGACATAGAAGCATATGAAGAATGTAAACAACCTTTAAGTTCACTTTGACCTGGTCATTTGCAACAAAAGAAAACATAGCCCAGTTAATCTTTGTAAGCTAGCCTTGAGACATAAGCCTAAACATCCCCCCTAATCTCTAACCTTGAAGAAAAGATGTGACATTCGGCTAATCTCTAACCCTGGAGAGAAGACATAACATACTAGTCTTTGACATCACATTGGCCCTTATCCTGTGAAGCCAAGTAAGGAATTCACATATAAACCCTGAATTTCTTTCGACTTACTCACTGAGAGAAGGCAGAGGCAAAGGGATCTTTCTCTCTTACTCTCTCTGAATACTGAGAGTCTGCTGAGACTGTGTCCGCCACTGTTGACCTCAGACCCTAGCTATGGAAGACTTCCGCCAAGTTTGAGCTACGGTCAAGCCTTCCTCCCAACATCTCTTGTAAAAGGTAAATGCCCTGAGTCTACAAATTTGGACTCTAAGCATTGCACTAACATTGTAATTGTAATTGTTAATTCTGACTCTCTGGTTCTAAAGGAATATTATGAGGTTTTACTTGCATGCCTTGTCATGACTACCTTACAATAAACTGAATGCGTTCATGCATATCAAACCTAAGAACTTCTTTATTTACGTTGAAGATAAAAATCTTACAAGGCCAAGGCACACAGGCATAGGAGTTAGAATTCCAACACATAGTTTGGGAAATACAATTCAATCCATAGCACGTGGTAATCAATATATAGGTCTAACACCATACTACCTCTTCGCGTTTGACTTTTCCCCAGAACTGTTGCCCACAATGACTGCTCATGACGTTCTTAAAAATCAGCAACCCAGACAAATTATTTTGCAGACTCCCTGGGGCAAGCACAGATGATTTTAGGCGTGAGATAATGACTAAGCCAGCTCATACTCAGCTCCCTGCCCACTGGTCCTGGAGAAGGCTGAAAGGTGCTGCTCTCAGAAGCCATTCTCCAATAGAGCTGAAACTCATTTTCAGGACATTTGGAAGGAGGAGTTCATTCTGAGCATTACTAGCTGGTCTTGTGAGCAAACAAACCTTTTTCAATATGACAGGAAGTCTGTGCTTTTCCAAATGATGGCCATCTGGACTTTTCCGTTTATTACAGCCGGAAGTGCTGTCTACCACCCATCTGTCAGCTTATTGCACTGTGGTAGCTTATTTGTTGCTGTGATGCTAGAAGCTATTCCATTAGTATTTCAAATACCAGGAAAGTCACCCATGGTGAATAGGTTTCAGTGGAGCATCCAGACTAAGGCAGACTTGGAAGAAAAGCCTGACAGTCTACTTCTGAAAAATCAGCCAATGAAAACTCTATGGATCGCAGAATATTGTCAGAGACTTTGACTCACTTTGGACGTGCCATCAGGAAAGACTGATAGAAAAGGACATCATGTTGGGTAAAGCAGAGGGTCGGCAAACACAAAGGAAACCCTCAATGAGATGGACTGACACAATGGCCAGCAGAGCGGACTGGAGCTTACCAATGATCATGAAGATGGCACAGAATTGGACAACATTTCGTTCTGTTAAGTATGAGGTCACCATGATTTGGAGCCAACAGGCATGCTTCAGGTTGTTATCTCTTTTCTAACTCAATCACTCGGCCAGCTGTAACGAGATAAGAGTGAAAGACAATGACCAGCATAGACAATATTTGTCAATAATATTATGAACTTGAACTCTGGGGGGAGCCTGTGTTGTATTGGTGAAGGGGAGACAGGAGACATAGCAGACCTTTATCTTCAGCAGACGAGTGACTGCCGTGTGGGAATTACTTTTATGTTAGGCGGTAACTGTCCACTCTTGCTGATTCCCCAGTTCAGGGCTCTCAGAGTGTGGCTATCACAAGAGAGATGGCAGCCACCACCCACTTGCGTGAGAGACAAGAACAATGCACCAAGTCCCTCCCGTCTCTGACCCTCTCATCAGTGCTCCCCTCCCTTGTGCTTCTCCCAGCTTTCCCTCCCTCACTTCCGAGCTGCCCTTCCCTTGAGTGTGGCTCTGACTCAGGAAGTTGGAAACTCCCTCGTGATTTCCTCCTAGTTCAGCAGGCATGGATGCTGAGTCAGCAGAGCAGGCTAGCTCTGTTGGGTGACACAAGCACACATGTGCCTGTGACACATGTCACAGCTGATATAGCACACATAGGTACAGAGGCAGATCCAGGAGCCGGGTTTTGGAGGACAGCTTGCAAAGGAAGGACACAGAGAGGTTGAGACTTTTTGTTCAGGTAACTTCAGGAACCCTGCTCAGGCCCCCAAATCAGGATATTACCTGGAAATATCATCCACCAACGTGATTTAGCCTGATTCTGAGAAATTCACAAACACACATTCCCAAGATCAATCTACCATGATGTTATGGATTGAATCATGTTCCCTCAGAATATGTGCTGAAGTCTTAACCCCTGTACCTGTAAATAGGACCCTGTTTGGAAACAAAGATTTTCTTTTGTTATGTTAATGAGCTGATGCCAGGGTAGGGTGGATTCTAAACCTAATCACTTTTGAGTTATAAAAAGAGCAGAACAGACACAGAGACACACACAGTGGGAAGACAGACATTAAGGAATGCCAAGATTCCGGCAGACACCAGAAACTGGGAGAGAGGCTCACAGACGGAATCAACATGGCTGAGATCCTAATTTGTACTTTTACTCTCTAGAGATGTGAGAAAACAATTTTCTGTTCTTTAAAGCCATCCATTTGTGATATGTCTGTTACGGAAGCACTATGATACTGTCATGGATTGAATTGTGTCCCCCAAAAATATCTGTCAACTTGGCTGGGTCATGATTCCCAGTATTGTATGATTGTATAATCTGATGTGATTTCCTTATGTGTTATAAATTCTGTCACTGTGATGAGGTTATACTGATGAGGTTGACAATGCACTTAATGCAATCTCTTTTGAGATAAAAAAGAAAGAAGGGAGCAGAGACACAGAGGAACCTCACACCACCAAGAAAGCAGTGCCGGGAGCAGAGTGTGTCCTTTGGACCTGAGGTTCCTGCGCTGAGATGCTCCCAGACCAAAGGAAGACTGATGCATCACAAGGACCTTCCCCCAGAGCCCATGGAGAAAGCATTCCCCTGGAGCTGAAGCCCTGAATTTGGACTTGTAGCCTACTAGACTGTGAGAGAATAAACTTCTCTATGTTAACATCATCCACTTGTGCTATTTCTGTTGGAGCAGCACTAGATGACTAAGATACAAGACAGACAATATAAGATACAATCTTACAGTGCATTGTTCTTCAGGGGGTAGAGGGACAGGGTGTGGGTTCAGGCTGAGCTGAGTCCAGTTCTAATATCTTAAGGCAGCAGTGTCTTGGAAGTGACTCAATTTCTCTAAGCCTTGTGTTCCTCATCTACAAAATGGGGTATATTAATCCCTAACTCACAAGATTGCGGTCAACATTACACGAGATAGTGAGTGTGTCCACAAGGCACAGACCTGACATGTAATAAGTGATCGGCAAATGCACTTTCTTCTCAAGTCCCTGCTGTCCTTGATGCTCCAGCCCCGCCCAGATAAGACAAATGCATTAAGGAGCTGAATTCCATTCTTTCACCATTGTGATCTAGTGCAGAGTGATAAGGCTGAGATTTTGAACACCTAGAATTTTCCTTTCTGTCCCCCTCCCCCGACCTATCTGCTGTAAGTATTTCATATAATTTTCCTTTTTAATCTTTCTTAGAAAGATGAGTCCAAAGGACAAATGGACCACAACTACCACAGCCTCCACCAGACTGAGTCCAGTACAACTAGATGGTGACCATACACCACCACCAACTGCTCTGACAGGGATCACAACAGAGGGTCCCGGCCAGAGCTGGAGAAGAATGTAGACCAAAATTCTAACTCACAAAAAAAGACTAGACTTACTAGTCTGACAGAGACTGGAGAAACCCCAGGAGTATGGCTCCCAGACACCCTTTTAGCTCAGTAATGAAGTCACTCCCAAGATTCACCCTTCAGCCAAAGATTAGACAGGCCCATAAAATAAAACGAGACGAATGGGGCACACCAGTCCAGGGACAAGGACTAGAGGGCAGGAGGGGACAAGAAAGCTGGTAATAGGGAACCCAAGGTCGAGAAGGGAGAGCGTTGACACGTCATGGGTTGTTAACCAAAGTCATAAAACAATATGTGTACTAAGTGTTTAATGAGAAACTATTCTGTAAACCTCCAACTAAAGTACAATAAAAAATGAAATGAAAAATACCACAGCAGTGACCTTACAGGGAAAAAACATATATATATTAATCTTTCTTAGAAAATGAAGATGGTTGCTTTCTCTAGCCCACGTTCACAGCAACACTTGGAAGTTGCACAGTGAAAGAAAGCAGTTGCCAACGCAGGGCTGTATTCTGCCTCAAAGGTCACTAGGAGACATCTGCAGAAGAAATCACTGCAGACAGCAGGCCGTGTCTTCTGCCCAAGGAACGGGTGCAATTACTTAGGCAAATAAATAGAGAACTAAACCCCATGAGTTGATTGCATCTCATGGAACATTATGTGTTACAGAGCAGAACTGCTCCATAGGGTTTTCTCATCCTCCTGGCACAACCGTTAAGCACTCGGCTCATAACTGAAAGGTAGGTGGTTGGAACCCACCAGTAGCTCTGCAGGAGAAAAGACTTGGTGATCTGTACCCCTAAAGATTACAGCTTAGCAATCCCTATGGGGCAGTTCTACTCTGTCATACAGGGTCACTACAAGTCAGAATTGATTCAACAGCACACAACAACATTGACAATCTTAACAGAAGCAGATCACCAGGCTTTTCTTCTGCAGCTCCACTGGGTGGGTTTTAACCAACAATCTTTAGGTTAGTAGTTGAGTGCAAACTGTTTGTGCCACCAAGGGACCAAATTACCCGGCTAGTGCAGGGCAATTATTTTTTACTTTGTTATGTATTAAAAAAAAAAAAAAATGCCATTTTGACCATTTTTAAGTGTATAATTCAGTGATATTAATTACATTTGCCATGTTATCCACCCATCATTACTGTTTCCAATCCTTTTTGTCACCTCAGACATCATCTCAGTGTCCCTTAAGCAAAACTCCCCATTTCCACCTCCCCCCAGTCTCTGGTGACCACTGATAAACTTTGGTCTCTGTGCATTTGCCTATTCTAGATATTTCATGTAAGTGGGATCATACACTATTTGTCCTTTTGGGTCTGACTGACTTCACTCAGCATAAAGTTTTCAAGGTTCATTCATTTCGCAGGGTGTGTTAGGACTTCCTTTCTCTTTATGGCTGAATGATATTTCATTGTATCAATGTACACATTGTGTTTATCCATTCATCTGTTGATGGACACTTGGGTTGTTTCTACCTTTTGGCTGTTGTGAATAGTGCCGCAATGGACCTTGGTACACAGGTATTTGTTTGAGTTCCTGCTTTCAGTTCTTTTGAGTATGTACCTAGGAGTGTAATTGCTGGGTCATATGGTAATTCTGGAACTCTGGTGATGCAGTGGTTAAGCGTTTGGCTGCTAACTGAAAGGCTGGCAATTTGAATCCACCAACTGCTCCCTGGAAACCCTGTGGGGCAGTTCTACTCTGTCCTATAGGGTCGCTATGAGTTGGAACTGACTCAGTGGCAGTGGTTAGGGTAATTCTATCTTTAATTTTTTGAGGAAGAAAATTATGTTTTGAAGAAGCTCTTCCAGCTGAGTTATTGGTATGTGCTCTCCATATGTTATCAGCCGTTGATGACCATCTGCTCTGTATGAGTCAGACAATGCGGAACTGAACTTATACTAAATCAGTTTTTAAAGTCAATCTTGCCATTACTTCTGCTAAAAACCAAATGCAACAGTGAGGAGAAAACCTCACTCTCTTCCAGGTTTCCCAGGCTGTCTGAGGTGAGTAGATGACTTCTCAGCTTTCTCTTTTATCTAACATGAAACCCACCCAGAGTCTTTCATGGTTCTACAGCAAGGGTCTGCAAATCACAGCCTGGACTCTGCTGCCTGTTTTTATAAATAAAGTTTTATTGGAATGCAGCCATGCTTATTCACTTACACATTACCCACGAATGCTTGGATATAACATATTGTATGTTATACTGATATGTTGTATGGATACAATCACAGAGCTGAGTAATTGCAACAAAGACCATAAGGTCCACAAAGCTGAAACTATTTACCTTCTGGCCTTTTACAGAAAAAGTTTGCTGATTCCTGCTCTCCACTGAGGATCCATTAATTGCTTTATTTCTTCACTTAATAATTTTTTAAATTATTATTGTTAATTACAAAAGTAATACACTTTCAGCATAACAAGTTTGAACAATACAGACCATGTTTTAAAAAAAAAAGCGAAGAATTCCCCCTGGAGTAGTATTCCACCAATGACCAGGAGCATGGCACAGGACCAAGTAACATTTTGTTCTGTTAAACACAAAGCTGTCACGTGTCGGAGGTGACTCAACGGCAACTACCAAGTATTCCACAGTACGGATGTATCTTAGTTTGTTTAATTAACCATTCACCCGTGCATGGATATCTGGGTTGTTTCTGGTTTTGGGCTATTACAAATAAAGCTGTTATGAACATTTGTGGATGGTTTTTGTGGGGACCTAAGTCTTCGTTTCTCTGAAATAAATGTTGAGGCGTGCTGGGTCAGACAGTAAACACGTTTAGTTTTTTAAAGAAATTTTCAAACTGCTTTCCAGAGGGGCTGTACCATTTTACATTCTCACCAGCAATGTGTTAGTGATCCAGTTTCTCCACATCCTTGCCAGCATTTAGTGTTATCAATATTTTGTATTTTAGCCATTCTGATATATAGGTACATCCTGAAGCACTTTTGTTAGCATTTCTGTAGAATAGATTCCTAGATGTGGGACTTCCCAGTCAGAGGTCATGGACACTTTCAACTTTGGAAGAAGTGGAACAAACTGTCACTCAGAAAGGTTGACCACTTACATGCCCATTCACCACATGCAGAGTGAGGGCTGAGAGGTGTGGTAAAGGTCCCAGGGCGCTGGTAGCATGAGAAGGAAAGTCCACAGGGGTTGGGACAACCTTAAGAGGCTTCCTGGAGGAGGTGTGTTAGGGCCTGGTCAGGAAGGTGAACAGGATGCACAGAGGTCTTGAGGAGTAGAGGTGTCACTAAAAGGAGAGCCTCAACGAGCAAAGCCTGGACCCTTCATCGATTCCAAAGTCACATGCTGCTCCCTATAAAGTTGTACCATTCCTTATGAGGAAAAAATATTTGGTAGCCAAGGCTAAATTGGGAATAAAATGCACCCTGACTGGGGTGAAGGGAAGAAGCATTGAACAAGGGACACCATCATGGGCATTTGGGAGACCAGGCATAGCTTTGCTCTCCTGGGTACAATCACAGCAAGGACATTCAGCTACCTGGCCCCATCGAGAGCAGGCAGGTCCTCAGAGTCCTGGGATGACCTGGGTGCCCTAGGTGGGGTAAAGGGAGTGTCTTAGGCTGGGTTCTCTAGAGGAACAAAACCAGTGAAGCATATATAAATAGAGAGAGAGAGATTTATTTCAAGGAAATGGCTCATGCAATTGTGGAGGCTGGCATATCCACGGGTAAGGTAGCAGGCTGGAAGCTTCTCCTGACTCAAGTGGTTGCAGGGGCTGACGACCCCAAAATCTGTAGGTCAGGCAGCAGGCTGAAGCCTTCTCACATCTCAAGAACTGGGGGTCAGAGGATGACAAGAATGCAGGATGGAGAGTGAGCTTCACCAGAACATTCGTTTTTATATCACAAATGCAGGTCACACCCCCAAGGAAACTCCTCTTCCAATTGATTGGCTGCTCCCATCAGATCACAAAATGGGAAGTGACACATAGTGTCTGCTAAACCACTGAGAATTATAGCCTAGCCAAGACGATACATTATATTCACCATCACAGGGAACATTGTTGCTATTATCTGCCCTTGAGTTCACTCCAACTCATGGAGACCTTAGGGACAACAAAACAAAAAGTTGCCCAATCCGGTGTCATCCTCACAATCACCGGTGAGTTCAAATCTATCATTGCAGCTACTGTGCCAGTTCATCTCATTGAGGGTCTGGTCCTCTCCTTCACCAAATATGACGTCTTCCTCCAGGGACTGATCCCTCCTCATGACATGTCCAAAGGAAGTGAGTTGGAAAACGTTCTGTTGTGATCCGTAGGGTGTTCATTGGCTAAAGGGGAGACGAGGGAGGGAAAAATGAAGGAAAGAAGGAAGAAAATGGAGACAGAGAGAAAGAGAGGCAAGGAAGGCAGGCATGAGAGGGAGAAGGACAAATGCATTGGCATTCACATAATCCCCAGTAAGACATGGGTAGAATATTCACAGCAATGTATTCATCATAACCCCAAACTGCAAACAGCCCAAAGTTCAGAATGGATAAACTGTGATCTATAGTCGAACCTCATTAGTGATTGATTCAGTATTCACAAATTGACCTGTTGTTGTTGTTAGGTACCGTGGAGTCGGATTTCAACTCATAGTGACCCCATATGACAGAGTAGAACTGCCCCTTAGGGTTTTCTTGCTATAATCTTTACAAGAACCAATCACCAGGTCTTTCTCCCATGGAGTCGCTGTGTGGGTTCCAACTGTCAACCTTTCAGTTAGCATTGGAGCACCTCAAATTCTCCTATTTGCTAAACACGCTCAGGAAGCCTTCCCAGACATCAACAGAACAAGGGGAGGAGGAGGGTGAGGCGGGTGGGAATTCAAAGCTAAGGTAGAACAAGGCTGGTTCAGTATTTGCCGATTCAGTGTTTGCAGGGAATCTACAGACCATAACTTCTGTGAATAATGAGAATCAACTGCATTCAAACAGCCGTGAGAAAGAATGAAGTACTGCTACCCTCAACCGTATGTAGGGATGGCGGCACAGGGGACTTTTGGGGGCTGGCAAGATTCTAGCTGCCCTGTGTTCCTTTCCAACCACTGTCCCTTACTTTCCCCAACGGTACACACCCCCCTAACTTTTGCAGTAATAACTTTCTTGCTTTTCTTTCTAGTATTGCTGCCTAAGCTTTTTATTGTTGTTTTTAGCTGCTGTTGAGTTGGTTCTGACTCACGGTGACGCCATGAACAACAGAAGAAAATGTTGCCCGCTCCTGTGCCATTTCACTATTATTGGTATGCTAAAGTTCACTGGTGCAGCCACTGTGTATTTTGAGTGTCTTCCAACCTAGGGGTCATCTTCCAGCACAGTATCAGATAATATTCTATTATGATCCATAAGGTTTCTATGGGCTAATATTTGGAAGTCAATCACCAGGCCTTTCTTCCTAGTCTGTCTTATTCTGGAAGCTCAGCTGAACCACATTCACCATGGGTGATTCCACTGGTATTTGAAATACTGGTGGCATCGCTTCCAGCATCACAGAAACACGCAAGCCACCCTAGTTCGACAAACTGACAGACGGGTCACAGTCCACCTAAGCACACCTATGTAAAGAGCAGGGTCTTGGGATTCTTTTTCTTTTCTTAACATGGTATAAGCAGATGTACACAAGAGGAGCTGGGTGAGGGCCACGCAGAAGTTCACGCTGTGGTCACTCGTTGTGCTTTTTGTTTTATGCGCTTTCTTCGAAGTGTGTTGGAGTTCACAATAAAAAAGGTTCTCCATCTTCAAAGGTTTGAAAACCAAGTCTAGCCCTACTCATTAGGCTTCACATAACAAAAAGAAACAACAAAATGGGAAAATGCCCCAGCCCATGTGGCCCTACGTTTGTGAAAGATGGCAGAATTGCTGCGTCCACCTTGACTCTGTTGTCTAGTCCACGTGAGCAAGCTCTGCAGTGAGCTGAGCTAGCAAGCAACGCCATGACTTATTGCTAATCTTTCTGAGAAGCTGGCTCATGGATCATTCATCCTTTAAAGCCCTGGGTGACTCATGGAGCTCTGCATGGGAGAACGGTATGAGGCAACATGTTTGCCTGCTGTTCTTAGGCCATCCAGATATGATGAGCAACTCAGGCAGCTATGATTAAAAAGAAAAAAAAAAAAAAGTTTTCCATCATCCTGTTCTCTGGAAGGCAGTGAAAAGCACTGAGGGCTTGAGGTTGTGTTTACATGATCCTAGCCAACTCCTTCCTAGGGATTTAAATGGTTGCCCAATCGCTAGCGAAAATCACCATGATCATCACATACAACCACAGTTGGACGTTAACATGATCAACCCTGATCAGCCTACATATACGCACATGGGTTGTTAACAGCCTAGATAGTTTTTCCTAAAGCTGGAATTTTATTTCATCTCTATAGACATTTTCTCCCCACCCCCAAAATAAATAAGGTGTCAACTTGTAGTCCCAGCGGAGGTCTGTCTCCCCTTGGGGAGCTGAATGCATTAGGGCCCCGTCTGTCCCTCCCCGGGCTGGCTGCCCTGAGCTGCTGCCACATCCCCAAGGGCCCTGCTTTCCCGGCCCCTCACCTTGCTGGATTTGTGTGCCCCCTACCCCCCAAGAGAGGCATGGGAAAGGAGAGAGCAGCCATTGAAAACCCTACAGAGCAGAGTTCTACTCTGGTACATGTGGGGTCACTATATGTTGGAGTGAACTCCACGGCAACTGTTTGTTCTGGTTGCTCGCTGCCACCCCTCCCCTCTGCACTCCTTGGTCACAGATGTGCGTGACTGACAGAATCTGCAGCCCCATAGCCCCCACCCCCTACAGGGGGCACCTGTGCCAGCATGCAGCAGGCAGCAGCTCTTGTAGCCCTTCTGGGGCTTTTCCTGCCCTACCCAGGACCCCACAGTCAGAGCTGGAAAGGAACTCATTGTGTGACCCATCTTCCTGTCTGCCTCCATCCCCCGAGCCCTCAGAGCCAGCCTCACTCAGGGGAGGATGTAGTCCACCCTCCCTGCCAGAGGTGTTGTCCTTCCCAGGGGCACTGCATCTCCAGAGGGGACTGGCACAGGGCTGGGTGACATTCAGACCTCGTGCCCAGGAGAGAGAGGGATGTTGTTCGGGATGGGCAACTTTCCAAGTGCCCATGGTGGGCGTCCTCCTCTGGTCTGGTCTCTGGCCCCAGTACCAGATCCACCAGGGGCCTCTCCCTACCCTGCCCTCCTTCATGGCACGGTGTTGTGGGTTGAATTTTGTTCCCCAAAAAGGTACGTTCAAGTCCTAATCCCTGTACCAGTGAATGGAACCTTGTCTGAAAGCAGAGTCTTTGCAGATATATTTAGTTAAGATGAGGCTGTGCTAGAGTAGAAACCAAAACCAGGTGCTGTCAAGTCAACAACAACTTGTGGTGACCCCATGTGGTGCAAGTAGAACTGGGTTCCATAAGACTTTCGGTGGTTGATTTTTTCAGAAGTAGATCACCAAGCTTTTCTTCTAAGATACCTCTGGGTCGAGATGAACCTCCAACCTTTTTGGTTAGCAGCTGAGCACGTTAACTGTACCACCCAGAAACTCTGAGGCAATCAGATGCACCTCCCAGGCTTGAGCCAGACAACCTGGGTTCCCATCCCAACCTTGGCGCCTACTCCCTGGACAGGTCGCTAAAACAGCATTTCTGAGCTGCAAGAAAACTTGAGCTTCCCTTGCAGCAGGCGGCCAGGGTGGTCCAGCCAGCCCACAGCTGGCCGAGGCCAAGGATGGAGGAGCCAACTGAACATGCCCTCAGGGCAGGAGGCCTGGATGTTCAGAGTCTTAAAACAAATTGGTCTTGGAGGGCCCAGTCTTAAGGCTGATTAAGGAGAGCGCCCACACTCAGTATGGCTGATGGGGCTCGTGGGCTGATTAATGCCTGGGCGAGTTTCACCTCAAGTTTGAAATCATTTGCCATTGTAATGTGAAAATACCTGCAATCAAGAGACCATCTAGGTTTTGTGGAACTAAAGTTTATACAGTTTGGGGGACCTCTTTAAGAAAAAGAATATAAAACTGTTCAGTCCAAATTAGGTACAAAAGTGAATTCCTATTTAGAATGTGAACAAAAATTACAAGAAATTATTGTTGCTGTTGTTAGCAGCTGTCGAGTCAGCTCCAGCTCATGGCGACCTTATGAATGACAGAATGAAATGCTGCCCTGTCCTGTACCATCTTCACGATCATTGATATGCTCGAGTCAGTTGTTGTGGTCACCGTGCATTTCGAGTGCCTTCCAAACTAGGGGGCTTATCTTCCAGCACTATATCGAACAATATTCTGTTGTGATCTGTAGGGTTTTGGTTGGCTGATTTTCAGAAGTAGATTGCCAGGCCTTTCTTCCTAGTCTGTCTTAGTCTGAAAGCTCCACTGAAACCTGTCCACCATGGGTGATCCTGCTGGTGTTTGAAATACCGGTGGCATAGCTTCCAGCATCACAGCAACACACAAGCTACCACAGTAGGACAGACTGACAGACGGGTGGTATAAGAAATTTTTAGAGTCATGAAAATTCCGATCCTCTCCTTCTGCAATCTATTTAGGCAGTTTACCAGAAATGCTTGCATAGATTGCATCCTGGCTTCCCTACCTGACCTGTAACACTCTATTAAAAAAACATACAAGCCAAACCCATTGTCATCAAGTCGATTCCAACTCATAGTGACCCTATAGGACAGAGTAGAACTGCCCCATAGAGTCTCCAAGCAGTGCCTGATGATTCGAACCGCCAGCCTTTTGGTTAGCAACCGTAGCACTTAACCACTATATTACCAGGATTTCTGTAACACTGTATAGCTCCCAGGAACTCCCAGGAACCATGCAAATGAGGGACCCTGGAGCTTAAGCTCATCAGCTTCCAGGTAAAGCCTCTTTGGCCCACCAAAGTGGATGGGCAGGAAAGGAGAGGAGGGGTGGGTTTGGACTTAAGGGGTTTGGCAAGAAGGAACACTACTGGGGCTCAGCATGGAGCCTTTGACTGGAGAGGTCAGGAGGTCTCGGACAGTTGTGGCTTGTTCCCCCCTTGCCTTCCAGCCCTCCCTCGACCCCCAGGCACCTCACACTCCACCAAGGACCAGGAAGGGAGGACTCCCTCCAACAGCAATGTGACATTAGTCCCCCTCTTCCCAATGCCACATGGAGAATTTTATCAGCAGCTCATAAAGTCAGGCGACAGGTTGAAAGGCATGCCGTGAATGCCCTGGCTTTATGTCACTTGTAAGATGGGGGCGTAATCACAGCCCTCCATGCCAGATGAAAAGGGGCTGAGGGAAAGGACAGGTGTAATTGGGGCTGCCTGAAGTACCTGCCAACAGGACAGAGTCAGGCTACAGGGTAAACTCTCCTGAGGACTGCCAGCCTGGCTGGAGCCTGCTAGCCTGATTTGGGGGGAAGAATGGATGGAGCTAGAGGTCAGGGCAGCCAGGAGGCCATGCTGCCCCAGTTCTCAGCCTCCCCACCACTCTTGAGCACCCCTTCTCTCAGTCATTCCTCTCCCAGGCTGTCCCACCTGTCTGCCCAAGCCCCATAGCTCATGAAGATGGAGGGTTGGTCCAAGTCAAGAGTCCTTGGTGGAGCCTGAGCCCAGAAGAACTAGACTATGCCTGGCTACCACCACCAGCTGCTTTGATGAGGGCCCCAGACAAAGTGAGAGAAAAATGTAGAACAAAACTCAAATTCACAAAAAAAGACCAGACTTACTGGTTTGACAGAGACTGGAGGAACCCCTGAGACTATGGCCCAGATACCCTGCTAACTCAGTACTGAAGCCACTCCTGAAGTCCACCTTTCAGCCAAAGATTAGACAAGCCTATAAAGCAAACAATAACACACGTAAGGAACATGTTTCTTACTTCAATCAAGTAGCTGAGACTGAAAGGGCAATTCCTTCCCCAAAGCAAAGATGAGAAGGCAGGAAGAGACAGGCAATCTGGGCAAATGGACGCAGAGAACCAGGAGTGTACAAGGAAGGGGGAAGAGTGCTGACACATTGAGGGGATTACAACCAAGGGCACAAAACAATTTGTGTATAAATGTTTGAATGAGAAACTAACGTACTCTAGAAACTTTCACCTAAAGTACCACAAATTTTTTTTGAAAAAAAAGAGTCCTTGGTGGGAGGCTTGGGTAGGAGATAAGTAGGGTACTTCTCGTCATACATCTCATGTTTAAGCTTGGGTATTTTAAGCGTGGTATCCAATGGCCTGCTACAATGGAGATTTTGGCAGAATCTCGGATCTCTTTCTTACGGCCAGCACCCTGTTCGTTTGTCCGTCTGTCCATCCACCCATGCATCCATCCATCCATCCACCTACCCACCCACCCACCCATTTATCCACCTTCCATCCATCCATCCATCCATCATCCTTCCATCATCCATCCATCATCCGACATCCATTCATCCATCCATCATCTATCCGTTATCTATCTGTCATCTGTCTATCCATCCATCCACCCATCCATCCATCCGTCCATCCGTCCATCTGTCCATTTATCATCTGTCATCCTTCCATCTGCTCATCGTCCATCCATTCATCCATCAATTTCATTGAAAAGTATTGAGCACCTACTAACGTGTCAGGAGCTGTGCTAATCCCTGAAGCTACAGAGGTTTTCAAGACAAGAGACCTGCTGCCACAGAGCTCCTGGTTTCCTGAGAAATCAGACAGCATGTTTGATGGGTGCCATCCACAGTTGTGGATGCAAGTGGTAAAATGGGTGTGGAGTGGCCGGTGAATTGCCCCTCCCTCTTCATCCTCGAGGTCTTAGACTTGGTTCTCAGGGGCCCTGCATTCAAGGTAGGGAGCCCTCCCTCTCTCGTTTTTCCCTCCTCCTCTCTCCCCCCTCCCCACCACCTTGCTGCCTATTCTGCTTTTCTGCAGCCTGGGAACATTTCCTGGGAACCTGTGAGAGGGAAGAGAACTGGGCCCCAGGCACGGTGATTAGCTGCCTTGCCCCTGCCAGTCTCCACAGGAGGATTTCCCCCAGGGCACAGGCACTGAAGAATGCTCCACATTTTTCTCATTTCAACAAAGGATACTTCTGGAGCCTGAGGAAGCCAAGAAATCACGCCCTTCCAGGTACATTCTTGGCTGCTGTGTTGGGATTTTTTTGGGGGTGGGGGGTGGGAGGGGGAGTTGCTGCTCTCTTTGACAGTTTACCTCTTTGACTCAGGCCTGAGGAATGCCATTCCCACCCACCTCTGTACTGACCCCTCAGCCCATGACCCCTCATGACAACAAGGACCTGGTTAAGCATTAGGGGCAGGGAGGGATGTGGAGGAGCAGTCTGGGAAGAGCAAAGTCTTACCCCAGCAGAGGGAGGGACATGAGAAAGGAAGCTGAGGCCCAGAGGAGTCAAGTGGCTTGAAGCTCCACGTGGAGACGTCAGAGAAAGCACGAAGCTCCTATAGACACTCTAAGGGGCTGCACTGCCTAATGTGTTTTCTTCTAGACTGTTGGGTTGGATGGACGCCAGTCACTGGGCCCAAGGATAAACCTTGGCCTCCAGTTTCACCCTTGATACATCGAGGGACTTAGGAGAGGTCAAACTAGGCTGGTAACAGCTATGACCTCACAGTGTGTTGTGAGAATCAGTGACTTACTAATTCTTATGAATTCATGGCAAGACAGTACCATACAACTCACCACACCTGGGAGGCGGATGTTCAATGAGGAAATGTATTCCCTTGCTGCCCAGGCTCCATCCCAGGTCCAGCTGCCCTGTGACCTTGGGCACATCCCTCTACCACTCTGCGACTCATTGCAAGGATAATAACAGTATATCCCCCCTTCCCTTGGTGGAATGTCATGCATCTTAACAGTGTCAGTAAAAGGCTTTGAGCTCCCAGGAGAAAGGCACCACAGAGGAGCTACAAGGTATTATTAGAAGTAATTGGGTCTGCAACCGGTTAAACCTTCAAAGTGCCCAGACTCAGTTTCTCTCTCCCCGCCTTCTCTTCTCCCTCCCTACCTCACTAGTGCTGTCTATTTCACCCCCACACTCTCTTTCTCATCCTTGTCTCACCAACAAGTTATCCCCACATTTTTTCTCCCAGCTTAAGACTCCCTCACTTCCCTCCCCACCCAGCACTCTGCCTTTACAGAATGAGGTCCCAGACAAGCAGGACTGGCAGGGACTCTGAGGAATCATCTCTCAAGCCAGAGAAGCAAAGATTATCCATCCATCCATCCATTTACTCATCCCTGCACTCATCCATCCATCCATCCATCCATTCATCCACCATCCAATGCTGACTCTGCCAGGCCTTGTGCTTGGTACTGGGGGTACCCAGATGAAGAAGTCAGCCCTAACCTCCAGTTTCTCAGCCTGAGAGGCAGAGGATGAAAGTTATCTAGCAGTACAAAGGCACTACAATACCCTGGTTTCTCATGGGGATTCCTTGCCCTGCCCTATACAACCCCATGGGCCCCTTCTCATTACCTCAGCTCCCTTTCCTTGTTCTCACCATCCTGATGCACACTCCATTCTGCATCTTTGCAGTGGGAGTGTAGAAAAGAATGACTACAAGGTCCCTCTCTCAGCCCCACTCCTAGCCCACCTGTCCTTGTGATTCCTGGATGTTCTCCACCGGGGGACAGCATAGCACAGACAGCCACGTATGGGTCTTGGAGGAAGAATTCAAAGGCGAAGGCAGTTTCATGCAAAGATGCTCAAGCAAAGTGAGGAGGAACAAGGAGGGTCTGGGCAATCCTGCCAGTTCCTCCCCTGGTGCTGCTGTGGGTTCTCAGTCCCTGCTATGATCATTGGTGCATATGAGAGTTCCGGGGCGGGTCCAAAGTACCCTGAGAGCAGAAGTGCTCACAGGGTGGTCCAGGGACCACCAGGATCAAACCTTCTGAGGAGCTTGTTTAAAATATGGAGATTACTGGGCCCAGTTCTTTTGAATTGGGGTCTGGTCGAGGCCCAAGAATATGCATTTTACCAAATTCTCAAGTTGTGTTGGTGTTTGAGAACCAGGGCTTCAAAGTGGGGTGTGTGGTTAACACCTTCTTGAGATGTTTCCCACTGCGCCCCCTCCCCCCCACCGCCCACCCTAATTCTTTCATGGCATTGCCTGTATGGCTGAGAGCTGTGTGTTCCAAGAGGGCTCTTGTGACCAGTGGGTGGTCATGTGGATTTTACTCTTCTTTTTCTCCATCTTGACCCCTGTCTACCAAACCAGGTATAATGCAAGGAAGCCTTGGATTTGCAAAGGTCCAAGAGACAACCAGGCCCACTTCTTTCTCTATGGGGTTGAGGCCAGCTCCAGGCAGGACCTAGAGGAGGCTAAGCTCATCTTCAGTGCTCCTGTCCCTCTCTGGACTCATCCCTTCCTTTTATTTGTCTCCCTTGTCTCAGTTCTCATGCTGCCTGTCCCATCATTACCGAGGGGAATCTATGGAATGGGGAGCTTTATTTTATGGGTCTTCTATGATGTGCCGGGCAGCCAGCCAGACATTTTATATGACTACCTGCGAATTGGGCTGGCCTACTTCCATCCTTCCTTCCTTCCTTCCTTCCTCCCTCCGTCCTTCCCTCCGTCCTTCCCTCCCTTCCTAAAATACTTATTCACTGAGTTAGTATTAACAAAGGCCCCACATCATGGGACTCAGATTCTCACTGGGGGAAACACACATAAACTAGCAAGTAAACCTGTGATATGTCAGATGGTGGTGTGTCAGATAAAGCCAGGAAGGGAGAGAGAATGTTTGGGAGCTGTCACAATTTCAAATTGGGTAGTCAAGTGCAATTTGAGCAGAGACCTCAAGGGTGATGAAGCACCTTAAGCAGCTAGATGGGCAAAGAGAAGTCTAGGCTGGTGTCTTTCTCATCTAGTGCTGCTATAACAGAAATACCACAAGTAGATAGCTTCAACAAAGAGAAATTTATTCTCTCACAGTCTAGTAGGTTACAAGTCCAAATTCAGGGCATCAGTTCCAGGGGAAGGCTTTCTCTGTCAGCTCTGGAGTAAGGTCTTGGTCATCAGTCTTCCCTTGCTCTGGGAGGATCTCAGCACAGGAACCTCAGGTCCAAAGGATGTGTTCTGCTCCTGGCACTGCTTTCTTGGTGGTATGAAGTTCCCATGTCTCTCAGCTCGCTTCTCTCTTTTATATCTCAAAAGAGATTGGCTTAAGACACTACCTAATCTTGTAGACTTTATCAGTATAACTGCTGCTAATGCGTCGTATTACATCATAGTGATAGCATTTACAACACATAGGGAAATCACATCAGATTACAGAATGGTAGACAATCATACAATAGTGGGAATCATGACCTAGCTAAGTTGATAGATATTTTTGGGGGACACAATTCAATCCAGGACAGCTGGGTTACCAGCAAGTGCAAAGGTCCTGAGGTAAGATGATGCTTGTGGCCTTTGAGAAACAGTAAAAAGACAATGTTGTTGGGGTGGAGTTATCAAAGGGGACAGCAGCAGGAGCTGAGGTCAGAGAGGAAGCAGGAGTAACAAACACCTCAAAACTTCACAGACGAAAGCAACAACCATTTCATTTGCTCACAATTCTGCAATCTGGGCTGGGCTAAGCTGGGCAGCTCTTCTGCTATTCTTGTTAATGGTCCCTTGTGTGTCTGGATTCAGCTGGTGGGTCAGTTGGGGGTGGGTTTATCTGGGCAATGCTTCGTTGGTCTTCCCAGTGGTCCCTTGTGTGGCTGCATTCAGCTGGTGGGACAGCTGGGGCTGAGCTCAGCTGGGTTGCTCTTCTGCTGGCCTTGTCAGAAGTCCCTGGCGTGGCTGTATTCATCTGGCAGTCAGCTAGGCCTGGGCTCAGGGGAGATGCTAGGATGGCTGGGCTTCTCACTCTTTTCTAGGTAGTCTCAAGGTCTCTCTTTCAATATGGCCTTTCCATGCTCCCTTTCCATATAACTCTACAGCAGGTAGTTGGACTGCTTATGTAGTGGCTCAGAGCTCCAAGGAGTACAGAAGTGGAGGCTGCCTAGTCTTTTTAAGGCTTAGGTCCATTGATGGCACAGTGCCACTTCCGTCACCTTCTATTGATTAAAGTGATTCACAGGGCCAGCTCAGACTTAAGAGGAAGGGCTTGACCGTGTAAGGGTTTGACTGCTAGGAGGTATGTTTTGTTGGGGGCCACAGATGTAATAGATAATCACTCAGGAGAATGGATCAAAAACCAGCAATATCAGTATCACCTGGAAACTTGGTAGAAATGCAGATTACCAGAGCCACCCCAGACCTACTGCATCAGGATCTCTGGGGGTGTGGCCAGGTTTGCGGACTCTGCAGTTGATTTCTGATGTTCATTACCGTCTGAGAACAATGGATAAAGGGTTTTGTAGGCTGTTGAAAGGACTTTGGCTTTAACTTTGTGTGAAATTGGAAGCTACTGGAGGGCTCGAGCAGAGTGGTAATAGAAGAATCACTGCAAAGGGGCAAGGACACATGGGAGACCAGGAGAAAGGCTGTTACAATATTGCAGGTGGGAGAATGGTGGTTATTTGGACCAGGTGGTGAGGAGGAGATAATGAGAAGTGATTGGGTCCTGGTAGAGCCAGCAGGATTCCCTGACACATAGGACGTGCGGTGTGAGTGAAGGAGAGAGGACAAGGTCTCTAGAAAGATGGAATTGCCATCTGGTGAGTTAGGGAAGAAGCAAGTTTGGGGTGGGGGAGGTCATCAGGAGCTCGGTTTTGGACAAGTCAAATTTGGAATGCTTACAAGACCTCCACCACTACCGGTCTGTCAGTTTGTCATTCTCTAGAGATTAGGGTGTTGCTGTGATGCTGGAAGGGAGCCCTGGTGGCACAGTGGCGAAGCACGTGGCTACCAACTGAAAGGCTGGAGTTTCGAACCCACCAGATACTCTTCAGGAGAAAGATGTGACAGTCTTCTTCTGTAAGGATTTACAGTAGCCTTGGAAACCCTATGGGGGCAGTTCTGCTCTGTCCTATAGAGTTGATATGAGTCAGAATTGACTTGACAGCAATAGGTACGATGCTGGAAGCTATGCCACTGGTATTTCAAATACCAGCAGGGTCACCCATGGTGGACAAGTTTCAGAGGAGCTTCCAGATTAAGACAGACTAGGAAGAAAGAAGGCCTCAAGATCTACTTCTGAAAATTATCTTATGGATCACAATGGAATATTGTTCCAGACAGTGCTGAAGTATCAGTCCCCCAGGTTGGAAAGCACTCAAAATACAGTGGCCACAACAATAAACCCATTGCCATAGAGTTGATTCCAACTCATAGTGACCCTATAGGACGGAGTAGAACTGCCCCATAGGGTTTCCAAGGAGCAGCTGGTGGATTTGAACTGCTGACCTTTTGGTTAGCAGTCAAGCTCTTAACCACTGTGCCACCAGAGCTCTGGCCACAACAATGAAGTCAAGCATATCAACAATTGTGAAGATGCTGCCGGACTAGGCAATGTTTTGTTTCTGTCGTACATGAGATCTCCATAAGTCAGAGTCGACTCAATGGCAGCTATCTACCTACCTATCTAGCTAGCTAGCTATCAAGACATCCAAGCCAGAGATGTTAGGGGGGATAGATATATAGGTGGGGAGGTCCATCTTGGAGAGATACAAATTTTGGAGTCAGCATATACATACGTAACATCATGAGACTGGATGAGCTCACCCAACTGAGTGATTGTAAATGAAAGAAGAGACCTGAGACAAGGAGAAGGCATGGCCAGTGGGGCAGACCCAGAACAAACAGAGAATGATGTCCTTGCCAACAAAGAATTTTTAAAAAGTCAAAAGCATGACTCTTTTATAAAGTGAGCATCTGTCAAAGGTTTATTGAGGTCATTAATATGGAAACGAACAAGATGGTAAAGCTGGTTCAAAAAGTATATAAGAAATGAAAGAATACAGTCCTGATAAAAGAAATGCTGGAAAGAGATTGCTAGATAACATACACGTTCTGCAGGGCAATAAAACTGTCCTCTTGGGTGATTTTTCTACCCCACAGAAACTGTTTGTATTTCTACAGGTCAAAATTCAATTGCATTTCCATCAGACAGAATCATCTGCGTTGCTATCAGTTTTCTGTAAGTTAATATGAACCCTGGTTGAGTTATAAAATACCCTAATCAGTAGAAAACAGCCAACACAAAAGGTACACACCCATTAGATAACTAATGGAATCTAACATGCTATTAAATTGTCCTTGTGTGGACTTATTAGACAATGCTCCACGGGAAAGAGGAAGAGGAAGGAACCCAGTGCACTAAAGATGCCTGAGAATTGACTGCTAGGTATTGAAGACAGGTGCAGTGGTGGTTCCGTGGTAGAATTCTCTCCTTCTATGTGGGAGACCCCGGTTCAATTCCCGGCCAGTGCATCTCATGCACAGCCACCACTTGTCCGTCAGTGGAGGCTTGCATATTGCTATGATGCTGAATGAGTGGAGCTTCCAGACTAAGATGGACTAGGAAGAAAGGCCTGGTGATCAACTTCCAAAACTCAGCCAGTGAAAACCCTACGGATCACAACAGTCTGATCCCCAGCTGATCATGGGGATGGCATCAGGCTGGGCAGCATTTTGTTCCGATGTGCCTGAGGCCATGAGTCAGGGGCCAACTCCGACAGCTAACAACAACAACGAAGTTATGTAAAAGAAACCCAGGCTGCAGAGTGTAAGCTTGGCTGAGGTCACACGGAGTTCAGGTGGAAAACTCAGGTAAGTCTGCTGCCCAGCAATCCCCTTACCAATGACCTCACTCACTCTCAGCATACGCCCGTCCAAGAAGATTTGCCTGCCAGGAGAAGACCATGCCTAATCCCAAAGGAATGATCCTCTGGCAGAGAAGGGCCAGGCCTCGGGGAGGCACCTCCAACATCCTGCCTCAAAATGCGATTCTGATCCACTTTCCTATGCACAAAAACAATTGCATCCAAAGAGCTGCTAAAGATCAACTGTGGATTAAAGATCTCAGCCCCCTCTGTGACCCTGAAACTCCAGGTCTTTGTATTCCCCATGGGCAGGTCAGCCACAAGGCTACAATGTTAGGTGTGTGTTTCTCTGGGTGAGAAGAAGGGGTCCCCTCGCTATGGTAGATGCTAGTATTTGGGGTAAATAGAGCTAGAAACACAGACTTTCCTCGACTCTGTCTTTTCAGTGGAAGCATGGAAGATACAAAGGAAAAAAAAAAAATCATCCTATGGGGGTGTTGGAGAGAGTGAAGGGAGGAGCTGGAGGACTCTGATCCCTATCATGTTCCACCTGGGGAGCCAAGGCTTTATCGCAGCTTAATCGCTAGGTTTTGAGAAAACCTGTCCCTTACTGGAAACCCTGTGGTGAACAATAACTCCATTGATCCAAATCTTGTGTGAGCATCGGAATGCTCAGATAATATCAGTGAGGACTCCATATTCCTATTTCATTGCCTCCACCTGACGGCTGACAGCATTTCTGTGGGTCACAGTACATGAGAGGGACAGGTGCATGATTATCCATCTTTTGTTGCTGTCTTTCCTTGGGATAAAAATTGTACAGTCCCGAATTCTAAGAATCGAACACAATAAGAGGAACACAGATCGGTTAAAAAAAAATACCCAAGTTAGTCATGTATCTAAACTTTTCTGAGGTTGAATAACCTCACCATCCTTAAAAAGCACTTTCCAATAATTAATTCCTTTGGGATTTGCAAAGATCCGCCAAGGGGTTGTCACAGGTGTCCCTGCTCTGAGCTCTGGGTGTTTACCAGTTGCCATGGAGTTGATTCCAACTCATGGTGACCCCATGGGTGTCAGAGAAGAACTGTGTTCTACAGGGTTTTCAATGGCTGATTTTGCAGAAGCAGATCACCCGACCTTTCTTCTGAGGTGCTCTGAGTGGACTTGAACCACAAACCTTTCAGTTAGCAGCCGAATGTGTTAACCATTTGCACCATCTAGGGATTCCTAAAAGTCCCTTAAAAGCTTTTCTTCCCCTCACATCTTGGGATCAGCTGATGGTGCAGAGCAAAGGGCTGTTTGGTGTTTCTCTAACTGGCCAGACTTTCAGGTATGGATAGGTGTGTCTGAAGCAGTCAGACTCAGAGGAAAAGTGTCTATCATCTCTTAGAACGGTCTTCTTAAAGGATTTTGACCAAGAAAGCTGTATTTTCCATGGGGCACCTATCAAATCCCTATGGAATTCCATGAGATGAGAGGTGAGACCATTGAGGGGTAGCGGGATTGACAGGAAGACGTGGAGAAGATGTGGTTAGGATGGGATCGTTGGATGAGCCGCCTCCTGGGCTAAATTTAAAAGCAGCTTCAAAGAATAAAACTGTCAAGGTGAGATTTTTGGTGTCCTTCTGTCATGGATTGAATTATGTCCCCCAAAAAACGTGTGCATCAGTTTGGCTGGACCACGATTCCCGGTATTGTGTGATTTTTCCTATAAGTTATAAATCCTGCCTCTATGATGTTAATGAGGGAGGATGGGCGGCAGTTGTGTTAGTGAGGCAGGACTCAATCTACAAGACATTGTGTCCTGAGGCAATCTCTTGAGATATAAAAGAGAGAGGTGAGCAGAGAGACATGGGGACCTCATACCACCAAGAAAGGAGTGCCAGGAGCACAGTGCATCCTTTGGACCTGGGGTCCCTGCGCAGAGAAGCTCCTAGTCCTGGAGAACACTGAAGAGAAGAAGGCCAACAGAAAGCCTTCCCCTGGAGCTGACGCCCTGCATTTGGACTTTCAGCCTACTTTACTGTGAGGAAATAAACTTCTCTTTGTTAAAGCCATCCACTTGTAGTATTTCTGTTACAGCAGCACTAGATGACTAAGACACCTTCAGAGCAGCTTTTACGGCTAAAAAGACCATCTGCGGTTTCTTGATTTTTAGATTAATATTGACTGTCTTTTCACTTTTTAATACCTTCTTCTTGTTGTTGTGTGCCATTGAGTCGATTCTGACTCATAGCAATCCTACAGGACAGAGTAGAACTGCCCCATAGGGTTTCCAAGGAGCGGCTGGTGGATTCGAACTGCCGACCTTTTGGTTAGCAGCCTGAGCTCTTAATCACTTCGCCACCAGGGCTCCGCTTTTAGTATCTAGCTTTCCTTAAATTTTGAAGTTCAACCTATAAATCGAATCATTTTATTTGTAAATCCAGGAAATTTTAATATCGCTTTCAGGAGGACTTAATTTGATGAACTTTTGAACAAGTCAATACGAAATCCCTCATGTAATGAGTCACATTTGCAAACATAATGAATTGGCTTTCCTTAAACATTTTAAACTGTGTTTGTAAATTTATTATCTTTTTTAAATAATATTTTATTGTGTTTTAGGTGGAAGTTTGCACATTGTATTAGGTTCCTACTGAACAATTTTTATACAGATTTTTCTGTGACATTGGTTATATTTTTCACAATGTGTCAGCATTCTCGTTATTTCCATTCTGTTTGCTCTGTTTCCGTTAATCTAGATTCCTTGCCCCTTCTATTCTTGTCTATTTGTGAAAGTGAGACCATGCAATATTTGTCCTTTTCTGATTGACTTATTTCACTCACTGTGCATTGGAATTGATGGTAAGGGGTTTGGTTTTTTGATTCATCCATGTTTATGTTTCGCGGACTCATCATTATTCTTTTTTTTTTTTTTTAGATTGTGCTTTAAGTGAAAGTTTACAATTCAAGTTAGTATCTCATACAAAAATTTATACCCACGTTGTTACGTGACCCTAGCTGCTCTCCCTATACTGTGACAGCACACTCTTCCTTTCTACCCCAGATTTCCCGTATTCATTCAACAAGCTCCTGACCCTCTCTGCCTTCTCATCTGACCTCTGGACAGGAGCTGCCCATTTAGTTTCATGTATCTACTTGAGCTAAGAAGCATACTCTACACGAGTATCATTTTATGTCCCATAGTCCAGTCTAATCTTTGTCTGAAGAGTTAGCCTCGGGAATGGTTTTAGTTTTGGGCTAACAGAGAGTCCGGGGGCCATGTCTTCCGGGATCCCTCCAGTCTCAGTCCAACCATTAAGTCTGGTCTTTCTACTGGAACTTGAGTTCTGCACCCTACTTTTCTCCTGCTCTGTCAGGGACTCTCTTTTGTGTTCCCTGCAGGGCAGTCATTGGTGGTAGCTGGGCACCATCTAGTTCTGGTCTCAGGCTGATGAAGTCTCTGGTTTGTGTGGCCCTCTCTGTCTTTCGGGTTAATACTTTCCTTGTGTCCTTGGTGGTGTTCATTCTCCTTTGCTCCAGGTGGGTTGGGACTAATTGATGCATCTTAGATGGCCTCTTGCCAGCTTTTAAAACCCCAGACCCCACTCACCATAGTGGGACGCAGAACATTTTCTTAAAGAACTTTGTTATGCCAATTGACCTAGATGTCCCCTGAAACCATCCTCATTGTTCTTCATAGTATTCCATTGTACCACAGTCTGTTTATCCATTCATCCATTAATGGGTACTTAGGCTTTTGCTATTGTGAATAATGTTGCAATGAGCATAGGTGTTCATACGTCTATTCGTCTTCACTGCTTTTATATCTCTAGAATATATACCTAGGAGTCGGATTGCTAGATCATAAGGTATTTCAATTATTAGCTTTTTGAGGAAGCGCCATACCGTTTTCCACTGCGGTTGTAACATTTTATAATCCCAGCAGTGTATAAGAGTTCCAATCTCCCCACAACCTCACCAGCGTTTGTTGTTTCCTGGTCATTGTTGTTGTTGTTTATAATCAGCGCAGTTTTTACAGTGGTGAGATGGTATCTCATTGTAGTGTTGATTTGTAGCCCTGTAATGGATACTGATTGTGAGCATCTCTTCATGTATTTGTTTGCTGCCTGAATGTCCTCTTCGGTGAAGTGTCTGTTCATGTCCTTTGCCCATTTTTTGATTGGACTGTTTGTCTTTTTGTTGCTGAGTTGTTGAACTTTTCTATGTATTTTAGAGATTAGAACCTTTATCAGATGTGTCACTGCCAAAGATTTTTTTGCCAGTCTGTAGGTTCTCTTTTTACTCTTTTGGTAAAGTCTTTTGATGAGCATCAGTATTTAATTTTTAAGAGATCCTAGTTATCTAATTTGTCTTCTGTTGTTCATGTATTTATAGTTGTGTTTGATAGGCTATTTATGCCAAAAATTCAATCCCCTAGTTTTGTTCTTATGTTATCTTTCTCAATTCTATTCCATTGGTCTGTGTGTCTGTCATTGAACCAGCACCACGCTGTTTTGATTACTGTGGCTGTATAGTAAGCTCTAAGATCCAGTGGTGTGAGGCCTCCTACTTTATTATTCTTCAGTAATGCTTTTCTTATCCGGGGCCTCTTTCCTTTCGACATAAAGGTGGTAATTAGTTTTTCCATCTTGTTAAGGAATGCTGTTGGAATTTGGAGCAGGATTGCATTATATCTGTGTATCGCTTTGGGTAGTATTGACATTTTCATAATGTTAAGTCTTCCAGTCCATGAGCGTGGAACTTTTTTTATTTATGTAGGTCTATTTTATTTTCTTGCAGTAGTGTTTTGTAGTTTTCCTCGTGTAAGTCTTTTACATCCCTGGTTAGGTTTATTCTTAGGTATTTTATTCTTTTGGGGGCTATTATAAATGGTATTGTTTTCTTGATTTCCTTTTCAGAGTTCTCCCTGTCAGTGTAGAGGAACCCTCTACTTTGTGTGTTGATCTTGTACCCTGCCACTTTGCTGAATCCTTTTATTAGATCCAGTAGCTTTCTTGTAGAATTACTGGGATTTTCTATGTATAGGATCATGTCATCTGCAAATAGGGAAAATTTGTTATCTTTTAAAATTAATTCAAATGGATACGAAAAGCAAAAGCTTCTCAAGTACTTAAATCACTCCACTAAATCTAGTTAAGACTTTGAATACAGTGAATATCAAGTGTCCTTGAATGTCCCAATATTGTGCACAAACTTAGTAAAATGCTTTTACACTTTCCCACTTAAAATCACAGGTCTAAAATTAATTACTCAATGCCATAATTTAAGCCTGAATCACAAAGCTAATCTAAAACTTTCCATAATATGCCAGATTCTCTTAATATTTCAAGGACTTTATTTATTTTATTTTGTTGCTGTTGTTAAGAATATACCCAGCAAAACATACACCAATTCAATCGTTTCTATATGTACAATTCTGTAACACTGATTAGATTGATTACAGGTTGTGCAGCCTTTCTCACCCTCCTTCTCTGAGTTTTTCCTCCCCCATTAACATAAACTCATCGCCCCCTAAGATTCCTACCTAATCTTTTTGACTCACTGTTGTCACTTTGATCCCATTAAAAAAAAAAAAAACCCATTGCTGTCGAATTGATTCCAACTCATGGTAACCCTATAGGACAGAGTAGAACTGCCTCATAGGGTTTCCAGGAAGCACCTGGTGGATTCGAACTGCCGACTCTTTGGTTAGCAGCCATAGCACTTAACCACTACACCACCAACATTTCTTGATCCCATATAGATAGTTCTTAAAAGAGCATAATTCTCAAGGCAGATGTTTTTTACCAAACAGTTTACTCTAAACTATTGTTTGGTTTTATGAAGACTTCAGGGGATATTTTTGCTTTGAGTTTTAAAGATTATCTAACAGCAATAGTTTTAGGGATTCATCCAGATCCCTTTGCTCCAGAAAGTCTGCTGTCCGTGAAAATTTAAAATTCTGTTCTGCATTTTTGCTTTTTTGATCAGGATTCTTCTTTAGAATCTTTGATCAAAATGTTCAGTAATGGTAGCTGGGCACCATCCAGTTCCTCTGATCTCATGGCAAAAGAGGCAGTTGTTCATGGAGGCAATTAGCCACACATTCCATATCTTCCTCCTGTTGCTGACTCTCCTTCTTCCTGTGTTGCTCCAGGAAAATAGAGACCAACTGTCATGAATTGGATGGCCACTTGCAAGCTTTTAACATCTTCCTCAGGCACTATGCAACAAACTAGGAGGTAGAACAGAAGCACCAACCACGTTATTAGGCCAATTAATGGAGATGTCCCATGACACCATGACCTTAAACTTCCAAACCAAGGATCCAGATTCCATGGGGTTCTTGGTTATACATAAGCAGCCTCAGCAACTATTCTTTTTTCGGTCGTTGTTGTGAATATATCTATCACACAACTTTTGCCAGTTCAACGTTTTACAAGTGTACAACTTATTGACAGCAATTACAATAATTGGCTGTGCATCCCTATCCTTAATCAATGGGATTTTTCAATTACTGTTAACACCCTCTTTTTCCCTCCCTCTTGCCCCTGGTAACCACTAATAAAGTTTGGTCTCTATGCATTTGCCTTTTCTTGTCTTGTTATATAAGTGAGGTCAGAAAATAATTGTCCTTTTGTTACTGACTTATTTCACTCAGCATAAAATCTTCAAGCTCCTTCCATATTGTAGCATGTATCGAGACTCTGTTTCTTCTACTGGCTGAGTAGTATTCCATTGTATGTATGTACCACATTTTGTTTATCCATTCCTCTGTTAGTGGGCATTTAGGCTGTTCCCACCTTTTGGCTATTGTGAATAGAGAAGCGATGAACATTGGTGTACAAGTCTCTGTTTGATTCTCTGCTTTCAAGTCTTTTGGGCGTATACCTACAAGTGGAATATTGGGTCATATGGTAGTTCTATTTTTAGTTTATTTCAAAGCCTTTAAATACCAAACATGCCCTGTACTTTTTTCTCTAAAATTAATGCCCTAATATTAATTTTTATGGTTTGATTTTCTTCATTGTTTCAATGTTTAATTTTAAGCCTTCCTAATGTTAAAAGACTATTGCCAACTAAAAACACAAGTTTACCTTTTTAGGTTGACTGGACTTTCCCTTCTATAGGACTGAAGTTGCTTATTAAGCAGAGACTTTTGACTTGGACTTAGACTCTGACTCTTGTGATACATTGGAAACCATTTAGAGCCATTCTTAGAAGTGAGGGTGGTGAGACTTTGACTTTTTCACTTTAGATATGTTATCAGGAAAGACCAATTGCTAGAAAAGGACATCATATTTGGTAAAGAAGAGAACGAATGAAAGTGAATAAAACCCTCAAAGAGATGGATGATACAGTAGCCACAACAATGGACTCAAACATACCAATGTTCATGAACATGGTACAGGACTGGGCAACGTTTCCTTCTGTTTTACGTACGGTTGTCGTGAGTTGGAACAGATTTAACGGCACCTAACAACAAATAGCAACCAGTAACTGGGATAACCTTACACTATGTCTCCCGTGTTTTCGTGATGCCCAGTTCTGTTTGAATAGAGCCTGCACCTCCTCTGGGGCAGTGGTGCTACCACCCCTTTTCTTCTTTCATTATCAGTCTCCACTTTCTGATTGATATACAGCCATGCAGAATAGACTGCATGTCCCCACCTCCCTGTGACCTAGGTCTTGCCAGTGGGATGTGGGTAGACGTGGAGTGGGCAACATCTACAAATTTCCTTCAGGAGTGAATACATGCCCTCTTCTCCTTTCCTGCTTCCTTATGGCTGAGCTGGAACAGCCATCTTGGAACACAAGACGGAAGTCCAGTGTTGAAGATGCCAGAACAATGCATCGCCACTGGATTAGATTCAGCTCATCTGCTTTGTGCTTAATTCCATTCTTCACTCTCTCCCTAGTTATCCTGTCTGGCAGAGCCACAGCATGTGTGGGTATTAAAATAGCCTCCCCTTGGATTCTCATTGCTTTGTCTGGCTCCTCACTTACAATCCTGAAGTCATGTTGACAAGATTAAAGGGCCAAAAATCCAAGGTAAATGAGTCCAGTGAAGGGTGAGGTCTCCCATGGATGTGCGAGGCCATGAGAAGGGGAGCAGTGAGGGCAATGGCAGAAGTAGCAGAGAAGTGTTCATTGTCCAGGGCAGCAGATAAACAACTGGGCATCAGGAAAGCACAGAGGGCATTGGCAAGAAGACCTCAGTGCCAGGGAGAAAGATCAGCACAGGGCTTCACAGACCCTCCTGCCACCACAAAAGTTTCAAAGGCATTACTGGGAAGGTAGTCACAACTCAACAAGACCAAACCTGTATTACATGTACATACCAGAATTACTCATATATGGAACTCTTAATTACAGCATCAATTTCTTCTTCATTCTGGAATTCTCATTCTTTGCGAGGTTATCCATAATTTGTTACGATCCACACGGTTGAATGCTTTAGTGTAGTCAATAAAACACAGGTAAGCATCTTGCTGGTAGTCTGTGTTTTAGGCAAAGACCCATCTAACATGAGCAATGATATTCCTTGCTCCACATCCTCTTCTGAATCCAACTTAAACTTCTGACAGTTCTTCCTGCAGTACCAGTGATTTTTGAGGAACCAGTGGTTCACACCATATCCCAAAAGTCCTTGTTGTAGCATGTATCAGGACTTCATTCCTTTTTATGGCTGAATAATATTCCATTGTATGTACATATCACATTTTATTTATCCATTCCTCAGTTGATGAATATCTGGGTTGTTTTCTTTCACTTTGGGGCTATTATAAATAATGTTGCTATGAACATTGGTGTACAAGTTTCTGCATGGACGTATGTTTTCATTTCTCTTGGATTTATACCTAAGAGTGGAATTTCTGGGTCATATGGTAACTCTATTTTTAATTATTTGAGGAACTGCCAGAATGTTTTCCAAAGTGACTGCGCCACTTTGCATTCCCACAAGCAGCGTGCAGTATTTTGGAAGCTGGATGACAATTCCCAGGTGTCTGTGGAATACCTTGCTATTGGACAAATCAGGGGTCGGGAAATGTCATTTGCTGGCTGTCTTAGTCAACTAGTGCTGCTATAACAGAAATACCACAAGTGAATGGCTTTAACACAGAGAGATTTATTCGCTCACAGTCTAAGAGGCTAGAAGTCGGAATTCAGGGTGTCAGCTCCAAGGGAAGGCTTTCTCTCTCTGTCATCTATGGCGGAAAGTCCTTGTCATCATTTTTCCACAGGTCGAGGAGCTTCTCAGTGATGGGATCCTGGGTCCAAAGGACTTGCTGTCCTCCTGGCTCTTGTTTCTTGGGATGAGGTCCCCCTGTCTCTCTGCTTGCTTCTCTCTTTTGTATCTCAAAACAGATTGATTTAAGATACAAACTAATCTTGTAGATTGAGTCCTGCCTCATTAACATAACTACTCTAATCCTGCCTCATTCACATCATAGAGGTAGAATTTACAACACATAGGAAAATCACATTAGATGACAAAATGGTGGACAATCACACCATACTGGGAATCATGACCTAGCCAAGTTGATACACATTTTTGCACGACACAATTCAATCCGTAACACTAGCATTCCCTTTCTCTTTCTTTTAGCACCTCTATTTCTTTTGGACAAGCCCCTCACCCCTTGTGAGTGGTCCTGGGACACTTGAAGACCATCTCCCCAAACCATCTAGCATACCAGACCAGGGACCTGACTAGGCTCAGCCAGTTGGAGGGCTCTTGGGGACTTTGAGCGCCGTGAAGATGCAGGCAGCTTCCCCGTGATGATGGCTTATGCCCTGCTGCTCCAGTCCCGCTCTCCCCTGCTCCTTCTTTATCCTGGCAGCTCCCAGAGCCCCACTCACCTTTCCATGTGCATGTGAAACCCCAGGCAGTCTTATTTTTTTCTTCAAAAACTAGACTCACACTATACTACTGCTCTGCAGCTCACTTTCCTTTTCTCTCACCCCTAGCTCATGGACATCCTTCCTCAGTGCTCCTTGCAGCTGCTGCTGGGGTACTGTGGACTGCAGATAGTTCTGCAGGAGTGTGCACACATTTCCTGGGTGTCATAGATTGAATTGTGTCCCCCAAAAAATACTCGGCCAATTGGTTAGGCCATGATTCCCAGTATTGTGTGGTTGTCCTTCATTTTGTGATTGTAATTTTATGTTAAAGAGGATTAGGGCAGGATTATAACTCCCTTACTAAGGCCACATCCCTGATCCAATGTAAAGGGAATTTCCCTGGAGTGTGACCTACACCACGTTTTATCTTACAAGAGATAAAAGCAAAGGGAAGTGAGCAGAAAGTGGGGACCTCATACCACCAAGAAAGCAGCGCTGGGAGCAGAGCGTGTTCTTTGTACCTGGGGCTTCTTTGCAGAAAATCTCCTAGTCTAGGGGAAGATTGATGACAAGGACCTTCCTCTAGAGCCAACAGAGAGAAAGCCTTCCCCTGGAGCTGACACCCCACATTTGGACTTCCAGCCTACTAGACTGTGAGAAAATAAATCTCTCTTTGTTAAAGCCATCCACTTGTGGTATTTCTGTTAGAGCAGCACTAGATGACTAAGACACTGGGATTTGAGTATCCATCCTCTGAGTTGGAAGTTCCCAGATCTGGAATGTTCCAGAGGCTCTCCAGTTGCTCTTGATCAACAGACTGGAGTCTACTCGGATAGTCTTTCCTTTTCTCCCCCTCCTCCACACCCTATCAGCATGTGACAAATGTGATGACCACCAGAATTTTCTTGTGTGCATGTGGACAGAAGAGAGATCCTCCTAAGGAACATGAATGAGCTCTGAGCCTATCCATGCTGGGGACACTGACGGGTCTTGGATCCCGGTCTCCTTTCCCCATCAGGCTGGGGCTCCACCTCCCCCAGTCAAGGTCTCACACCTGTGGAGTTGGGGCTGGTGGGTTTTCTGCCCCTTCGTGCAGATGCTGGGTGTTCTCACAAGAGCAACTGAGGCAGAGTGAGGGACAGATGACCATCGGCATGAGCCAACAGGACAGAGCAGTCGGACTGCATCTTTACTGCCCTCTTTCTGCATTGCTGCTGCCTCAGGGGAGTCGCACAAAGGATTTGGGGAAACTATTACTATCCCACAAGAAGCCCTGGTGGTGCAATGGTTAAAACGCTCAGCTGCTAACTGAAAGGTTGGTTGTTCGAACCCACGAGCCGCTTCAGAAAAGAAAAGACCTGGCGATCTGCTCCCATAAAGATTTCAGCCTAGGACAGCCTATGGGGCAGTTCTACTCTGTCATCTAGGGTCACTATTAGACGGCATAACAACAGTGGGAGCAGTGGTGGGTTAGTGGCAGAATTCTCACCTTCCATACGGGAGACCTGGGTTCAATTCCTGGTTGATGAACCTCATGTGCAGCCACCACCCGCCTGTCAGTGGAGGCTTGCGTGTTGCTATAAGGCTGAAAGGAGCCTTGTTGGCGCAATGATTAAGTGCTCAGTTTCTAACCAAAAGGTTAAAGGACAAGGGCCTGGCGCTCTGCTTCTGTAAAGGTTACAGCCAAGAAAACCCTATGGGGCAGCTCTCCACTGTCACGTGGGGTTGACATGAGTTCAAAGTCAACTCAAAGGCACCTGACAACAACAACAAATGATGCTGAACATGTTTCAGTGGAGCTTCCAGACTAAGACAGACTAGGAAGGAAGGCCTGGAGATCTACTTCTGAATATTAGCTAATGAAGACCCTATGGATCACAACTGTCCAGTTCACAACTGATCATGGGGATGGAGCAGGACCGGGCAGCATTTTGTTCCATTGCGTATGGGGTAACCATGAGTCAAGACTCACTTGATGGCAGTTAACAATAACACATCACTCTCCCTGAGTCACGTGACTCATGACACACACGTGCCCGGGTCTTTAACCAAATCTATTGCCTTCAAGTTGATTTTGACTCATAGTGACCCTATAGCAAGGAGTAGAATTGCCCTGTAGGGTTTCCAAGGCTATAATTTTTGGAGAAGCAGACTGCCACATCTTTCTCCTGAAGAGTGGCTGGTGGGTTCAAACTGCCGACCTGGTTAGCAGCTGAGCGTTTAACCACTGTGCCACCAGAGCTCCTTCCCGAGGTTTTAGGTGCCATCAAAACCTGCGCATACAAACCAACATATACAAATGGTGACTTCTTTTAAACCCTCCTCCATTGGAGCTCTGGTGGCGAAGTGGTTAAGGGCAGCTCGGCTGCTAACCAAAAGGTCGCCAGTTTGAATCCACCAGCTGCTCCTTGGAAACCCTATGGGGGCAGTTCTACTCTGTCCCATAGGGTCACTGTGAGTTGGAATCGACTCAGTGGCAACAGGTTGGGTTTTTGGGTTTCCATTCCGAGGAGAAACAGGGAACACAAAGAGGGATTTGAAGTGTTTTCTCCTTATCTGAAGCCTAATATGGGACTGGAATGTTGGCGATGGCGCCAAGGAATTCAACAAAAGGGGCATTATGTGGGGATGCAACTTGCCCTGTGACGTCAGTGTTAAGCCTTCCTCCTGCCCCCTTCAAGTAAATGTCCTGGGGAAATTCTGCTGTATGGAGTTGCCAGGCTCTGACACAACTCCTCCCCTGTGTTCAGGGTCTTTCTCCTATACTGTATTAGCAACCCCAGCGCCTGCAGGGCTAGGTCTTTGAGAACAGGGGTGAGGGGTATATGGCATAGCAGTTAGGGAGGCAGGCCTTTGACTCCACCAACACAGTTGTCACATTAAGACAGAAGTCCCCAGGCCACAGAAAATTCCACAGCCTCAAGTAGTGTGGATGACATGCCCTGTAGCTTTACGTTAACATCGTGGTTTCTCCCTGAGAGTATGGCCCCTGGACGCCCTTATAACTCAGTAATGAAGTCACTCCTGAGGTTCACCCTTCAGCCAAAGATTAGACAGGCCCATAAAACAAAACAAGACTAAATGGGCACAGCAGCCTAGGGGCAAGGATGAGAAGGCGGGGGAGGGGGGGGGGCGGGGAGAGGGGACAAGGAATTTGGTAATGGGGAACCCAAGGACCCAAGGTCAAGAGGGGAGAGTGCTGACATGTCAAGGGATTGGCAACCAATGTCACAAAATAATAAGTGTATTAATTGTTTAATGAGAAACTAGTTTGCTCTGAAAACCTTCATCTAAAGTACAATAGAAAAATTTTTTTTTGAAAAAAATCCTGGTTCCCTTGCTTGGCATGCCCCACAGCTTTACATTAAGATTCTGGTTCCCCTCTCGTTAACTTCTGCCCCAAATGAGGGGAAATTGGCAGAATCTGGTTTAGGTGTCATGTTGACATTCAGAATAACCTTTTGGCTCATTAAATACCTCATACATAGTAACTTCCCCACCTCTGGGTGGAGTTTAACTGCCCTTTAAACCCCATTGCGCCTGCATAGTCCGATAAAGAATGTTGCTGACGTAACTTGCATGAACTTCCTACGTATAAACCTCTTAAAAGTAACCTTCCCCCTCGCCCTTGTTGAGCAGTCTTGGTAGCCGCAGCCTCGACTGTTTCCTTCCCTTGTGCAGTGAAATAAAGGCATCTTTCCACTCTCCCACCTCAGTCTCTTGTTTACTGGCTGAGACGAGCCGAGCAGAACCTGGGGTTTCCACCAGGCAACAACACGATCATGGTTAGGGAGTCCACCTCTCAAACCCTCCTTACCTGTAAATGGAATAGCAATCACACCTTTTGAAAAGTAGCTTTGAGAATAAGCAGAGTGAACGTATGTACAAGCAGTTAGTACAGTGCCCAAGAGTAGTAAGTGTCTAAGAAAATACCAAGGAAGGGAGGGAGGGAGAGAAGGAGGAGGGAAAGGAGGGAAGGAGAGAAGACAAGAAGGAAGGAAGGAAGAGGGGAGGAAGGAAGGAGGGCGAAAGTAAGTTTATCAGAAGGAAGAAGCAGCTACCTGGATGTTCCCTGGCAAAAAGCCCTGGAGCCCTATCCCCTGATATTCCATGCGGCCAACTCTCTAAAAGGGCTCTGGATGCCTCAGAGACAGAATCAGTTTCAAAATAAGACTTGTGAGATACCTCCTCCCTCATGAACTTTTCTTCCGGGCTCCTCAGCAATGATCACTCACCTACACAATGAGCTAAGAAATGGCAGGTTCCGGTCACAAAGACAAGACCAGAGCTCTGAAGAAAGCAGGGAGACTGATGTGAGAGAAGGGTCTGGGGTGGGATGGGCACACAGACCAAGGGCCCAGCAACGGCCTCCTCACGCAGGTGGAGGGCTGAACCCTGAAGGAAAGCGGGAGCCAACCTCCTCACAGAGCAGGAGGAGCAGCCCAGGCAGAGGGACCAGCTCCTGGGTGCTGGCAGCATGAGAGGGATTATCAATACCACTCTAGATGTGGAGCCCCGGCTCCCCAAAATCACACAGCTGGGCTTCAAACCCAGGTCTCTCCTCCCTAATCTGTGTCTTTGACCACTGCTCGCCAGACCTCCAGGAGACAATTCAGAGATGTGTTTCCCATGGCCTACTGCGTAGCATGTGGATGTTTCACCCAAATCCTCAAGTCTTTACTATGAGGAGGAGTTCATCCCTAGAAAGTCCCTCGGGGAAGTGGGCTAGGGTCTCCCAACCACCTCTCAGTGCCATACTCCTTTCAATCCCATCAGTCCCAACCCGTAACACTGAAGAGAGGAGATGGTGGTTTGGGGACAGAGGGGAGGGGGAAGTATGGCATAGTGGCTAGGGAGGCCAAAGGCCTGGGTTCTAATCCACCAACACCAGTTATCACCTAACTGTGGGTAGAAATTTCATAACATTGGCTTTCATCCCAATCCACAAAGCTAGACCAAGGATCCCCTTACACAGGAGATTTCCTGGCTCCTGTTCCCAGAGAGTTCTCTCAGTCTCCTGCCCTCGAGGAGGGTCCACACCAGTACCCCCAAGATCTTAACTAAGAGTTGGGAGCCCCACGTCCTGTGAGTGGAGTGAGATGCATTCTCTGATGACAAAACTACCAGCTGGTATCTGTAGACACAGTCCCAACCCTTGCATAACCCTACCGTCACTTGCAACCTTACAAAGTTTCTGTTCCCACCGCAACTTTATATATCCGCCTCTTAACCAAGCCCTGTGGATTTAGTCTCTAGGTTCTACAGTCTTGCCTTGGGAGAGAGGCTAATTGGCAGCTGAGGGTAGAACTATCAGCACCAGGAGGAGAAGAAGAAAAAAATTTGGAGCCTAGAATGAATGAACCACAATTTCAGCAAAATGGTCATTGGAAGCAGCCTATGTTAATTAATTCATCCCTTCTTTCATCTTCATTCATTCCACAAATATTCAGGGAATATCTTCTGCGTATCAGACACTTCTCTGTACTGGGGACTCTGGGATAAACCTGTAGGTGAGGTCTCACTCCTGTGAAGCTTGCATCCTCCAGGTGGAAACAGACAATGCACAAATAAGAAATGGCAGGTGCTGTTTTGTCAAGGGAACAAGTAGGCTGCTGGTATGGGGCACAACTGCTGGGAAGGGGGATGGTGGGGTCATCTTGGATCCAGTTCTCAGGAGGGCTTCTCTCAAGAGGGGACTCTGGATCTGAGATCCCAAGGGCGAGAATGAACTAACGATGCAAAGAAGCAGGGGCAACGTCTCTCATGCCCAGGGAAAAGCAGAGAATAAATATTACAAATGGTGTAATATTTCAAACCACCACCCTTCTGTCAATTTATCATACTCTGGTGGCTTACACGTTTTTGTGATGCTGGAAGCCACGCCGCTGCTATTTCAAATACCAGCAGCATCACCCACGATGGACTTGGTTCAGCAAAGCTTCCATGAGTCGAAATCTACTCGACAGCAATGGGTTTGGTTTTTTCCCAGACTAGGAAGAAAGGTCTGGCAGTCTACTTCCAAAAATCAGTCAATGAAAACCTTTTGGATCGAGGAGGTGGAGCCAACATGGTGCTATAAACAGAAGCATCATGCTGTCCCTCTGCAGCAAAGGTCTAAAAAACTAAGCAAAACAGATACAAATGCCACTCCTGGAATCCAAAGCATCAAATGAAGGGATAAAGAACTAGATCAATCACCAAATGGAAGAAGAAACTGACAGAGAACAGAGAACGAGGAGAGCTACGGAATGGAGGTCCCCTGCCAGTTAACTCGGCATGGATTCGCCATCTTAGAGCACAGCCTCCAATGACTCCAAACCGGAGTATGGGAAGGCAACTTCGCAGAGCTCCCAACAGGAGACAGAGCACCAGGTAAACAGAGATACACGCTTTCCCATCCCTCACCTCTCTATCCTGTACACTGCCTCTGCTGCTTTCCAACAGGCCACAGTTGCTTGGCTGGAGGGACACTGGCTCACTGCTGCACCAGGTTCGCCCTGCCCCCAATGGCCGATTCCCTCAGTACCCATATTTTTTTTTTGCTTTTGTTTTTTTCTTCTCTCTCTCTCCCTCCTTCCTTTCCCTTCTCCTACCTACTCAGCCCTGTGTGCCGTCCCCACTCCTTCTCGATGGGTCATGCCCCACCACTCAGCTAGACTGTCACCAGCACACAACCTCCCTAGGTCTGCCCCACCCGCATTGGCCAGTTCCCTCAGCACCATATTTTTAATTTTTCTTTATCTTTCCCTTTCTCCCTTTTCCTTCTCCCTCCCACCTAGGCTCTGTGCTACCTTCGCCCCTTCCTGACAGGTGATGCCACACTACCTGGCAAGAGACACCAGCTGGCCACGACCCTGGTTCTGCCCCACCCATAATGACTGGCTCCCTCAGTGCCATATTTTTGTTGTTGTTGCTGTTCTTTCTGCTTTTTTGTTTCTCCTCTCCCTTTCTCTTTCTTCCGCCCACCTAGCCCTGTGCACTGTCACTACACCTTCTCAACAGGCTGTGCCGCACTGCTCAGCTAGAGACTCACCAGCTCTCAGCAGCCCCAGGACTGCCCCGCCCCCACCTGCTGATTCCCACCGTGCTGCCATTTTATGTATTTATTTTTATCTTTTTTCTTCATTTTTTCTTCTGTCCCTCTGTCTTTTTTCTCTTCTTTCTCTCTCCCACTAAGCTCCACACATCACAACCTCTCCCTTCCCTCTTGCTCTCTGCACAGACCTACTGAGCATGGTGCCCCCAAGCAGCACCAGCGTAGACTTCCAGACCTCACCCCATGCCAACCCTGGCCCCAACCCATGAAGTGCTGTGCTCCCAAGCAGCCTAGTGCAGAACTCCAGACCCCTGGACCCTACCCTGCTGCATCACCCTCAGACCCTCCCTGCTGGTCCCAGTTCATGCCTCAAACGACCCATCCCCACCCCTCTCTCCCAATGGACCTGCCTTGCTGCACCATAGCTGAAAAACCAGCCCTGCCCACCTGGACAAGTTGGAGAGAACTGTCATGCCTACAAACGAGCAAGCAACAAAACACACCCAGCCCACCCACCCACCCACCCAGACATAACCAAATAAAACAAAATAGCAGGATGAAGCAAACAAACCTACAATCAATAAATGAAGAAAATAATTTCTGAATGTCCCAGAGACAGCAGACAATATCAAAAAATATAAAAAAAAACAGGACAGGATGACTCCAGTAAGTGACCAAAATAAAACACCAGATGACCTTCCAGTAGAAGAAAAGGCACTGTATACCTGATAGGGAATTCAAAAATCTAATATTCAGGGCTCTCCAAGAGAATAGGAAAGCGATGAAGGAAAACACAGACAAAAATAAGGAAAAAATTGACAAAATCATGGAAAATACAGATAAAATAGCGAAAACACAGACAAAAAATGGAAGAATTCAGGAAAATAATACAAGAACAAAATTTCAAAAAAACAATTAGAAATCATACAAAAACAGCATTTAGAAATCCAAAATATATGCAACAAGATTTCAGAAATGGACAAAGCAATAGAAGGTTTTAGGAGCAAATTTGAAACAATGGAAGACAGGATCAGTGAAATTGAAGATAAATCCGTGGATACCACTTTGAGGAAAAATAAGAGAAAAGAATGAAGAAAAGTGAAGAAAATCTAAGAACTATGTGGAATACAATCAAGAACAAAAACTTGCAATTGATTGGAATTCCAGAAAAGAGGGAGAAAACAGAAAACACCAAGAGGATCTTTTAAGATTTGCTGATAGAAAACTTCCCTAATATCATGAAAGATGAAAAGCTGACCATCCAAGAAGCTCAAAGAACCCCATATAGGACAGACCCTAAAAGAAAGTCACCAAGACATATCATAATCACACTCAATAAAACCAAAGGAAAAGAAAGAATCCTAAAAGCTACACAACTGGAACAAACAGAAAGGGAACAGCAAAAGAAACCCACAGTTACCAGAAGAAAGGAAATAATAAAGATCAGAGCAGAAATAAATGAAATGGAGAATAGAAAAAGAATAGAAAGAATCAACAAAACCAAAAGTTGGTTCTTTGAAAGGATCAACAAAATCGGCAAACCACTGGCCAAATTGACAAAAGAAAAATAGGAGAGGACACAAATAACACAAACAAGAAATGAAATGGGGGACGTTACAACAGACGCAACTGAAATAAAAAGGATCATAACAGAGTACTGTGAAAAACTGTACTCCAACAAATTTGAAAACCTAGAGGAGATGGACAAATTTCCAGAAACACACTACTTACCCAAACTAACACAAACTGAGGCAGAAAATCTGAACAGACCCATAACAAGAGAAGAGATTGAAAAGATATTAAAAAAAAAAAAAAAAGAAAGAAAGAAAGAAAGAAAAGAAAAGAAAACTCCCAACAAAAAAAAAAAGTCCTGGACCAGATGGCTTCACTGGAGAATTCTACCACACACTCAGAGAAAAGTTCGCACCAGTATTACTCAAAGTATTTCATAACATAGAAAAGGAAAGGCTACTTCTGAATTCATTCTATGAAGCTAGCATAACCCTGGTACCAAAATCAGGCAAAGACACCACAAAAAAAGAAAATTACAGACCAATATCTCTCATGAATATAAACGCAAAAATTCTCAACAAAATTCTAGCCAATGGAATTCAGCATCATATTGGAGGCAAGGCTAAGACGGAGGAGTAGTCAGATGCTTCTGGTGGTCCCTCTTATGACAAAGACCCCCCCAAAAAGTAAATCAATTGTATATGACAATGTAGGAGTCCCGAACATAAAAGGCAAAGTTGAGGAATCAAACTGAGTGGCAAGGGGAGGGAGAGATGGTTCAGAAGCAGCAAGGAGTTGCCATATCTGACCCCGAGGGAGCCAGTGCCCTGCAGGCAGGATTGGCTGGCATGCACGGTGAGGCAAGCAGTGGCATTCAGAGCACGTTTTCCAAGTTGGGAGAGACTGAGCAGCAGAGAGTCTGCTCAGGCCTCCAAAACCAGTGAAAAGCAGTACTCAGTTGGCAAAAGAGAAGTACATGTGTTTAACCTACCAGGCAGATCAAAAAACACCCTGTTTGGGAAGAACTCTGTCTGATTTACCTGCTCCCTCCTCGCTCTATACTGGGTCTCGGGGGCTTCAGCAATTGCTGCTTCTCCAGGGCTGGAAGTAGGATCCATCATGTGTCCTGAGCCATTCTCCCAGCCTTGGAAAGAGAACAAATTAACAAACAGGAAAAAATAATCTGCCAGCTCCCCTAAGCCAGGAACTCAGGGCAGGCACAGCTCTTTTGCCTAGACACAGGCATAAGGGGTCCATGGACTTTGGATGCCTTTCACCCCCGCATAGAACTGTGTGGGCCCATTTCAACAGCATAGGCTCTCATTAGCACAGTACAACAGGGTATATACCTGAAGCCTAACTTCACTGTATCAGCTACATGGTGGAGGGGCAGGTTCGTGACATTTGACACTGCCCTGCCCATTAAGCAGGGTCTTTACCTACCCACATTAGGGACCTGAGGACTGGTGGCTCCACCCATGCTACCTAGCCACCTGCAACAGGGGTCCAAAAATAAGTGGCGCCTCCTAGTCCTTACAGCCAACAGCACTGGGTGACCATAGACCAGCTGCAAAACCCACCCACCTATGCACTCTAGGAAACAGAGACACGCTTTACTCCCAGACATGTAGGGGAAGCCATCAGCCCCCTGCCTTGCTCAGTGCATGACCCCCTACTGCAACCAGATATCTATATCTACTCCAGTCACCCCTGCCCATCTAGGACAGTAGGTGAGAGCCTGCACCACACACTTGGTGACCGACTACCTGGACATCTGAGCTGAATCCATACAAGAAAAGTAAACAGACTCCTGGGCTCACATACCTCATAACAGATCTAACCACCTGGTGATAGGACGTTAGAGCTTCAAAGGCACCAATAATCAAAGTAGCTCACACGAGCAGCATATTTGGGCATATCAAAACAAGAAGCTAGGTCACTGTAATCAAACATAAAATAAATAAATATAATAACTTATTGGTGGCTCAGAGACAACAGTCAATATCAAATCATATAAAGAGGCAGACCATGATGGCTTCAGCAAGCTCCCAAAACAAAGAATCAAGAAATCTTCCAGAAGAATAGAACTTCTTGGAATTACCAGAAGTAGAATACAAAATATTAATATACAGAACTTTTCAACATATCAGGAAGGAGATCAGTCAAAACATAGAGCAAGCCATGGAATACACAGACAAAGCAATACAGGAATTTAGAATTCAGCATCATACCAAAAAAATAATAGAGCATGATCAAGTGGGATTTATACTAGATATGCATATCTATTTGAAAATCAATCAACATAATCCACCACATAAATAAAATAAAGAATCATACGATCATCTCATTGACACAGAAGAGGCATTCCATAAAGTCCAACAACCATTCCTGACCAAAACTCTCAATAAGATAGGAATAGAAGGGATATTCCTCAACATAATAAAGGGCATCTATACAAAACCAACAGCCAACAGCATTCTCAACAGAGAGAAGCTGAAATATTCCCCCTGAGAACAGGAAAAAGACAAGGATGCCCTTTACCACCACTCCTATTTAACATTGTGCTTGAAGTCCTAGCTAGAGCAATAATTCAATAAAAAGAAATAAAGGACATCCAAACTGGTAAGGAAGAAGTAAAACTATCCGTATTCGAGGCTGATATGATACTATACATGAAGAACCCAAAAGACTCCACAAAAAAACTGCTGGAACTAAAAGAAAGATTCAGCAGAGTAGCAGGATGCAAGATAAACATACAAAAATCAGTTAGATTCCTAAACACCAATGTCACGGATTGAATTGTATCGCCCAAAAATATGTGTCAATTTGATCAGACCATGATTCCCAATATTGTGTGTGTCTTAGGCTGGGTTCTCTAGAGAAGCAAAACCAGTAAAGCATGTAAATATATATATAGAGAGATTTATATCAAGGAAAAAGCTCATGCAATTGTAGAGGCTAGAACATCCAAAGTTTGTGGATTGGGATAGAGGCTTCTCCTGACTCATGTAGCTGCAGGGGCTGGCAAACCCAAGATAGGCAGGTCAGAGAGCAGGACTTTTGCTCACAGGCTGTGAAGATTGACATATCCCAAGATCAGCAGGTAAGCTGCTAGCTCAAGTCCCAAGAATCAGAGGTCAGATGAACAGGAGGCAGCTGCAGGATCCAGAGAGGGCAAAAGCCAGAACATCCACTTATATTCAGATGCAGTCTACACACCCAAGGAAACTCCTTTCAACTTATTGGCTGCTCACAGCAGATCCCATCATGGAAGTGATCACATATAAACACTGAGAATCATAGCCCAGCCAAGATGACACACAATTTTAACCATCACAGTGTGGTTGTCCTCCATTTTGTGACTGCAATTTTTCTGTGTGTTGTAAATCCTAATCTCTGCCTGTGGTTAATGAATCAAGATTAGATTATGTTAAAGAGGATTAGGGCAGGATTGTAACACCCTTACTAAGGTCACATCCCTGATCCAATGTAAAGGGAGTTTCCCTGGAGTGTGGCCTGCACTGCCTTTTATCTTTCAAGAGGTAAAAGGAAAGGGAAGCAAGCAGAGAATGGAGGACCTCATACCACCAAGAAAGCAGCACTGAGAGCAGAGCATGTTCTTTGGACCCAGGGTTCCTGCGAGGAGAAGCTCTTGGCTCAAGTTAAGTCCTTCTCATCAATCTTCCCCTGGACTAGGAGCTTCTCCTCGCAGGAACCCCAGGCCTTCCCCTGGAGCTGACACCCTGAATTTGGACTTCTAGCTTACTAGAGTGTGAGAAAATAATTTCTCTTTGTTAAAGACATCCCCTTGTGGTTTTTCTTTTTTTATTGTACTGTAGATGAAGGTTTACAAAACAAGTAGTTTCTCATTAAACATTTAGTACACATATCGTTTTACGACATTGGTTAACAACTCCACAACATGTCAATACTCTCCCTTCTTGATCTTGGGTTCCCTATTACCAGCTTTCCTGTCCCCTCCTGCCTTCTAGTCCTCGTCCCTGAGCTGTTGTGCCCCATTAGTCTCATTTTGTTTTATGGGGCTGTCTAATCTTTGGCTGAAGGGTGAACCTTGGGAGTGACTTTCCCTGTGGTATTTCTGTTACAGCAGCACTGGATGACTAAGACAACAAAAAAAGAGAACTATGAGAAGGAAATCAGGAAAGCAATACCATTTATAATAGCCCCTAAAAAAAAAAATACTTAGGAATAAATCTAACCAGGGATGTAAAAGACCTATATGAAGAAAACTACAAAACATTATTGCAAGAAACCAAAAGAGACCTACATAAGTGGAAAAACATACCATGCTCATGGATAGGTAGACTCAACATTGTGAAAATGTCAATGCTACCCAAAGCAATCTACAAATACAATGCAATCCTGATCCAAATAACATCATTCTTTAGTGAGATGGAAAAACTAATCAGTAACTTTATACAGAAAGAGGCCCCGGATAAGTAAAGCATTATTGCAGAAAAACAAAGTAGGAGGTCTAGCACTACCTGGCCTCAGAAGCTACTATACAGCTACTGTAGTCAAAACAGCCTGGTACTGGTGCAATGACAGACTCATTGACCGATGGTACAGAATCAAGAACCCAGATGTATATCCATCCACCTACAGCCACCTGATTTTTGACAAAGGCCCAAAGTCCATTAAATGGGGGAAAAGACAGTCTTTTTAACAAATGGTGCCTGCAAAACTGGATATCTATCTATAAAAAAATGAAACAAAGCCCACATCTTACAGCATACACAAAAACTAATTCAAAATGGAACAAAGACTTAAATATAAAACTCAAAACTATACAGATCATAGAAGGAAAAATAGGGTAAACACTAGGGGCCCTCATACACAGCGTATATAGGATACAAACCATAAATAACAGTACACAAACACCAGAAAATAAACTAGATAACTGGGATCTTCTAAAACTTAAACACTTATGTTCATCAAAATACTTCACCAAAAGAGAACCTCCAGAATGGGAAAAACTTTTGGCTGTAACATATCCGACAAAGTCTAATCTCTAAAATCTATAGAAAAATCCAACACCTCTACAACAAAAAGACAAATAATCCTATTAAAAAATGAGCAAAAGATATGGACACTTCACCAATGAAGACATTCAGGTGGCTAACAGACACATGAGGAAATGCCCTAGATCACTAGCCATTAGAGAAATGCAAATCAAAACTACAATGAGATACCATCTCACCCTGACATTACTGGCAGGAATCAAAAAAACAGAAAATAACAAATGTTGGAGAGGTTGCAGGAAGATTGGAACTCTTATGCACTGCTGGTGGGAATGCAAGATGGTACAATCATTTTGGAAAACAATATGGTGCTTTCTTAAAAAGCTAGAAATAGAAATACCTTATTATCCAGCAATCCCGCTCCTAGGAATATATCCTAGAGAAATCAGAGAGGTCACATGAATTCACGTATGCACACCATGTTCATTGCACCCTTATTCACAATAGCAAAAAGATGGAAACAACCTAAGTGCTGATCAATAGATGAATGAATAAATAAACTGTGATACATGCACACAATGGAATACTACGCAACGATGAAGAACAATAATGAATCTTCAAAACATCTCACAACACGGACGAATCTGGAGCACATTATGGTGAGTGAAATAAGTCAATCACAAAAGGACGAATACGGTATGGGAACTATGGTGAACCTATAAAACCTAGTTAGCATTTTCTGTTGTCTAGTTTGTGCTTCCCCTCCCACTCTTCCCCTGCCTCACAACCATCAAAGATTGTTTCTTTCTGTGTGTAAATCTTTTCATGAGTTTTTATAATAGTGGTCCCATACCATATTTGTCCTTTTGTGATTGACTTATTTCACTCAGCATAATGGTGAAGGGTAAGACAGTACACAATACTGGGGAAGTCAGCACAGCTTGACCAAGGCAAAGTCTTAGAAGATTCATAGACACATCCAAACTCCCTGAAGGATTGAGTTACTGGTCTGAGGGCTGGGGACCAGGTCTCGGGGGACATCTAGCTCAACTGGCATAACAGTTTATAAGGAAAATGTTCTACATCCTACTGTGGTGAGTAGCATCTGGGGTCTTGAAAGCTTGTGAGCAGCCATCTAAGATACTTCTACTGGTTCCACCCAATCTGTAGCAAGGGCGAATGAGGAAAACCAAAGACACAGGGGAAAGATTAGTCTGAAAGACTAATGGACCACAAGTAATGCAGCCTCCACCAGACTGAGTCCAGCACAACTAGATGCTGCCAGGCTACCACCACTGACTGCTCTGACAGGGATCACAATATAGGGTTCAGGACAGAGCTGGAGAAAAATGTAGAACAAAATTCTAACTCACAAAAAAAGACCAGACTTACTGGTCTGACAGAGACTGGAGAAACCCCGAGAGGATGGCTCCTGGACACCCTTTTAACTGAGTACTGAAGTCACTCCTGAGGTTCACCCTTCAGCCAGACTAGACAGGCCTATAAAACAAACAATAACACGTAGTTCAACCATGTATATGAGACGAAATGGTCACATCAGCCCAGCGGCAAGGATAAAAAGGCAGGAGGGGACAGGGAAGCTGGAGGAATGGAAATAGGGAACCCAAAGTCAAGAAGGGGAGAGTGGTGACACGTCATGGTGTTGGCAACCTATGTCACAAAACAATATGTGTATTAACTGTTTAGTGATAAACTAATTTCCTCTGTAAACTTTCACCTAAAGCACAACAAAAATTTAAAAAAAGAAAGAAAAGAAAACCCTATGGATCACAAATAGAACATTGTCTGATACAGTATTGGAAAGTGAGCCCCCTAAGTTTAAAGACACTCAAAGTACACCGTAGCTACAACAATGATCGTGAAGATGGCTCAGGACAGGGCAGTGTTTTGTTCTATTGTATATGGGGTCACCATGAGTCACAGCCATTTGGACGGCAGCTAACAACAGTATTTGAAAGCCTATTCATGTAGCCTTGGTCCACAAAGTGACTATTTCACTTTTGTGGCTCATTTCCTCCTGAACCAGCAACAGTGGCGTTGATGCTTAGAGGTCAATGATACAGTTGTAAACAGCTGGGTGATGTCTACCAGTTGCCTTCAAGTTAATTCCCACCCATGGGGATCCCATGTGTGTCAGAGTAGAACTGTGCTCTATAGGGTTTTCAATGGCTGACTTTTCAGAAGTAGATCACCAGGCCTTTCTTTCGAGGCTGCTCTAGATGGATTCGAACCTCCAACCTTTTGGTTAGCGAGTTACCATTTGCACCACTCAGGGACTCCTGGTGTCCCCTAAGGGCCCCCAATTGTTCACATCATGCAGGCATGCACATGAGTCTTATGGCCATCTCTTCGGATTGGGAAGGAATGGGCTCACCTGAAGAAGGAGAAAGTCCTGCTGTGGGTCCCATCTGCTCATCATCGGCAGGGGCCAGGCTTGAGAGGGATCCTCCAGGCAAGACTCCTGACACAAAGTCAGCAGGGAGAGGAACTGAGGGCTGGTGGGAAGCCAGCACACCTGAAGATAAGTGGTGGTGTCCACACCATCAAACCAGCCGGGACTCCTGCAGGAATACTGGACCCATTGTTAGGGAAGGCGCTGTCCCTGCCAGTGTGCCAATGGGACTTCCCACCGTTAGCTTGCCCTACATGGGCTGCAAGGCCACAAGCCTGCCAGGACCCGCTCCAGTAGAGGGCATGACAAAGCTAATGACCGACCGCTCAAAGGCACTGTTGAAAGATGTGCACTTTCCTTCTGCAGGAGTTGGCAGATGGCATGGCCGGTGGGCGTTCACGAAGCACCTGGGCGTCAGCAAGCTCACACCCAAGGCCTCCCGCTCCCTCCTCTTGGATCAACGTGGGCTGGAATTTTTTTTTTTTTTTTTTTAATCAAAGAGCCTGACATGCCTTCTCTGGAAACTGCAAAGACCGAGGTGGGGTGTAATTGGCTGACAGGGAACAGGAGTTGCCCCCTAAGGAGCTCCGACCCTAAAGACTGTCGCACACTCTGGGACACATTGTTGTTGAGTTGACTTCGACTCATGGCGACCCCGTACGTGTCAGGGTAGAACTGTGCTTCATAGGATTTTCAGTGGCTGACCTTTTGGAAGTAGATCTCCGGGCCTTTCTTCCCAGGTGCTTCTGGGTGGACTCCAATTTCCAACCTTCTGGTTAGCAGCTGAGCTCATTAACTATTTATATCACCCGGGGACTCCCTATGTTATCCTGTTGTTGTTAGTTGCTATTGAACCAGCTCCTGCTAATGGCAACTCCATGTGCAACAGAACAAAATGTTGCCCAGTCTTGTGCCATCTTTATGGTAGCTGGAGTGCTCAAGTCCCTTGTTGCAGCCACTGTGTATTTTGAGTCCCTTCCAACATGGGCGGGGGATCATCTTCTAGTACTACATTGCATAATATTTTGTTGCAGTCCGTAGGGTTTTCATTGGCTAATTTTCAGAAGTAGATCTCTAGGCCTTTCTTCCTAGTCCATCTTCATCTGGAAGCTCTGCTGAACACTATCCACCATGGGTGACCTTGCTGGTATTTGACGTACTGGTGGCATAGCTTCCAACATCACAGCAACACATAAGCCATCACAGTACAACACACTGACAGTACAATGTTATCCTAGGTGGGAGTTTTCGTTTACCCAGCACGGAGGTGAGCATGGACTTAAAGTGCAGATGGCAGCCCCACTGGGAGCTTTAGCGTCACCCATCAGCTAAACTCCTGAACTTTCTGGGAGCCAGATGAGTAAAAAATATCGCAGGAATGGCATGAACTGAGTTAGAAGGGCTGAGAAGAGGTTTGAAATGTTTCTTGCTCTTTAACTCTGCTGGAGCAAATGGGTCCAGTAAGGCCCTCCACCAACAGTAGTCAAAACATGGAGATGCTTCATCAGGGAGGATGCTGGGCTGGGTTCACCAGGGAGATCTGAAAGTTTATGCCTAGGAGTAAACTACCCAAAGGAGCCCCAGTGGAAAAATGGGTAAGTATCCTGCTGCTAACTGAATGGTTAGCAGTTCAAACCCACCCAGCAACACCGAGGAAGAAAGGCCTGGCAATCTGCTTCCAGAAAGATTACAGCCAAGAAAACCCTACGGAGCAGTTCTACTCTGTCTCATGGGAGTCAGAATTGACTCGACAGCACCCAACAACAGCAATAGTAAACTACTTGGACACAAGATTTTAAAAGGGAACCTCAGTATGGCTCAAAGACGTGTGTCTACCCCAGACAAGGGAGCCATCAGTCTCCAAGCCCCTCTGTCTCCTTACCGGTCCCCACCCCCATAGGCCTGTTTGCTCATTTGATTTCAGCAGGGGTCAGTGAACCTGTTCTGTAAAGGGTCATATAATCAACATTTTAGGCTTGGCAGGCCCTGTGGTCTCAGTTACAACTACTCAACTCTTCCTAGTGCAAAAGCAACCAGGGTCCATTTATAAATAAAGTGTTATCCGAATAGGGTTTGTGCCCTGGAGCAGCTGAGCCAATGAAACATACTCCAAGTCAGAAAGAGTGAGAAAGTTTTATTTAGGAGGTGTCCACCACCGGGGATCCAACAGCAATGCAGGCTGTTTTCTATGGAGTCCTGTCTTAGTCATCTAGTGCTGCTATAACAGAAATACCACAGGCGGATGGCTGTAACAAAGAGAAGTTTATTCTCTCACAGTCGAGTAGGCTACAAGTCCAAATTCAGGGCGTCAGCTCCAGGAGAAGGCTTTCTGTCTCTGTCGGCTCTGGGGGAAGTTCCTTGTGATGGATTAATCTCTCCTTGGTCTGGGAGCATCTCAGCTCAGGAACCTCAGGTGCACAGGATGCGCTCTGCTCCAAGCACTGCTTTCTTGGTAGTGTGAGGTTCCCCTGTGTCTCTGCTCACTTCTTTCTTTTATATCTCAAAAGAGATTGGCTTAAGACACTATCCAGTCTTGCAGACCTCATCAATGTAACTACCACTAATCCATCTTATTACATCATAGCGACTGAATTTACAACACGTAAGGAAATCACATCAGATTACACAATCATACAATACTGGGAATCATGACCTAGCCAAGCTGAGACACATATTTTTTCGGGGGACATAATTCAATCCATGACAAGTCCCAAAAGGCATTTTTACAAAGGTTAGAAGTGTTATTATTCATTACAAGGTAATTACAAGAGACTATTTATCATACTAAAGAGATACATGCCAGACATTTCCTTATCAGGCTAAAGATATACATATCAGACATCTGGGCTCTAATCTTCCTGTGGGGGTTCATAAGCCACAGGTGGCCAGACAGAGCAAAACAAAGTCATTAACAAAGGTATGTGGAAAGGAGAAGGCAAAGAAAGAAAGAAAAACATCATAGGTTCATCACAGCGTTTGTTATGTCAAGCTCTCAGTTGCCCATTTTGAAAAGGAGAAAACATGCTGAGGAGTATTAAGGTCACATAAAAAGGCGTGGTTTGTTTCCAATAAAACTTTATGTACAAAATGGGATTCAACTCATTCCCTTTAGAATCTGGGTGCAGGCACTTAATGTGACAAAGACTGACTGACGTGACAGAGAACTTGCCATGGGTGAGTCAGTCCGTCTATCTGGGTCCCCATTTCTTCATTTACAAATGAGAGAGGACTAGTGAGGTGGCTTTCAAACTGTGCTCTGCCGCACCTGTGATTCAGGAGTCCTTGAAGGCTTGGGGTAGGGCTGGAGGAGGTCAATTGAAGCACGTGGTGTCCCCTTCAATCTATTCAGCACTTCACAGACGTCTTTAAAGAGGGAGCTCTGTACTGCTAAAAAAAAAACCCAAACAATTAAAAAGCCACGGGCCTCCATGATCTTGGGTCCCCAGACAGTTTACTCTGGCTCTGTTGTTGTTGTTGTTAGGTGCCGTCAAGCCGTCAAGTCAGTTCCAACTCATAGTGACCCTGTGCACCACAAAATGAAACACTGGCCTGTCCTGCACCATGATCACAATCGTTGTTATGCTTGAGTCCATTGTTGCAGCCACTGTGTCAATCCATCTCCTTGAGGGTCTTCCTCTTTTTCTCTGACCCTGTACTTTACCAATCATGATGTCCTTCTCCAGGGACTGATCCCTCCTGACGACATGTCCAAAGTATGTAAGACATAGTCTCGCCATCCTTCCTTCTAAGGAGCATTCTGGTTGTACTTCTTCCAAGACAGATTTGTTCGTTCTTTTGGCAGTCCATGGTATATTCAATATTCTTCGCCAAAACCACAATTCAAAGGTGTCAATTCTTCTTCTGTCTTCCTTAGTCATTGTCCATCTTTCACATGCATATTGTCTTAGGCTGGGTTCTCTAGAGACGCAAAACCAGTAAAGTGGATAAAAATATATATAGAGAGAGATTTATATCAAGGAAACAGCTCATGAAATTGTAGAGGCTAGAACATCCCAAGTCCATGGACCAGGGTAGAGGCGTCTCTCAAGTCACGCAGCTGCAGAACCTGGCAAGCCCAAGATCGGTAGGTCGGAGAGCAGGGCTCCCGCTCACAGGCTGAGCAGATTGACAAATCCCAAGTTTGGCTGATAAGCTGACAGCTCAAGTCCCAAGAACTGGAGATGAGGTGACAGGAGGCAGCCACAGGATCCAGAGAGAGCACAGGATCCACAGCCACAGAGAGAGCAAAAAGCCAGAATGTCTGCTTATATTCAGATGTGGGCCACACCCCCAAGGAGACTCCCTTTCATCTGATTGGCTACTCACAGTATATTCAATCATGGGAATGATTACATTAAAACACTGAGAATCATGGCCCAGCCAAGTTGACACACAAGCTTAACTATCACACATATGATAAGATTGAAAATACCATGGCTTGGGTCAGGTGCACCTTAGTCTTCAAGGTGACATCTTTGCCTTTCAACACTTTAAAGAGGTCTTGAGCAGCAGATTTGCCAATGCAATGAGTTTTTTGATTTCCTGACTGCTGCTTCCATGAGTGTGTGGCTCTAGGCCCTAATAATTGGTGCTGGAGGGGAAGAGGATGTTTTCTGTCATGAGAGGTGGCTGAACAGCATCGTGGGTGGAAGCTTTTGCCCCAAGTTGGGCACCAACTTCTGAGTGCCAAAACCCACTGCCATTGAGTCTACCCATTCCAACTCACGGCAAACCCATGTGTTATAGAGTAGAACTGAGCTCCACAGGCTTTTCTGGGAAGCAGGCCACCAGGTCTTTTCACCTGCAGGGTCGCTGGGTGTGTTTGAACTGTCAACCTTTCAGTTAATAGCTGAGTGCTTAACTATTTGTGCCACTCAGGGACCTTCTTTTGAGTATGAGCACCCAGAATTCCTATCAGCCTCCTAGGGAGGTTCCCTCCCCATCATTCCTTGGTTACAGAAACATGGGGTGCTGCAGGTCCACGAAGTTCCTTCTGGACCAGGTGTTGGAGGAGACTTGCATTAGCATCTGAGGAACACCTGCTTCAGGTGGCTGCTAGAACGTGGCCTCAGTCAGACACTCCAAGACAGCTGCCTGTGTGCCCAAGTTCTCCCAGCAGCTGGCTCAACCTGGCCCAGGAGTGTGGTGAGTGGGGTCCCACTGTATTCCGCCGATGGTCAATGTCGTGGATTGAACTGTGTCCCCAAAAATTGTGTGTCAACTTGGCTAGGCCACGATTCCTAGTATTGTGTGATTGTCCATCATTTTGTCATCTGATGTGATTTTCTTATGTGTTGTAAGCCCTACCTCTATGATGTTAATGAGGTAGGAATAGAGGCAGTTATGTTAATGAGGGAGGACTCAATCTACAAGATTAGATTGTGTCTTAATCTCTTTTGAGATACAAAAGAGAGAAGTGAGCAGAGAGAAAGGGGAACCTCATTATCATCAAGCAAGATGAGCCAAGAGTGTGTCCTTTGGACCTAGGGTCTCTGTGCTGAGAAGCTCCTAGATCAGGGGAAGACTGATGACAAGGACCTTCCCCCAGAGCCAGCAGAGAGAGAAAACCTTCCCTTGGAGCTGGCACCCTGAATTTGGACTTCTAGCCTTGTAGACTGTGAGAGAATAAATTGCTGTTTGTTAAAGCCATCCATTTGTGGGATTTCTGTTACAGCAGCACTGTTATAAGACTGTTAGAAAGGGGTTGGGGGTTGTGTGTTTACAAATATCACTAAGTCTCAGGAGCAGCTGCCCTGTGGGCCCACTTTCCAAGGTAGAAGGGCCGACTGTCCCTGAGACTGAGTGGGCCCAGAGCAGCCTGGTCCTACTGGCCTGTGGTCCCAGCTCAAGCTGGACTAGCCTCTGCAGAGCCAGGGAGACAGGTGGCTGGGGTCCTGTGTGCCACCCTGCGTCCATATGCATCACAGCGGGCTGCCCAGGAGGCATCCGTTGCAGGCCAGTCCTGGCCGCCCTTCCCTCAAGATGGAAGGAACTAGCCCTGTTATGGATTGAACTGTGCCCCCTAAAAAGACATGTTGAAGTCTTAACCCCTGTACCTGTGAATGTAACCTTGCTTGGAAACAGGAGTTTTCTTTTATGTGAATGAGATCATACTGGAGTAGGGTGGGTCCTAACCTAACCCCTTCTGAGTGATGTCTCATAAAGGGGAGAACAGACACAGAAGAGACAGACACAGAGAGAGACACCATGTGACAATGGGGCAGGTATATCTAGAGGCTTAGGAACACCAAGGATTTTGGCAGCTATTAGAAGCTGAGGAGCCCTGGTTGCACAGTGGTTAAGTGATATGGCTACTAAACAAAAGATCGGCAGTTCAAATCCACCAGGTGCTCCTTGGAAACCCTGTAGGGCAGTTCTATTCTGTCCTCTAGGGTCGCTGTGGGTTGGAATTGACCTGATGGCAACAGGTTTTTAGGTGTCACTAGAGGCTGAAAGAGACAAAGAAAGATCTTTCACTAGAGTGGACATCCTGAATTCAGACTTCTAGCCTCCTGAGCTGTGAGAAAATAAATTTCTGCTCTGTAAAGCACCTACTTGTGGTATTTTGTTACGGAGGCACTAGGTAACCAAGACAGTCCCTTACTAAGCACGCCCCTCTCCAACAGCCCCAGGCCAGACACATGGGCTGAGTGCTTTCCATGTGTATTCATTTGAACTCCACCAAATAGGCATTATTTTCCCCATTTTGCTTATGGGGAAACTAAGATTCAACTAGGTCAAGGAACTGGCCCATGTTCAGCACTGGTGAGTGGAGATCTTTGGGACTCCAAACTTTGCTTTTCCCCTGCACCCCATGATTTCCCAAGGTGGGACACCCTCGGACACCTGTGCTCCCCCATGCCATTGGAGATGACAGGTTACAAGGGGAGGCTTTCTGGATCAGCCATGGGGAGGACCAGTGGGACACCTCCGGGCAGGGCATCCCTCACCACTAGGGATCTGTACCTGAAAATCGGCAAGGAGGTGCCCTCTTAGCTGCTGTTGTGGCAGGGTGCCTGCGTAGGCCTGGGGCCTTGTGGACTCCCTCCAGCATCCCCATGGTAAGGATCTGATAAGGTAATAATAGCACCCTGCTCTGTGCTCTGCTGGGGCACTCCAAGAATGACCTGACCCCTGCCACAATCTGTGTGCCAAGAAAACAAGGGCATGGCTCCTTTTCCAGAAGGAGAGAGGGAAGCCAAGAGGGGGTCCCCTGGGGGTGAAGAGTAAGACCCAGGCCCTGAGACCTTCCCAGGTGGCCAATCCCGTGCTGGTCTTCCCTGCTGATTGACAAGAATTCATCAGACACCTTCTATGTGAATACCCTTTGCTTGGGGACAGACTCTGAATGGATGAATCAGACCAAGGAGTATGGGAGGGGTCCGGGACAGGTGACAGAGAGCCTTGATTTCTGGGATGGAGGGTTTGGCCAGAGCTGGGCCCAGGCAGATGAGCGGGAGTGGGAGAAGCCAGAGGTAGGAGACCTCAGCAAGCAGTGGGCTGGAAGCGAGGAGGTGTGGCCATGAGGATGAGGAGAATGGAGATGACATGATACAAAGTGGGGATTTGTGACCTTTTTTATGCCGTGGACCATTCTCAGATTAACATTTTAAATAACATACATAGGGTACCAAAGGAAATCAATTCTATTAAAATACAGTTACTATATTTTATTATATTATATATTTGTTATTATATTAATAGCAAAGTTGAATATAGCAATACTTTTGCTTCCCCCCAAATATCTGTCAACTTGGCTAGGTCATGATTCCCAGTATTGTATGATGGTCTACCATTTTATAATCTGATGTGATTTCCCTGTGTGTTGTAAATCCTATCCCTATGATGTAATAAGATGGGTTAGCCTCAGTTATATTGATGAGATCTACAAGATTAGGTAGTGTCTTAAGCCAATCTCTTTTAAGATGTAAAAGAGAGAAGTGAGCAGAGAGACAGGGGACCGCATACCACCAAAAGAGCAGTGCTGGGAGCAGAGCGCACCCTTTGGACCTGAGGTTCCTGCACTGAGATGCTCCCAGACCAAGGGAAGGCTGATGCATCACAAGGACCTTCTTTCAGAGCCAATACAGAGAGAAAGCCTTCCCCTGGAGCTGACGCCCTGAATTTGGACTTGCAGCCTACTAGACTGAGAGAATAAATTTCTTTGTTAAAGCCATCCACTTGTGTTATTTTTGTTACAGCAGCACTAGATGACTAAGACAGCGGCCAAGCACTTAACTGTTTGCACCACCCAGAGACTCCTCTGTGGCTTTAGCCATCTTTAATGAAAGCGTTTTACCTACCATCCTCGGCATCATAAGACCACACACGAGTGGTGATTCTGGTGGCCCCCCAAGACCCTGATGACAGACTGAGACCTGACACTTTCAGTCACTCAGATGTTTCTCAGATGGAAGGACAATCGAAGGGAAAGGGGCTCCTGCGAAGGAAGAACAAGGCTCCTGGAGCCCTGGAGAAACGCTTCTCCTTACCCCCGCCCTCCTGAGCACTATATCCAGGCCAGCTGAGGGTGGCCAGTGGAATGTCTGGGTGGTCCAGGAAGGCTCTTCTGACCAGAGTTCCCCCCCAGAACAGGGTCTATCCCTGTACTTGGTTGAATAGTGTCCACCTAGAACTTCAGAATGTAACCTTATTTGGAAGCAGGGTCTTTGTAGATGTAATTAATTAAGATGAGGTCATACCTGAGTAGAAAAAAACAAAACAAACCCGTTGCCGTAGAGTCAATTCTGACTCATAGTGACACTACAGAACAGAGTAGAACTGCCCCATAGGGTTTCCAAGGATCACCTGGTGGATTCCAACTGCCAACATTTTGGTTAGCAGCCGAAGCTCTTAACCACTGTGGCCACCAGGGCTCCTACTGGAGTAGGGTGGGCCATAAATCCAATGATTGGTGTCCTTGTAAGAAAAGAAGAGACACAGACATAGAGATGAAGGCCCTGTGACAACAGAGGAGAGGCTGAAGTGATGAGTCTGCAAGCCCAAGGAACACCAAGGATTGCCAACAATCACCAGCAGCTGGAAGAGACAGGAATGGATTCTCCCCTACAGCCTTCAGAGGGGAGCATGGCCCTACAGACACTCTGATTTTGGACTCCCTACCTCCAGAACTGTGAGAAGATTTATTGCTTTGTTTCTAGCCACCCGGGGTGCGGTACTTTGCCACGGCAGCCACAGGAAACTCAGACAAGCCCACTAGCTGGCCAGCAGAACCATACACATCCTTCAAGCAGGGACTTCAGCCCACCTCTTCCAGGAAGCCTCCAGTCCTCCTGTCCCCCATCCTATCAGCAAACATGCGTGAAGAGCCTGCTGGGCATGAAGTATGTGTGCCGGGTATCGTGTGTTCAGAAAGGAATCAGGCAGAACTTCTGCCCTCCAAGGGCTTCATTCTAGACTGTTTCCTTCACTGGGAAATCTCATCCATTCCATGAATATCTACGAAGATACCTACTATGTGCTCGGCATGTGCTCAGTGCTGGGGTCACAGTGGGAAGGAGCCTTTCTTTTTAGGAATGCACTGTCTCCACCATGAGCTCCCATTTATTCCATCTCCCCCTTGAGACTCGAATTCTAGGAGCACAAGAGGTGAGTGTCTGTGCTTCGCAGAATCCCCCCACCAACAGCGAGCACACAGTGTGTGTTCAGGGCACTTGTATTGACTGTCGAGTGGAAGGCAGTTTATCCCCAGCATCGCAGAAGGGCAGAAGAAGCGAGACCAGACAAAGGTGGTCCTGTCGCCCAGGAGGTAAAAGTCGGGGGTGGGGACAGGAAGGGAGGACGGGGGGGTTACTGGTCTTCTGTGTATACTGGAGGCTGGTCCTCCGGTTACATCACAGGCTGGGCACAGCCTGAGCCAGCCCCCTGTGGGCATGAACACTGGCACTGTTGGTCCTGATTCTCATCTCATCAGACATCCTCTCCGCTTCCTTCTCAACAGCACTTTTTCTCTGGGGGTGGAAATGTATCAAACCAACCTCCCCACCCCACTGTTATGGACTGAATTGTGCCCCAGAAAAGATATGTTGAAGTCCTAACCCCTCATACCTGTGAATGTGACCTTGTTTGGAAATAGGGTCTCTGAAGATGTTATTAATGAAGTTAATTGACATGAGGTCATACTGGAGAAGGGTGGGTCCTAATTCCACATGACTCAAAAAAAAAAAAATGAAACTAATAACCCATTGCCGTCAAGTCACTTCCGACTTGTAACGACTCTATAGGACAGAGTAGAGCTGTCCCATAGGGTTTCCAAAGAACAGCTGGTGGATTCGAACTGCCGACATTTTGGTTAGCAGCCAAGCTCTTAACCACTATGCCACTGGGGCTCCAATATGACTGATGTCCTTGTAAAAGAAAAGATACACAAAGAGAGACGCAGGCAAGAAGGCCATGTAAAGACAGAGGCAGAGATTGGAGTGATGCTACCACAAGCCAAGGACCATCAAGGATGGCCCGCCATGACAGAAACTATGAGAGGGGCCTGGAACAGACCCCCCCTCAGACCCCTCAGAAGGAATCAACAGGGCTGATACCCTGATTTCAAATTTCTGGTCTCCAGAACAATGAGACAATAAGTTCTGTTTTTATAAGCCACCCAATTTGTTGTACATTGTCATGGCAACCCCAGGAAACTAATACCCTAGCCAGTTACTGTCGAGTCATTGTCCATTCCTGGTGACCCCATGTGTGTCGGAGTAGAAGGGTGCTCCATAGGGTTTTCAATGGAATAGATCTCCAGGCCTTTCTTCCCAGGTGCCTCTGGGTGGACTTGAATCTCCAACCCTTCAGTTAGCAGCTGAGCGTGTTACCCATTTGCACCACCCAGGGACTCCAGGAAACTAATATACTCTCCAAATTAGGAGAGGCAACAAGAAGGCCACCCCATCTCTTTGGGTATCCAGGCCTGGAACCATGAGCAACGAGATTCTTGTGAGTTTGGCAAAGTAGCAGCTGGGCCAGAACCAGAACTTCCGCTTCCAGCCTTAGAAGCCCCCCTGATCAGCGACTCCAAGTAGATAGCGCTGATGCCCACAGGTAGCCACCCCCAAGTCTGTCAACAACACAAACCCCCTTCTTCTCTGTTGAGGAGCCCCATCCCCAACTTTCTGCTGGTCAGATATATTAGGTCTGTGCTGCGGAACGAAGTGTTTTATTGTAATGACAGCCTGGGTTTATAGAGCACCTATCACAACAAAACACGGAGTGCTAAGCAGATGCTTCCTTAGTTCTTATGCCAAACCCTGATGAGGCCTGGGGAGGAGGCAGGGGAGCGTTAATTAGCTATTAAGAGTTAAGGAAACTGAAGCACAGGCAGGTTAAAAGGCTTGCCTGGGGTTGGAAGGGTTAAAGGCAAAGAGCGGGGTTCAGATTCGAGTTCCACATCCTGTATGCTAGCCCATGGCACAGCTGTAGCACCCACAATTTCCGAAGGGGGGACAAACAACAGCTTGGCACGGAGGAGGCTGGTGGCTAGCAACAGCACACCTAAGAAAATGGCACTGCGGTGGTGGGTACAACCCCTCTTTCCTAGGCCCGCCAGGGGGCTCGGGGGGCCGCTCACCCGGCTCAAGAGTGGGGTCATATGGGAGGCTGCCATGGTGCATTCCTGGCTCATTCTTCTTGCCTTGTGTCTCAGATCCAGAGCCTGGATGGTGCCTGATGCTATGTTCTGAAATCAGCCAACGACATCAGGGTCCTCAACAAGTGCCGGAATGCGAGTGATGGTACAATCTGAATTGGGCTGTGGCTCTGGGACCTTGTGGGCTGATACAAAAGGTATGTGGGTGAAGCATAGAGCTCCACAGAGAACGTCCTGTCTCCAGCAACATCTGGGCCTCTTGCTGCCACTCCGTCTAGGTGACAGTGAGCACTAGGCCTTTACTGCCTGAGGCCCTGCTGGAGAGGGAACGGCTTGTCCAGCGCTACGTAGCCCTCGTGGTTCTGTGGCTGTGCCCCTCCCACCAGGGCGCAGTGCTGGACAATGGTCAGCACTGGTGGTTAAGCGACAGGCTTCGGGCCAGGCGGGTCAGGTCCAAATGATCTGTAAACAGGGAATATCGGTACCGGGACTATAGGAGAGAATGGCGCAGGTAGAGGCCTCACACATAATAAGCCTCACAGATAATAAGCATTCTGAGGTGGTTATTATCATTTGCTCTAAAATTAATAGGGGCTTCCTAATGGATGAAGAAATAGGGAAAGGCATGGAGCTGACTCCAAAACTGTCTCTCACACACACATACACAAACACACACCCACACACACATTCATACTTACACACACTTGCACACAGTCACTCTTACACTCACACTCATACACGTTCACTCTCACTCCTATACTCATACTCACCCCCACATATCACACTCACTCACATACACTCACACTTATGCAATTCCCTCTCAGTCACTCACACATGCTAACACTCACACGGTCACACTCACACACACTGACTCACACACTGTCACACTCACACACTGTCACACACACTGACTCGCACACTGTCACACTCACACACTGACTCACACACTGTCATGCTCATGCACTGACACACACTGTCACGCTCACACACACTGTCACACTCACACTGGCTCACACAGTCACACACACTGTCACACACATTCATACTTGCACACATTCACACTCACGTACACTCATACACATTCACTCTCCTAACTCATACTCACCCCCACATACCCACCCTCACACACTCACACACACTCAAGCTCAATCACACTTACACAGTTCCCTCTCAGTCACTCAAATACACGCACTCATACACTGTCACACTCACACTCAAACACACACAATTTACTCTCAGTTACTCACACAGTCACACTTAAAGTCACATACTGTCACACTCACGCTCAAACACACTTACACATTTCACTCTCAGTCACTCACACTCACACACTCATACACATTGACTCACATATGCTCACTCATATTCACATACACTCACTTGCACACACTCACATATACATGCTCACAGAACAAAAGTGGGCAACCCCAGTCTCTGGTCATGTTTCCACTTCCTTTCCAAGGAGGAGGAAGTGGTCAGTGTAGTGTGTCCTCCAAGCCCCTGCCTGGTTCTCACTTAAGTGAAGCCTGTGAACGTCACCCCTCACCCCTGCTGCCCTTTCAGAATCACAACCCTGCACAGGTCACATGACCACACACTGCCCACGTGGAAGCCACAGAAGCCACATGATGCAGGGAAAAGGGCCCTGAACATGTGGGGTCAGGAGACCAAGCTCTGCCACATGCCAGCTGTGGCTCCTTAGGTAAGTCAGTTCAACTCTTCCAAGTCTCAGTGTCCCAATCTTCAAAGTGAAGGCCACACCCTGCTGGGAGCCCTACATACCGTGCCCTGTAAGGACCCTTGGCTCCTTGGAGGAATGACAACTCCAGGTCCAGAGTCAAAAATGTATGAGATGAGCCTGGAGCATCTGGCTGCAGCAGAAAGCAAAAATGCACTCAGACATCCATGAGTCAAGTCAAAACGACAGAGGAGCCAACTTGAAGTGTCTTCATCTGCCAAATATGGGCCAAAATGAGCATCAAAAGAAAAACAAACATATAAAACATGAACATGCATTGATCATCAGTTCAGAATGATACACCTGCCAAACACCAACCCACTGGCACCCCTGGATGTAATTAGGACACCGACTTCTTCCTCTAAAAATTAGCAGTTTAAAGGAAATAATTAAGCAGTTATCTAGTCTTTCCTGCATGAACTTTATTTCAGGTTGAAATAGAGCCCTGCTTTGGTGTGGGGAAGTTCTTCCTTATAAGAAATTCAAGCTGATAAAAGTCAAAGCCCCCAGTGAAATAATAGGGAAGCCCTGTGTAGTGCCAACAGTTAACACACTTGGCTGCTAACCGAAAGGTTGGAGGTTCAAGTCCACCCAGAGGTGCCTCAAAAGAAAGGCCTGAAAATAGACTTCTGAAAAATCAGCCATTGAAAACCCTATGGAGTGCAGTTCTACTCTGACACAAGTGGGGTCACCACGAGTTGGAATCAACTATGCAACAACTCATTCTTAATGAATTAATGGAGGCTGGAACAATCTTTGGTGGGTGACATCATTAGATGAAAGTAGATGGGAAGGGTGACCTTGCGTGCTGATAATATTTGTTGACCTGTCATCTCCACTTGGTAGATCTTTGATTTGTACTTCTGCCTCCTGCCATAGTCTCTTCCACTAGTGCACAAGAAGAATGAGCCCTGAATAAAGGTCTCACTCTAACACCAGGTTAAATCTGAAAGAGGTCTAGAGATAAGCCATTTCTCTTTCTCTAACTAAAATATCCCTTTCAAGGACAATGTGAAGAGCTTTCTGACTAAATCAAAATGTATCAGACACAACTAATTAGGTGCAGCTAACTCCCTTCAGTCTTGGGCAGTATACCAGCCAGTTGAGTTGCATCCTGAACCAGAACCAGAAAGATGCAGAAAGCTATCCAGCCACCAGTTGACCAGGTCAGTGAGAAGCAGTCAGAAATTATAGTTTAGGCACATGTGAGATATGTTAAAGGAAATGGAGGCTGAGCAGCTCTCCATACAGCATATAGAGAGTAGTCCAACCATTCTGCTACAACCGTTTCATTTGTATTTTATGGTCTAACCCTACAACTATTTATTTCATCTTTTGGTGATGCTTTTTAATATTTGCGATAAACCCTTTTGGCCATGGTGAGCAAAAAAAAACTAAAGTGCATATTAAATTAAAAAATTAAGTTATTGGATTTCTGTTTCTCAAGAATATTGATTATGAATGTCTGACTTACACAATTGTTGGTTGAAATTTATCATCCATGATGAGTGCAGTGATATCACTGACCAGAAAACTTAAATCTTCTAAAGAAGCATCAGCATATACTTCAAAAGTTACTAAAAAAAAAAAGTAATTATTTTCGGGCTGCCAAAAGACAGAAATTGAACACATGTACCTGAGTTTGCGTATCACTCTCTGAAGTATGACTTTTCACTTAGATCAAATGACCAAAACCCAAAACCAAACCTGTTGCCGTTGAGTTGATTCCAACTCATAGCGACCATATAGGACAGAATAGAACTGCCTCCTAGGGTTTCCAAGAAGCAACTGGTGGATTCGAACTGCCGACCTTTTGGTTAGCAGCTGAGCTCTTAACCAATGGACCACCAGGGCTCCAGATCAAATGACAGTCCTGATTAATTTCATACATTTTCAATTCTAAGTTTTCTTGTGCATTTACAAAATAAAGTGATAGCTGTTATTATGTTGGCTCCATCAGCAGAAGAATTTCACAAACAGTTGAATGATGTCGGTTTTACGTGAGTGTTATTAGATGCTTCAAATAGAAAAGCCAATTAAGGTAATTGGAATAATGGCGTAATTTTTTATTCGAATTATTAAATAAAACTGAAGTGTCTGAACACTCATTCTGTTGAAGATGTATCATTTGATATTTTTGAAAACGCAATGGTAAATTCAGTTAAATATTCAACATTGAAGTATAATTATTTGTTTTTGTGGTAATAATGCAAATATAAATGTTGGTGTCACACCGTGTGCTATTACGACCTACAGTGATAGCCCGTGATAGTCTTACTTTGTGTTTCCCTAATGACTGAAGCTGCAGAGCATCTTACGAGCTCATTTGCCATTTCTGTATCTTCTTTGGTGAAGTACCTGCTAAATCGTTTGCACTTTTAAAAAAAATTGAATCGTTTTCTTATTATTGATTTTGAGCATTCTTTATATATTCTGGATACAAGTCCTTTGTCAGGTACATAATTTGAAATATTTCCTTCCAATCTGCGGCTTGTCTTTTCATTCTCTTAAAGTCTTCATTAATATTAATTAATTAAAAGTAGAAGTTCTCAATTTTAATGGAGTCCAATTCATCAATTTTTTTTTCTTTTACATGTCATACTTTTGGTGTTGTAGCTAACAAATCTTTGCATAACCCAAGTTCAGAAAGATTTTCTCTTACTAGCTTTTTGCAGTTTTAGGTTTTACATTTAGGTGTATGATCCATTTTTAGTTAATTTTGTATATGGTTCGGGGTATGGATTTGAAGTAAAAAAATCAATTGACTATATAACTGTCTCTAATTTTTGATTCTCTGTGCTGTTCCATTGCTCTATTTGTCTATCTTGATGCCAGTGTCACACTGTCTTGATTACCGTAGCTTTATAATAAGCCTTGAAATCAGTAGTGTAAGTTCTTCAGTTTTCTTCTTCATTTTCCAAGTTGTTTGGCTATTCTAGGTGCTTTACATTTTTCATATGAATTTTAGATTCAGCTTGTCAATTTCTACAAAAACAAAAGCCTGCTAAGATTTCAATTTGGGACTGCATTGAATGTATGGATCAATTTGAATAAAATTATTTTGTAGTTTCACAAATATGATAAAATTAATCTATCAGTCTATGTGTATGTATTAAAATATATAATTTTAATTATTGTAAGCATTCCCTTTCATCCTCAAAAAAAAGTCTTTGGACAATTAGTTTTATGGCCACTGGCCCTGATTGCTGATGTCAGATGGATCCTGGCTGAAAGGAGAGAACACCAAAAAGGTGTTTATCTGTGTTTTACTGACTATGTAAAGGCATTTGACTGTGTGGATCATAACAAATTATGGATAACATTTTGAAGAATGGGAATTCCAGAACACTTAATTGTGCTCCTTAGGAGCCTATACATAGATCAAGAGGTAGTTGTTGGAACAGAACAAGGGAATACTGCATGGTTTTAAGTCAGGAAATGTCTGCGTCAGGGTTGTATCCTTTTACCATATTTATTCAATCTGTATGCTGAGCAAATAATCCGAGAAGCTGGGCTATGTGAAGAAGAATGGGGCATCAGGATTGGAAGAAGACTCATTAACAACCTCTGATATGCAGATGACACAAACTTCTTTGCTGAAAGTGAAGAGGACTTAAAGCACTTACTGATGAAGACCAAAGACCACAGCCTTCGGTATGGATTACACCTCAACATAAAGAAAACAAAAGCCCTCACAACTGGACCAATAAGCAACATCATGATAAATGGAGAAAAGACTGAAGTTGTCAAGGATTTCATTTTACTTGGGTCCACAATCAACGCCCATGGAAGCAGCAGTCAAGAAATCAAATGATGCATTGCACTGGGCAAATCTGCTGCAAAAGACCTCTTTAAAGTGTTGAAAAACAAAGATGTCACCTTGAAGACTAAGGTGCACCTAGCTCAAGCCATAGTGTTTTCAAACACGTCATATGTATGCAAAAGCTTGACGATGAATAAGGAAGATCAAAAAAGAATTTACACCTTTGAATTGTGGTGTTGGTGAAGAATTTTGAATATACCATGGACTGCCAAAAGAAGGAACAAATCTGTCTTGGAAGAAGTAAGACCAGAATGCTCCTTGGAAGCGAGGATGGCAAGACTACATCTCACATACTTTGGACATATTATCAGGAAGGATTAGTCCCTGGAGAAGGACATCATGCTTGGTAGAGGATCAGTGAAAAAGAGAAAGATCCTTCATGAGATGGATTGACACAGTGGCTGCAACAATGGGCTTAAGCATAACAACGATTATGAGGTTGGCACAGGACCAGGTAGTGTTTCATTCTATTGTACATAGGGTCACTATGAGTCAGAACTGACCTGACGGCACCTAACAACAACACCATGGAAGGATCAAGCTGTCATTTCCTGAACCTACTAATCAAACATAATATAAGCAAAAATGGAACAAGACATTCTGTGCCCTTAATGTGACACAGTATGAAAGAGTCACCATCACTTGTGAAATATTGCCAAAAACTTGAACCTGAATTTAAATTTAATTAAATCTCTAGAGCTAACTTCCATTTGCTGGTAACACGACCACTAGAGGAAGAAGTTAAATGATATAACAAGGAAGGAAATGCACAATTCCAGAATGTAGGACATTCTGCAGGACAGGTGACCTAATTTCTTCAAGTCAATGCATTAAAAAAAAAAAAAAGTGAAGAGAGACTCTCTTTAGATTACAAAAAACCTAAGAGATCTTACAGACCTCCCTGAGTGTCGCCAATGGTTAAAGTGCTTGGCCACTAACCAAAACGCTGGAGTTCAAGTCCACCCAAAGGCACTTTGGAGTAAAGTCTTAACCATCTACTCATAAAAAACCAGCCATTTAAAACCCTATGGAGCACAGTTCTACTCTGACACACATGAGGTCTCCGTAGGTAAAGTTCACTTGATGGCAATTGGTAGTGGTGATGGTAAGAGATGTTCAACCCAATTATTGAGTAGACCTCATTAGAGTCCTGATTCAAACCAACTAACTGGAGAAAGACTTTTGACACAGCTGAGAAAACTTGAATATAGACTAGTTATTAGACAATACCTAGGGATTCTCATTAATTTTTTTAAATTTGAAAATGGCATCGTGCTTATGTAAAATATGTTCACAATTTTTATGTTATGAATTCTGAATTATGTAATAGTGAAATCATACGATGTCTGGGATTTGCTTTAAAATACTTCAGAGAAGAAAACAATGAAGAAAAGAGATAGTAAAGCAAATGTGGCCAAATTGTGATAGTTGTTAAAGGTAGAGAACAGGCTTATGTAAGCTAATATACTCTTCTCTCTATTTTTTAATAGATCTGAAATTTCTTTTAAAAGAAAGCAAAAAACAGAGGAATGTGCAGGTGATCAATTATGGCCAATGAGATATGAGGGGAGGCTTCTGGGAGAATATTTTCTCATTCTTAAAAAGAAACAAAAGGAAGAAGAATTCCTCTTCTACTGTGAACACACTTGTCTACACTTAAGAGCAAGAACAGTGCCTGCCATCTTGGTATTGGAACAGAGGAGCCAAACTAAAAGGACAAGCCAACCCCCAGGATGGCAAAGCACAGACGGAGACAACCTGGGTCCTTGTTCACACTGCTGAGCCACTGAAAAACCATCCTACTGCAAGACTGAGTTACGTAAGACAGTCATTTTTCCATAACGCTTAAGCAATAAATCTGGCTGGGTTTTTCTTGTTGACAATCACCTCATTTAGCACTTAATAAATCTAGTGCACGGGTGGGTCTTTGGGGGCTTTCTCTTTCCAACTACTTTGTAAATGACTAAAGGCTTTCTTTTTATTGTCCTTCCAACCCTACTGAGATGCAAGATGTATATTCATTCAACCAACATTTATTTAAATTGATTTACTCAAATCTACATCCAGTGGTCTAAGGGAGGATACCAAACCAAACCTGCTTCCATCATTTCGATTCTGACTCATAGCAACCCTACAGGACAAAGTAGAACTACCCCACAGGGTTTCCAAGGAGTGGCTGGTGGATTCGAAATGCCGACCTTCTGGTTAGCAGCCGAGCTCTTGACCACTGCACCAAGGGAGGATACAGCGTGAAAAAGAAACAGTTCCAGCTCACTGCTATACCACCACCAGCACCACCACCAATCCCAACACGCAAGCACAAACCCTAGGAGTGGGAGGAAGCATGCTCACAGATAATGACCACATGAGTAGTTGCCTCTCCAGGAACACCAGCTGCTGGGATTAGCATTCTGCAGGCTGACCCAGGTATGAATTCTCCCTGTGATTTCTGGCTACGATCTTCACTGAGGGCTTCCTACAGGAGGTGACCTATAAACTGGACTGGTTGTTCCTTAATGGGTGGAGATAAGAAGGTGGGTGTTAAGCGTTCCTGAAGTAATTTAAGCAAAACAAAGGCTTAAAAGCATAAAACCTGGTCACCTTCAGGGCATCTTGGCCCAAGTAGAGAGCTAATGTGAGAAGTCTAGAAATATAGAACTCGGATTTTGGAGGGTCTTGTAGACCTACATGAGGTGATGTTGGATCTTTCCTAGCCAGGTGGGAAAAAAATAAAGACTAATGATTTCAACTTCATCATTTTAGGAATAAGGCAACTGTACCCCCAAGGAGAGCAATTTGCCCAGGGTCACATGACTAGGCTTGTGTTGTCAGCACCTCCCAGACCCACCCATAGACTGAGGAGCGGCGGGGTGCGAACTTCTCCAGAGGAAGATGAAAGGATTCTCATTGTCTAGTGGCAAAAGAATTGATGCCCACTTTGTTATTGTTTTTGTTAGCTGCCGTCACATCAGCCCAGACTCATGGTGACCCCATGCACAATGGGATTGGAATGTTGGGATCAATACAGTTTATACTGGTGATTTTGGAAATAGATCAGCAGGCCTTTCTTCCTAGTCTATCTTAGTCTAGACGCTCAGCTGAAACCTGTTCAGCATCATAGCAACATGAAAGCCTCTGCCTACAGACAGGTGTTGAAAGCGCGTGAGATGTATTGGCTGGGAATCAAACCTGGGTCTCCCACATGGAAGGAGAGAATTCTACCACTTAACCACCACTGCCCTCTGATACTCACTTTACCGTCTGTAAAATGGGGATAACGCTCAACTTAAATAGAGATTTAAAACTCTGAGTCATTTAATTTAAAAAAAAAAAATCTAGTTCATAGTAAGAGCTCAATGAGTAATCATTATTCTTTTTTCAAGAGCACGGAAAACCCCAAAGGTCATTCTCTCTGTGAAGGGAACTCACCACCCACTTATTAAGTCCAATTAGGAAGTTGTCCCTGCCTCCCTCACGTCCTTCCTCCACACACTGTCTACTGAGCTTCTTATCACCCACTCCCTAACTAGCTACTGGCAAACCCGCTTAAGCACTATTTTATAATTTACTATAATTAACTCACGATGCCAACTCTGCACGTTAAAAATGCCCACAAAGGAGCCAGCTTCATTTGAAAGGCAATGAAGCAGCAAAGGAGACAAACGGGGACCCTAGTGAGGAATGCAGCCAGTTGCGGTCGAGTCAATTCCAACTCATGGTGACCCCATGTACAACAGAACACAGCGTTGCCAGGTCCCATGCCATCTGTGTGTCCATGGTTCTGGCCGTGTGTCAATCCATCTCACCGAGGGTTTCCTTCCTTTTCACTGACTCTCCACTTTACCAAACATGATGTCCTTTGCTAGCTATTGGTCTTTCCTGATGACGTGTCCAAAGTAAGTGAGCAGAAGTCTCGCCATCTCGCCATCGTCACCTCTAAGGAGCATTCCAGCTGTATTTCTTCTAAGACTGATTTGTTGGTTCTTCTGTCAGTAAATGGTATATTCAACATTCCTCGTGAACATCACAATTCGAATGCATCGGTTCTTATACTAACACTCAGATTATTCAGCTCCAAGTTGCTGTGAGATGCGGCAACTCATTAAAGATGTGTGCCGGCTTTGAAATGGAAAGGCCCGGTGGTGCTAGTAGTATAGTAACATGGCTCACGTATTGCTGAGTGTTCTGAAGTCCATACTCGGGACTGAAGAGAAAACTAAGAAATAAAATAAACAGCAAAAGTGGAACCAAAAATACTCAAACCACCGAGGGTTTAGCAGGTAGTGGTGACTGTGCAATGCTGGGCACAAAGAGTATCCGTCCGAAGAAAAGAAATGCAAAATTGTTCAAAAACCAAGAAAAACTTTAAAAACAGAAAGTTTGGGTCCCAGAGCTTATCCCTCTTCTAGCAGCTAACACCGTGCACCAAAAGCTTTAAAAAAATAAAAATGAAACTGTTGCCAACAAGTTGACCCTGACTCATGGAGACCCCATGTGTGTCAGAGGAAATCTGTGCTCCCTAGGATTTTCAGTGGCTGATTTTTCTGAAGTAGATCACCAGACCTTTCTTCCAAGGCACCCCTGGGTGGACTCGAACCTCCAACATATCGGTTAGCAGCTGAATGTGGTAACCACCCAGGGACGCCACCAAAAGCTTTAAAGACATTAAAAGTCTGCAAAATATCCTGGGCAAGAACTGAGAGAAGGAAAGTCAAATGGCTGATATGAATGAGATTCTGATGGGCCTCACTTGAAAACTGGCATTTCTACAGAGTTTATTTTCTTTTCCCACTTCCCTTAAAGCTAATGGGTGGGGAATGGAAGGGAACTGTTCCCATTTCCAGAATGTAATTCCAGCAGTCTAAGAAGTAAACTCAACAGTAAACCACCAAGGTGGTAGCCTGGGTGGTAGAAGGTAATTGAACAGCTGCCAGATGCTTCATCTATTAGAGTGAGCAGAAATAAAACATGTCAGATTCCTGCCAATTACTAGCACTGTCAGGGTGCACTGGGCTGCAAGTAACAGAATAACTCATTGTCATGGATTGAATTGTGTCCTCCAAAAATACGTGTATCAATTTGGCTAGGCCATGATTCCCAATATTGTGTGATTGTCCACCATTTTGTCATCTGATGTGATTCTCCTATGCATTGTAAATCCTATCTCTATGATGATAAAATGGGATTAGTGGCAGTTATGTTGATGAGGCAGGACTCAATCACAAGATTGGATTGTGTCTTGAGCCAATCTCTTTTGAGACATAAAAGAGAGAATCGAGCAGAGAGACAGAGGAACCTCATACCACCAAGAAAGAAGCACCGGGAGCATAGCGCATCCTTTGGACCTGAGGTCCCTGTGCTGAGAAGCTCCTCGACCAGGGGAAGACTGATAACAAAGACCTTCCTCCAGAGCTGACAGAGAGAGAAAGCCTTCCCCTGGAGCTGGTGTCCTGAATTCGGACTTCTAGCCTCCTAGACTATGAGAGAATAAACTTCTGTTTGTTGACTCCACTTGTGGTATTTCTGTTAAAGCAGCACTAGATGACTAAGACACTCATCAACCAAAAAAAAGAAAACCAAACTTGTTGATGTGGAACTGATTCCAACTCATGGTGACCTCACATGTTGCAGAGTAGAACAGAGCTCCAAAGGGTTTTCTTGGCTGTAATCATTATGAAAGCAGATTACCAGGCCTTTCTTCTGTAGCACCACTGGATGGGTTTGTACCGCCAACCTTTCGGTTAGTAGACAAGCGCAAACTGTTTGCACCCCCCAGGGACCACCGATCAACAGTGCCTCAAACAAATAGGGGATTCTCTTTCTCCCATAACAAGAGGACTGAAGGTATGTCCCTTCTGGAAGCTTCTATGGTTCAGGACGTCAGGGCCAGCATCACAGCAGTTCAAAGCTCTTTTCTCAATGTACAGCTGCTGCCAAGATACAACCAATCACCTCTGGCTGCAAGGGAGGCTGGAGCACCTCTGGGTGGAGGTCGCATGGGAGAAGAGCATTGAGACGGGTGCTGGGTTACTACCCAACAACCCTCTGAGCACGCTTGGGGGGACCTGGCAAGCGACTTCTGCAATAGACAAGCTAAGCGCGGTCCCGAGCCCACCAAGAATGCTGGGAGAGGTGACGTATTTCTTACTGAATTCCTGCCTCCCTGTTCTTAATTGCAGTATGACTCATCCTAGCTCTGCTGGAACCTGCCCCAGCTTCGAGCTCTGGGTGTTTGCATCTTCCCTGGATACCTGCCAGCCTGACTGATTTATGAGCCGTGCTCGCACTGATGGAGCTCTGACTAAGGGAACAGCCTGTAACCTTCCGCCTGAGGATGCGGTAAAAAGGCCTTGGAGGACGGCCTTACGGCACCTCTGCAGGGAAGAGGTGGGAGAAGGAAGGACGTACAGCCCCTTTTTTGGGACAGCCAGGGAAGGCTAGGAGCAGATCACTCCTGCATCCGAGGATGGTCAGGGTAAACTGGAAGGAGAGGGCCGGTGGGCTCTGGGGCAAGAACTAGGGCATGTGCTCAGGGTCACCGCATGCAGCCCAGGCCCAAGGTATAGGGAACAAGAGCCAGGCTCTGAGTTTAGGGCCCAGCTCTTACGGGTTCTGGCTGAGACAAGGAACTTAACCTTTCCCTGCCTCTGTTTCCTCATCTGGCTTGCGGGGCTGCTGTAAGGATTCAATGCAGCGATGCCAACATGGTCGAGTGCTTGCAAAAATGGCTTCAATCTTCCCCTCTCCAAATCTATGGCACTTTGAAGCTTCTCCCATCAGGACATGGTGCCCAACCCCCACTCCTGGAATCTGGGTTCGGCCATGTGACTCACTCTGACCAATAGGCTACGGCAGAAGTGACGTCATGCCAGCTCTGAGCCTTGCTGCTTTGTTCCCATCCATTGCTATGGGAAGACAACATGGGACAGCACCAAGAAGGAGTTCTGTGACAGCTTGGCCCTGCCACAGGGCAGTCCAAGGCCGAAGCCCATGACCTTCCTTGTAGGAACATCCTGGAAGGGAAGCCGGCTCTTTAGAGGTACAACGGATGATGTCAGAACCCTGCCTGCCATGGCAGGGTTTTCCCTGGAGACTAAATTCTAGTTGAAGGGAACACCCTGTCCCCGCACATGTCCTTGAGCTTTTAAGTGGGTCCAGTGGTGTCTCCACATGAGGCACTGGTGGTCCAGTGGTAGAATTCTCACCTTCCATGCAGGAAACCTAGGCTTGATTCCCGGCCAATGCACTTCATGTGCAGCCACCACCGTCTGTCAGTGGAGGCTTGCATGCTGTTGCAATGCTAAACAGATTTCAGAGTACCTTCCAGACTAAGATGGGCTCGGAGGAAAGGCCTGGTGATCCACTTCCAAAAATCAGCCAGTGAAAACCTGGCTGGATCACAACGGTCCAATCTACAGCTCATCATGGGGATGGCACAGGACGGAGAGCAGAGTTTTGTTCCATTGTGCATGGGGTCACCATGAATCGGGGGCCACTTTGACAGCAGTTAACAACAACAACTCTAATTAAACATAAGTAGGAATATTCATAGGCATGCTCAGTAAACCACAAGACCTCCCACTTAAAATGCTAGGGTCCCAGTGGATTTAGCCTTCTTATCCAGTGGCTGGTGGGAGGGCAAACCAACCAAACCCACTGCCGTCGAGTTGATTCTGACTCCTGGTGACCCCATAGGGTTTCCAAGGCTGTAAATCTCTATGGAAGCAGACTGCCACGTCTTTCTCCCACGGAGCAACTGGTGGTTTCGAACCACCGACCTTTCAGTTAGCAGTCCATCGCTTTAACCACTGTGCCACCAGGTAGTGGGTTGCAAATTACTGGGAGCCTTCCTTGGCCCTAAGTTCAGAAGTCCATCCTTGGCTTTGGGCTGTAAGTTTCCTTCTACTCCTCCAAGATTCAGCAAAGGATAGTCTGAAGCTGCCCAGTGACAAAAGATGCCTTTACCGCAAGTCTGTAGTCATTCATTACAAGCTCTCAGAAGGCAAGCTGTGTGTCTAAGTTCTCATCACAATCATGTCTCTCTTCAGCACGCTCTTGTACAATGGCTGATGCAGTAAGTAGATGCTCAACAAAGAGACCCCTGGGCGAGCATCAAAATCCCCCGGAGAACTTGTTAAAACAGAGATTGCTGAGTCCCAGCCTAGATTCAGTAGGTCTGGGGTGGGCCAGGGAATCTGCATTTCTAACAAGTTCCAGGTGAAGCGATGCTGCTGCTCCCAGGACCCACTGGCTTAGTGAATAAAAGCACGTCTCTGGTGACAGAGGAGTCCCTGGGTGATGTACATGTTAACGTGCTCACTGCTAACCAAAAGGTTGGAGGTTCAAGTCTGCCTGGAGGAAGAAAGGCCTGGCGATCTACTTCCAAAAAATCAGCCATTGAAAACCCTCTGGAGCACAGTCCTACTCTGACACACACAGGGTTGCCATGAGTTGGGGCTGACTGTTGGTAACTGTTTTGTTTTTATGCCAGTGCCAGATGATCTGGCTCTGGCCCACATGACCGTGGGCAAGTTACTTAATCTCGCTCTGCTTGCCTCGGCTTCCTTATCTGTAAAAGTAAGAACATAATAACACCTGCTTCACCCGGCAAATGCCATACAAATGTTGGTTATTTAAAATATAAATAAATACATAGACTGAGCAGCCAGAAAGAGAGAGAACAGAAGAAGCTAAACTCTCCCATCAGCCCATCTACACTGGGGCCCTGGCCCTACTCCAGGACCTCACTGCCAGCAACCAGTGCCGACTCCCCAAGGTAAGAAGATCTCAAGGTCAAATTTAGACTCCGAGGCCCCCAGGGCTCCAATTGCCTGGACTCACAGAACTGGAAGAGCCAGTTCCTGCTGGTGCAGGACCTACACTTCGAGCTGAAAGGAAGAGTACCGAGGAGGAGTTTAGAGCTTCCTAGTGTATCAGCAGGGATCCCTGATGGCATGGTGGTTGAGAGCTGTGGCTGCTAACCAAGAGGTCAGCAGTTCAAATCCACCAGTCACTCCTTGGAAACCCTATGGGGGCAGTGCTACTCTGTCCTGTAGGACTTTGAGTGGGGATCGACTCTGCGGCAACAGGTTTGGTTTGGGTTTTTTTTTAGGGTGCTGGTAGGAGGTGCCATTGAGCTGTTGCTCTATTTCCAGAAAAGCATCCCCATAGCTTGAGCCAGTCAAGGTCAGGAGGGTCCGAGTCTGGGATCCTGCACCTGGCCTTCCCCACTGTCAGGCCATGCCAGAGATGGCCTGGGCAGTCCTGATATCCACCCAGGGGTAAGAGGGACTGCGGAGTCTTTTCCAGAAGTCGCTGCCCTTCAGGATAAGGGATAGTCCATGGCTGGGCTGCCACACTTCAGGGGGCACCTGCTTCCTCTTCGCTTACTTGTAATCCCACTAAGAAATAAAGGCCCTCCCTCTGCATCTCACTTACTGATGTCACAACCTGGAGATCAAGCACTCCCTGTGCACCTTCCTCCCATCATCTGTCTCTCCCCACAAAGCCTGCACCAGAACAGCTAGAGAACTCTCTGGAACACACACCAGATCCCAGAATTCCCCTAATGATTGTGCCGTGCTTGCAAGCTAGCTCCCAGGCCCGTCCTGCGCTGGCCCCTGCCCACCCACACACCTGCACCACGCAGTCTCCACCTCCCTGGGTGAGACAACTCAACATAGTGGCCTTTGCACATGTTATTCTGCTGCCAAGGAGACTTTTCACCCCTGATCGACTTGGCAATCTCTGAACACCAGCTTCTCCAGAAAGCTTTTTCCAATAACTCCACGAGCCATGGTCCTTTCTCAGCCCCCACTGTGGTTGCGCCCAGAGCTTGTTTGCTCTTGTCATAACTGAGTCCTTGGGTGGTGCCAACTGTTAACACACTAGCTGCTGAACAAAAGATTGGCAGTTGGAGGCTACCCAGAAGAGCCTTGGAAGAAAGGCCTGGCAATCTACTTCTGAAAAATCACCCATTCAAAACTCTATGGAGCACAGTTCTACTCTGTCACGCAGGGGTCACCACCAGTTGAAGTCAACTCGATGGCAACTGGTTTGGTTTTTTTGGTTTATTGACCCAAATCCCTCACTGGACTGCAAGCTCCTTTACGTACTCAGATCCTCCAGCCCCATGAGACCAGGCGCGTCACCCACGTGAGGTTGGGGAGCAGGGCCCTGCGCCTCTGACCACTCAGCTCAGGCCTCAGCCTCAGCACCGAGCTGGGGTAAGTTCTTTCACCTCTCATGCCTCAGAGTCCTTATCTGCAAAATGGGTATAATCCATGACTCAGAAGACTTGGTGGGAACATGGAGGAAAAACACGTCAGGACCAAGTCCAGTGCCTGGCACAGACACACTCACGAGAGACTGAGGTATAAGCCAGAAAACATGCTTCTTTAGAATGAGAAGAATAATGTTAGTTAGGCAGTTTGGGGAAGGGCCAACCCGCTATTTTTACCAGTAGACAAGATCCTGGGGAGGCCCAAGGGTCAAAGGAAGCCGGGTGAGCCAGAGCAGGAGAACGAGAAGCTAGTAGGGTGCCTGGCTGTCCATGTCCAGAGCAGAGTCCCAGCCCCACTCTCTCCGGCCAGTGCTTTCCATGCCTGTCTCCGAGACCTCCTTTTCTCTTGCCTTCTCATTGGAGGTATCCACATCTGCCCCCCCAAGCCCAAACCAGAATGTTCTTTCCCGGGATGAGTTAACGCCTGAGGTCTGGCCACATCCAGGTCTCCCAATGAGGTGGGACCATCAGGTGTGTGTGTGTGTGTGGCTGCCAGACCTTTGCTCTCAGAGGTGTGGGATCTGAGGACAAACTTATTCTCCATTTCTATTCTTCTTGGTGGCCAGGGATCAGGTGGGAGGACACCTCATCATCACCCTCTTGCCTTCTATGCTGTGTTTAAAACGCATCCAATATACTTGTAGACTGAATGGAAACCGGATCCCCCGGACATAGATGATTGACGCTGGAAAC